>JAZGUH010000455.1:0-657228 GCA_037893225.1 Hippasteria phrygiana | reverse complement strand
TACATCTTTTTCATATATCTTAACTTTAAAATATGGAAACTCAGAAAGAAGTCTTAGAAAACGTGGAAACGTGTATGGTCACTTTAAGTTTCCGTAATTTTGTCGTCCGTACGCTGTCACGCATCTAGCTGCTTGCGGACCCCGTGAGTAAATTAAGTTCAAGCAGCGACAATTTGTTGACCGTTGACTGGTCCATTTTGCCTGGTGCCCAGAATATATTTTGTGATGCGCTTATTTCCGGATCGGGGTTTGGAGGTACGCCTGCCCAGTGCAGGGGCAGATCTAAAGGGGGTTGTGGGAGGTTGCAACGCCCCCCCCCCCCCCCCCCCCACACACACACCTTGGGTTGCTGAGCAAAGTTGTGATAAGCAATGCTAAACCACATGCTTGTTACCAGTGGGTATACCGCTGCTCCATACACTATACACTGTACCGGTATAGGCGGGTACAACGCCTCCCTAAATGAAAGGCTAGATCCGCCCCTACAGTGAGAACAGTGATTGACTTTGTCAGTCATTTTTTAAGGTTTTCATTCTTTATGATTTACGGAGACTTGAAACACCCGTTGTCTATTTTTTGTAAGCAATACTGATGTTACCAACTTGAAGACAAAGTTGCTATGCTTTAGCGCCACCGACGAAATGCAGGCAAGATGACGACACCTTAAATAATTCATCATGGGATGACGACATCCTGAAAGTACGATGACGACATTCAGAGATAATTTACCACGTGATGACGACATCCTGAAAGTATTATGACAACATCCTGCGATAATTTATCACGGGTTGACAGACTTGTATTCGAGTCACCAAACATCGGGTCCGAGTCTCGAGTCCCGAGTCTCGAGTCTCGAGTCTCGAGTCTCGAGTCTCGAGTATCGAGTATCGAGTCCCGAGTCTCGAGTCCCGAGTCTCGAGTCCCGAGTCCCGAGTCCCGAGTCCCGAGTCCCGAGTCCCGAGTCCCGAGTCCCGAGTCCCGAGTCCCGAGTCCCGAGTCCCGAGTCCCGAGTCCCAGTCACAAAGGTCGAGTCGCGAGTCCGAGTCGCGAGTCACCTTTAACTACTGTATTGGAAATACATTTTGAGGTACCGCGAAAAGCTAACAGTGTAAATGGTTCAATTTTTTTACAGCTTTCCTCTAATTTAATGAACTAGAAATTAATGTAAATATACAGTATTCTCTAATTTAATGAACTAGAAATTAATGTACCAAATACAGTATGTCAAATATACCATGAGATTAGCCATTGAAGTCATTCGATCTAGATGTGACCTGTATACCTTGTTCTTTATTTAATTAACATAAGAAACGGAACTTTTTCAAACAAGGGGTTAAGTTACACTTCCCATGTCGAAGCCTTTGACCAAATGCTACAATAAGAATTTTACAAAGTACGTCAGATCCATAAACGAGGGTAACCAGCTGCGACTCAGATGCTTCATACAGCAACACACATGATTCAAAGCTACATGTATTGCCTGGAAAGGCGCCAGTCTGTGCCTGGAACGGATACTACAATGGACAATATCAATTTGTATTCACGCAGTATCACATGTGGACGCCAGGGTACATGTTTCGATACATTGATTTCCCTAATCAATATATCGGAAACAAGCCAACCACACACACGCATGTATTATACATGAGATCTCGAGATGCGTCGGATCTGCGTACACTGCCTGTATCGCTTGCTCAAAGAAGTTGCAAGTTTCTTGTTCTTTTTGGGGGGGGTAGAGTCACAAGTCACGCAGGTCGAGTCCGAGTCCGAGTCCGAGTCCGAGTCCGAGTCCGAGTCCGAGTCCGAGTCCGAGTCCGAGTCCGAGTCCGAGTCCGAGTCCGAGTCCGAGTCCGAGTCCGAGTCCGAGTCCGAGTCCGAGTCCGAGTCCGAGTCCGAGTCCGAGTCCACAGGGTCGAGTCCGAGTCATTTGTCACTGTGACTCGAGTCCGAGTCCGAGTTACGAAATATGGGACTCGAGTCGGACTCGAATCCGAGTCTGCGGGTTGACGACATCCTGAAAGTGGTATGACGACATCCTGATATAATTTATCATGGAATAACAATTTCCTGAAAGTAAGATGACGACATCCTGCGATAATTTATCTGAGGATGTCGTCGTTCCGTGCTCAATTATCTGAGGATGTCGTCATTTTGCTTATATACTTTGTCGTCATCCTAAGTTGGATCCAGTGCTCCGTAGTTTATGTCAAGAGCAATGTTTTTGCTTTGTGGTTGACGTCCAGAACTACAGTGGCCGGGAATATAGACCAGAGTATAATTTCCTTTAACCCTTTCATTACAAGCCCAATTAGGACAAATGAAACGTTCCTTACCAAGGCAATAACGAGATCAACGTTACTTCAGCCCCAGCTGGGTTTTTTACAATTTCAGTGAAATGCGCCCTCACTCGGCAGTAATAGACACTTTTTTAACATGTGTACTGTACATACCAAATGGCTCAGACGTATTTGTATGTAAAACTGATGGTAAAACGAGTGTACAAAGGGAGGGAAATATTGTGCATCTATTTAGTTTCTAAGTGTAAAAGCAAAATAATGCAATAATTAAATCAGTATTTACACTGAAGAAAAGTAATACAAATAGGTGATATTTCAGAGAATTTAACAAATACATGCAAATACGGTAAATGATGTATCCCATTTCATTTTCATGTGAAAAACAACATGAATGAGATTTTTTGGGATTTTTATTATCTTCTTGGAAATGAACCATTGGCTTGTATTCGGTGTAATTTTTCAGTGTAATTTTTCAAGCTACTCCATTGGTCTTAGATTTCTTGAACGAAGCATGGAGGTGTTTCCTACCTCCATGAACGAAGTAACCGAATGCAAACAGGAGAAAGCGCTGATTATTGTCGTCGTGCCATTGAAAGCTCTGGACGTTGATCAGTTACATCGTGCTGAACATCTGGGACTGAAATTGGCAGAGATAACGTCTGATATTCCAGATCACATTTTGGGAACAATCCGAACAGTTCTCAATCCTGTTTGCCAGTCCAGAATCACTCTGCTCAGAACGTTAACTGACTAGTAAGTTATTACTTAAACATGAGTTTCCTCCAGTGCGCAAGCGCGACTATTCGTTTGACCCGCCTGTTAAATTATGCATGAGCAGGTCGCGCGCGCTCCCTTGCGAAATGCCCAAGACGTGGGTAGCGATTTGGCCTTGGCGTGTGTATGTGTGTAGCTAGAGGGCGCTGCCGTGCGCGCTGTACGCCGCACCGCGCTAAGGACGTCTTGGAACTAAGACTACCCAAGAGTAAGCCCTGTACAATTTCTATACGGAAATCCAGGTTACTGACATTTTTGTTCCTTTCTATGCTGGTGAATATTACTCTGCTATTGACAATACAGATATTCAGTATATGGAAAAAACTCTTTTCCACCATTTCAAGCTTCTGTGTGTATGATTGTAGTACTGAAAACATTGGTCGGCAAGATCTGTCCCACCCATGTTCTTGTTGTAATCGTCAATACAGTTGGGCTTCATAACATCACGAAATCCACTTGCTCTTCTTACACCGAATTTGTTTCTTGGACAAATCACCGTTGCCTACATTAGTTAGAAGTGTTACAGATGCTTTTTGTCTTGCCAAACAATACACAATTGCCCACCTTTCACAAAAACCAATGGGTCATCTCCTTTCTTCATTTTATGGGTTTTTGGGTTTGCGGCCTGGGGTATTCCCTGTGTAGTGTAACGAGCAGTTCCACAACATCCGAATCCTAGTTTAGACAGTTTAGCAAAAAGAGCTGGGCTAGTATAGTAATTATCACAATTAATTACTTGTCCCTTATTCTGAAGTCCATGGACCAGATCAATGATGACTTTTCCTGCAACTGTCTGGTTTGGTGGATGGCAGTCTGATGACTTGGAATCTACACGTACATCTGCATCATGAACTGGTTGGGTGTCGTCAGCTCCTGTGTAGAGTTTCCAAGCACACGTGTATCCTGTTTTGGACTCGTTCAGGGAGAAGGCTTTCATACCCCGTTTGATAGGTTTTTTCAGCATGTACTAAACAAAACTTAAGCGTCCCTTGAATTTCAACATACTCTCGTCTGGAGACAGATTCTGCGCAGGGTTATACAGGTTAAGAAACTTCTGGACGAGGACTTCTATCAAGGGCCGAACTTTTGTCCCGTTTAGCCGAAGCTCTACGAGGAATTTGGTTATTGGCGACGTGGAGGAACCGAAGAATTGAACTGAATTTCAGACGTTGACCAGTACATCCTGTATTGAGAGGATTTGTTTATGCCCATAGCAATGAGAAGTGCCACAAATGCCATCATTTCGGGAATGTTGATTGGGTACCTGGAAAACTGTTGGTCAGGATTTGAGTCTATTGTTGGCTGCGCATAGCGATTAGTCCCGTCTCGTCGTCGACGAGCATATCCCACACGACTTGACAAAAATTCAGCTTGAAGATCTGCAAAGCCGACAGCGTGGTAATGTCGCCGGTTGGGCCAGGGTTTCCAGTGAACTGCACGGTCCCACACTCTTAATGGTCTCGTCGTTCCCAACCGGATTCGGAAATCTAACTTACTTGTCGTCCTCGATCTCGGCCGGCTGCCACCTTGATACGTAGGCTGCAACAGAAAAACAAGGCAAAGGACGATTAATCTCGGTCCTACATTTGTAAATTATGCAATATCCCACTGATATTGCTGCATGTGCACTTGTATTGTGCTAGCCCTATACTATGGCCCGCCGCACGAGTAGCGAGAGTCTACTCGTGCGGCGGGGCAACTAGTACTGTGCTGAGAAAAGAAAGATGGCAGCCTCCCCTCTCCGAAAGTCGTTGCCTATAATTATATTTCGCCAATTCCGGAGAGACTTACTCTGTAGATTGTCCTTGTGATGCAATCTGATCCACCCTTCGCAGCTAATGGAATCAACCTCATTGGTTTGCATAAAACTCCCAACGACTGCTTCTTGTACTCACTGATGCCTGGAATCGATGTCGTTTGTTACTCAGTGTGTGCAGTCTGATCGTAACATCCCTTTTTTACTCTCTAACTTATTGAATTCAGGAATTTTCTTCGCAGGTTCGCCGGCGTTCTGCAGCTCCAGCTACAGTGTCTCGACCTCCACCGGACAACGACGGAGAACTCCCCGTGGATATACTGGCGGCAAAGGACTGAACCGGGGCCTGGCAGGTTTGGCCCAACCCAAATCTTTGGGTAGGACCAACCGTGGAGTGCCAAACTTCTGTCCATGTGTTGTCGTGGACAAAAAAGTTTTCGGGTTGAGGGGTGTCGTCCCCAAAAACCCTTTTCGGCCCACTTCATCTCGGCTCTATCGGGGTGTTTTTCCAGGCGGGATCTAGTCTTGGTTCCAAGACCTTCGTGTTCCTTTTTTCCTTCCGAACGAGGGCGCTGTTTCTCAGTTAATCGATTCGGATTGTATTCGATAATGTTTTATATATTACGCGCTCTGACAAGAATCGATTCTACTGTTCTTTGCTCGGTTCTTCACTTCCACGAAGGTCTTGGATATTTCTGTCCGCGGGTCTTAACTTTTTCTTTACTTTTTCGACATTCTCCCCCGACTTTCCGGGGGAGCCAATCAGCGATTGAGTTTGACCTTGACAAATGAATTATTCATAACTTGGCGAGCATGCACGATTAAATAGGACGCGGTGCGGTCATCACCCTCTGGGTGCGGTTTTTGTGTATGTGTGTTGTGTTGTCTGGAAATTTGAAGTTCACCGCGCCCGGGCCCGACGCGTCAACCGTTGTATTGTTTTGAATGAAGGATTGCGCGATACGCGATCCGCGTGACCCAGTCTGTCATGTCTGTGGGAAATATTGTTTAAGTTGACGTGTAGTATAGGCACGACGTATGTGTCGTTAAAATCCGCGAAGTATCTCCATTCCTCCATGCTGTAGTGCAGCTGATTTCTGTAGTGCAGCTGAAGTTTATTTAGACATTAAATAAAGTGTAGGCCTATACGAAATATTTGTGCGGATGAGTGAACATGTGAGGTATATTTTAATACTTCAGAATGTAAATTTAGAACTATAACCTTCGATGACAGCCAGTGTGTTTACGTGCTTACTATTCCACATGTAATAGAACAAATACAGGCAGTAGTCGGTGTATATATATTGGTTAAAAGAACTACATCACAATTGATTTCATTACAGTCATAATTGATAATTTTCAATTCTTTTTTTTAAACAACAGTTTTTATACAAAGGAAAACATATCAGAAAGGATTAACAAATGGTGATACATACGGCGTACATAATAGCCCAACTTTTATAGTTAAATATAATCCCCAAACAAATTTCGACAAGAAGAAGTGTTGATAAAGTGAAGGCAAAAACATAGATTTCGGGGTTGTGGGGATGGGGAATATATCTCCACCCACACACACTTTATGACAAGATCACCCCTAGACAATAAAACCAGACAGAAGAAACAAATTGAAATAGACCAGGAGGTATTATAAATTTCACATGGAAATTACAGTAGAATTGTCGGAAAGAGGGTTAAATTTGGGTTTGTGTATGGACCATAATTAATACATGTGTAATAAACAGCGTAGTGTCCACCCCCCCCCCCCCCCCCCTTCGAAATTTTCAGTTGGTTGGTTTTGGAAATTTCATGATACCCCCCCCCCCCCCCCTTTTTTTCCCGGTCTCTACACACGTCATAGTCAAATCATGAAGGCGCGCTTGAGTGAAGGTAAAAATTTATGAGAAGGTATTACCCGATGACATGTACATTATATATTGTGCATGAACACTGTACGAGCTAGAACACTGGTGTATAAACATGTGAGGTGATAAACTTAAAAAGACTTCAGAATGGAGGACGTCCCAGCCAGTTTGTATAAGTAAATGTATTATACATTTTTGTAAATGCCACATGTACATGTACATGTAATGTCGATTATTTTACACTGAGTAGTAAATGACCGGTACATCTGCCAATTTAATTTTTCAGGATGGAAATTGAAAATACATGAAAAAAGAGATGTAACAAATGGTGTGTTTCATATTTCTGATTAACTCTGTGGCAGTTCTAACCTTCAATGGTAAAGTATATGTTAACATAAATGTAACTTTACAATAATGGTTTAAATCTTTACAGAAATACATTTTATCCAGTGAAAGATTATGTTTACCTCAAGAATTAGAATAATTGAGTGAAGTTAACCATCTACTTTGATTTTAAATCCACTGCATTTAAGTGGTTTGCTGGGCTTGCTATTTCAGACTTCTCTTCTTCATGTTCACTTTTTTAAATATTAGTATACATGGATTACTATACACATGTAGGAATGTAATGTATTTAGTGGAGGAATTTTATATTGGGAGAAATATAAATAATTAAGACAATGATGAATTTAAGCTCCACCTTGAAGACAAAGTGAGTAAAAACGTTTTTCAGTCAAAAGTTGACCAAAGACGTCCTTTAAATATATTGTGCATGCAACTATACTGGACTGAAATATCCAATACAATACTGGGCCTGGCCATGGCTGGCTGCAAAAAACGGCACCACATGTTTGTACATGTAATTAAACAAGACTGGCAAAAATCAATCTTTGATAACAATTTTAAAATTTGACTTTTCTGCATTTATTCATTTACATTGGCTAATTAACATCCCAGATTAAAGTGCACACCTGCAGGTAAATTGTCATTATCTCATTCTGGGACGTAGCAAGAAAGATCAGAAACTCCAAGTTATTCAAACTTGAAGTTCAAGTACCTATACATACGTACACTATACATGTATCCACAGTGTTCATATGTGGATATGTACATTGTACCATGGAGGAAGAAAACACAACCTCCATGATTGTACATATACATGTACATGTACATACAAGTGGCTTTTGTACAGTACAGTACATCCACGTTTTTTTATTACACGTCCCGTCGACCGCAGGCGCATTTTGCATAATTGGGGCAATCGGTCAAACTTAACCATGGAGGTCAGACCAGTCACGTGATATGAATGATGCATGTTTAGCCACGATTTCCATAGTCGGGTCCCGCCCTCAAAAGTAGAAATATCCAAGACGTTACTGTAACTCCGTGATTGATCGCGCGCTCGCCCGCCGGTGACAGCCTGTAAATTGCGCCCTCTGTTGATGACAAGTATCAGACAGTAACGTCTTGGAACCAAGACTAGGCGGGATCCAGCTCAACTCCTGTGCTTCAGTTCAGGTCAGCGGCGTTGCCCCCAGTAACAGTAGCGGCTCTTTCAGCCCATTTAGGGCACGGAAACGACAGGGGATCAATTTTCATGGGCCCAACAGCAGCGACCGGTGCTCTTACAACTGCAGTTTCAGTTCAGCCGTGGGATGGAGCCTCTTGATTTCCCGCCACAAACTGTTGCCCCAGGCTACCCTTCGGGTACGTGTTTTGCCGTATTTTTCTCAAGCCTTATTCCAGCTCTGCCTTCCGACGGCCCAACCTTCCCACACCGAACAGCTGTCGCCCATCATCCGGATCATATGGGAACGCGAAACCTCAGCCCACTTCTTACGCTCGCTCTGCAGGATTTAACCGACGCCTTTCCGACGTGTCGAAGCGGGTATACCGTACATGCCGTATCAGACCCACCTACGTGTAGTGCAGCTAGTGACAGTTACAGCGAAAAATCACCGGTTTCGTTTTCGACAACCAACAGCGTCGGCTTCGAGTGTTGAGGTTTTTTTCGTAAACCCCACCGTAGGAACTTGGCTAACCCCATTTGGAAAGAACTCGGATCTTATCGTCTCTCGTCAGAGGACTTAAACTTCAAGGAGGAAGTAACGTCAGTGCACTCCGTTCCAAAGCAGAGGAACAGGAAATATATTTCTTCTGCCCCTGAGATAACGTTCCCTCCCGGTATTAGGAAAGTTTTTCAAGCTAGCTACTCGAGCGCAGTTTTTATCCTCCGGAATTATTCTCCTCGGTGCGGCGAGCTGAAGCCTAACCCTCTATAGGAAGACAGCATGCTTTCACCGATATCGTCGACACGAATTTGTTTGTCAAAAGAGAAATTCTCCATCCTTGACTGAGATGTTTGGTGCGTCCGTTTTGAGGGACGCCGAGGTTACAGAGAGGGCGAACAAGCTGGCCGCTAAAAGGTGACTTTCACCAAGCCCACTGAGCCTTCGAGTACCAGAGGACGGCGTTTTTTCTCCGTCCCTGAAGATTTTGCCTGAGCTTCGGATCGAGACGTTTCTCTTCCAGCAGTAGAGGTATTTCCCATAGGGTACATGTACCTTTCAGAGCTTGATGACAACTCCTAAATTTAGCAGATCCTCTCACTCTGATAAAAGTAAATGTTGGGCCCGTGTAAATTAGCTTTACATTGTTTTTTCTCCCCTATCACGAGGGTTTGATTACTTATGATCTTGGATCCTCACTGCCATTTCTGGTTACCATATAGATTTATTCTATCCCATTTCGGGTTCGTGTTCCATCTCGAGCCTAACTTAGTCTCGCTTCATGATCTTTGATCATGAGGTGCAGAAATGTTGAACATGAGGTCCATTACTGTAGACCTGCCAGTTTTTAAACAGTTTATTTTTGCTATTTTATATCCGCCTTGGTCTTATAGATTTCAGTGGTCTTTGCCCGGTTATTTATTTATTTCCGCCCTTAAATCGTTTTATGTAGGTCTCTCTCTCTCAATGATGTCACTTCCTGCAGCTTGCCACGTGCATCGGCATTTTAACGCGCGTTGGCTGCATTATATTTCGATGCGTGCGTGTTTAGAACATTGTGCACATTTTGCGCGCACACGCACACCTGCTGGCATTGATCACGCATTTTTCTTTCGAAGATGGCTTTATAAGAGAGATCTATTGGCATTTTAAGATGAGTACATTTTGGCAGTCACAGAACTTTGCCTGGGTCGATTGGATGACTTCGATTGACCTTTTAAGATGCCTATTTTACAGTCCCTGTCTATTCCATCCATCTTATTGTTCCGTTTCTGTTGTGAAGCGGTTATAAATTCTCCTGCATTCCCTTTGGGCTTGCAGTGACCCCCGCTTATTCATTAAATTTTGAAAGCGGTAATGTCCTTTCTCAGGGAGAGGGTGATCCGTTGTCATTTACCTTGATATTTTGGTTCTCAGTGGTTCGTTGATGCAGGAGTGTTTGAATTACACTCATAAAAAATGTAATCTTCTTCAGAAGTTGGGTTTTATTATTAATCATGACAAATCTTTCTCCATCCAACACAGGCCACCCCAGTACATGTACCTGGGATTGTCATTAATTCTCAGTCAGTGACCTTTTCCCTTAAGTGGGAGAAGATAGTCATCAGCCACTGCCGCGAGATGTCTGCCGCAGAGTCCACGTCGGTACACGAGGTTGCTAGTTGGTAAGCAGATTATCGTCAACAGTTCACTCAGCGTTTCCTGCTCTGCTCCTTTACAGACGCTTTCAATTTGACAAGATCTTGCCCCTCCACAAGAATGTCATTTTTAGAGTCCGAAGTTTTTTCCTTACTCCAGAGTCAAGGGTAAAGCTCATCACTTGGACTTAATATCTGCGAACTTAGATTGGTCGCAGCCTTCTTCGTCACTACCCGGATGTCACAATCCAGACAGATGCGTCGATGTTGGATTGGGGCGCCTGTCTCGGCAGTCGGAACGTAAGGGGTCGATGGTCGGAGCTAGAGCAGTTAGACCACATAACTTCCTGTAGTTGTTGGCAATTTGTTCTATGCTCTGAAGACTCTTCTTGAAAGATCAGCACGATCGTTAAGTTTCGCCCCCAGATGGACAACTCAGTGGCACTCGTCTGCATCAACCGCTTGGGCAGTACATACTCCAAGGACCTTGGTCATCTAGCCATCAGGTTCTGGCTCTGGTGCCTTGAGCGAAACATTTGCCTGTTGCCGCAACACATTCCCGGGTCACACAACGTTACTACAGACTAATTGTCCAGATTCTTCAACGATCGGGGGAGTGGTAGCTCATCCCAAGGGTCTTTCGCAGGATCATGCTGATGTTGACGTCCCCACAGGTCGATCTGTTTGCAACCGGGTTGAACACTTAGCTGCCCACTTTTGTCTCGTGGCAGGCTGGCAGCCCGACCCTCTGGCTTGGAGAGTCGATACCTTACTTCTTTACTGGCAAGAAATCCAGGGTTGTTTTTTCTCCGTTCACTCTCCTAACGTTATGTTTACACAAGATTCTAGAGGACGAGTCAACAGTTGCCCTGATTGCCCCGGTCCAGGAGGACTTATTAGGCGTGGTACCCCAAGCTATTGGAACGTCTCGTCATGTTCCTGTGAATCCTATATCCAGGACAGCAGACCTACTTCGGATCCCTCACATTCATCGCCTTGTGCACCCATTGATGAATCATCTAATATTGGCTGCTTAGAAGTTATCTGGGAAAACGTGCCGTCAGAGGGACTTTCGCTTGCAGTATCCTCCATTTTATTCTTCCCTCCTAGCGGGAAGGGGTTAACAAGCAATTCAACTCCGCTTGGGAAAGTTTGAATAGCTGGTGACTTCAAGGCAGGTCGATCTGGTTTGTAGCTGTTTCACACTTCCTACGGAGTCTCTTCGATAAGTTTTGTTCCTATACAGTACCATTAATGTTACCGTTCGAGTGCATACATGTAGCTCCCATTGGTCAACACCAATTGGTTCCGCTTTTTCAAGGTATTCTCACGCTACAACCCCCTCACCCCAGGTAGCTATAAATATACTTACCTGGAACGTCACAACAGTCCTGGCTTTCATTAACCCTCCTATACTTATAACTATCACAGCCTAATGAGCCTACCAAAACTCTTAACACCAACTCTCACAGTTTGTGTGTGTTTCAATCTGTCATTTAATAGGTTTTGATCTGTACAGCAGCTGGGTCGATTTTGGCCCTGCGAACAGAAGGGTTCATCATTACCGGACAACAGGCGTTGATAACTCAAGCAGCTCACCTTTAAGTTTACGATGTCGTTAGCCTTGATAACCGCTATACCGTGTTTTTGTCTTTAACAACTTTCCATCATGTTAACCAGGTGTTCAGGCGGGCTGACGACACTTATGTTTCTCTGGCTGGTTCGTCCTTCCAGCGTACTTCGGTCGCTAAACCATTCCATTGCATTGCGCTTATCTTGCAGGAATTTTGCCCTGTTCGTGCTCTACAGGAGTATATTGATAGAGCTCAGCTTTTCAGAGGTTAAAGGTAATTCACGGTTAAGTCAGCTTCTTTTGTCTCATGCTCAGCCTTTTCACCCAGTAGTGCCTCTACTATTTCCAGGTTTAGTGATTGACACTTCACCATTAAAGGGTCTTTCAACTAGAGGTGCATCTCATCAGCAGGTTAGACAGGTGTCTCTTTACCTGACATCCTAAGCGGCGTCATCCTCTTTGGAGTTGGGCCCTGCAGTCATGGCATCGTCATCGGGAGAAATGCTTTGAAGTCTACAGAGTAAGTCTCTCCGGAATTGGCGAAATATAATTCCCCAATTACATAAATACTTACCTGCAATATAATTTAAATTATATGAGACAATGTTTTTTTATTTTTAATGCAGGTCTTTCTGGCCTTTACACCCTCCCGAGCACCGATGACAGATGCCGCACAATCACACAGCGTCAAGCTTAAAAAAGACATCGATTCCAGGCATCAGTGAGTATAAGAAGCAGTCGTTGGGAGTTTTATGCATACTAAAGAGGTTGATTCCATTAGCTGCGAAGGGTGGATCAGATTGCATCACAAGGACAATCTACAGAGTAAGTCTCTCCTCCATTGTCTCATATAATTCTAATTATATTGCAGGTAAGTACCTTTATGTAATTGGGGAATTATAAATTGTCGTTTTAATGTAAAATAGTGAATGTGATTTCCCTCAACTTCTGGCATAAATACGACTTATGAGGGCCTTTCGAATATGAGGCTATATATTCTTTGGGAAGCTTATACGAGTGCATTTTCAGCTTGTTGACGCTTTGTTGATGCTAAATAGCACGACCGGCTATGGGCGGATGTTACAATTTCTATGCTGTAGGACATCCACTAACCATGCTAACGTTAGCGGTTTCGATCAATGAATACAAATAACCCCAAGATGGCAAGAAACTGGAGCACTTTTGCATCATGCCCGACTTTTTGCCCCAGTCCAAGGGGTGGGGATTTGGTCACTCCTAATTCAAGAAATCCATTTTCTACATTTACATACCTCAACTCCAACATTTGTACCCCCCCCCCCCCCCTTGAGTATATAAAAAAATGCATCCAATATTGACGCTATAGGAAATATCGTGGAAATACATAGGCTGTGAAGAGTACGTTTTACCAACTTTATTTCTGTCAATAGAGGGCGCCAAACAAAGGAACGCTTAAAGCATTTTCAGCTGGGGATTTTAGTCACCTTGGGGTTCATAGTCAGTGGGCTTACGGTCGAAAATGACTTCCCATATGCAATTTCGGGTACATTTTTGAAAAATTCAGGGATTATTCATAAAACCCCAAAGAATCCAAATCCACTTGATGCAATTTTTTTCGAACTCCAGAAAAGTGTTTTTTAGGTGATTATTTTCGAGCTGAAATGCAGACGACGAAATACAACGGATATGATTACCCAAGTGACGACTTGCGCCTTTTTCGGAATACTGTATTATTGGATTCGCAATTAGGTTTAATTTCGCAAACGGTTGAATACAAGTATGACTGCGCGCAGTATCAGACATCGTACACGTACACGCAGGATACACACCGCTACGTGTGTCGCGTCGAGATTCACGAGTTTTACACAAAGAAACCTTCGTGAGTAGTAAACATATTATTTAATCATAACATTAATGGTAATCCTTACCTTTAGGACACCTCTATTTTTTTACGAGTTCCGTTCAAAACTGACTTTTGCACTTGCAGATGACTTTACAGTACCAAAGTGACTTTCGCAGGCTAAAGGACCGGTCACACTGGCCACGATAACGACGACGATAACGAAACCGGTGAGAATAAACGCCATTGATTGGTGGAATTTTCGCGCGTGTAATACGCGCGCGTTCTACCCACCAATAGAGAACGTTTATTCGCATCGTTTTCGTTTTCGTTATCGTTATCGTGGCCAGTGTGACCGGCCCTTAAAGCAGTCCTTTTTTCTTCAGATTAACTCATGTTTGTTGTCATTTTGAAATGCACTTTCAAAGAAAATGTGACTTTCCTACCTTTTTTTGCAGTCAGATACGTTGCCGTTTTACCCCATAATTTCCCTCATAAATCAAAACCCTGCCCTCTTTCCACAAAATTAAGCTTGCTCATATTCAACATGATATCTATTCTTAGCGAACTATTTAGATGATTCCAAGCACACAGAGTGACTTTTCCTGCTGCCTGTATCATCGCAAAATATTGAGGTAAGTTCCGAAACATAAACTGTCTCCTTCGTTCTCTTATAATGGAACGGGGTCCTAAAGGTAAGGATTACCACATTAATCATTAAAGATAAGAATAACCGGGACGGGATTTTTGAAAAAAAGTGTTTAGTTTGACATATTTTTAACGTTACTTTAGTTTGGTTTCTCCATGTTGTTCTTTCGTTTTGGATTTGTGTAACGCAGCGGGAGGCGTGATACCCGACTAGTAGTAGGCCACGCAGTTATTTTTGTGCCTCTCGCGCTGCTCTGGAAATAAGTAAATCGTAATTTTTCCTTTTTAGTTACAAGTCAGGACCGAAGTTAAAACATACACTATTAAGCATTTAACCAGTTTCGTGAATAATTATCAAATGTAAACAATTAAAAATCATGGAGCTTTACAGGATCCCTTGATGGCTCAAGTGAAAGTGGTGTTCCAGTCAACTTCTGACGATGATAAAATGGATTCTGCATGGTCGTAAAACTGCTACAACTAGATCACGAGAACAAGCTTTGCACAAATCATCTGTTATAATCTCGCAGACTATCACACAAGAATTGTATTTTCCTATTGAATAGCAGGGAGTCCTTGCGTAAGAGTACTCTTTCTTATGCCAATAAGGAAGAGTACGCTTGAGTAGGCCAGTGAAGCTACAAGGCATGCAGTGGCCATTGACGGTTTTCACGACAGCCCACACAGACGTCCTTACTTTTCTCGCTTCCATTCACGCTTGAGCCCTTCGTCCACATGCGAGACCGTGCTTTGTAACTACCATGACGGACTCGGAATCTGGTTTGCCTGCCTCTCAGAACCCTATACCGGTGTCGCAACTTACAGCGCGGGACATATCCTCCATTGTCAATGAAGCAGTAGGTAGCGTTAAACTGTACATGGACGGGAAATTGGACGCCCAGAAAGCTGAAAGTGACAGGGCGTTGGTCTCGGCCTCGGAGAAATTGCTACAGCTCAAACGTGAAGCGAAGGTGCAGTTTAAATTTAAAGGCAATAAGATTCAGCACGAGTTCAACTCCAACCTTCTGAGCAACCTGCACGAAGCTCTTGCTGCAGTGAAAGATTCCCGACAAGCGGCAGCCATTAATTCGATCGAGGCGGTCATAGCTGACACCGCAAAGAGAAATAAGTTAATTCGTCTCGCGGACAAATCGGATGATGGCTGGAAAGTCATCGACGAGTACCTCTCAGAGGAATTGGCCAGCGACAGCGAGGACGAAAAGCGCATCAGGTCTGCCCAAGCCAGAGCCGCTTCGAAACGCAGGAAAGGCCGCGCCGCCAGGTCCAAGCCGTATCAAGCACGACGTCGTCAAAATGAGAGTCCGCCCAATCCTGATGGCAGCTTTTTTCGTCGCTATAGTCAGCCAAGTAGATTCACGCCTGGGGTTGGCGGTTCCGGCCGCAGACCCTCCCCGTCCGACAGGTGTTTTGGATGTGGCCACGCCGGGCACTGGCGGAAAGATTGTTCCGCATCAAGCAAACAAGCATAAGCCTACAAAGACAACGCAGCATACCTCAGGCCAGCAGTGGTAAAGAACGGCACGGAAACGCAGTTACAGGTACACTTGACCTTAGCGGCTCATCTGCTCGTCCTCGGAGAGCACTGGAAAGTTTCAATGACCAGGACAAGATAGCCGGGTACGATTCAGGCTTCTATATATGCAGAATTACTTTAAGTACGAACAAGGTCGTGCAGAACCATTTCTGCGAGGTAGACTAAAATCAGCTTTGGATTTTTGGATCTTTATAGGTACAAACCCTGAGATCCTACGGGTGATTTCTTCTGGATATAAGCTGCCATTTCTTTCCACACCTCCTCGACTTGTTGCCAAGAACAAGTAGTCGGCTATCAAAGCATTATTAGCGAATCAACTCATAGTTGAGAGCTTTTCTGTGCCTTGTGTGGTTAATCCGCTTTCAGTTTCCATAAACAGTACAGGTAAAAGGAGGTTGATACTTGACCTAAGGTATGTGAACAAGTTTCTCTGGAAAGAGAAAGTTAGGTTTGAGGACTATAAAGTTGCAATGGAATATTTTACGAAAGGAACATTTATGATTAGCTTTGATTTAAAGGCAGGCTACCACCACATCGAAATCTTTCCCGAGCATACACAGTTTCTTAGCTTCTCCTGGGAGTTCCACGGCCACACTAGATATTTTTCCTTCCAAGTCCTCCCGTTTGGTCTTTCTACAGCACCTTACATATTTACGAAATGTCTCAGGCCTTTAGTGAAGTACTGGAGATGTAAGGGAGTATGCGTTGTATTGTACCTGGACGACGGGTGGATTTGTACCCGGACCTTTTCAGAGTGCTTGGCCGTGTCCACAGCGGTTAAAAGTGACCTGTTAGCCGCAGGTTTTATCCCCAACAGAGAAAAATCGGTGTGGGTACCTACTTCGAAAATCGATTGGTTAGGGTTGTCATGGGACGCCGACGAAGGCTCTATCCAAGTCACAGATCGCAGAGTTTCAGACATCCTGAACACTATTACTGACATTCAGAATTCTTTACCCTCGGTGACATCCAGAGGGTTAGCTTCTCTGGCAGAAAAACTAATTTCCCTTAGTCCGGTTGTGGGTCACATTGCACAACTCCAGTCTAGGTTCCTCTATTGCGAGGTCGTTAAGCATCACTACCACTGGGATAAGGTGTTCAAGCTTGTCAAGGATAGTGGAGTCATTGAGGAAGTATTCTTTTGGAAACGTGAATTACTTAGCCTTAATAAACGGTATATTTTTGACTACTCTTTACCACAGGTCCTCATGTACTCAGACGCGAGTCACTCTGGATGTGGCGCATGGTCCGCGCAGTGCGGAGGTCTACAGTTTAGACAAACATGGACAGCCGAAGAAGTAGGTAAAAGCTCCACTTGGAGAGAATTGAAAGGTGTGGCACTGGCCATGATAGCCTTTCTTCCACAAATCACGAGTAAACCGATAACAGTTTTTACTGACAACCAGGGTGTCGTTTCCATAGTGCATAAAGGCAGCATGATCCATGATTTACAAACTCTGAGTTTGGAGATCTTTCGAATGTGTAAAGTACACAGCATTGACATGAAGATTCAGTGGGTCCCCAGGAATGAAAATGCCCTAGCAGATGAATTAAGCAGAGAAATGGATTTTGATGACTGGGGCGTATCGCCTATTTTCTTCGAGTTTATAGATGGCCTCTGGGGTCCTCACACTGTAGATAGGTTTGCTGATGATTTCAACTGCAAGCTGCCCACTTTCAACTCTAAATATTGGTGCCCTGGTACTAGTCTTGTAGACGCGTTCTCCACCGATTGGTGTACAGAGAATAACTGGCTGGTGCCCCCAGTCTCCCTTGTTAGCAAAGTTCTCAAACATGTCGGACAGTGCAAGGCAAAAGGTACACTAGTAATCCCTGCGTGGCCCTCTGCATCATTTTGGTCATTGCTATTTGCATACAGCAGTCCTTGGGCGAAGTTAATTTCTAAAACCATGCGATTTTACGACCCAACAAACATTTTTGTTAAGGGCCGTAATCAAAGTTCCTTGTTCGGTTCGAACAAATTGAGGAGCGACGTGCTCTGTGTGCGATTAGACGGAACCCTTTAAGCGTTCCATGGTTCACGAAAGCCTTAGCTTGACAAGCCACTTGGCGAATTTCTGTACAGTACAGAACGGGAGTTGTAAATCCGCTGGGTATACTCCAGAACGTTGTTAACTGGTAAACTGATACTGCTCATCCCCTGGGAACGTATTTTACCTCGTTCAAGGGGGGTAGATTGATTAGTTTTACAAATCGGAATACTGCAGAATTCAATTTCTCACGCGAGAAATATGGCCGCCTGTTACTTTGTTTCTTTGTCTACAGGGACGCCCCTTCCAGTATAAACTTGCAGCAAGTGCTGACCGCATCCAGAGCCCCCACCACAGTTTCAAAATATAGGAGAGCCTTTGAAGCCTGGAGTGCGTGGTGCTGTACAAATGGAGCTTCCGTATGCCCTACATCTCATCACGATTTGGCAAGGTACCTCGTGCACCTGCACAACGGAGGGTTTCCGTATTCCACAATAGAAACTGCCTTCTATGGAGTAAAGTGGCACGTTGATTGTTCATCTACAGTATCTAACAACCCCTGCAATACAAAGTTTCTGAAGTTGGTATTACAGGGAATTAGACGGCTATCTCCTCGCCGCAGTGTACCTAAAGAGCCAATTACGGCCGATATGTTAAATAGGATTGTTCTCCACTTTGGACAAAATAACAATTTAATGAACGTTAGAGCATGTGCCATGCTACTTATTTCCTTTGCTGGGTTTTTCAGGAATGACGAATTGATTAATCTCAGATTGTGTGATACCAAAATGTTTCCCTCACATATTCAGTTTGCGGTGACCAAGAGCAAAACTGATCAGTACCGTGAAGGAGCCCAAGTAATGGTGAGCGCCACTGGGCTGATCACTTGCCCAGTTGCAATGCTAAATAAGTATGTAAAGCTAGCAGGGTTCAAGGACTTGACTTCAACTGATTACTTGTTTAAACCACTGACATTTAAGAGGAGTTCACAATCTCACGTTCTCAGAAAGGGACGGCTTTCTTATTCTACTTGTCGTGACATTCTGAAAGGTTCACTCAAGGCAATTGGAGAAGACCCTACAAAATTTGGACTCCACAGCCTACGGGCAGGTGGCGCAACAGCAGCAGCTGCTATTGGAATTCCAGACCGCTTGCTAAAAAAGCATGGTCGCTGGCAGACGGATTCGTCTAAGGACAGGTACGTGAAGGAAAGCCTACATAACCGGCTCCGAGTGTCCAGTAACCTCGGATTATGAGTGTGCTTTTGGCGCAGGCAATCACAAATTTATCTTCACGTGCTTAACTAGAGTTTTTGCCCATTAAGATGGGAATTGCAGTTTCAGAATTCTTCTTGTATGTTCGTTGCATTAAAAATTGACACAAGACACCGTGCCTTTGCCCGTTCTTTGGTACTTGAACTGGGAGCACGGACTCCGTAGGCTGCTCGTCGAAGAACCGTGCTCCCCGTTTCCATTATATTGTGTATTTATAATGTTCTTTTGTTACAGCTAGAGACGACAGGCGCAATAGGAAATAATTTATTTCCGTTTGAGCCTGCGAATTAGGAAATAATTGTATTTTCCTATTGAATAGCAGGGAGTCCTTGCGTAAGAGTACTCTTTCTTATGCCAATAAGGAAGAGTACGCTTGAGTAGGCCAGTGAAGCTACAAGGCATGCAGTGGCCATTGACGGTTTTCACGACAGCCCACACAGACGTCCTTACTTTTCTGCAAGGATGGGGAGTTTCGCTAGACACTTCAGCTACCGAGTGGTAACCATAGTCTGATATATCACATGTAAAGACTTCATACTGAAGTCACAAGCCAGTGAGGTAAGGTGGATATAAAAAATATATAAAAAACATTCGCGTAGTACTGACTTTTATGTTCAGTCACGGACTCCGTAGGCTGCTCGTCGAAGAACCGTGCTCCCCGTTTCCATTATATTGTGTATTTATAATGTTCTTTTGTTACAGCTAGAGACGACAGGCGCAATAGGAAATAATTTATTTCCGTTTGAGACTGCGAATTAGGAAATAACTGAACTGTAATTGTGAGGCTGATGAGGGCATGTGTGCAAATACAGCCAGTTACCCTGATGCTGACACCTTTTGCAAACTTATACAATGTAGATGACTAATATTATTCCAAGAAAGCATGTAACCAGTTCAAATTACAAAGGCCTAAAAGTATATTAATTAAACAACTAATCCTTTACTTTGACTTTCCAGACTACTGTCCTCAGTGAAAAACTGAAAGGTTAGGCTTACCTCTTGAAAGAGGCTTGGGATATCAAGTTTTTCTTTTGATATCTGGAGGTAGCACTAATCATCATAATTATATATATTCAGTGATATGCAAAACTGTGTAACAAATCTTGTGTAACCACCCGGATCTGGATTTTTACTTGTAAAACTATTGTCAGAGGTCTCAAACTTTTTTTTAGTGAATAAGGTCATGGATATCAAATACACGTACCTTCGAACTTTTGTCCAATTACAAGTGATTTTATATTGCATTCACTTCATCTGAGCTTGATAACTTTTTACTCTTTGACTTATTGAACTTATTGAACATTTTAAAACTTTTTGCCAATAAGTGCAAATAGTATCTTTAAAACATATTGTAAGTGACGGTAATTTTAAAGTTTAAAATGACTGTTATAGTTTGAGTGTATTAAATATAAAGGAGGTCAGCATTGTAGTCAGGATAAAATTGAAAAAGGTCAAAACATAAATGTCTCACAACATCAAATATTTTGTCCATTTGTATGTGTACAATATGCAGTATGGATGCGTTTGAATAGCTCACCCGGGTGGACTCGGGTTAGCCCAATGCCGTTCGATTACCTCTGACGTCATACTCGGGGCTCACTCGGGTCAGCCACCACAGACCTAGTCTTGGTTCAAGACGACAGTGATCGATAATTCCCCAATTACATACTCACCCTGTAGATTGTTCCTTGTGATACAATCTGATCCACCTTTCGCAGCTAATGGAATCAACCTCATTAGTATGCAAAACTCCCAACGACTGCTACATATACCCAGTGATCTCTGGAATCGCTGTCTTTTTGAAGCTTGACGCTGTGTGATGGTACGGTATCTCATGGAGGTATCTGTCATCGGCGCTCGGGAGGGTGTAAAGGTCAAAGACCTGTAGACAAAAAAAAAAAAAAAAAAAAAACGATACATAGGGAGGGAGCGTGAGTCTCTACTCCATTGTCTCATATAATTATAATTATATTGCAGGTAAGTACCTTTATGTAATTGGGGAATTATATTTCGCCAATTCCGGAGAGACTCACCCTGTAGACTTCAAAGCATCTGTGCCGAAGACGATGCCAGGATTGCTCGGCCAAACTCTGAAGAGGATGAAGACCGATTGTAAAATTTGGCGAATGTGGTGGCCGAAGATCAATCTGCCGCCTTTAGGATATCAGGCATGGAGACACCCGCCTGAGCTGCTGTTGAGGTAGACGCACCTCTAGTCGAATGACCTTTAAAGGATGAAGTGTCAATCCCTGAAAGAGACATGATGTCTCTTAGCCACCTGGAAATAGTAGAAAGCACTACTGGGTGAAAAGGTCTAGCATGAGACAGAAGTAGTTGACTGAATTGTAAACTACCTTCACCTCTGCAAAGCTGAGTTCGATCAAGATACTCTTGAAGAGCACGAACAGGGCATAAATTCCTGCAAGCCGGGAAAGGATGAACTTCTATGTTATGAAGAGGTTTAGCGACCGAAACACGCTTAGAAGGGTGAACCAGCCAGAAAACATGAGCGCCGTTTGCCTGCCTGACCATCTGGTAAAGATGGATCGCTGTCAAAGACGAAACACGGCTAGCGGTTACCAAAGCTAACAACATCGTTAGCTTGAAGGTGAGCTGCTTCCGGGACAAACGTCTGTTGTCCGGTAAGGACTTGATGAAATCCAAGACCGTTGTGACGTCCCAGGTAACCATATATCTGGGGCGAGGAGGTCGTAGCGTGAGAATACCTTTGAAAAAACGTGTAACCAAATGGTGTTGACCAATGGGAGCTCCATTCACAAAACTATGAGCGGAAGATATGGCTGAACGGTAAACATTAATAGTCCTATAGAGGAGACCCTTGTCGAAGAGACCTTGCAGGAAATTTAAAAATCAGCTATAGATGAATGAACCGGATCCACCTGTCTTTGAAGACACCAGCTATTCCAACTCTTCCAAGCGGAGTTGAATTGCCTGTGAGTCCCTTCCCGCCAGGAGGATAGAATAGTGGAGGACACTGCAAGTGAAAGTCCCTCTGACTGCAAGTTCTCCCGGATAACTTCCATGCGGCCAGTTCTAGCTGATTCATCAATGGATGCACAAGGCGGTGATCGTGCGGGAGACGAAGCAGTCTGCTGTCCGGGGCAGGATAACAGGAACATCGATGAGAAGCTCCAACAGCCTGGGGTACCACGCTTGAGTCCTCCACACCGGGGCAATCAGGACCACTGTTGCCTCCTCCTCCCGAATCTTGTATAAGCATTTCGTGAGGAGAGCAAATGGAGGAAAAGCATAACCCTGGATTCCCTTCCAGTCGAGAAGGAGAGCGTCTATTCTCCAGGCCAGGGGGTCGAGCTGCCACGAGACAAAAGTGGTTAACTGGGTGTTCAATCTGGTTGCAAACAGATCCACCTGCGGGGAGAACTGCAGCATCAGCATGACCCTGTAAAAGACCCGGGGGTCGAGTTGCCACTCTGCCCGATCGTTGCAAACTCTGGACAATTGGTCCGCAGTGACGTTGTGCGATCCGGTAATGGGTTGCGCCGACAGATAGATGTTTCGCTTGAGGCACCAGAGCCAGATTTTGATGGCCAGACGTGCAAGGTCCGCGGAGTGTGTGCCGCCCATGTGATTGATGTAGGCGATTGCTACGGAGTTGTCTAGCTGAAGGCGAACCTGGAGATCGTGTCGATCTTTCAGAAGAGTCTTCAGAGCATAAAAGACTGCCAACAATTCCAGGAAGTTTATGTGCTTCAGCTGTTCTAGCAGCGACCATCGGCCCCCTACTTTCTGACTGTCGAGACAGGCTCTCCAACCCAACATTGATGCATCTGTCTGCATTGTGACATCTGGGGAATGACGAAGAATACTACGACCGTTCCAAGATCGTAGATATTGAGTCCAAGTAAGGAGCTCCTCCCTGGACTCTGGGATAAGAGAAACTAGGGACTCGTAATCGCCGCTCTTGTGAAGGGCCAAAATCTTGTCGAATTGAAGGTGTCGATAAAATAACGGAGCTGGAAATACCGCTTGAACCGTCGAGGATAACCTGCCCACCAAACTGGCAACCTCGCGTGCCGACGTGGACTCTGCGGCCAACATCTCGTGGCAGTGGCGGAAAGGGTCATTGGTTGGGAATCGATGACAAATCCCAGGTACTGGATGTTCTGTGATGGGTGAAGAGAAGATTTGTTATGATTTATGATAAAACTCAACTTCTGAAGAAGATCAACTGTCTCGTGAGTGTTGCTCAAACACTCCTGCATCGACGAACCAAGAACTAAAATATCATTAAGGTAAATGATACAACGGACTCCCCGCTCCCTGAGGAAGGACACAACGGGTTTCAAAATCTTTGTGAATGTGCGAGGGGCACTGCAAAGCCCAAAAGGAAGGCAGGAAAATTGATAAAGAACCCCTTTCCAACAGAAACGGAGATATTTACGATGAAGGGAGTAGACAGGAACCGTAAAATAAGCATCCTTAAGGTCAATTGTAGTCATCCAATCGTCCTTGGACAAAAGATCTTTGACCGCCGAGATGTTCTCCATCTTAAAATGGTGATAAGCAATAAAACGATTTAAAGGACGCAAATTAATAACCGGGCGAAGATCTCCTGAAATCTTTGGGACCATGAAAAGAGTAGAAATAAATTGTCCTGAAACTGGAAGCTCAACAGTTATGGCCCCTTTGTCAAACATCGTTTGCACCTCCTGATCAAAATGAAATTCATGATGCTTAGACTGAGCTCGAGGCGTAGGAACACGAACTTGAAATGGAGTAGAAATAAATTCTATATGATAGCCGGAAACGGATTTTAGGATCCAAGGATCATTGGTGATCAAACTCCAAAATTGAGTGAAAAACTTTAGTCTACCAGCAAGAGGTGCAGAAAAGGTTGGAGCACAAACACGGTGAGAAAACAATGTACGACTAGAATGTACACCGGACTCAGGCTCAATATGAGCTATTTTTTTGCATTCTGAGAGTGCGAAGATCTGGAAAATCTAGCCCTATCACCCCCATAGGAGGTGCCACCCCTGGAGAAACTCTGAAAGGTACCCCTATGAGAACTAACTCTGCCGCCTGAAGAAGAGAAGCGTCTCCATCTGGCGGTCCTGGCAAAATTCTGATATGAAGAATAACGCCGTCCCCTGGAACTGGAGGGCCTAGGCTTGGTGTAGGTCACCTTCGCGGCCAACCTGTTCACCTTCTCCGTATCCTCGATGTCCTCTAAAACGGACGCACCAAACAGCTCATTCAAGGATGGCGAATTTTTCTTGATGACATCAAATTTCTTGTCGACAATGTCATCAAAAGCATGCTGCCGAGAGAGGGCCAAGCTTTGGCTCGCTGAGCCGAGGAGCAGAATTCCGGAGGACAAAAATTGTAACACATTCTCCTTGGAGATCTCCTCAGGACAATCAGGGTCAGCCACGGCATCGAAAAATCGCAAGAAAGGGAGAGCCGCCTTGAGGACATGACCATGGGATAGGCGTAGCTTATCATCAACGGAAACTGTACTAGAATTCGCTTGTCTAAAAACCTTTGTAATACCGGTAGGTAACTCAGGGGCAGAAAAATACTTCTCCTGTTCCTCGGGAACGGAGTGTGTACTAACCTCCTCCTTGAAATCCTCAGACGAGAGACGATGAGATCTAAGCTCTTCCCACCATTTCAGAACCTTCTCCGAGATGGGATTACCCAAGTTCTTACGATGAGGGTTACGAAAAACCTCAACATTGGAAGGTGATGCTGCCAAAAACTGGGATTTTCCGCCGTCACTGTCACTAGCTGCGCTAGGCGGGTCAGACACAGTGTACCGTTCCGACGCGTCCAAAATGGCGTCGGTTAAATCCTGAGGAGTGGGCTGAGGTTTCACATTCCCGGATGATCTATGACGTCGTCCGGTAGCGGTCAGTGAAGCCGACGGCTGTTCGGTGTGGGATTGTTGGGCTGTCGGGAACCACTGTGTCGGCATACCCCAAGGATTAAAAAATACGGCAAACCAGGAGCTGGGGCGTAGCCTGGAGTGTAGCCCGGAGAAACATTTTGTGGTGGAAAATTCAAGGGGGTCTGTCCCCACGGAGGAACTGAAGGCGGCGGCTGCATGAACAGCGGTCGCTGCTGTTGGGCCCATGATGAATATGGATCCCCAGACTGAAAGAGCCCGCTGGTAGTGTCACCGGGGGCCACGCCGCTGACCTGAGCCGAAGGCACGGGAGTCGAGCTGGAGCTGGAGCTGGAACCCGCCTGGAAAAAAAAGTTCCGACGGAGCAGATGAGTGGGCCGGTAAGGGCTTTGGGGACGACACCCCTCTACCCGAAAAACTTTCAGTCCGCGACGGCACGTGGACACTAGTTTGGCACTCTGCTGTTGGTCCAACCCAAATTCTATTAGCTGCAAAAGGTGGATCAGATTGCATCACAAGGAACAATCTACAGGGTGAGTCTCTCCGGAATTGGCGAAATATAATTGATCGTGAAGCGTCGCGTTTATTCGTTCCATGCAGTGCGCCCTCTGACGGTACGATTAGACCAACTCATGGGCTCGCACTGTCGTTTTGGGAATCCTTCAAAATGTGGGCGCGGCTGTAATATGCAAATGAGTTTGTTTGTGTTAATATTCATAACTTTCGAACAACATGGCGCTTCATGCAGTCGGCGACCCCATGACTTACCATACGATAGTGTCTAGTTTGTGGGAAGAAACCGAAGATCGTATGTATACGCGTAGCGCGCCGCGTATAGTAGTTATAGGCGTACTATTATATCTTTGGAAGGAACAAATAACATGCAAAACATATTTCTCTGTTAAATATGGTTTTTATTAGGGATATCGTTGGGGAATTTAATTTTGCATCACGTTACGTGTGTGTTTATATCACAAGTAATAAAGCACTGTCGAGAATCACGGACGCATTTGTTTTAGTAAAGTGAAATTCGTACTCTGAAATTCAATATGAATTGCCACACAGGCTGGCCTAGGTGGGCAAGTGTATAAAATTCAGTGTTTATGATGGTTTTAAATATCCCTATTTCCATTCATATTTGCCCCAACCACTCATTCCTATTTGCCCCAACCACGGTAAGTTATTATGGAATTCCATAGACGACACAATTGCGTCGCGTCGTGACGTCGCCCCGACGGCACGACGCGACGCCACGACACGACGGCACGACGTCACCGTCGCGTCGTGCCGTCGCGTCGTGGCGTCGCTTGTTCCTATGCTACTTTTATGCAGTATGCCCGCCGTCGCGTCGTGCCGTCGTGCCGTCGCGTCGTGCCGTCGTGCCGTCGCGTCGTGCCGTCGCGTCGTGCCGTCGCGTCGTGCCGTCGCGTCGTGCCGTCGCGTCGTGCCGTCGCGTCGTGCCGTCGCGTCGTGCCGTCGCGTCGTGCCGTCGCGTCGTGCCGTCGCGTCGTGCCGTCGCGTCGTGCCGTCGCGTCGTGCCGTCGCGTCGTGCCGTCGCGTCGTGCCGTCGCGTCGTGCCGTCGCGTCGTGCCGTCGCGTCGTGCCGTCGCGTCGTGCCGTCGCGCCGTCGCGTCGTGCCGTCGAGCCGTCGCGTCGTGCCTTCGAGCCGTCGCGTCGTGCTGTCGAGCCGTCGCGTCGTGCCGTCGCCTCAGACTGGTGGAAATAGGGGGCGCCCTTACAGACGTAGCCCCGTTCCATACTATAGTGTGAGTCAAAAAAACTATACACTTTTAAAATTGGCCATAGTTTTATTCTGTTACAGAATAAAACTATGGCCAATTTTAAAAGTGTATAATTTTAATATGGACAAGATATTTTTATATGTACTTTTAAAGTAACCCTTCCTGCTTCTTTTGGTGACATTTTTACTAGATTAGTTTTCATGCATGACTGCACAGGAGACAATTAAGGGGATCGGGTGAAATCTGAGAAGCAGGAAGAGTTACCGGTACTCTAAAAGTAGGGATGGACGCTGTATTACCGCGGTACTTATCAGGGTGACATCACGTTTCCCGGTCGGAATAGAGATTGCTCACTAACCTTCCCGAATTGTCCTGTCTTTTGTGTTGTATAACTCTTGCTTTTTTTAAACTGACATAAAAAATTCGACGGTGGTTTGGTTTATTCCCATGCGATGCCTGTGAAAATAGACATGCTCGTCATTGCTCGTCATTGCTCGGCGGAGTACAGACTCTGTATTATCGCGGTATGTGGGAAGTGTTTTTTACAATGATTTCAACTTTTTTATTCACGGTTAATGTTTGACCAAAACATCCCCTGAATAAAGTCTGATATTTTCCCTGTAAAGTTCAAGTTGATTAAAGACGATTAGGCCCTGCAAGATGATTTCTTAACACCCTTTACCCCCTCGAAGGCGACAAAATTCACTGAGACAAGTCTACTGATTGACGATTGGGGGCGCTATTCGCTTTACACGGTGCGTCGTTTTATTTTTTTTACCGCACTGTCCTTATTTTGATCCCGTAACTGTTTCTACGATTTCGCAGTGGAAATATCGTCCTTTGGCGTCATTTTGCATTTGCAGCTGTAGAATGGGAACAAGACAATGGAACTTCCATGGACAGAGCACCATTAAAGATTCATGTTAAAATATAGACGGTACCTTTTAGCAGACACGGTGAGGCAAAATGTACAAGTTTTGGAAAACGTGAATATTTATTAAAAATCGTTAAAAGTCCCGACACAACATTTTTTAATCGTCATTTTTTTCAAAAAATAAGCAGAAAGTCCTTAATGCTTTATGAATTGGATATAAAATTGCCAGTCGAAGGAGTTTTGGCACTGGAAAAAAAAGGAATTTCCGATGCCGCGATAATAGAGTTGCCGCGATAATAGGGAGTCCGACTATACATATGAAAATATCTTATCTATATTGCTACAGAATAAAACTATGGCCAATTTTAAAAGTGTATAGTAAAAACTTTACTCGCGTAACTAATTCTTCAAAATAGTAATTGTTATGCTTATATAGCGCTTTCCATCGTATCAACGATCTCAAAGCGCTTTACAATTACCCCGTTCATCAGGCCCTGGACCACGCGACAGCCGATATCAGCGCTCAATTGGCCTCGACCCTTTCAGGTACCCATTTATACTCCTGGGTGGAGAGAGGAAATTATAGTTAAGTGTTTTTCTCAAGGGCACAGACACCATGTTCTTGGCAGAGTTCGAACCCACGCACCATTGTACATGAGTTGAACACCGTAACCACTGGGCCATGGCATTCTACAGGAGTCATTTTTTCGGGTTGGATTCGAACCCACGATCGAACCCACAACTACTGCATTGGAGAGTACATGTCTTAACCACTAGACCATGTGAGTCACATGGAAGCAATACTTAGTTTATGAGGATTGGAGGAATGCATAATTCCAAGAGAATCAGGTAGGTCTAGTCCTGATGTAGAGGCTTTTAATGTATAAGTCTGGTATGGTGCAACGAGTTAATATAGGTTTTACCTGACGATTTTCCAAAATGTGCATTCGAATTTGTTAAACTTGAATTTAATCTCGCGCTGATTTTGAGAACGACGTATATCCGGGTTTCATTTTCGCAAAAACTAGCATTCGATTTTATTTTGTATCATTCAAATAAATGAATGTGCATAACGTTTTATTTCAACGATTACAAATGCGTGATTAGGCTTTTGGTTTGACGTATGCGTGGCCGATTATTAAGAATGTGCAATCTATTTCGCAGCAAATTGATTTGTCATTGTGACAAGGCCTAAATTTAATTTTTTTTTCATTTGTTTTATAATTCAATTTCGCAAATTCTGCATTCAATTTAAATACAGTATCTTAGGCCTATACAATTCATGATACAACTTTGATTGATTGATTGATTGATTAATTAATTAATCAATGTATTGTAGGCCTAATTTGATTCCTGTGTTTTTTTTTTTTTATTGTTGGTTCTTTGTCTTAATTGTATTTAGCTATCTATCTGTATTTCCTTTTTTGTATTTTTGTTTATGTTAGTGCCCCCTGTTCCCCCACTGATAAATGTTAGTGCCCCTGTGCCCCGATATATCGAGTGCCTTTGTTCACATATACCCTCCACCAATACAAATGACCTTGCTACGCCTATGCACAGGGGGGGGGTCTAACATTTTACAGTGGGGACACAGGGGCACTAACATTTTTCAGTGGGGGAACAGGGGGCACTATAATTTCCAGTGAGGGCACACTAGGAACAGCAGCATGAAGGAAATCATTTTATTCTTGCGGCGATTGTGTAATTACGGGCCCCGTTCCTATAAGAGAACAAAATCCACTTTAAAGTTATTAGACTTACCAACCTAGCTTGCGACATTATAAACCAACAGGTATGTCGTATAGATAGAGGGCAGGGTTTCAATTTTGTGTGGAAAATGTTGGGGTAAAAACTCTGAAAATATTGGGGGGGGGGTAAATACCCCCTTAACCCCCCCCCCCCCCCCCCCCCCCCCCCCCCCCCCCCCCGCTGGCTACGCCTATGCATGCCTCTGCCTGTTTGGCTACAATATCGGGGTTTTTTTAAAGGTTGTTTGTGGCGGATACTTATTAGTTGTTTTGCCGATTTCTTAGCCCCATTTGGGCAAGTTTAATAAATTTTGTTGCTGCCAGGTGTTCTTTCAGTGTTATCTTGTAACTTTCATCAAGAGTCAAAATGTATAAAAAACGGAAGACAAACAATACAAAAACTTTAAATACACTGTTGTGTTGTCAGGCATAGGGACAAAAGTGTGCATTATTTTTACATTAGACGTAAGTCCCGTATACATAGGGTAAATTAAGGTATTGTGGCGCGCCGACCAGGTGACCTCCGCCAAAGTCGCCCCGATCGATCTCCAGACTAATCCTCGGTAAGCCCAGACGAGCGGTTATCGGGTGACCTAGGGAATGAGTCCGTTCGGTAAGCCGTCTGCCACCAACACGTACAAATCAGGCTGCCTTAAGGACAATACTTCAAGGACGGAAACCAACTGACTGACAAGACAGACAAACAAGCAAAGAACTGACATTGACACCTTGATTGGCACAACAAAGATGTATCCCGATCCTTTAATTCCCTTGATTATCCTTAATTCAGTATTATGTCAATTAATGAATCACCAGACAGCACCTGCGTTAAGGGTGGGGCGCACGCAATGCACACGCTTGCTCGCCTGTGCCAGCGACTCAGGCAACTCAAGGTTGCCAACTGCAGGAATCCCGGGATCCCAGTGGGTGAATGCCACGCGTGTAGCTCGCACACGACCAACGTTCCCTGACGTTCCGGGTCTCCAGTGTACTCAACGGCTACCGATCCCTCCCTCTGCAGTATCAGGTAGTCCCGCCCCTTAAGTTACTCCCTTAAGGTTCCAGGCAGACCACCCAAGTCCTAAGGCGAACTCCTTAAGGTTCGTACCTGCACGTGTCTCCGCTGCTCGCCACAACCACGTCCACTCCCTACGAGGCGCTGTAATCAACTGTCTAAAATGCGCGCATAGCCCGGCCACAAGAGGGCGCTGCTACAATTCGCAGCAAGCTGCTCGCTGCATACGCGCTATGCTTACTCGCGTATACAAGCACACCATTGCGCTACACAGCCCCACACTCAAGTTCAGGCCGTCCTCGGTCTTAAAAACTGAAAGACTAACTTAAGCAAGGGATGTGCTTGTCCTTATCTTAACACTGAAAAACGTCACTTAAGGTAATAACTTAAGGTGAACTTAAGATAACATTTGTAGGAATACTTAAGTACACACTTCCTTCTCATAAATTTGGCTTCGTATATTTTAAACAATTTAAACAAATGTTTCACATAAGGATCCATCAAAGCAGTTTCCTTATAGAGCTCTCAGTAGAAAAATACATATCTGACGGACTAAAATCCTCAACACGGTTTATCTTAAAACTCGATACATAATGATCTCTTCAAACAACAAAATTAAATTACAACTTCACATAAATTATCCTTAATGCAACTTTACTTAAGATACAGTTTTTAACATTCATAAAAACTCGATAATCTTTGGTGTAAAACTAAATGTTCATGAAACTGAAGAAGTTGAAACTGGAGCAATGCAGTAACAGTTACTGAAGAACAAAACCAGCAGTAAACTTGACCTCGTAGGTCCTCTCGGTGACTTCCTCGGAAACCTTCAAGCCGTTCTGGAACTTGGAACGGGTATGAACCTCCTTCACTCGACGAACCTTTCCAGTCATCATGATCTCCAGGTCGGGGGTGCTCACAGGTACTGCACGCCGTGCCCCACTGTCATCTTCACTGATTCTGTACACCTTGGCTGGGACAGGCTTTGGAATTGAGGTGTCTTGCTCCACAATTGTTGCAGGAAACGTGGTGCTGCGCTTCTCATCATCCCGGCTTTTCAGGGTACTTCCTTCAAGGGCCCGTCCAAGGTTGATCTGCTGGGATGGTGTCTCGGTTCCAGCACTGCCTGAACCTCTAGGAAACACGATGCGAACATTCTCCTCCCCCTCAGGCTCATTTTCGCTTGAAGATCCCTGATCCCGAACCATCGACATCATTCCTCGTGGCTTTCCACCAGATCTGTGTTTCCAGGACCGAGGCTCCTCGTTCAGGCACTGGTCGACCAAGGACAGCGAACCTGGGGAGAGGGACAGCACGGGTGCTTCCTCTGCTGCCATCCGCACTGGAGTGGAGGGAACATGCCACTTCAAGGCATCCTCAGTAGACGTCTCCTCCCTTCTCCTTTCAGACTCCGCAGCCACCTTCAGCTGTTTGTGCAAGGGCTCACCCGTATCCCCCACCGTTCCTGGTGACCGGCGCTTCTCGGGGCGATCCAGCTGTCCACCGTTGCCTGTTTTAGAAGTCTGCTTACTCCCTGCATCTGTCTCGAGCCTGGTCTTGTGCTCCTCCTCAGTCTCAGGGTATACCTTGGGCAAGTCGTCCAGGGATGAAAGGTGGTGGTTATTGTAGTGCACCTTCATATTATCTTTCCTGGTGTAGTTCCTCTCACACCTCAGACAGAAAAACAGGATCTGCTTTGACCGATGGCTCTCCTGGTGCTTTTCGAATCTCCTCTTGTGGATGAAGGTGTCACAACACTTGGTACACTTAAGGACCCTCACCGTGTCCCAGTCCTTGGGTCGACTCCAGTCTGTCTCCTTCCTCTCCATCCTTCACGAGTGTTTCAACTGCAATGAACAGGGAACAATAATGCAATTTGTTATTGAATTTCCACTAATTCCTGAATTTGTTTTGTCAAACTATATTTCTGTATTAATTAATGTCCAGATCATCTAATTTAACGATATCGCTGTGGCCGCTGCCGCTGCCGCACAGGATTCCTTCTCGCCTGCGCAGGGCCTGGTATTAAGGGGACAGGTGCTGTCTCAGTGGTGTTAGGGGATAAGGGTTGCACAGTCTCTGACTCTACTTCCTGAGTTGAGCTTCCTTCAACTGGTTCCTGAACCTCTTGCACTTCATCTTTCTCAGATAATTCTGCTGTCTCAGGTATGTTGCTCCTTTCAGGCGACATTAGTTCTGGTGAATCCTGGCTCCCATGCTGATACCCGTCTTCCCTCGACCCTCTCGTCTCCTGCAGATCACTTCCTGGAGGTTGCGCCTGTGTCTCCTGCCTACCATCTCTCCCTTGGGCCCAAGGCTCCAATGGTTTTCCTTGATAGGGCTTAAGGCGATCACTGTGGACAACCTTCATCTTCGCTCCTCTTTTCCTTTGGATCCTGTAAGTAACGTCAGACAGTTTGTCCACAATGAGGTATGGACCTTCCCATCTGCACATCAGCTTGGGAGAGACACCCTTCTTCTTCGCTGGGTTGTGCAGCCAGGTAAACTTGCCCTCAACGAAGTGCTCCTTGCATGTGTTCCTGTCGTAATTACGCTTTTGTCTCCTGGCACTTTTCACCAAGTGCTTGCGAGCTCTATCATGCGAACGTTGCATTCTCATCCGCATTGCCAGAGCGTAATCCAAGTCCTCCACTTCCTCCTCTGAAGTTGATTCCTCCATTGTCAGGTCAATGGGAAGGGAAACTTCCCTCCCCAGCATCACCATGTTGGGAGTTTCCCCTGTCGATTCCTGCGGGGTACTACGGTATGCTGCTGTTGCATAAGGTAATTCCTTATCCCAGTCCTTCTTGTTTCCTTGATCCTTCATCAAGATCGACACGATGTTCACTAAGGTCCGATTAAAACGCTCAACGAGGCCATCCGATTTCGGATTGTAAGGCGTCGTCCGAGTTTTCTGAATGCCTAGAATCCTGCATACCTCGGCCATTAACCTCGACTCAAAGTTTCTCCCTTGGTCGGTGTGCAGTGTCTCAGGAACTCCAAATCTGCACACGAACTCCTCGACAAACCGAGCTGCTACAGTCGCTGCCTTCTCATCCTGGATGGGGTAAGCCTCAAACCATTTACTGAAGTAATCCCCGACTACTAGTATGTATCTGTTGCCACTCGTAGTCACTGGGAAGGGTCCCACTATGTCCATGGCCACTCGCTCTAATGGTGCCCCAACTAAGTGTTGCCGTAAAGGTGCCCTTCGCTTCTTGCTCGGCGACTTCCTCTTTGCACATAAGTCGCATCTCCTTATGAAGGATCTGACATCTGCACTCAGGCCTGACCAATAGAACTTAAGGCGCACCTTAGCCATCGTCCTCTTGGTACCTAGATGTCCACTTGTCCTTCCTGCATGAAGCTCCTGCAGTATCTCCTCTCGATACTCCTGTGGCACAACAGTCTGCCAACGCACCTCTTGGCCATTATCAGATTCCCAACGGCGTTGTAGGATTCCTTGCCTTACTGCAAGCTGGTCCCACTGTAACCAGTAATTCTTGGCAGCCTTTGATTTTGGGGAGACTATCTCCCAGTCAGGACGAACTACTGCTCCCTCCTTCGCTTGGATGAGCCAGTTCATCTGATCGTCCTTGAGCTGTGCCCTCCTCCAGTCTTTCTTTGAGATGTGGGGTAATACACCTACTACTCGTAGGTCCGCTCGGGCTTCCGTATCCTCAACAGAATTGTCGGTGACTGCAGCGACTGCACATCCGCCTGCAGATCTTCCTTGATCTGCGTCACTGATACCCTCGTCTCTTCCGCACTGTGAGCAGGGCCGGCGAGACAGGCTATCTGCATTCTGGTGGGATTTCCCAGCCCGGTGAACTATCCTGTAGTCAAATTGTCCTATTGTCTCCAGCCAACGTGCTATTTGTCCTACAGGGTCCTTGAAGTTAAGAAGCCACCTTAAGGCTCCGTGGTCCGTCCTGACCGTGATCCTTCGTCCATAAATGTACGGCCTAAAGTACTTCATAAACGTAACCACCGCAAGCAGTTCCCTACGGGTCACGCAATAGTTCTGCTCTGCTTTCTTCAGGACCTTGCTCGCGTACGCGACCACCCTCTCTTCACCGTCCTTCAACTGCGACAGGACTCCGCCTATTCCTGAAGCACTAGCATCAGTGTCGAGGACGAATACACCCTCAGGATCTGGATATGTCAAGATAGGTGCCCTAGTAAGCCGCCCCTTCAGTTCCAGAATGGATTCCTGACACTCCTCTGTCCATTCGAACAGTCGAGACTTTTCAGTCAGACGGTGCAGGGGTCGGGCAATGCCCGAAAATCCTTCAATGAATCTCCTGTAATAGGACGCCAGTCCCAGGAAACTGCGAACGTCCTTCACTGACTGCGGAGTCGGCCAGTCCTTTACTACTTGTACTTTCTCCAGATCCGTTTCGACTCCCTTCTCCGACACAAAGTGACCCAGATAGCGAACCTTCTTCTTAAAGAGTTCGCATTTCTGCGGCTTAAGCTTCAGTCCCGCGTCCCTCAGACGCTGGAACACTACCCCAAGCCGGCTGAGCTCCTCGGGAACCGTCCTTCCAAACACTATGACGTCGTCCAGATAGACCAGGAGAGTCTCCCAGTGAAGGCCTCTAAGGACTCGCTCCATAAGCCTTTCAAATGTCGAGGGTGCATTACACATGCCAAAGGGCATGACGCGCCAGTTATAGAGCCCTCCCCTTACAACGAACGCTGACTTCTCCCTGGCATCGTCATCAAGAGCCACTTGCCAGTAACCCGACGTTAGATCCAGGGTTGAAAACCAGCGTGATCCTGAAAGGGTATCCAATGAGTCATCAATCCTAGGGATTGGGAAGGCGTCCTTAATGGTAACTGCGTTGAGTCTCCTGTAGTCCACACAGAACCGCTTTGTTCCATCCTTTTTCCTTACTAGAACAACATTTTAGGCCCACGGGCTACTTGATGGCTCAATCTGTCCTCCCTTTAGTAAGTCCTGGACTTGCCGCTCTATCTCCTCTTGCTCGGAAGCGGGGAACCTTCGTGGCCTTTCACGCCTTGGCCTTTCATTGCCTGTGTCTATCCGATGCTTCACGCAATCCGTGCGTCCTATGTCGGTCTTGTCCCTGGAGAAGACGTCCCTGAACTCACCAAGTAACCCTGCAATCTGTGGGTGAAACTCTGACTCAACTCCCTTGACGCTCCTACTGTAAAGGTCCCTCAGGTGTTCAGGCAATTCCTGCGGGTCCTCAACTTGTTCTCGTGTGGGTTTAACCACGTCATCTTCTTGTACAGCTGTTATAAATCCCGCCATGCTCCCTTCTCCTTTCTACGCACACCCGTCGTCCTGGGTTAAACACACGAATAGGCAGCGTCTTCCCGTTGGGTCTTACTAATAGCCTTGCAACTATCAGTCCTCTGCCTGCCAATTCACTTTCCTCCGCAGGTTCAAGTATTCCAAGGCCAGTTACCTTCGTAACTACTCGTCCTGGTACAAGGGCTTCGTGTCCAGGGGGTACCAATGTTGTCTCTTCAACAAGTACTCTTGCGCAGAAATTTGATCCTTGTCTGTCAATGCACTTAATCCGTTCCCCATTTATGGTGAGCACCAGGTCCTGGAAGTCCAACCTTCCATTTGTCGGCAACAAGTAATCCATTCCTAGGATTCCTTCGACCTCCAGGTGTGCGAACACAACACACACCATCCTGGTGGACCTCCCAACCTGAATCTCCAACCATGCGCTCCCCATGGTCTCAATTTTACTGCCATCAGCGCCGAGCACCTTTATTCCATCCGGTGTCAGTACAGGCCTCCTCTCCGGTGACATGTTGTAGTACATCGTTGACGAAAGCAATGTGTTACTTGCTCCAGTATCAATTAACATATGGGCCTTTACTCCTCTAACCATAGCAGGTACGAACAGCCCACTCCTTTGCGTTTCCCTAAAGGGCGACGCACCAAGGGTTGGTCGTCCATTACCTAAGGTGGATTCCTTAAGTGTTTCCTTCCCCTGAGGCTGTCCATTCCTACTAAGTTGTTCCTGGTTGATTTTCCTTTCATAGTCTACTACTGAGTTATCTCTGTCCTTGGAACGGCTCCCTCGGAACTTCCGTGACCCTTGACTACTTCCAGCCCTCTCACGGGTCCCTGAGATGGCTGCATGTCGTTTCCCGACATCCTTGTTCTCCCGACCTTCGGCTCTCTGCAGTCACGCGCGAAATGCCCCTTTCGCTTACAATTGTGGCAAACATCCTCAGGATTTGCCATCCTGCGTCCGTACGGCCGGTTTTCCCTCCTGGGTCTCGATATTTCACATAAACGTGAAAGGACCTGTTGTACGGTTTGTTCCACTACTGCCTTATTACTCACAGCTACTTCGTTGTCCTCCAAGGTTTGCTCATTTTTGACCATCCTTGCGTACTTCTTAGTTCTGTCCATTACCCGTTGTTCCTCAGTCTTGAGGTAGCTATCAGCAGCCAGGGCAGCCTTAATGGAGTCATCCAAGGTGTCCGGTTTGGCCCTAAAGATCGCTTCTCTTATGGCCCGGTCCGACACCGCGTCCATGAAATGTCCTCTTGAAAGACGATCTCTTCCTTCATCTGTGAATTCGGGGTACGCCAAAGCTGAAAGCTCCCTTATGCTTTGCCCTAACTCCTGTAGTGTCTCTTTCTCACCCTGACGGCGATGTCGCAGCGCCATCAAGTGGTACTCCTCCTGCTGGCCTGGCCCGAACCTCTGGTCCAGTGATCGAATGAGTTCCTGGAAGGAGTATTTCTTGCCTTCCGGCTGACAACCCAGTACACTTAGTGTTGGTCCCTGGAGGCTTGCAGCAAGGAATACCTTAGCTTGCTCGTCCTTCCATCCGTTGGCCACACTGCAGGCCATGAAGTGTGCCTTATAATCCTTCCAAGGCACCTTCCCGTTAAACCTGTCTGGACAAATGTTCGGCCTCTGGAGCCATGCCTTACGCGTTTCTTCTGCAGTTTTCTCCTGCAGGGAAGTTCCTGCAGGTACATCCTTTAATGTTCCTGCTTTGCAACTGTCATTAACCGAAGAGGTTACTGCTGTGTTCGCAGGGGTTGCTGGTACTGTGTCCAATGGTGACATCCTAGGTGTAGTAAAAAACAACTCTGGTGTTGTGATCCTTGGTGTCATGTCTCGTTCCCTCTCCTTAGTCTCCAACAACTCCCGCCTCACCTTGTCAAGTTCTTCCTTCAGGCGCTGCCTTTCCTCGAAGGCACCCTGCAGTAATTCTTCTCCTCGTTGTGCTTCCATTCTTAGGATAGCCAATTCCTCATCTATTTGACCCCTGTCTAGTGGTTCCATGATGTAGTCCCTGACCTTTATCCTTAATTCTGATCCTCAAGGTATCTGATCTACGCTTATATCCCACGTTCTGACACCAATGTGGTGCGCCGACCAGGTGACCTCTACCAAAGTCGCCCCGATCGATCTCCAGACTAATCCTCGGTAAGCCCAGACGAGCGGTTATCCGGGTGACCTAGGGAATGAGTCCGTTCGGTAAGCCGTCTGCCACCAACACGTACAAATCAGGCTGCCTTAAGGACAATACTTCAAGGACGGAAACCAACTGACTGACAAGACAGACAAACAAGCAAAGAACTGACATTGACACCTTGATTGGCACAACAAAGATGTATCCCGATCCTTTAATTCCCTTGATTATCCTTAATTCAGTATTATGTCAATTAATGAATCACCAGACAGCACCTGCGTTAAGGGTGGGGCGCACGCAATGCACACGCTTGCTCGCCTGTGCCAGCGACTCAGGCAACTCAAGGTTGCCAACTGCAGGAATCCCGGGATCCCAGTGGGTGAATGCCACGCGTGTAGCTCGCACACGACCAACGTTCCCTGACGTTCCGGGTCTCCAGTGTACTCAACGGCTACCGATCCCTCCCTCTGCAGTATCAGATAGTCCCGCCCCTTAAGTTACTCCCTTAAGGTTCCAGGCAGACCACCCAAGTCCTAAGGCGAACTCCTTAAGGTTCGTACCTGCACGTGTCTCCGCTGCTCGCCACAACCACGTCCACTCCCTACGAGGCGCTGTAATCAACTGTCTAAAATGCGCGCATAGCCCGGCCACAAGAGGGCGCTGCTACAATTCGCAGCAAGCTGCTCGCTGCATACGCGCTATGCTTACTCGCGTATACAAGCACACCATTGCGCTACAGTATCATGAGCAGCAACTTTAGTGTCATAATTGTCTTCAGCTCCCCCTTCTCTCTCGCCAACACTCCCATCCCCTACTCGGCGACATGGATTTACGCCACTGCTTGGAGATCGTCCCAGCGTTCTCGGAAAGATCTCTAAAATGTTAGAGCTCTATGTAGGTGTGGGTGCCGTATTTTCACTTCCAGATAGGGGGGGGGGGGTTGGTGTGGTGGTCTGAATTGCCTGGGGACAAAGTCAATTGACGTTCTCTTCTAGGGATCTTACTTGTTTGAATTTGTCGTGGTTTGAATTTGATGTTGTAAGGTCGGTGTGGTTTTGTGAGTTTTTGGAAGTAGAAGGCCCATGTTGTGTTTCTAGTTCCAGCGATAGAACTAGAGAGCCGTTGTCGCTGGTATCCAGAGAACCTGTCTACATGGGATGCTCGAGGATGAGGAGCTCGAGGGAGATGGAGGCGGCGGACTTGATTGGGTCTTGGTCTTGGTACTTGAACATTTTCCAGTAGGTTTCATCGGGTTAATGCACGAGCTGATCTAGCTCAATTTAGGGGGTGGGGACATTCGGAGCGTCTGGCGGGCACAAGTTACACCCACCACTGAAAATGTCTGGCAGTGGCCATTCATGATATCTGGGACTATGCCGAACAAACTACAACGTAAAAAAAAATTTACTGAAAAAGGCGGGTAGGCGCTCCAAAAATGTATTTTGAAAAAACATTCACTTGTTTTCTCATTTAAAGTATACCGATTGACAATTAAAACTAACGTTATACATGTACAATGTACATTGTACATGTTTCGGTGCTGAGTTGTGAAATGCGCCCTCTATTGGCCCTGATCACAAGCCCTTTTTGCCAGGCCGACGGCACGACGCGACGGCACGACGCGACGGCACGACGCGACGGCACGACGCGACGGCACGACGCGACGGCACGACGCGACGGCACGACGCGACGGCACGACGCGACGGCACGACGCGACGGCACGACGCGACGGCACGACGCGACGGCACGACGCGACGGCACGACGCGACGGCACGACGCGACGGCACGACGCGACGGCACGACGCGACGGCACGACGCGACGGCACGACGCGACGGCACGACGCGACGGCACGACGCGACGGCCTGTATAAAATTATATAATAACATGCAACGGGACGACGCGACGGCACGACGCGACGGCTCGACGCGACGGTACGACGCCACGACGCGACGGCACGACGGCACGACGCGACGCCTTTGACACTGCATAAAAGTAATGAGGAACGAGGCGACGGCACGACACGACGGCACGACGCGACGGAGCCGTCGTGCCGTCGCGTCGTGCCGTCGGGGCGACGGCACGACGCGACGCAGTTTTGTCGTCTATGGAATTCCATACTATAGCTAGCTGGATCGATGTGATGATTCGCCATGAGCCTAGAGCTGGAATTTTCAAGCTAAATTTAAACCATATTTCATGCAGGTCCATAAATACAACAGTGCAGGATTTCGTTTTCACTCTAGAGCCAGACCGCATACTCGTACTCCGATTGTAGACAGACTCCGACTGCACGCAAGAATTCCCGTCCTCGATCGACTGCTAAAATGGCTTGCAAACACAAACGAATTAATACTGGCCCTGAGCGTCCTTCTTCAGCACCTCGTCGGTCAGGCTTTATCCAAAGCCAAATTGAAAGGTTTTGTACAAAATGATACTACTATAGGCTGTGACGAGTGATTTGGAAATTAGAGGCGAAGTTGTTATTGAAATCAAAACAGAGAGGCACAGGTTCCTTCCTCCATGGTTTACCCATGGAGGAATAAAACACATTTTTACTCCTCCATGGTTTACCCCTTCCTCCATGGTTTACCGAACCCAGTCGGCAAACACACCATGGAGGAAGAAACACAAACCCTTCACGAAACGGTCGTTCCCAGTCACAGTTCAAGTGCTTGTGCAATAATCGCGTATCGCATATCGCGTGCTCGGTGACGTGACAGTGGCCATTCATGTTTACATTATCCCACAGATCCCGACCCGTTATTATATTCAGGTCATCACATAATTCATATGCATGTCCATTTTGCGATCGCTGATTGGCTCCCTAGGAAAGCCTAGGGAGAAATAAAGAAAAAGTTAAACCGCTGGTGCAGGATTCCCAAGACGATAGTGCGAGCCCATGAGTTGGTATAATCGTACCGTCAGAGGGCGCACTGCATGGAACGAATAAACGCGACGCTACACGATCCATTACCGATCACTGTCGTCTTGAACCAAGACTACCACAGACCCTGCTCGCGGAGCAGAGTCACTGGTGGAATTACATCACACGCATGCGTAGTCTGATTACCCACAGATTATACTAGAGCGGGGAATTAAAAAGGGCTGATCTCAAGGGCGATTGTGTGGTTAAGGACACTGTTCCTATATAAAATCCACTTTTAGTAATGGACATTAGAAACCAACGGGTATGTCGAAGATAGAGGGCAGGGTTTTTAATTTTTTTGTTGGACATTTTGAGGTAAAACGAAAACGAAGATGACAAAACGCAACGTGAGAATAAAGATGGCAAAAACCGCACTGATTCGCAAGACACCAACCGCAAAACACGTAAGAAAATTGCATTTTCTACCGCAAGAAACTGTTCAGAATTACACAAAATGATGTCATTAGAATTGAGAGAAGTATATTTTAGCTTGATAAATTAATTTTGGAATGATAAAAACAACCTTGACTCGAAATCAAATATAAAGAGGGGTCCGTAACAACACAATCGCCGACTCAAGTGCTAGGTGACATCAACAGGAGAGGGCGTTTGAGCGTTCTATTAGCCCAGCTCTCGTGGCTGACCCGTCTGCCTTCACCCGAGTCTATCCGGGTAAGCTACTCGAACGCACCCTATATATGTTAAAAATGGCTGCCATTTTGAAATTCAAAATGGCCACCCTAGGGGGCGTGAGAAAATGGGATCAAGCGGTTTTGGACTTGTTGGGGTGTCCACAGGTGATCCTGTGAGTTTCAAAGAATGTACCCGAGATGGCTCCCACAAGCCCACTTTTGGAATATGCCCCCTATGAAAAAAAGTGGGACACACCCCCAAAAGGGAACAAAAAGTTTATGATGTCCACCCCGTTCACTATACTGGATGGAAACAAAAACAAAACACAAAGATTGCATGTTACTGCTCGATTTCCTCCCCCCCCCCCCCCCCCACTTTTATAAAATGTTGCTCCACCCACAAAAGAGACAACATTTCTGGAAAAAAATTTTCGTGATGTAGCACTTGGGTAAGCTGTCCAAATGAGAAAAAGAAAAGTGAAATTATCTGAATCGGTTTTTTGCGCGCGAAGCCCCCCACTTTTTAAAGTCATAGCCCCGCCCATAAAAGGGTCAGAAAAAAATGGCATCATGTGGTTTTGAACTTCTTGAGGTATCCATTAGTGATCCTGAGAGTTTCAAAAAATGTACCCAAAACCAAAATGCATATGGGCCACCACAAGCCCACTGACTATCAAGCGGAAGACAATTACAGGCTCCTTCTGGAGCCCGCGGGGTTCAACTGTATCACAACAATGGCTCTTTTTTGAGCCCGTGGTATAGAAAGGGTAATAAAAGGCACATTGCCGAGAAGTCCCCCCAAATTTAATCTCTTTGGTTATTTGCCCAACCTATTTCCAAAGCCCGAGTGTAAAAATTCTACCATAATGTGTGATATTTACGGAGCAATGAGGAAAAAGCATGTAAAGCACTGACATACGGATTGAATGATACAGACTCAATGCGGCACGTACGCAACCAAATCGCTATAAGACCGTAACCAAGTGCAACACCAGCACTCTGAACTCAACGGTCGGACTTTTCCGAACCAAACTGGCGTCCCCGAAATTATTTTCGTCAATGACTTTCAGACAAACAGCGCGTTTTCAAGAAATTTCGTGTATATTATTATAATTTAGGAGGAACGCTTTTACCCAATTGGGCGCCTCCATCCAAGGCAATGCTGACCACTGAAGCAACAAAACGCGCATTATGCACGTATCCTTGCATGCAACAAGTTTCTGTGCTATACGGCAGAACGCTGCTTGACTCTATACATTGTGTGTCACCGTGCGGAAATCGTAAGATGAACATTTCAAGGTCAATGAAATTGGTGTTTTTATAGCTGAACAGACCTTAAGAAGTTTATTCCCAAAAGAGGTAAATATGTCAAGGTTCAACCAAAAATAGCCAGATCCGAAATTGAGCTTTTTGTCCTTGTTTTGCGACCACTCGATAAAGAATTCGATGTGCCCCGTAAAGGTATGCAGTCTTGAGGCTTTTTTAGGCGCGCTGCATAACCTTCGGTTGATTTGGTTGTTCTTTGTGATATTCCAACAGCTGTATTTCAAACTTCACAACTTTCTCTTTCAGCCCTAGCATTCACCAGTTGTGTCCCCGCCCAGCCAAGCATGACTCAGCTAACACATGAACTCTTGGCGTAATACATGGTAGGGCTACACCAAGGTGCCTACCTCCCAAATATTGAAGGCCTGTCTCTATTGTGACGCAGTACGGTAGGAGAATAATAAGTCTGACCACTGAAGCAACAAAACGCGCATTATGCACGTATCCTTGCATGCAACAAGTTTCTGTGCTATACGGCAGAACGCTGCTTGACTCTATACATTGTGTGTCACCGTGCGGAAATCGTCTGACTGGTTTGACATAGTTATAACGTGAAATGAACACGATGGCGGCGCACGGTGGGAAATATTTACTGCTGTTTTTAGCGACGATCTCCGGGTTGCTCCGCGGTGCGGAGCCGATGCCCAACGGAGCCCCGGATGCTGCTTGCGTCACCCTCACTCCCGGGCACAGCTCTCCCGCTCAGACCGGACCAAGTCCGTACTCGATAGTGCTACCGAATGGTCCGACCTATATGCCAGGAACAACAGTGCCTGGTAAGCTTTATTAAATGATTGGATTATATCAATTTCACCTGATGGTTTGCACAACAAGGGCACTCCAACCATACTGTTACGATCAACAGTGTGTGTGAATGGTGATGAAATTGTCAAGTACACTCTAAACATTGTGTTAGCAATTAAACGCAATCTTGCTATCAGTCTGTATAGATAGAAGCCATGTGTCAAATTCCTAAACATCAATGTTCAAACACTATACGTCCATACTCTAAACACGTAATTTAGTATTTAAACGTCTTTACAAAAATTATAGCAAGAAAGTATTTATAGAAAAGTGTTTCATTGCATTGCTAAACACAATTTTTGCAGTGTATGGTTGTGAATTATACGATTGATATAATTATGAATGTTTTTAGAAACAAGGATTACTAATGGAATTGTTGGTGATGAATTAAAAGTGAAAATCTTCAGTGAATACGCCGGCATGTCGTTTACCCATCAAAATAATTCATTGTCTTACAATTTAGTTTGATGTCTTGATTTTCAAGCGATGTGCTCCAAAGCATGAAGATCAGAATCAGTATCAAGAACGCCAAATATTACCATAATAGTAGGCCTATCCCCAGGTCCATAAAAGGGGATCCTAGGGTTATAGAGAACACTTCCATTCATATCTCTTGTGTGTCCTGTAATATTTTAATTACTGGAGTTTTGAAATTCACCATTTCTGATGTCCTACAGAACGCAAAAACAACCAACGTGTCCAAAATACTTCACCTTTAACACAGTTTGAGTCATGTTGAATTTCAAAAAATTAAAGCCTGAAATTTTGGGATATATTATTTCTCGATGCTTCTTTATTCACTGGATAAACAACGTGAAATTGTGCAGAATTGTTTGTCGCCCTACATAGCAAAATAGGCGTAAGCGTTTAGTATTAAAGCACATGGAATATAAACGTGTTCAGGGAATGTATTGGACACATTTTTTTACTTTAATACCCCCACCAAAACGGGTCAAGACCAAAAGTCTGATGACAAAATAACCATTAATATTTGTGTTCATAATTGTATAAACACATGGCACACCTTTTGTTGGGAAATTTTCGTGCCATTTAGGGAAAGAAGTTTGTGTTTACTATGTGTTCTTTATAGGCATTGTGTGGTCACCCAAAGTGTTCACATACATGTTAATTTCTGCCTCATTTTTCACGGATTTTGCCGACTTAAATCTTGAAACAACGGGTAAGGGTTGGTTGTTTTTCAAGCTTTTGCTGTTCCTGACCCATTTTGATGGGGGTAATAAAATAAATCGTTCCAATTTGTTTATTATTAAGCGCCAGACCTAAACTTGCTCAGCTTTTTGACACCTGCTCATGCATATGTATAGCCCACCGGTATGTTTAGAATAAGAATATCTGCTTTTTCTGATATATTTTGTTGAGGCTAAACTCGTAAATTAAACTCAAAACATGGCAAGACCAACACGTGAAAAAATGAGTGTCAAATGTGTTAAGAAATGTTTAAATTCTAAGCACCATTTTTACATGGATACAAGAAACCCTTCCCTATAGGTTTAATATAAATATCACGGGTTCGTGCGCAAATTTGTGGACTTACCCTGGTCACTTATGGGGGATAAAATTGTTTGCAGTAACTTGTAAAAATGGTTTTAAAAAGTGACTGCCGGGTTCTGCATTCCTCCAAACAGGTATTTTGTTATGTATTTGATCTGACTTCAGTAACGAAATAACTGGGCCGCGCATTGTCTTGCTCACTGCCTATTGGAACTACTTTAATACCCCACCAAAATCGGTCAGGAACAACACAATCTTGGACAATATCGGTTATAACCTCGATCCTTAACAACACATGTCTAAACATGTGGCACAACCTGGTATTTCAAGATTGATGTAGGCAAAATCCGTAAAAATCTGGCCGAAATCAACATGTATGTGAAAACTTTGAGTGATCACACACAGTTCCAAGACAATCTATACACAGAAAACACAAACACACACATACACACACACACACATACACATATGTTTTCCTATAGCCTACTATTGAGGACAATGCTTTGTGTTTCCTATTGTTCCTTTAATACAACACAACCCCATAGACTAAGCACGTATTTTTACGTCCGAGGACCGATTTTAACAAAAGACCGATTCCCGAGGACAAGAAAGATTCCTTTGTATTTTCTTTCTCCTCTTGTCCTCGAACGTGTATACAGTACATGTACACACATTCTTGCCCTATATTGCACAACATTTCCCGACTAAATTCTCTAAATTTAAGGCTGTGCAGTATTTATACATTTCTGAACAAAGATTGATGATTACTTCCCAATATATTGCTGTTCCCTATTTTGGTATTAAAGTAAAATCTTTACCAGTTCACCAAGTATGCCTCGCTAACAATAGGCCTGTTTCCCACCATACGGCCAATTTCGCTCTGGCTTTGTGCTGCATGCATTCTCACCAAATGGCTGATACAGTTTCAGTGATGTCACAGATCTGAGGTGACCATTGTCGACGCGAAGAGTTCACTATGTGCGCTGAAGACGAGATAAATGCCCTTGACCAACGCAAGCGGTGTGACCTTTCATGCAATTATTGGTACGCTTTAATTATGGCGTGACGGGCAAGTCGGCAAAGGAGTGTTCTGTCCTAAAATGATACAAGCTTTCCAAGGGCGGCCGGGATCCAGAACACACTTTTAGAGGGCCAAACATGTTTTTGGCAAATTTTTTTGGGAGGGGCCAAAAAATGTTTTGGCTGAGTTTTGTGGGTGGGTGTACGCAGTGTCTGCCTTTTTGCGACGTCAGGTAAAAAGCAATTGTTGTTTTTTTTTTTTTTTTGGGGGGGGGGGGCATGGCCCCCTCTGCCCCCCCCCCCCCCCCCGGATCCGCCCTTGAAGCTTTCAAGTATTCCTACTTTTTCTACTCGTTTCTATTTTTGTTTATCTTGCTCCTACTTTCCCTGTACCATTTCCTGGAAACTCGTATTTTTCCTACGTTTTCCTACTTTTAGCAAACTCCGAAAGGGAAATGTCATTGAATATTTTTCATCATATATGTCACACACCGTCATATGAAAATCACACAATGAAGGGCTTGGGTGCAGAAGTACACTGCAACTTTACTTCCAAGAGCTTAGTTGAGGATGGAGCGCAAGTGTTGTGAGTAGGCCTACTGTACACATGCCAAATGAGGCTAGTGATGCTGGGAACATGGGTGGTTATCAACTCCCGAAAGCCCGAAAAAGTCCTACTTTTATCGTGATTTCCTCAAGCCCTACTTTTGTCCATTTTGATCCTACTAATTCTGATCCTACTATTCTCCTACTTTTTTTCACCTGGGTCTGCTTGAAGGCCCGTTATTAAGTCACAGTGATGTGGTGTAATTGGTTGAATATGGGTGGTGCTTCCAACTACTATATGCTGTAGACTGACGAATCAAACCAATTTAGTGTTATTTTAATGACTATAGGAATTACCATGGAACATCCCGTGCACCGATGAAGAATGTTTTTCAATGTCATGTACGCCTACATCATACACTATACGCGCGTCAATTACGAATTGCGAACAAAACATTATGCGCACCAATGCTCGTCTTTGAAACATATTGATCATGATTCATATTATAGTCTTGTTCCGCGACCTGAAGATTCCCCGACGACTATAAATATTAGGTCAGGTAGTCACCGCGGTTTGTTTAAACATTTCAGGATCTACAACGGGCCTGCGTCAAAATAGCCCAGAGAATATATTTCCTATGTAGAGGGGGAAACTTGCTTAAGTTCACAAAATACTGGCAAACAAAGAAAAGCCACTGTCAGGAATCCAACTATAGAAATGCAGGTATATTTACAATTTACAATTTCTGAACACAAGGTATATGTGACCCGCTCTGAAAAAAGGTATATTATGTCGCAAAATATGAAAATTGAGTTTTAAGTATGTTTGGAAAGCCTGCAATGTAAGCTTTCATTTGGTACATGATAGAGCTCCAAAGCCCTTTCCGTTCTGGAGATATCGCACTTTTGCATATGAATTAGTTCTATGGGGTTCAAATTGCACAACAGAGAAAACAGGCTGTGAAATATGTAGTTCTAATACAATGCAATGGAACAATGCACTCTAAAAAGGTTATATTTTCACTTTATTCACTGAAATCAACATTGTTGTGCACCAAACCTGAAACTTTAGATATTTAAGATATCATGAAAGACAAAAAACAAAAAAATGAATTTTTATGAAAAATGTCACCCTCTTGGGTTGAAATGGCCATTACACGTAAATGCATAGCGCGACTTATATCACCTTTTTCTGGAGCGGGTCACTTATAATTAAAAACGGAACAGTCTGTTGATTTTGTTCACACAGACTCTCGGAAAGCACTCAGCATACAGTGTTTCATACATTACTTCTGAAAAGAGCAAAAGAGAAAATCTCAGTTCCAATTTACATCATCACCGACGCAAATTCCTTCTTCACGGAACAGTCTAAAAAAAAAGGACAGGTGCACACCGTCTCTAATCTTGAATAAGGAAACAAATTAAAATAGTAAGTAACGCTGCAGTAAGTCACCGGTGAGGCGCTTTTTTGTCGGGTATGCTGCTCGAGTATTTTTACAGCTCTTATTTCTGGAACAACATCATCATAATAAAATATATATACAGGCAAATATTGGGAAAGGGCTCTAGTGTTAATCAGTTCAGGTTACAAATACAATAACCAAACTTCAGGCAATCATCGGGTAAGCTTAAGTCTACTAAAATTCAATATCTCTCAAGCGAATACCGGTACGTGTTTCATACAGCTCAGTGTGTTTGTTGAACATAAAAGTCTCACCTGTGAAGCCCAAAACTTGTATGCTCTATTCATGCACCAGTGGTTCCATGCAATGGTTATATACTTGCGATAATTATATAACATGCAAAATTACTAGAAATTTCAAATAATTCCGTTGCCAAACTGAATTATTCCTCCACCCAGTGTAGACAATTAGCCCCAACAAAAGAATAAAATAATCGTATGATTTCTTTTAAACATATATTTCATACCTGATATCTAATTTAAACAGTTACTGGTGCTAAAGACATGTAAGATGGTGGAGAGTCGTATGCAAATTCAGTTCAATTTTTGCCGACCTGTTGCCATTATTGAATGAAAAATTTACTTCCCAATAAATATTTGATCAAATCATTCGTGCACAATTATCCACTCCCTTTTGGAACTAGTTATGACATCTAAACTATGAGGATTTTAATGAGGAAATTCTGAGTGTCCCTCAAAAGCCGAAGTTGAAGAATCATCGAGTTCACTCGTCATATACAGACGGAACCCTCATGCTCTAACCATGTGGGCGGGTCTACCCAGTTTACACAATGATTTAGTATATTGACACCTTGATATATGAAGGACATCTTTTGAAAAGTAACATGACATTATGTTTGCGATGCGCTTGACTGTACAAATATAGCATGGTTGAGCGTGAGCAGTCGGCAATAGGCCTAGAGTCTGAAAGTTTACCCCAGGTGGCGCGCATCCGGAGACCTTGAATAGGAAAATTAACGTGTACAAATTAAAGGAAATTGCAATTATGTTTGGTACATTGAGTTCATAAAAAAATCACCCCCGAAAAAGGCCTTTGTTTAATTATTACTAGCATATCAATTTAAAGAAACTGATAAATCGCGAAAGAGAAATATCGTACTCAAAATTTACCTTTCACTTCCGAAAATCTAAAACACATACAGACTAGTGAACTGGTACAAAGGTAAACAAAAATATGGAATAATTTGGTGGCAATCATTAGGTAAAAACTGAAAGTTAAATAGAAGAATAACATTTATTCTCTGGATAAAGTTTTTAAACGTACATGACTCTAATCTAATGTGACCAGCGGTGAATGAGAGACACTCAAGCCAGCCCGGCTTAATTTAGAACCTATCGGCTGTAGGTATAAATCTTCGCAAGTTTCGCTCTCAAGCATAGCCTATGTACGCGATGTGAAAACTGAACAAGGAGACTGGGGAACAAAAATACCGCATGTGAAAGGTCGTCAATGAAATTCGTTTTCTATCCATTGTCAAGTATTTCCCCCCACTTTTACTTAAAGAATCCCAAGGGTAAATTCTAGTGTGATAATTTCTTGGGGTGGTTCCTGTTAGAAATCATTCTTCCAAAACTTATAACAAGAGAAATGTCAACCCTGTGTAAATTGCCCATAGACGGGCTGCGCGAGGTCTCCTTTTAACCCCTTGATCCCGAGCATACCGGGCATTTCATGGGGGCGCCAGGCCGGGTTATGCAGTCAAGCGAAACGGAAACAAGAGGTTTGTGCAGCTAAGCATAACGTACACAATACCCCAATTATGGATTGAAAAATGCATAAATTGGCGTGTGTCGACGTCAACTGGCCAGGTGGCAATTTTCAATCAATTATAGTTATAAGTATAGGAGGGCTTAGCCTTTAGTGTTAACACTGGACTCTAAACAGACAAATATCATGTACAAGTCAAAATAAACAAGTGAATTACGGTACTCGTGAACAAATAAGATTCGCAAGAGTCCTAGTCAGCATAATATTCACACATTTCTTAGTTTTCTTCAGCTGTGCAATGACAATCATCTAACCTCACTTTTGCTACAACATACACTGCTGCAGCCAAAATAGCAAACTGAATTAATTTACTACTGGCCATGGCCAAACATTTGTCTCCCCCTTGCAGAAAATGTCATCGTGGAATTGATATCAGTTTAAATCCAACTTCAAGATATTATTCTCTTTTAAGTTTAAGCTCTTAAACTTTGGTTGCCGTCCCACCTCCAATATCTCAGCTAAGAACTGATAAGTCTTATTCAAGTTCATGTCTGACTATTCCTCAACTCGGAGTAGACCAAGGGCGGATCCAGGGGGGGGGGGGCATTCCCCCATGACTCCCCCCATGACTCCCCCATGCCTCCCCCCCCCCCCCCCCCCAAAAAAAAAGAACAAATTTTTTTTTTTTTTTTAGTTTATTTTAACTGACGTCGCAAAAAGGCAGCCACTGCGTACACCCACCCACAAAACTCAGCCAAAATTTGTTTTGGGCCCTCCCAAAAAAATTGCCACAACAAATGTTTGGCCCCCCCAAAAAAAATTGTGTTCTGTATCCGCCCTTGGAGTAGACCTGTCACAGGTTTTACACCCGTGTTTTGTGTCCTACCATGGTTCATGGTTAAAGGAACTTTGCTTAAAAAGATTCCACGCGGACAGCTGAGTATTGTTAATCATCTCACTGACAAAAAAATGTATTATTCAAACATTCAGATCAAAGTCATCATCAATCAGAAGAAGTAGTAATATGCGATCAAGATTTCGTCAACAAATTGTGTCAAGCAAGAAAATACAATTCATATAGGACACAGAAATGCAAATGATAATAATGACAAGATATACACAAGAAAAAGAAATACAAATGCCATAATACAATGACGAGATGCAAGTAGTAATCCAAAATATTCAACAATAAATGTCTAACTTACCAATCGCAGGTGTATCCCAAGGTTCAGCCAAATATTGCTAAAAAAAAATTGAGAGATCAGATCAGATCAAGGAAAGAATTCAAAATTTCAGAAAGCTCAGTGATGTTGTTCTTATAAATAAGCAGTCTCGACACGGAAAATCAGTAAACAACATGAATGAACAATATATTTAACAACAGTTTGGATAGTTAATAAGATCCTAACTAGTTTGCGGATATCAGAGTCTTCACTGGTTTGCTTGAAATGCTTGAATCTTGACTTGCCACTTCACGTAGATGGGCTTCGCGTCGTCTTGAAAGTGAAGATCCAGCGTAGTTCCACAAGAATCGATGGTCACAAAAAGGGAAGGGACAGGTTGTTTTTGGAGAGGCGAATCTGATCGGCTTCCAGGGAATGCGGTTGAAAGGAAAAGCAAAACTTGGGGAAGTTGAAATGCCTTTTCCTTATTAAGTACAACCTCGTAGCACGATGGCTTTCACATCGAACGTCGTTTCGCTCGTGTCACAATCAAAGATCAACTAATTTATATAATTCTCAATCAAAATTAATTATACTTCTATTAGAAACAAATCACAAAAGTAACTGAATATGATATGTTATTATAGGTAACGTGACTTCAAATAAGTATTCACTACTCTGTCTAAACCATGACTTAGAGCGTCAACATTAGGAAGTTTCTGGTCAAGACTTTCAGAAAAAAAAATACTCTAAAAACAGATTGGTTGAAAACAACCAATATATTAGTAGGATTGGTAGATATGTGTCCAACCAATTCAATTGGTTGGACACATATCAACCAATATATTGGTTATTTCAACCAATCCGTTTATATATCGGTGTACACTACTGTGTAAGATATTTCCAGCCTCGATAATTGTAGGCATCGGGCTTTTTTGTCACATTGTCCTTTTAAAAGATCAATCATTATTTGCGACTAATGCTGGGAGGTTTCAAAACTTTTCAATCTGAACTGACATAAAAATTGTGCACCGTACCGTTACTAATTCCAACTTGTGAAACGTCAATGGAAACCATTTAAATATAAAGGAAACCCGGTTGTATAAACCCCAACATGCATGGTATGTGTAATACATTGCTCCTATATTCGGTACCCTGTGGAGACAGGAACACAATAGGAACGAAGGGACTGAATAGGTCTCCACTAGGCAATTCTATGGGTTAGGTTGTCTCCACAAGGAATGTTGTGTACAAAGTCTATAGGGGTTGGCTTAAGTACAGGGACAAAGGGGAGAACAATGCCATGTCTCCACAAGGATGTTAAAACACGATTGTGTGTACTTGCGCCCAAACACGAACTGGTGCGTGTGACGTTTTATGGCCACGCAAATTACTAGTACATTTTTGCTCAATATCCTACGCATTAGTCTGGTTCCCAGACCAAAATATTCTGACTATTTCTGATGAATATTAGGTCCGTATACCCAGCACGATATAGGGCAGAGGGGTACCCCCCCCCCCCCCCCCCCGCCCTTTGTCCCCATACACTCTCCAGACTATTATTACCTGACACATCCCCCCCCCCCCAGACATCTGAAAAGAATTCCTGAGATTCCGGAAACACAATGACCAACACAAAAGGGGGGGGGGGGGGGGTTCCCTCTGCCCCATATCGTGCATCATATCGTCACAGTATTCACGAACAGACGAGTTTTGCCTCTCCGCACTAAACTAAAGTTACAAGAAAATCGGGTTTTAAGCTGCTCACTTGTTAAATTAAAGATATTACCTGCATTTATACCACATGTTGATTCAGTGTTGATACTATGTTAGAGTTCAGTTCTCGGTCTTTCACAAGTCATTGGCAGCTGAGCGATAAGTCAATTAATTACAGAGTTATTAATTGATTATTAAATTTGTCTCTTCGTGAAAACTCAGAAGCGAGAAATGGCCCGTTTTGCCCCACACAACCCTATTGTATAACACGGAGTTCAAATTCGTCTCTTCGTGAAAACCCAAATCTGGCAATTTTGCCCTTCTCCGCCATAATATATACGCTATGGCTGAGAAGGGAAAAATTGTCAGAAAATAGATTTTGAGTTTTCACGAAGAGCCAAATTCGAACTCCGTGTTAACACAATAGGGCTGTGAAGGACAAAATTGCCAGAAAATGGATTTGGGGTTTTCAAGAAGAGACGAACTTGAACTCCGTGTTAATACAATAGGGCTGTGAAGGGCAAAATTTATTTTGGGTTTTCACGAAGAGACGAATGACTTAACAGTGTCAACAATTAATCAACATGTGGTATAAATGCAGGTAATATCTTCCATTTAAAAGAATGAGCAGCTTAAAACCCGATTTTCTTGTAACTTTAGTTTAGTGCGGAGATGCAAAATTCGTCTGTTCGTGAAAACTGTGACGATATGTAGGTCCGGTAGCCGCCAATGTCACGTGACGAAAAGTGGCAGAATTCTGCCACTTTCCGAAAATTTCCGAAGTTTTCCGAACTTGTTTTCGGTAACATTCGGCTGTTTACGTTGATGTTCGCAATAACAAAATGTCTGTCAGACCCGTTACAGATACTGAAATTTGAATTCTCAATTATATATAAAAACTGAAATATAAATGCCACACTTTTGCTTTATTTTGTCGACTGGATTTTGCAAGAATATTAAATTTGAATGATGCCACTGACGTCACTCGGACTAACACTACGTCATGATCTATTTTAAACCGTGGTAGCAACCTGACCTAAGATTTAGACATAATGACGCACGATATGGGGAAGAGGGAACCCCCCCCCCCCCTTTTGTGTTGGTCATTGTGTTCCCGGAATCTCAGGAATTCTTTTCAGATCTCTATGGGGGGGATGTGTTAGGTAACAATAGTCTAGAGAGTGTATAGGGACAAAGGGGGGGGGGGGGGGGGGGTACCACTCTGCCCCATATCGTGCTGGGTATAGATAAAATGCTGTTCTTGTAGTCTGCCTCTCCAACCCAAACGGATCAATTTATAGACGTCGGGAAACTATCAGGTCGGGAAAATAGACTATTTCCAGCTTTGGTCGGCCGACCATCGCTGGAAATTGATTAAAAAAATACACTTTTCTTTAAAATGACAGCACACCAGGTGCCATAATTTAATTGGAAGATTGAGACTATCATATATTTACAGTCCAGTAATAATTCAGTGCATTCTAAAAACTGTGTTTAGCAATTAAGCACAATCTTGCTATCAGTTTGCAAACATGTTTAGAAGCTAAACAGTACGTGTCCAATTCCTAAACATCAATAGAGGAATCCGACAACGACGAGTTTAGCGCCGATCTGCGCACTTCCACGTTTGAAAACGAGGATCTCAATGTCACAGTAAACAACTTTATGCTGATCGTGCGCCTGCGCTTCCTTTTATGGCATGATTAATTGAAGTATGAATGAATGTGCTGAAAAGCGTTGTTTTGTTTGCCACTGACATTCTCGCTTTCAACCCGGAAGTGCGCAGAAGGGGCTAATGTGAAATTCCTCTATGTTCAATGGCTAAACACAATCCGTCAATACGCTAAATATGTTTAGCATGTAAACGTATTTACAAACTGATAGCAAGAAAGTGTTTTAGAAAAGTGTTTAATTGCTAAACAATGTTTTTAACATTTGGATCTAGAACGTCGTTGGGTTTATAACCCCTAGGCATTTTTACTAGGAAATGTCCGCAACCTGTCAAAATCCAACACTGTGCAGTATACCTATGGCACATTCTTTGGACTTGGACAAATTAGGGCACCATAGCTCCATTTAAAGTAATGGTGCCAAGGCGCTACAGTCCTGAACCCATCAGAATTCAACACAACCTGCTGTTGGAGTTTGTAAGACTTGGGGTAGTTAGGGTTTTAATGTCAATTGTAAATGTGTACCACAAATAACAAATTTCATCTTGGTGCAGTGATTCACGAATTTATATAACATTCATTATTCGGTCTAGTTTCGGCATATTTGTCTGTGTAATTTTCAGAAAGAGCCACGTAATAACAGCCTACGTCGCTGACATACAGAAAATAGTCAGATTATTTATGAAAAGTTAATTTGAGTCTCTACTGACGAAAAATAAAGAGAGTAAGACGCCCGAGTGAACAAGCAAGTTGTTTACGTCGTCGAATTGCCAAATTCAAATTTTAGTCACGGCAAACGGGCGTTACAAGGGAACGCAGAAAAAAGGAATGGCCGCTTGTGAAATTCAGCATAAAATATCAAGCCGTGTGACAATCGCTGGTATGTGATTCATAGCGTAGGCTATTGTCTGCAATTTGTATGGCGTGGGAGTTTGTGTTGGGTTTGGAAACTCATTCAGGCGGCAAAGTACAAGGTCTAGAATCTGAATGAAACTGTGAAAATGCAATCTGACCTGTCGAGATATCGAGATATTAAAAAATTACAGCGACATCCCACAAACAAGATGTCAACATCTTCATTGAGTTTAACTCAGGATTACGATAGCACTCCTGAGGTAACTAAACTCAAGTTCAAACCAAATTTTCTTCCAAACTTTGTTGGGTTATTTTGAACGACTGATTTGTGTACTGTTATGCTGTTTAGACAGGGAGTTCCTCCTTTATCTAACAACGTAGCGCCCTCCTGCATGACTAAATTAGAAAGATGTTCAAATAATTAATAACCACCACCTCCTTTTTACTTAAAATAGAAACAAGCATTTACATCATGATAATGTTGTTGTAAGTCATGGTCATAAGTTGCACTGATGTTTATTTTATGTTTCTTTTAAGAGAGATTACGGGATACGTCTTGGATGTAGGATGCTTCCTTAAAGGGACACATTGCTTTGGATTTTGCGATTTGGGCTATAAAACTGAAATGGATATGGTTGGGAAGCTTTTTAAAAAGTAGAATATGAAGATACACATAACTAACCCTTCAAATTGCGTGGTTTTTGTTTAATTTCGTTACAAATAACGGTCCGCCATTTTGTAGAACCAAATCGTCACAGTTTTCACGAACAGACGAATTTTGCCTCTCCGCACTAAACTAAAGTTACAAGAAAATCAGGTTTTAAGCTGCTCACTTTTTAAATTGAAGATAGTACCTGCGTTCATACCACATGTTGATTCAGTGTTGACACTATGTTAAAGTTCAGTTCTCGGTCTTTCACAAGTAATTGGCAGCTAAGCGATAAGTCAATTAATTACAGAGTTATTAATTGATTAATAACTTTGTCTGTTCGTGAAAACTCAGAAGCGAGAAATGGCCTGTTTTGCCCCACAGAGTGTCAATTGTCTCTTCGTGAAAACCCAAAATCCATTTTCTGGCAATTTTGCCCTTAACAGCCATACTGTATTAACACGGAGTTCAAATTCGTCTCTTCGTGAAAACCTAAAATCCATTTTCTGGCAATTTTGCCCTTCACAGCCCTATTGTATTAACACGGAGTTCCGAATTGGCACTTCGTGAAAACCCAAAATCCATTTTCTGGCAATTTTGTCCTTGACAGCCCTATTGTAACATAGAGTTTTGAATTGGCTCTTCGTGAAAACCCAAAATCCATTTTCTGGCAATTTTGCCCTTCTCGGCCATATATACGCTATGGCTGAAAAGGACAAAATTGCCAGAAAATGGATTTTGGGTTTTCACGAAGTGCCAATTCAGAACTCTATGTTTGTGAAGGACAAAATTGCCAGAAAATGGATTTTGGGTTTTCACGAAGAGCCAATTCGGAACTCCGTGTTAATACAATAGGGCTGTGAAGGGCAAAATTGCCAGAAAATGGATTTTAAGTTTTCACGAAGAGACGAATTTGAACTCCGTGTTAATACAGTATGGCTGTGAAGGCAAAATTGCCAGAAAATGGATTTTGGGTTTTCACGAAGAGACGAATTTGAACTCCGTGTTAATACAATGGGGCTGTGAAGGGCAAAATTGCCAGAAAATGGATTTTGGGTTTTCACGAAGAGACAATTGACACTCTGTGGGGCAAAACAGGCCATTTCTCGCTTCTGAGTTTTCACGAACAGACAAATGTATTAATCAATTAATAACTCTGTAATTAATTGACTTATCGCTTAGCTGCCAATTACTTGTGAAAGATCGAGAACTGAACTTTAACATAGTGTCAACACTGAATCAACATGAGGTATGAACGCAGGTAATATCTTCAATTTAAAAAGTGAGCAGCTTAAAACCTGATTTTCTTGTAACTTTAGTTTAGCGCGGAGAGGCAAAATTCGTCTGTTCGTGAAAACTGTGACGAAATGTTTGACTCCACAAAATGGCGGACTGTGTTCACCAGTCGTATTTCCAGTCGCATCTGGTTGAAGTACGTTCTGTTGATCCATTTTGATGTACTGTGGCACGGCGCGCAGCACTGGCGATATGTGTCGCGAGATAGAGTATTGTACCTGGCGATCACCTGATAGGTTCACAAGGCCACTGGCTGCGGCGCCAGCCTAAAGACTCTTACAACGTATTTTTCGCATTATTTAGACGGTGGTATTTAGTACTGGAAATAAGTCTATGTTTCGCGGGTCAGATGTCAGGGGTAAGCGGCAAATTTTTTGTTTTGTAATCACTACTCACTAATTGCAACACATTATACGTGTTTGTTTGCATGAACAACTCTTATCAAAGGTAAGGAACATTTCTAAACAGCAAAATTTCATGACATTTGAAGGCAATGTGTCCCTTTAATCGTGATTCTATGTAGTGCTGGAGGAACCAAAATGTGTCAGTTAATTAACAACAAATATGAACACATATAGCGATATATAATTGTCACGGAAAGCACAGCCGGAAACTAACAATCTTCATTTATGTCTTGACAGGCCTACTACATAGGCATACTTCCTCGTTAACACGTCAGACATACGGTAAACAAGCCTTTTTGCTTGTCACAGAAAGTCCGCCTTCAGACAATTGGCCCACATATATTTTTAGGTCGTGCGGTAATATTTTGCAATGCTTGTCACCACAACTACACCCCTTGAATGAATAACGGCCATGTTTTGATCCTCCAATTGGCTGTCGAATGTTTTGTCGTTCATTGAAAGAGCCTGCTTGTACAAACTTTGCGTTGCCGCAGGCTGCACGTCTGGATGTTGTTCTGACATTGTCGGCATTTATTACTAACATCTGTGGCATGGCAAATGTTGCTTCATGTAGCATTGGTATCTCCATAGGCTTATGGGAATTTCCATTCGTGTTCGGTATATATAACGCCTTAAAATTGTTTTGTTTGGTTTGGTGTGGTGTGTTTAGGGATAGGCCTGTGTGTAGTGAGATGATAGTTTGATGTGGTTTGGTCCGTTTCAGATAGCCTGGTTTAGCTTGTTTGGTGTAGATCCAGGGGGGGGGGGGGGGGTACTCAGTACAAATGGCCACACGGGGACGTGCCGCAAACATGGGTCGTATTTTCGACAGTCCGGTATATCAATGACCCCTTTTTTGCCCGATTAGTGGTATACTCATCGGTTGTAATTCTATCCTCTGTATTGACATGGGAATTTTATCACATATTGGTATATCAAAGATTGAGTGGTAGTAATAACGTTAAAGATCGCCCGAGAGAGATCATTATTCCCAACAGCAAAAATATTAAAACGTGTGCGGTACGTGAATATAGTCTTGGTTCGAAGACGTCCTTAGCGGTGCGACGTATAGACAAATCCGACGAACAAAATTAGAAGCCATTTTTGGGTACCCAATCGGGCGGTAGGCCGCTCGCGCGCGCGTCATACGCGTTTTTACTTTTGAGGCGCGTGTTTACTTTAGCAATCCTATTGGTCAAAGGCGCACTGAGTGCGCGCGTATGACGAGCGCGCGTGTATGGGATCGCCGTGATTGGGTACCCAAAGATGGCTTCCAATTTTGCTCGTCGGATTAGTCTATATGCTGCGTTCCAATCACGTCGTGTTTCTCGCGTTCACGAGTTCACTAGTCGTGTTATAACGTTCTTATCGCCTGGTAACTCGTATTCACCAGTGGTGAACTGGAGGCGGAATTTTGTTCTCCAGTTTACGACTCGACAAAAGTAGCGGGCCATTTTTCAAATCTGGCTTTGGCTTGGGCTTCGGCTTCGCTGTTTTAGTTCGGCAGAGATCATGCTCTAGTCTGGTTCCCAGACCAAAATATTCTAACTATTTCTGACTTTGGTCGTTGCGCTTCCGCGATGTCATGGATGTGCAATATACATGTGCGCGTGGGTGTTGGTCAGTAGCATTAGAATGCAACCCACTCGTGAACTAGGAGTAATTCACGGTGAACACGAGAAACGCAGCATATAGCGCGCACGGCCGGCCGACAGCGCCCTTCAGCTACACACACGCCAAGACCAAATCGCATAGAACGTCTTGGCTATTTCGCATGGAAGCACACGACCTGTTATGCATAATTTAACAGGCGGGTCAAACGAATAATCGCGCTTGCGCACTAGAGGAAACTTGTGTTTTAGTAATAACTTACTGGTCAGTTAACGTACCTTGTACGTACGTGTGCATGCACATATGTACGTACAGAAACTAGACTAGTGAGTGTTTGCGATTTACATGCGATAATGCAGCTACGTCACACGCGCATGCAAATGCCGCACAGTTAATTCTGCTCGCGATTTCACGAACAGAACTTGAGAAATAGCCAAGACGTTCTTTGCGATTTGGCCTTGACGTGTGTGTAGCTAGAGGGCGCTGTCGGCCGGCCGAGCGCGCTATAGACTAATCCGGCGACCAAAATTAGAAGCATTTACTGCGGTGGCGAGGCGCTCGCGTGCGTGTTACACGCACGCGCTCGACGCAGCTTCGACCAACAGGGTGTTTACAACTTGCCAAAATGGGCACGCGACTGAAATTAAAGAACGCGGACAGCCTGCACGCGCGAGCGCGGCTTCACTGTACAAGCGTCGGCGAATTCCTGTATACGTCGCACCCATTGGTGTCGCACCGCGCGCTAAAGACGTCTTGGAACCAAGACTAACGTATATACAGTGATTGGCAAACGTCTGCGTTGTGTGCATTAGGCCTATATGCTCACCGTACTGCGTATACCATGTATAGTACCAGGCAGCTCGTACACCGTAAATAAATCGCGCGCGTGTCGAGAGTGTGCACATAACCTTCCGACCTTATGACCACGACCTGCCGATTTGTACTTATAGGTGTGGCTGTATATAGTATTTGGATCTAGGGTTGGTATATCAATGGGTGGTATTTTAATCTAGTATCATGGGAACCTATTATATATAGGTTTATGCATGGTAGTAAAAGCAAGTTCAAAGTGGTATAGCCATCGGTCTTACCTCAAAATCATGAGAGGCACCCCACCCTAAAAGAGTGAGTACCCCCGCGGGGTGTAGATTGGTTTAGTCTTGTTGGTGTGGTTTTGTTTAGTAACGTTTAGTCTACTTTGGTTAAGATTAGCCTAGTTAAGATTAGCCTAGTTAAGATTAGCCTAGTTAAGATTAGCCTAGTTAAGATTAGCCTAGTTTAATTTTGTGTGGTCTGGTTTGGTTTGGGGCAACAGTTTTGTATATTTCTATTGTAGTTTGTTCCGCTCTGCTTGGTTCGTCTTGCAGCTTTGTTTGACTTAGTTTGGGATGTGGTCTGGTCTGGTCTGGTCTGGTCTGGGTTCCATCAGATTCACTCTTTATGGGCCTGTTTGTTTCACAGATCCGGATTTGGATCAGTGATTCAACCGCCGGTTCGCCTCCATATGAACCAACGCACGGATCACTGATCAAGATATGGATCTGTGTGAAACAAACAGGCCCAATAAAGCAACAAGTGCTCACATTAGGCCTGTGCATTTTTTTCTGCTGATGAACGGGTAACGCCCAGTATACATGTATAGGTTCTGATCCTAATACCTGCTTAATGCAACGAAGCTAATTGCCTAAAATGTTTGCATAAAAGCCGAGAGGAATCATCTATGGCAGCAAATAATAGCGATGTTGAAGGCCTCATCTTTTAGCACACTGAGATGGGAAAATAAGGGGCGCCTATATTGCCGTTGTCATAATTAACCAGTGTCCACAGGTCGATATATCGATGGGGAAAAGAACATGTCCGCTGTATATACCGTTTCGGCGTCGTTGCGCCACGCCGTCAAATTCGAAGAATCTACGGGAGTGTATACAGCCACTGATAATTAACCGCCATCAGTCATGAGAAACGAGCTGGCAATTAAACGGCAAGGAGCCTGACACATGCAAGCGAACATTCACGTCTATGTCCTCGCTGGCTATTTTTTAACACCAGAATCCAGACTTCATGTCTTTGCATCTCGGTGCCAAATCCAGAAAGATACACGTACGGAACCTATGGCAAGAAGCTAGGGAACGGGCATGTGGTATTACTGTCCTTTGGGGGGGGGGGGGGGGGGATTCATACGTTTGAAATTAAAACTGACAGTGCACTTAATGGCCGGAGATAGAATTTAGCGTGTACGCCTTTATAATAATAATAATAATAATGTATACTCGGTGCTTTCTGAGAGCCTGTGGCCATTCTTGAATCTGCCTCTCACATGTTGGCTTTGAACTAGCATGGTGAATTGCTCTATATAATTGTAAAATAGAATTTGCTGTCGATCGGAACTTGATGACACATCTATCAAAGTAAAAAGAAATTACCTCCCCGTCTTCTTCCTTTTTAAAGGCCGCATTTTTTTATGGAAGTCGCCCAATACAAGGCTAAAAGCCACTCTATGTAGGTAAAGGGCTACAACAGAGATAGTGGGGTTGGCCGCATTTCAGGTTGTCATGCAGCCCTACCACCCTTACGGTTTTCCTGGGTCCAGATCTAAATAGAGGATAAATCTCCAATAGATACCAGAGAAATTATCCCAATTTTCAGACCTACATGTGTACATGTATACAGACCCAGTTGGGGTAACTTCCGCCTTTGGTAAGCCCAACTCACCTCCCCGTTTATTTTAGACAAATAGAGATAATAGTGAAAAAATGACAAATGTCACACTGAGGGACGCCATGTTACATCGTTAAATGGACACGTTACCCTGGTTATAGGCGCCTAATTGGGCTATGAAAAGCGTTCACCTTCACCTTCAAATTGCGATGGTTCGAAAGATGATTAAAAATGGACTATAACAATGTATACACACAATCATTTCGGACACGCCAGTTTGTTTCGAAAAAGTCACACCGTTGAATCCGGATGAACGCGTAGTTGTGTTTCAAAGGGCTGGTCACACTGGCCACGATAACGACGACGATGATAACGAAAATGGTGAGAATGAACGCCATTGATTGGTGGAATATTCGCGCGTGTAATACGCGCGCGTTCCAGCCACCAATAGACGTTTTTTCATCGTTATCGTGGCCTGTGTGGCCGGCCCAGTCACAAATTTTCCATGGCCGAATGTCATGACGAGACGGGCAATGTTCGTGTTGCTGGAAATGCGTTTACATAGAAAAACGGATCAGATGTCAATGCTTCGCTTTTTTCGCAGTTCTCCGTAAATATCACAAACAAATGGTGGTGATGGTGGGGGGGGGGGGGGGGGGTTATCATGATGAAATTTCTGACCGTGACCCGCCCACCGTAGACATTTTGAAAAGCGCGGTCGGGGTGGGGGGGGGGGGGGGGGGGGGGTGGGGAATGGATCGGACATTTTCTTACACTAACGGGCGCTGCTTTATCTGTGTATAAGACAGTATTGTCCGTGTGTGCACGTACATCCATGCCCGCATTTTAACCCTCTTTCGGACAATGTCAAATTTACATTTCCGTGTTGGTTCCTTATTTTATATGTCGTTTTTTCGTCTTTATTTTTTGTTTTCTTTGTTCAAAAAGGCAGTTATCCATAATTCCTTTGTAGGAGAAATTCAGTTAATTGAAATTATGCAGAACACGAACAAAGCAGCTTTACATAATCCAAGATTTGTTTTTTCTTTTATAAAAAATAAATGTTACAACTAGACAAGGACATTTCGCTTGGGAGAGCTTGTACCACGAAATGTAATTTGCTGTTTCTTTCATTTTCCTGTCCAGTTACAATCTCCGGTGGAACCTTCCAGGGGTTGCTTCTGCAGGCGCGCTGGGCCGATGGTTCACCCGCGGTTCCCTTGGGTTCATGGGTCCGCCCGGCCCTTGGAGACTTGGTGAACTACAAGCAAAAGACGTGCACTAGTCGACACGATTCCATCACACACACCAACAGCAATGATAAGAGCCTACCTAAGACGTTCATGTGGTTAACGCCCCTTAACTCAGCCAGAAATATCAAGTTTGTGTAAGTGTCAAAAAGGGTCACACTGTAAAAACAAATATCGTATTTTTTACGTGCAATTTTGTATAGTGAACGTATATTTTTTCAAGCGTTGATCTGGATTACGTGTATAGGGGCCCACAAATCCATGCACATTGGTTCATTTGGGTCACCTGTCGACTTGTAAATAGCCGGCAATACAAATGACATCACACTCTGTTTGCCATATTTGCCAAGTGGGAACATTCGGAAAGATTACCGGTACCCCTTGCAGTATAGGGTTTTCCCGACGAAATGTATATTTTGAGGATTATTTTTTTTACCTAGCTTTAGAGGCCTAAAGGAAGCCATTGTTGTTTGTTTACGAGTTTGCAAACTTAGTGGTGGTGTTTATCATAAAGATGGATAGACGTTGACATGATCCCAACGTGTATGTATACTGAAATGTATGCCGTGATACCACAGCGAGCTCTTCCGTCCCCTCCTGGAATCACAAAATGTAAACACTGTGTGACGACATTAAGGACATTACAGACTGTAAGGTGTGTCAGAAAGGTCTGCTACATTTGATGCGAGCTCTGCTTGGGGCACATGTAAATGTTTACCACTGATGTGCACAATGGGATACTTTTGAGGCGCTGGGGGCAGCAACCAGTCTTTTTTGCTATAATATAGTTCAGAGCATGCCGACATAGAGCAAGTTCGATCAGGGACCAATGGTTAAAGGGACACATTGCCTTCAAATGTCATGAAATTTTGCTGTTTGGAAATGTTCCTTATCTTTTATAAGAGTTGTTCATGCAAAAAAACACGTATAATGTGTTGTAATAGTGAGTAGTGATTACAAAACAAAAAATTTGCGTCTTACCCCTGACATCTGACCCGCAAAACATAGACTTATTTCCAGTACTAAATACCACCGTCTAAATCATGCGCAAAATACGCTGTAAGATTCTTTAGGCTGGCGCCGCAGCCAGTGGCCTTGTGAACCTATGAGATGATCGCCAGGTACAATTCTCTACCTCGCGACACATATCACCAGTGCTGCGCGCCGTGCCACAGCACATCAAAATGGATCAACAGAACGTACTTCAACCAGATGCGACTGGAAATACGACTGGTGAACACGGTCCGCCATTTTGTGGAGTCAAAAATTTGGTTCTACAAAATGGCGGACCGTTATTTGTCACGAAATTAAACAAAAACCACTCAATTTGAAGCGATAGTTATGTGAATCTTTATATTCTACTTTTAAAAAAGCTTCCCAACCATATCCATTTCAGTTTTATAGCCCAAATCGCAAAATCCAAAGCAATGTGTCCCTTTAACTAGTGGTTGGTTCGTGACGTACGTCGCGCATGAGCACCGAAGTTAAAGTGCGAACGACTCTCGTCGAACTATTGTCATGTCAACGCGACCATGAGAAAATGGCGGTGGCCAGTTCTTTTTACGTTTTTGACGAGTTCATAGATGAAAGCGACACGGACGATGTTTGCTCAGTATATCAACAATGTCACAAGTGGTAACGTGTGCATTATTTTAACATGTTAAAAGAAAGACAAAGTAACAAAAAACGATCGTTTACTGCAGCTGAATATTTACGTTTTTTCGCCATTTTTCTGATAACTGGTCCTCTTTGCACTGTGCTATTAAAACGGCTATTGGTAACCAGCGACGCGACCAACCTCGGTAGGCTGGTCGCGAATCGTTGACTAGACTAGTCCAACCATCGTCGACTAGCGTGCGTTCGATCAGAGTTAGTCGAACGATGGTTAACTATAGTCCTTGTCGAACTTGCTCATAATAAGCCAGTTCGGTGTTTCAAATGCGCATGTGCACAATGACATTTTATCCCGAATGACCCGCGTGACCTACGCTTGTGTGTGAACGCAAAAGGTGGTCGCACAACGCGCACGTGTTAAATTCAATCAGAATATGGGCGTTCGCGTAACGTGGCGTGACATGCGCGCGTAGTCCTGAGCATGCGTGCGCCAGTCGATCTTGGGCACGCAGGCGTAGTCTGGTGAGGACAATGGGAAAGAATCGGTTTGTCAGCTGCCACCAGCGTCTGAAAAGTCTCCCATTGTCATCCGCATGCAACTATACTCAATTAGTTTTATAGGGCAGCGATGCCTCTTTAAAGGGACACATTGCCTTCAAATGTCATGACATTTTGCTGTTTGGAAATGTTCCTTATCTTTTATAAGAGTTGTTCATGCAAAAAAACACTTATAATGTGTTGTAATTAGTGAGTTGTGATTATAAAACAAAAAATTGGCCTCTGACTCCTGACATCTGACCCGCGAAACATAGACTTATTTCCAGTAGTAAATACCACCGTCTAAATAATGCGCAAAATACGCTGTAAGAGTCTTTAGGTTGGCGCCGCAGCCAGTGGCCTTGTAAACCTATCAGATGATCACCAGGTACCATTCTCTACCTCGCGACACATATCGCCAGCTAGCTGCGCGCCGTGCCACAGTACATCAAAATGGATCAACAGAATGTACTTCAACCAGCTGCGACTGGAAATACGACTGGTGAACATGGTCCGCCATTTTGTAGAGTCAAAAATTTGGTTCTACAAAATGGCGGACCGTTATTTGTCACGAAATTAAACAAAAACCACGCAATTTGAAGGGATAGTTATGTGAATCTTTATATTCTACTTTTTAAAAAGCTCCCCAACCATATCCATTTCAGTTTTATAGCCCAAATCGCAAAATCCAAAGCAATGTGTCCCTTTAAATTCGTTTTTGATTGAGGCGTATTGTTTTTACTCAAATGTAATCAAAGCCTGATTAGCCTACCAACAATAGAACATGTCAGTTGTGTGGGAACAATTTTGCAGGTCGGTATATGGATCTAGGGTCTCAGAAATGGCAGGGGTACAAGACGACCCAAACTGGGCGCCGCCACGGCAGCATACATCAGATCAATGCAGTTCCTTTTTTGCAGAGTTCATGAAGCAGCCGCCCCTCCGTGAAAGAAAATGCCTTTTTTAGTTTAATACAGGAAGCTTCAGAAATATGTAATACTGAAATGTATGAACATGTGGTCTTCAAAAACTGGTTATAGAGTTGGTTATTACTAGCAAGTCTCCGGTTTATAACCATACCTTAATTAGATGGTCAAATTCGATTGTTTTTTATGTTTCTTTGAGACCTTCTTGAACCCTGACCACCCTGATAAAACTTAGCTTGTTCAAAATTTGAACTCTCTTTTCCTTGATCCTTTCACTTAAATTTCTTCCCACGTTCAGAATGACGATTGCACAGAGTTACAGCACATACTGGGTGGCCGTGGAATCTGTTGTATTGTCGCCATCAACAAGCCCAGGTGAGCCAAAATTGTTTCTGTCGTCGTTGTGGGCGAGGGTTGTGAATGTAAGGGTGTGATTGTGGCGATGGTGGCGGTTATCATGACGGTTATTATGTTGGTGGGTGGTGATAGCGCTATAATGACATTCGTGAAGAATGAAGGAAACGGAAAAATGATGCTTAATAAAAAAAATTCTACTTTAGAAAGTCGTATTGGTTATTTGGAAATATCTTGTGATATGTTGAAGTGCGCACAATAGACAATTCTCCGTCCGATTTTGTGTCCAATTTCCGGACAACCCCTTCTTTACTTCCGGGCTAAATTTGATACACTAAAACATTTCACAATGACAAGCGGAAAACGAGAATGAGCTGAATGAGTTTGAAGTCCCTCGTCTAGAAATTAGTGGGTAAAAGTTTTCGTGCGCCACATAAGTGGTCCACTCGTGAGAGGTGTTCTATTTAAAACGCGGCACTGCCACGTACCGTAACTTCCGTCAGCAAAAATGCGTTATTATTAAGTGATTAACTAAAAAGGTCAAATCTGCCGATATGCATGAGATCATGTACTATATGCGGAGTACTGACCATGGTTGGCTGGGTTTTAAATTAAAAAAACAAAACAGGATTGTATCTGCAAAATGTACCGGAAGTTGTAAGTTGGTACAGTGTGGCACAATAAGCCCGAATCCTACGCCTACACAGGAAAAAAAAAGATAAATGAACTCACTAAGAGTAGAGATACGGCAGTACTAGTGAAAATTAATTTGATAAAAACTTCTATCTTAAAGCTGCTAGGCCTTTTCCCATGCTCTGCCAAAATCTTTTTAGTGGTTTTTTCCCTCCAAACGAATTATGGAAGAGAACTATGGAATTCTTTGGAATTCTTTGCCTGGTGCATGTTTCCTTTTATCTTACGATCTTTCCTACCTCTTGTATCTTTGATTCTTTCTTCTTTCTGTAGCTCCGTACCTTGAGTACCGTAGTTTTTAAACTTGCTCGGGTAAAACTTGCATTCAAAAATTGTAATTTTGAATGAAATAAGCACATACACTCTGCAATATGTTGCTCTTTCTAGTGTTTCATGTGCTACGCGCGAAGGCTGCACTGTACATACACCATGAGAGTTAGGGGCGTCCCGTTCCTGTCCAAAATTTGAAACTTTAAACTATAATCTGTTACTTATCGTCCGTCAATTTTTTGTTTGGTGGAATGTCTCATTGGAAAACTCGTAACTTATCTAATGCCAACAAATTAGCAATTCACATTTAAAATTAACTTTTCGGGGTGCCTCGCCGTCAAAAAGAAAGAAACGGCATCTTTAAACTTGGGGGGATCAATCGGATGTCAATTGTGGCTCATCGTTTCCTATTTGTAAAGTTTTTGGTTTGGGGGAATCACGTAAAGAACTGAAAATTTGTACCAAAGCACGAACTATTAAATAGCTGTGTTTATCGGTGACCCGGCCTGCTGCACATGCGCTGCAGTCGTATATTTGACTTTTTCAAAGATTCCTTTGCATATTTGGTGTATGCGGAATACACTGTTCAGACAACAGGCGCGGATCCGGGGGGGTGGTTGTGGGTCGAAACCTTCCCCTGCTCGTTGCCTTGTTTTTTGCTTGTAGGGGCATACGCCTAAAGTGGCAACAAACCAGAAACCCTTACATGTTTTATTTTTGCCTATGGGTATAAAAGAACAAAACAAAGAGGTTAAATGGCGCTACCAATGGTGAGAAGGTGTGTCAGCCCCCCCTTATCCCCCCGCTTGTAAAAGAAGTTAGAACCCCCCCCCCCCCCCCCCCCCCCCCCCCCCCTGCAAAAACTCCTGGATTCGCCCCGGACAAAAACTATATCAGTTGCTTGTAAATAATCCGTATGTACTCGGGCGCATTTTCTAGTGTAGCTAAATGGACCTACAAAGTAATGGCATCGCACCGTGTTTACAACATTTTCCAAGTGGCGATGGCCCGAGTGGGGACAGCGGAAATATACCACGTCGTACAGTTTATCGCCGACAGCTTGTACTTTATACGTAGCTGCATATTTTGAGGAACCTCAACGAATTGCTTCCTTCGGAGTTTGAAAAACACAGTCCTTGTGTTTATCGCAAAACCAGGCAAATATTGACATGATTTTGACTGGTGTGTACTGAAATGCATGCGTGATACCACAGGGCGCTGTTCTGTCTCCACCCTGGCTACACGATTCAACCATCACCATGCAACGTCATTACTCCGTAGGTCCATTTGTACAGTGAACTAAACTTTGCATGACGTGTGTACCAGTAACTTCAGCTCCGTGCGAACACAAATAGGAGAATGGAAATAAAAGTATCTCCTTTGGTACTCGGTGGCAAAAATAATATAGTTTGCCTCGAGGGAATAGACACCTACGTATAACCGTGCTCTTGCACAACGGTCCCTTGTTGATTTTGGAAGAATAGTTTCTATTATGAAACCGACCACAAATCCAATGGTGGTTGTGTGCTACGGTAAAATGATAGTGATGAAGGGTGTAGTGATGGTTGAGGAGACATTCTGCATGCACAGAGAACTGGCTCTTCTGTAAAAAAAGAATAGCTTCGAGCCTGCAATTTTGTCCATTTATTGTCCGAGTGTGCATAGGAATTTGGCGTATTCCCAAAATACACTTGTCCGTAAATGTATCGCCCACTTGGTAAAAAAGAGGGCTTTTTGTTGTTTTTGTGTACGACTATTACACGTGATCGGGTGCCCTTTTAAAATCGGGGAATTAGCGAAGGAGATGCATTTAAACCGTCCAGTTGAAGATGTCATGAGAGCAATGCCACGAGAGCAATACCGGTATATACACGTTAGTCTTTATAACAACCAACGAGCCAGCATACGGACTGCATCGAATACCCACGTCACTATAGCAACAACAGGCCGCCATAATTGCACGCGCGTGTCCTTGGATTCCATGACGTAATATGTGACCTGTTCCCACGAAATGGGTGGAAAGTAGCAAAATTTAAAAATCAAGATTACGGCATTTCCTGAAAATACAGGTTAAAAGTTGAATTTGAAATAGTGTGTGTTGTCATTCCTAGGCCCCGATATTGAGAAAATGAAGCTAAAAGTTTGTGATTTGTGCACATTTTAACCAGAGTAAAAAAAAAAAAAACATCCCCCAAAGTATTTAGAGAATAGATTCAGTTTAACAACTTTGGGATATGATAGGATTGGGTTTTTCAAAGGTACAGTTGTTAAAATCCCAAACTTTACTTTTGAAAATCTGTTGTTTCTGCTTGTAACTTTGAAGCGACTTGTCGCTCATTTTGTGCTGTCAGGTCACATATTCTATACGGCCTTACATTGGGTTATCTCATCTTTTCTGTTTTACTTTCCTGCACGCATTGAATGGACTCACTCCATAATGTTTCAAAGCCGTACATATTCCACTCAGCTAAGACCAGGTTCGATTTTGTATTGGTACTCATTCTTGGTACAATAGCATGTCATTTTAATGTAAAAGTCTCATCGATCACGGGGAGCGCCGTTTTATATACATGTAGCCTCAGGTGTAATGAAATATTCTGTCATGCTTTGTACTTCAGTAAGCCGTGCTCCATAATTCAGTGGCAAATTCGTCTGTGCTTTGTATATGCCTAGACAATGCTTCGGCAGCAGCACACTAGATCGAAACTCCGTCTCCTCAGGTACAGGTCTACACTGCCGCGTATGCCTATAGCTGTACGCAAGCCATACATAGTCGTCATGTGCGCACGTGCAAATATGTCGGCATTCAAATTTACCTAAATTGGAAGAGATTTTTGCCCTTTCCCAACGTAGTGTATGGAGCACTTTATGCTCAGTGCTTTCCAAGGGCGTGTGGGGGGAAATTGCTTCACACACCACGTCGGGAAATAGAAAAAAATGTAATTCATTTCGGTGCGGCAAAAGCGCGACGAATTCTGTACTGGTGTCAAACGTCGAATTTAATACATCAAATGCTTGTCGTATTTAATTGTAAAAGACAAAATGGTGCGTAATTTTGCTATTTTAAATAGCATAAGAACAGCCAGGAAAGTGGACTTTTCAAGCAGCAGACTTTAGTGATACATACATTGTTGAGAATATCTGTCGCATTTTACATGATACTTTCGCTTCTTCTATATATCAAGTCGAGAAAAGGCAACCGTCACACAGAGCGCCCGTTCCTGCAGACGTTCAATTAGAAATAAAGGTTGGTTTCAAACAATTATGGACGCATACACAAACAAAGGGTTTAAGCAAACATTTGGGGTGTCGAAGGCCTCTTTCAATTTCATTCTCAACAACATAGAACATGACTTACAACGTCAGATGATGACCGAAGACCTCATTACCCTAGACATGCATGTGTTTAGCAATTTGCCTATTCGTCTGGGCATGGGAGATTACAATTACACGAAAGCGGAAATGGCTGGAGTGGGCACTTATTAGACAGTTTCAACCATAGTCCAAGAAAAGATGTTGGACGTGGAGAAACATTGGCAATTTCCTTGCTGTTGGGCAGCAATAGACGGTTGTCATATTCCATTCAAGTGCCAATGTGCAAGGAATACCATAACTTCAAAAACTTGTATTCGATCGTCCTGATGGGATTGCTGGACGCCAGGTACAGATTTATTTGGGCAAGCTGCGGTTTTCTAGGGAATTCACACGATTCTATTATTTTGCAGTCCCTCATCGATCTACGGGAGAAACTTATACAAGAAGGGCAAATGTTGACGGGTGGATGTTTTCCACATATTCTGGGAGATTCTGCATTCCCTTCACACCCTGGTTGATGAAAACATATACCCATATAGTTTTGACTCGGGAAACTTTTTCGTTTGTTTGCAATTTCCTTTCTCAAGTTTTTAAGTACGCATGCGCATTCCAACTACGTCAAGCCGAAGTAGGAATTTATTTTAATTCGACACGACGCGCGCTGACACGACGTTTGACGCCACACCGTGCAACTGCCGTGTAGCACGACAGAGGCTGTCGTGCTACACGGCAGAGTCGATCTTAAATAAACGATTTGCGTCAAACGTCGTGCTTCTGTCGCATATAATTGAAAAATGTCCCGATATTTGAGTTCGACACGGTAGAAGGACGACGTTTGACGCATTCCTATGAGTCGGCAATTGTGTAGTTACGGACGCTCCTTATATTTGAACCATTTCGAGTCAAGGTTGTTTTAATCATTCCAAAATGAATTTATCAACCTAAATAAAGTATAATCCTCTCAATTCCAATGACAAATGTTTGTTTTTGTAATTTTGAACAGTTTCCTGCGGGAGAAAATGTAATTTTATTACGTGTTTTGCGGTTTGTGTCTTGCGAATTAGTGCGGTCTTCGCCATCTTTATTTTCCTGTTGCGTTTTATCATCTTCGTTGTAGTTTTACCCAAAAATTTCCTACATAAAAATAAAAACTCTGCCCTCTATCTACGACATACCTGTACCTGTTGGTTTTTAATGTCACAATCTAGTTTGCTAAGTCCAATAACTTACAAGTGGATTGCGTTGAGGTCAGCCATTTTTAATTCCCCGCTCCAGTAGAATCTGTGGGTAGTCAGACTTAACTACGCATGCGTGTGACGTAATTCCACCAGTGACTCTGCTCCGCGAGCAGGGGTCTTTGGTGGCTGACCCGAGTGAGCCCCGGGTATGACGTCAGACCTAATCGAACGGCACAGGGCTAACCCGAGTCGACTTGGGTGAGCTACTCGAATGCACCCAACATAAGCATCAGTAGACCACGGCGCGTTTCACGCCGCCGTGGTAAAAAAAGAGAAACTGATCTGACGTCACTGTACAGCACAAAGGCAAAGGGTAAACTGTAGATCTGCACAATGAGCAAAGCTAAGTTAGCGGAGGAAACATACGTGTTGGATTCGAATCGGACAGCCGACCCAGGCAAGCTCGGTGGTCGAGTGGTTAAGTAAGCAGGAGGTCGTGGGTTCGAGTCCCGCCCGAAAGAGCCTTTGATTTTTTTCCCACAGGCTCTCGGAAAGCACAGTGCTTCATATACTGTGTCGGAAAAGGACAAAAATCATCTTCCAATTAACATCATCCCGACGCAAATTCCGTCTTCTCATATATATAGATTGACCTAATACAGATTGACCTAATTATATACATGTATTGCATATACATGATAAAACCTGATACCCAGCACGATATGGGGCATAGGGGTACCCCTTTAGTCTCTGTACCCTATACACAGACTATTGTTACCCAACATAGGCCCTACTCCCCCATAGATTTCTGAAAAGAATTCCTGAGATTCCGGGAACACAATAACCAATACAAAGGATAGGAGGGGGGTGTTCCTTTTGCCCCATATCGCGCTTCATATGGGAAAACTCGAAAACATCTCAGGCAAGATCAGAGAAAACAATCAAAAAAATAGATAAATGCATTTTTAGCGTTCTTTCCTCTATTAAATAAGGAGGCGGGGAGGCCTCCCCCTTCTTTTCAATGGGTTTTGAGTTGAGTAGACCTGTCTGGCATTGTGAAAGCAGATGTTTAGTGACAGTTGAGTCTACAGATCGCTTTTATTAAACACACAAGGCCTATAGAGTACCGAAGTGATGATGTCAATCAATGCAATGTTTGGAACCAGAATACATTCTAAACTGCATGTGTTTGGAACCAGTTGCCGCGGCAACTGACGTCAAACTTCGGTACTCTATTGCAGGAAAGTAGGTTGCGGGTACACCACAGAAAGATATCTCGATTGTGAGGGAAGCATCAGCCCTGAAAAGAGCCGATGGTTGGATGATTTTTTAATGAAACCATAAGGCCTCTAAATAAAACGTGAACCTCCCATGCATGGTGTCCAATTCACCATGCAAGTCCCATGGGTTTTTGCATGGAAGATTTTTGTAAGGGTATGGTTGAAAAGCTCATTAAAACACTACAAATTATATCGTAACGTAGACGAACATCCCTTGAAAATCTGCCGTTTGTCAGCAAATCATTGACGAATATCATTCCCGGGACACCAATTTGGTTAGGCAAAAGTCGAACCGCTAAAATTTAGAGTGGTGCCCTTGGCGCTTTGTTTGCGTACCAGCTGCACTGTGTGCGGCGTCAGTCTGAATGTCTGGCCATGTCAATCGGGTTTCAGTCGTTTCCTGTAAATATTAGACATTATGGTAAAACATTTACACTCGGGCATTGGAAATACTATAGGTTAGGTAACTAACCAAAGAGATTATACATTGTGGAATTTCAGGGCAATGCGTGCCTTTAAATTAAATATTCAATGTATATATATATATTCAATATATGTTGGTTTGTTTTTTTAATAAAACTATTTCTGTCTATTTTTTAGGTATGCAACCCTCCGAAAAAGAAGACTTTAATTCGTGATTGCTTTCGCTTCTGTAACTCACAAAAAAGACACAACCTGCGGGAACTGAATTATTGTCGGACCGCATTCGATACCTTTTAACTACCTATTATAGCCGACCATCGGGGCGGGTTGCATGTCTCATTCAAAGTAAATAACGTCTAATGTTACTGGTGAAAAATAGCAATAATTTAAACAAACAAATAAATAATTTATTTCTGGGCAAAACTTGAAAATGCGCAAGTATTATAAGAATTATGTGTAGTAGTTTTACCATATTGAGCGCAGTTACGTCAAATTGTTGGACTATATTCCTCAAAATTATGGTGTTTGAAACGTTTCCTTTTCCGTGTTAGAGAAATGGCTTTCGAATCTTTTTCTCCATAAATTCCCTGCAATTGAAGAGCACAATAATTTTCTTCATAGTATTAAAGTGGAAACCCTTCGTATGCTCCGGGCACACAGGCTTGGGGACAATTAAACACAAAGGCATATGCAATGTAGTTGTAAACTAACGGTATCAAACCATTTTAATCAGTGGCCCCGACGAGCATGTACATGAGCACTAATATAATTTGCATCACACACGTAAGATGTGACCGGACCTTCAGGACAGGTGTTTGACACCTACAGCATAACCGTTGCTAGGCGACTCATGAAAAAAGAAATCAGGTTGGATAATCGAGAGTGTTGTCACTGATGCTGTTCAGTTGTACGGTTTAAGTGATCAGTACAATAACGAGAGGCTGGGTGCGAACTACTCCTAGAACTATGAGGTTCCGACATGAACCTCATAGGAAGACGCCGATTTTTCCCATAGGCTAGTACAGCAAGAATAAGAACGTCATTCCCATGCAACACGTTTCTACATTTTTCGCCGTGAATTACTTCATGGCTGCCCCCCAAAATAATAATATGCCGCATTTACATCCTCACCTTGCTTGCGCCAAGTCAATTTTCGCCTGAAACGGGTCCAATTTGCGGGAAAAAAATGACAAAAATCTGCAGTCGTTCCGAAGCGATCACACACGCACACCATCGAGGAAGCCGCACACACGAAGCTCCTGTTTTGCGGGGGGGCCGTGGGTCGGTCAAGTCATGATTATTCATCGAAAATTCGAAGCGCGGTACGGCAGGCAACTGCCGCGTGTCCGTTATATACCGTCTGCGACGACAGGCAATGCATGCAGACGGTATATAACGGACACGCGGCAGTTGCCTGCCGTACCGCGCTTCGAATTTTCGATGAATAATCATGACTTGACCGACCCACGGCCCCCCCGCAAAACAGGAGCTTCGTATGTGCGGCTTCCTCGATGGTGTGCGTGTGTGATCGCTTTTGAACGACTGCAGATTTTTGTCATTTTTTCCCCGCAAATTGGACCCGTTTCAGGCGAAAATTGACTTGGCGCAAGCAAGGTGAGGATGTAAATGCGGCATATTATTATTTTTGGGGGCAGCCATGAAGTAATTCACGGCGAAAAATGTAGAAACGTGTTGCATGGGAATGACGTTCTTATTCTTGCTGTACTAGCCTATGGGAAAAATCGGCGTCTTCCTATGAGGTTCATGTCGGAACCTCATAGTTCTAGGAGTAGGTGCGAACATCAAGCCAATAATACATAATTATACATGTACATGTGCACAGTGTAACCACCCCCCCCCCCCCCCCCATACCGCGGTCACATGCACATGTGGGGAGGGGGTGATGTTTTATGGGGATTTTAAAACTGCCAACAGAGGGCGCTGTACGGTGCGGCGGCGCGGCGCCGCGCGGATCGATCGTTGACAAACTTCAGAACTTGGGAAGTCATGGAAGTTGATTGACAACGAACCAGAGAAGTGAAGCTGGCCTGAATTTGAAATGGTTTGTCGGTGTAGCAAACCAATGATGGCATTATACGATACAGTACCGAAGTCAAGCACAAGCTGTGGCTGATTCTTCTTTGAGTTGCCAGTCAACCATTCCACTCCACCTTCCCGCGATTAGGCTAAGCATGGAGGAAGGGGCCTAAGGTTCGATACTGCATTGCAATACGCTCTTGAGAGATCAGTTACAATGTTCTAGAATTCCACTTTCCCAAACGTTAATCTCCCCAGAAGGTTATCCAATCCCTGCTACATATCTTTGAGACTTTTGCGGCACATTTGCGGAACATTGAAACGGACAATTTTTTGAGTAATGGAGTTTTTACTCACCAACCGACGTATTCAGCCGAGATAAACATGGCGTCGCACAGCTGACTAATACAGTCCACCAGACTGCGCATGCGTGTGGAGTTTTCGAAGAGATTTGGGGCTCGACCATTTTTTGAAGGGGGGGGCATCTTGTCTACATCACGCTTTGGTGATGTGTGCATGACGCGCTTTACACAGTGTAGACAAGATGCCACCCTTTTAACCTGGGTACAAGTTGACTCGGGTACGAGTTGACAGGGCACATGTACATGTAGTCGGACACCAAAATAATCACACACCATAAAACAAATTTAATACTCCCAGCAAAGCCTCCTCCAAGCAAAGCCTTTTATTGTTTTCGTTTTAACGTATACCCGTAGGCCTAATACGGAGAGCGCTTCCCATTCCCGCTGCCCCAGTGTCTGAGCAACGTTCACTCTCTCAAGATCAATATTACTCCCGCCCGCTCTTTGATCATACCGCGGAGCTAGTTTAGCCCCAGCGTAAACCGCAGTTCACTTCCATTGACAGACTATAATAAGCAACAAGATAGCTATAGATAAGATACAAACAGCATTGGCCGACCACATTATTGATACTTTCCATTCACTGCATTTTTGTTGACGCATTGTTTTCAAAACACCGCCGGACGGTTCGGGTCTTTCGAGTCAAAACCGAGTTTGAAATAGATCGAATTCTCTGTATTTATTTATTTATTTTTTGTATGAAACCTTACATTGAATTTTTCACCGTAAGTTTCGGGTACCCGAACCGGAAAAATGGAACCGGATATTGACGCCGGCATTCGGGTATATGGGTACCGGATACCCGGAACAGGCCTAATTGCCACACGCACCTTGTCTAACGGCTACAGGGCAGTTTTCCAACGATTTCCAGCTTGAAATCGTTGGAAAACGATTTATATTTTCACAGGATCATTTCACAGGATGATTGAGACTACTATTAACTTACAGTCTAAGTAATGTATTTCGTAATAATTTAGTAAAACAAAATTGGAGGATTACCAATCGTTACTTCCAAAAATGTAAGGCTCTGGAAGTAACCAATCGTGTACACTACATTTAACAATCACGCACGGTAACATTTGACAATAGTTAGTCCACAAACGCGGCTAAAGGAAAACCGTTTTGCTGATAACTTTGTTTCAAACTCAGCACTCTGTGATGGAGAGGCATCCCTCCCGAATTTTCCCTTTCATACATGTTAATTGGTTCCTACCCACAAAAACGAACCCTGCAGTTGCTGTTTGGCCATGGACATTGTCATGGCAACCCACTTTTTTTCCGCGCGCCCATCAAGAACTGCTATTGACTATTTCTTCCATTTTCAATATTGTGTTTGTATTCAGTTGATCCCTGCAGTAGTAACCCCTGTACTGGTAGTACATGCGTCAGGACTACTACTGGATACACATGCCAACAAAGTAAGTACATTGCTGTGTTCTGTTTTGCTTAAGAATAGTTGGGATAGTGTGGTAGACAGTGTTGGTGTTTGCATGCTTTTGGTTGTATTTAGGTTGATTGTTAATCTTTGCAATTAATCCATGCTGTAGCGGTATATAGTGAATGCTAGTGGTGGGATATAAATTCAGATTTTTTAACATTCGGTTTGAATTCCACTATTTGCATGGGCATTATAAATAAATAAATAAATAAATAAATTTAAAAAAACGTCGGTGTTGTACTCAATTGAATATATATTTAACACTCGAAACTTGCTGAAAGGGACCTAAAATGCGGCTATATACAATAGGCCTAGGTGTCGCGGTCTTGAACAAAGCGTCGAGTGATGTCCAGCAACCCCCCTCCCATTTCGATTTTTTTCATGGCCAGTGATTTCTCCTTTTGCTGCTTTGTGGTGAGTGGTTTTGTTTTTTGCAGTGATTAGAGCTATTTGTTTATTTACAAGTTAAAATGATTTTCTTGTTTACTAATTGCTTGTAATCTGTCACCGTTTTAGCCCTTGGTTTTTGTTGTTGTTGTTGTTGTCGTTGTCATTGTATGTGCATGTAATATTTTTAGTAGCTGATGCTTGTACTGGAGTGGATTGCAATGGGGGCACATGTCTCATTTCAAGTGATGATCCAACTATGTATGCTTGCAATTGTCCAAGTGGTCGAACAGGGACAAACTGTGAATTGACCAGTGAGTATTAAGAATCGTTCCCTGCTCGCGTGCTCCATAACATGACCTTGTTGGTTATTAAAACCCTCTTATACTTATAACTATCACAGCCTATCAAAATCCTTAAACACCAACTCTGACAGTTTGTGTGTGTTTCAATCTGAAATTTGATAGGTTTTGATCTGTACAGCAGCTGGGTCGATTTTGGCCCTGAGAACAGGAGGGATAATTATTAATGTATAGAATCGGTCCCAAAAAGTGATGCAAAAAATACAAGAAAAGCTTGTGTTTGTGGACCAGCACCCACCGATTTATATTTTTAAATTTTGCAAGCATTTGAAATTGAGTTCACAAGAACAGTCTATTACCTAACAGGATGGAATTAGATGCCATGTTTTCAATAGACCTTTTGCATAGCGGCCATCTTCGATGGATATTTTTGTCATTCAAATTCTGTAACAATGTAAGCACAAAAGGGTTACCCGTGCCTGTCCAAAGATAACAAAGACATTTACCTCAAAGATGGCCGCTACTAGGTCTGTATACTGGATCACAAAATACACACTTGCAAACTTTAGAATTCAAGTATTCAAGCTTTGCTTGGAGATTTCTCTAAATAAAATTGAGACAAAGCATGCAGATATATATATTTGTTTTTGTTTAATTGATAGTTATATTATTTGTTTGTTTATTGTTGTTCTAATAGTTTGTAGTGTTTACTAATAACCTGGGGCCAACTTCATGAAGCAGCTAAGTACAAAAAATTATGTAGCACAACAAAAACGTTTAACCAGTTCGAGTCGGATGACGAGTTAACACGCAAAAGTTTTGCTGTACTCGGAACGGACGACTGATAAACACGCATTCGATGGAGACCGGTATCTATCTGTCAGCGACCTGTTGTCAGCGAGCGAGGCCGAAAATATGAGAATGTTCTGTCTGCAGATTACGGCCTGATTCTGCCTGAACCGGTCTGGCATCTAGGCTCGGGAAAAATATTTCCGCGGCTGGGTCCGTGAATGTCAAAATAATCCCGACATGAACTGGTTTATAAAATCCGGTTAGTCGGAACTTCATGCGATTTTCATGCTAAGCATGAATGCCAAGCGTAGGGCTGTGCATCTGAACCGGGTACTCGAGTACCCGACTGCTAATATCAGGAACCGGTTCCTGATTATGAAATCAAGTACCTGTAACCGAATTAACGTATCCTAAGTAACTTCTCCGGCAATGAAAAAGAAAGTTTTTGAATGTCATTTGTGGGAAATTTTCAAATTGAAAACAAGGCTACACGGAAAAACAAAACAGATTAACGTTGATGACACTTGCATCACATAAAGATGTGATTATTAATTCTATTTTTACCAAGGAATACTTTTTCATGCTTAGCAAATTTTTGCATTAGTTTTTAGTTGTTGTCATGCATGTACATGTACATGTAATGTGCTTTCTTGCTAGTTGATGCTTGTACTGACGTCAATTGCAATGGGGGCACATGTCTCATTTCGGGCGTTGATCCAACAATGTATACTTGTGTTTGTCCGAGTGGTCAAAGAGGGCCAAACTGTGAAGTAATGAGTGAGTATTTTCCCTCATGGCCTTGAGTAAAATTTATAGAATTTGTAGGGTTGGTGGTGAAAGGGCCTGCAATGTAATTGTTGATTCTTTGGAGCTCAATATTGTGACACTTTGACAAATATTATTTTATTAAAAAAATATTTAATTGGTCTATGGCTTGACCAGTCAGTATGAGGCATTCATTAACTTGAAGGTGAAAATTGATAGGGAATACAAAATCAATACATTGTAGTGCATGCATACTTTGCAATTGAAATTTAACCTGAACATTTGGAATTTCTCTTCACACTTTTTCTCTTCACAGCGAGGAAATTCATTTTCATTTCACAAAATGTGAACAAAATTTCCCGAAATTGGGAAAATGTTTTCACACCTTTTCACAAAAGTGGGAAAAAATTTTTTACACCTTTTTCACACAAGTGGGAAAACAATTTCACAGTTGAATTCACAGGTGGGAAAAGTTGTGTGAGAAATGTGCAATGTGAATGGGAATTCTTTTTACAAAATTTCCCATTCCTATTCACAGTGTTAACTTTCAATTGCAATGTACTGTGTCATTGTTTTATCTTTTTGTGTGGTGATAGCTCTATGTTTGCTCGTAGATGTTACATTTCTCATAGTTGTTTACTAATAATTTGCATGCAACCCATTGTTTGAGTATAGTTTTTGGTTGTCATATGCATGTGCATGCTTTTTTTTGTGGTAGCTAATTAGCTACCAAAAAAAATAGCATATGCTTGTACTGGTGTGGATTGCAATGGGGGCACATGTCTCGTTTCAAACGACGATCCGACTATGTATGCTTGTGATTGTCTGAGTGGTCTAACAGGGACAAACTGTGCAATAACCAGTATTACATGTTCCCGATTGTGCTCCCAACATGGCAGATGGGTTATTATTAAAAGCTGCGGTAGAGCATTCAGTGCGGTTGTTTGCACTTGACCAAGACTACACCCACGATGGAATGCACGCACACATGTGCGCTATATAATGAACGGTGCGGAGAAGTTTAGTCGGGGTTTAGAAAACGATCCGAGAAACAACACATTTAGTACATAATGTTATTGTTTTTTATTCCTCCATTGTACATCATACGTTACATGTACATGTATGTACTATTCTACCATCAAATTTATTGGAAATAACTGGAATTTCAAGCAAGGTAATCTGGACTAATCCACACTTAATACAACTTAGATAAATCTTGAACGCTGCGAAAAGCAATATCGCGGTATTCTTCGGTATATCGAATTCCCCGATATTCCAGGGTTTTTAAGGGGGCCGATATGATTTTTGATATGAAACAAATATCAAAATATCGGGAAATATCATCATATCAAACAGCCTTACTGCACAAGCCTATTGTGTACATTACGGTTGGCTGCACGATCCCATATTGGTATACCGGTGTAGCGTGAATTTCATCACTATGAAATACAGGCTCATTGGTAGTATTGCACAGTATGCCTATGAGTGGCCGGTCACCTGAGAAGGTTTAACCAATAATAGGGCCAGGTTTTGCCTTTCATGTTTTACTCTACCTGTGTGTACAAACACGATATACCGGGGCAGGCAGCAGCCTTTGTAAATGTTTGGTAAAGGTTTAAATGGTGCGTGAAAGTTTCGCTAAACGTTGCCCAAATTAAACGTGGAATCTCATCCTTAACCCTCTGAAGCCGGATGACGGCAATAGCCGAAAAACAATTTCACCAGGCCGGATGACGTCAATACACACCATTTTCTGCAGTTTCAATCCATTGTTGGATTATTGTGTATGTTATGCTTGGCTGCACAAGCACAATGTGTCTGTTTTGCTTGGCTGCATTGTGCAAAAGCCGGCCCGACACCCCAACGCCTCACTGTAAATAACCGTACTCAATGGGTTAAAAAAGTTCACCATATGCCTTTTAACAAACTCCCTAGGGTGTGTGGAAAATCATATTAAAATTTGAGGATTCAGGACTGTTAGGGTTAAAATTTTTATTTTGGTACAGCTAATCCGTGTTCCAGCAACCCATGCACCAATGGCCTTACATGCACTCTCTCTGGCTCTGGCTATAGATGCGGTAAGTATACATGTACATGTATATGCCTCTAAACCCCAACCCCCTATGGTGCATGCAAAATCATATTAAAATTATTGGATTTTTAAAGTCTGTGGTTGCATTACAAGCAGTCCATGTACAATGCACTCTTCATTCTAATTATAACCATAAATAATGCAAATGTTGACAACAAAATAATTGGTTACGTTACAAATTTCGAAACTGTAAGTACAGAATTGAAAAATTGAAAGAGAAATATTTCTTAGGACCAGTAGGCGTATATGTACGTGCAAATCAGTGATGTACAATTCTATCCAATATCAAATATTGTGTTTGTATTCAGTGGATCCCTGCAGTAGTAGCCCATGTACTGGTAGTACCACATGCGTCAGGACTACCACTGGATATACATGCCAACAAAGTAAGTACATGTACACATGAATGTAAAATCAGTGCACTTTCCTGCCTCTCTCAACCTCTTCAATACGGTAAACGGCCATAGCCGCGGTTTGAAAAACACCACCTGGCCAGTTGTCGTTTATATGCACATTCCAATGCATATTCAATCCATTCATGTTTGAACTATATTGTTCTTACATTACTCATTATGGGGTACCGGGAGGAAAGGATGATAGGAAGAATGGGACCCCACAAGCTACAATCCCGGCCAAAATGCTTAGGCCACGTGATGATATACATACCCTCCCCGCGCCCCCCGCTCCCCCGCTCAATGTTGTAATTTCAAGCCGGAGCGCATTCCATGCAATGAGTCAACATTGATCGGGGGCAGGGGGGTCGGGGGCCCAACGAGATTTGGCCGGGATTGTCTGAAATGTTCTTTCTCAAAAAAAAAAAAAAAAAAACATTAAAAAAGACCTAAGTGTGAGAAGCAATGCATGGTCATTGCTTTCCGAGTGAAGGAGTAATTAAAAGAAAAGGAAGAAAAAAAGAGTTATTTTTTCGGGTTGGATTCGAACTCACAACTCTTGTATTTGAATGTACATGTCCAAACCACGAGACCATGTGAGTCACAGATGCCAAGAGGCTTAATTGACCGTTCAATTCCCGGACACAGATGATCCCAATTGTTTTGTAGTGCGCATCGTACACGATGTACCATGACGAATAACCATGCCATTTTGTCAAATAACTTTACAAAAGACATTTTTGTTCAACGCGAAAAGCGCATTACGCTACACAAACCACCTACAAGCCTCTTTCAATTTTTCATCCGTCTCATTGCGTGATTTGTCGAATAAGTCAACGGTTAACCCTCGCCACCAAATAGTAAAGGAGAGTCAGTCATTTCCTTATTATTTTAGTGGCGAGGGTTAACCGTTGAATTTTCCGACAATTCACGGAATGAGGTAGTTAAAAAAAAAAAAATGGAAGAGGCTTGTATGTTTGTGTTACGTAATGCACTTTTCGCGTTTAACAAAAAATGTCTTTTGTGAAGTTATTTGACAAAATGTCATGGCTAATCGTCATGGTACATTGTGTACGATGCGCACTTCAAAACAAGTGCTGGCGCAAGCGCATTACAGCCAGGAATTGTCATTCTGTTAACCCTATCCGGGCTTAGTTTGGTACGTAAGGAGACGGAGGTGGGGCACCTACTGCCATGCCCCCCCCCCCCCCTCCCCTTCTGTGTTTTCCTAAGTTCACAAGCGATTTTCAGGAAACCGGCCACAAATGTTCAGTTCAGGAAAGTCGCAATGATGACGTCCACAACTTTTAGCAAGTGCCAACTGTATGGCCTTGGGGCTATTTTTCAACTTGTGAAAACAATCGTATTTCTCCCGTAATTAACGTCTTGGTTGTCCGAATAATCAAAAATTAAGACAACCTAATTAGTTGGACATAATCACTAAAATAGCATTCGATGTTTAGACGGGGATTTCCGTTGGGGTGCTATAATCCGGTAATTCATACTATTTGGGTTGAAAAGTTGATTTTGCGTGTTTTCAACTCTTTATAGATAAACTAGGCGAACTATCAGACAATCCCGGCCAAAATGCTTGGGCCACGTGATGATAAACATACCCTCCCCCCCCGCGCCTCCTGCTCCACCGCTCAATGTTGTAATTTCAAGCTGGAGCGCATTCCATGCAATGAGAGTCAACATTGATCGGGGGCAGGGGGGTCGGGGGCCCAACAAGATTTGGCCGGGATTGTAGTCTTTAGAAATTTTGGGACCCCACAGGGAAAACACTATGGAGTGAGATGTCTCGGAATCGGTAATATTTTTGCTGCACAAGTTAAACAAAACATCCTCTCTTAGTTTGTTTGCACGCTTATATTGTTTTTATTTTAGTGCTTACAAAATTCTTACTATGTGGAAATGGAGCATACATGTACATGCAACTTCATTACTAGGATATTTTTTTATATCATGTGGAAATAAAACACTTGCTTGGGATTTTTACACATGAATGTAAAAATCAGTGCACTTTCCTGCCTCTCTTAACCTCTTGCGTATGGATGACGCCATATGGCGTAAAAAAAAGTGCCACCAGGCCAGATGACGCCATTGGCCGCCGTTTGTGCAGTTTCATGGGGTTAACCTCTTCAAAATGGTAAACGGCCATAGCCTGGCCAGTTGTCGTTTATTTGCACATTCCTGTGCATATTCAATCCATTCATGTTTCAATTATATTGTTCTTACATTAGACTCACTATGGGGTACTGGGAGGAAAGAATAATAGGAAGAATGCGACACCCACAAGGTAGTCTTTAGAAATTTGGGACCCACAGGGAAAACGCTATGGAGTGAGCTAGATTTCAACAGAAACAAATGAGAATAATAGTAGGGAACAGTGTGTCCGCGGGTCTTTAAAAAGTCTAAAATTTAATTATCAAAATTTAAGGCCTTAAAAAGCATTTAAAAGTATTCAATTGAGTTCTCGAAGGTCTTTAAAAAAAAATGGACGAAGCGAGTAATGAATTTTATTATCCATCACCTCGTAAATAACGATCACACAGCGCGTAAATTAAAATTTGGCAAGCGTGCAGTGAATTTTCTTATAAAACTGATCGCATGTGGCAGACATTTACCGAGTGTTCTATCCTCAGGATCCAAATCCATGTGTACAATCCACGTGTGCTACCAGTCGTCAGCACGTAGATTGTATGGTAGATGCACATAAGTAGGCCCAGATTGGAGTAGTTTACAGCTGGAAATAAGTTTAAGCATTAACCCCTGACACGTCTGAAATACCACATGGAGTCTGACTGCAGTAAAAGCCACAAGTTGCGTGATGAAGTTTTCGGAGGTTTCAGATTTAGTTATACAAATATGCTAATCGTGCGCCTGCGCTTCCTTTTATGGCCCGATTAATTCATGCATGAATGAATGTGCTGAAAAGCGTTGTTTTGTTTGCCACTGACATTCTCGCTTTCAACCCTTTAAGATGACGTCACGTGACACGTGATTTCGTCATCACGACGTCATGCTTTGGCACACATCTCGAGTAGATAGTCAATGCATATGCAAAGTTTCAAGTTCGTGGCATTTTAAAAAGTGCCAAATTTTGAGAGTACAATGAAATTTGAATCATTAAAAATCAGCCGATGATGTCATTATGACGTAACTTCGGATTGTGCATACTAGTGACACTATCTACTCACCAATTTTGATAATGATCGGACCTATCCTTATATGCGTTTAAAAAAGCACATTTTTGATGACGTCATCATGATGTCACACTTTTTCACATTTATATGAAAGAATGTATGAGCTAACAAACCTATTGCAAAAAATTTTGAATTGATCATGTTCTGTTGAGATATGGCTTTAAGAATCTTAAGGTTCGAAAACTTAAAAACTAATATAAAATTGTAGGATTTACATCATCATGACGTCATGTCAATTTTCATCTATGATACATGCTGGGCTACGTAGATATCAAGTTTAAACTTAATCGGAGCTCTGGTTCTCTAGATATAGGCCCTTCAAAATGTACCTATAAAATGACGTCATATGACAGGTGATGATGTCATCATGACGTCAGCACGAGTTCAGCACAGGGTCTAAGTTTATGCCAATTTTCATTAAGATTGAACTTTGTTGAATGGCAAAAGTGACCCCGAGAATAAGTGTGCATTGTCTATGGCATTTGTGATAGAACAAGAATATGGAAGTACAAACATTTATTATTATTATTATTATTATTATTTATTCGGCCAACAAATGAAAACAAGCACTTTGACAAAGCAAATACATGAACGTCACTAAAGAATACTAGATATAATATGAAAAATTAAAAAAGGAGGAGGAATGAGATGGGGAAACGATTAGAAAAAGGAGGGGGTGGAGAGGGGAGGGTGGAAAGGGGGAGGGTGGGGAGGGGATGGTTGAGAGGGGAGGGTGGGGGAGGGGGAGAGGAGGAGAGAAGGAGACCAGAAATAAGGACAATAAAACATTCCAAGCCGGCCAGGGTAAGCAAAAGTGTACTTAAACACTGTAGCCCTAAAGCCTGCCTACCCAAACTTGAAACGTTTACATAGAAAAAATAAACATACATATATATATGTATCTGATTTAAATAAAACATCTTTAAGAGTCGGGAAAGCACACAAAAATGAAGAAAACTTGAACAAATAAGAAAACAATAAAAACAAATGAAATAAGTTAAGTAAAGCAATAAATAAAACAAAACAAAATAAACATGTAGCTATCAACAAACGTGTAGGAAGAACAACAAGCAAAACCAAGGATATACAAGCCGAAAACAACTTGACAAAAACAGGACAGGACAGGATAAACAAACAATCAAACCCAACCCAACCCTCAATAAACAAACAAACACCCCAACAAACAAGCAATTTAGCCGAAAAAAAACTTAACGAACCGAAAATACAAGACAAGATGACAGCACAGGACGACAGCACAGGACATGACAAACAAACAAATAAACAAACACAACCCCAAACAAACACCCCATCAAACAAACAAGCAAACACCCCAATAGCCCAACCATCAACACCCCAACAAACAAACACCCCAACCATCAACACCGCAACAAACAAACAAACAAACGAGCACCCCAACAAACAAACAAACAAACAAACAACACCGCAACAATCCAACAATCACATGCAATAAAAATGAGATGAGCACCAATGAAAAGTTATCCTAATTCTTGAAAGTGGTCAAATAAACTTCTGTTAAATGAACTGAGAGAGTCAAGTATAACAGAGTCTCTAATGTATAAAGGAAGGCTACTCCAGCTGCGTGGAAATGAATGAGTAATACTGTTCTTAAGGGCAAGAGTTCTGGCATACTTGTGGTTGAATAGCACATGATCTTGGTGGCGAGTGTTCACTGTTGTATTTCTACGGACAGAATGGCAGTCAATAATTCCAAATAGACATTTTGTAACAAATGTGATAGACTGCTTAGCCCGTCTGTTCTCCAAAGAAATCCAGTTCAGAGCTTGAAGTCTCTCCTCGTATGTTACGGTGCCCCTGGCTACCTTCAGACACATCCTGCTGGCCCGCCTTTGGACTCTTTCTAATTTAAATTTATCGGCAGCAGTGTAAGGCGACCATGCAGGCAATCCATATTCAAGCACTGGTAGGACCAAGGACTGGTAAAGGGATGAAAGGGCCTTGGTTGAAGTTCCACTTGCAACTTGCCATATAAATCCTAGGGTTCTATTGGCTTTGCAAACAATTGTATTAACGTGATCAGACCAAGTCAGAGTGTTGTTGATGGTGACACCCAGGTACTTGTATGCTGAGGTGATGCTGACGGGTTTGTCGTTGAGAATGTAAACGGGAGGATTCACAGGTTTCTTGGCCCTTGTCATGTGAAGTACCTTAGTCTTCGTAGTGTTGAGATGCATGATGTTCATTTCACTCCATCGACCAAGTTCGGTGAGGTCTGCTTGGAGGGCATGCTCGTCATCTTGTGAATGGATGGGTTGGTAAATGAGTGTGTCATCAGCGAAGAGCAGGAATTTTGTAGTCAGGTTGTGTGAAATGTCACTGATGAATAGGTTAAAAAGCAAAGGGCCAAGGACGCTTCCTTGCGGGACTCCAGATGTGACAGGAGCCCAATCCGAAAAGCAACCGTGATACACAACACGTTGCTTTCGGCCTATCAAAAAGGATTTAATCCATGCCCAGGTTTGTCCACGGATGTTGTAATTACTTGCCAGCTTGTTGAGCAGGATGTCGTGCGGCATGACATCAAAGGCCTTACTGAAGTCAAGAAAAATGATGTCAATGCGAGGAGGACGTGGTCTGTCGAGAATGGTTGCCCAGTCATGGATTGCATTGGCAAGCTGGGTGACACAAGATCGTTGTGCAGTGAAGCCATGTTGCATGGGGTTGCCAAGGCAAAGCGAGGAAATGTGATCATTTATATTATCAGCCACTGCTTTTTCCAAAACTTTGCAAATGACTGAGGTTAATGCAACTGGACGATAATTTTTGATGTCAGAACGTTTCCCAGACTTGAACACCGGTGATATTTGAGAAAGTTTCCAGTCCACAGGGAGAGTTCCAGTTGAAAGAGAAGAATTCATGACTCGTAGCAGTGGAGGAGCAATTGTAGAGGCTGTTGCTCGGAGTAAAGTTGGTGAAATTCCATCATATCCCGGAGCTTTGTGAGGGGTGAGACTGAGCAGAGTTTTCTGCAGCCACCCAAGGTTAATCGAAATTGGTGGAAGTTCGGGGATTTGAAGGAAACATTGGGGTGGAGTCTGCGGATGTGGTGTAGGCAGCGAATGAACTGAAGTGAAGAACTCATTGAAGGCTTGGCAGATATCGGCAGGTTTGTTGATGAGTTCATCACCTTTTTGGAAGGCAGGGGGACATTGAGATTTCTTCTGATCCCTCACAAAGCACCAAAAGCTGCGTTTGTTGTCAGCTACCATAAAGAGATCATTAACGTGTTTCCAGTAAGCAGATTTGGACAAATTTTTTACCCTATTGCGAATTTGCTTATAGTGTTGCCATGAAGAACTTGAACCGGATTGCTTAGCTTTGACAAATAAGTGGTGCTTTAACTGAATTAGTTTTTTCAGTTCAGGTGATATCCAAGGAGATAAACCACGGCGGCATTTTTTCAATGGAATGCAGTCTCTTATGGCTGCATCTAATATGTCCATGAAACCATCCCATGAGGCCTCAGGGTCGTTGTCATCCAAGAAAGCTGACCATGGAGCAAGATGTAAAAGCATCTCCATATGTTTGAAATCAGCCTTTCTGTATTGCAGAAATGAACGGAAAACCTGGGGTTGAGGGGGAGCCTTGTTGCAAGAGAAGGTGAACAAAACTGCATGATGATCACTGTTGACTGGATTTGCAGTGGATTCAACCAAAGTAAACTTCTCTGGTCGATTTGTAAAGATGAGGTCAATGGTAGTTCCACTTGATGAGGAGTCACGAGATGGACGAGTCACATCCTCAACTAGTTGTGTGAGACCAACGGAATTGGTTAATTCTTTTAGATTGGCAGTAAGAGATGACTCCTCTTTCCAATTGATGTTGAAGTCACCAAGGAGAATCACCCCTTCATAGCAAGGGAAGTCTGATTGAGCCAAGTCACATGCATCTTGGAGATTATCGAAGAAGCTATTGTCGGAGTTTGGGGGTCGGTAAACAATGCCTACCAACCATTTGGTGCGTTTGAAGGTCAAGGACATCCAGGTTATTTCAATGGCACATGTATCCGAGATCAGATGATCAAGTTGCGTAGGCAACAGCGAGTCATTAACTACTGCCATTAAACCACCACCTCTACTGTTACGATCACGGCGAATTGTTGAGTAGCCGGGCAGACATGCAAGTAAGTCAGTATCGTCGGGTGACATCCAAGATTCTGTGATGAGAACCATGTCCAGATGATTGAGTTCTAGGAAGCATCGAAGATCTTGTTGCTTATTGCAGATACTTCGAGCATTCAGGAGTAAACCCGAAACAATGTTCTTTGGCAAACGGATGAACGGCAAGGATGCAGATTGGTTAAAAGAGACTGGTGGAGGTTGAGTACTGGTGAGATCGGCAGAGTCGTTGAATAATTCACAGAACGAAGTATCACTGCAAGTTGAGAATGGCAGGCTGTGATGAATGCATAAAGGGCAGAACCAATCAATTGTACTTGAAATGAGTCTATTGTACAGAGGGATTGACATACCTGGAACACACTTTTGATGAAAATACACCAGGCATTCCTCACAAAGGAGAGATCTTTGGTTCCGTTTTACCGGCCGGCTGCAGCTGCCACAAGGATCCTTTACAGGGCCAGGGTTACTCTCAATGTCTCCACACACAATTAATGGAATGTTAAAAGTTGCAAAGCAGTTTGCATAGTAGCTAACTGGGGCGTGGCAGAACTTACTCCTCCTCAGATTTTTGCAGTTCAGCCATGTAGAAGAGTGCACAATGTAACACAGATGCCCATGTATATGTACATGTACATAAACATGTTTGTGTCCATGTTGAGTACAAAGGCTGAACCATGCACACACAGCATAATGGAGTCGGTCAAGCATAAAGTTTGGTGCACAAAGTGTAGTCTGTGAGAGCTGAAGAAGTGGCACAAAAACAGACGAAAATCCATTTCCCTGAGCCACTTTTCCTTCAGAAAATGAGCTAGGAGGATCAGTGTGGCATACTCTATCAGCTGATATACAATTCAAATCACAAAGTGAACTAGAGACAGCAACAATGGAGATCAATAACAGAGCTAAGAGCAGAGGTTGTGCAATGGCGGCCATCTTGCCCTATTTCCATAAAAATGTATGATGACGTCATCATGACGTCACGTCAACTTTCATCTATAACACAAGTCGGTCTAGTCTACCCACAAAACAAGTTTTAGCTTAATCGGACCTACGGTTCTGTAAATTCATTAAAAAAAATGTTTAACCTGCCGCTAGAGGGCGCTCCGACATTTGATGACGTCACCGGTAATTTTTCTGTGAAGTACAACATAGCCGGAGACTAACATCGTTGAAAGCAAGTTTACATCTGTTTCTACTTTCAAATTATAAGGCACTTTCGGTTTGGACTGGAAGGAAGGGTCGTGTGACTTTGCACGTAATATAAAAAATGAAGACCCTGGATTATTCTATCAGTTCCCGTAAAAAGCAAAATCAGATCTCTCTTGATTGATTTTATACTGATTTTCATGGTCTAAAGCGTATGCCCATTTTCATTAAGATTGAACTTTGTTTAATGGCAAAAGTGACCCCGAAAATGAAACATGTGCATTGTCTATAGCATTTGTGATTGAACAAGAAGAAAAAGAAGAGGAAGAAAAAAAAACATAACAAAAACAATAGCTTTTCCGCTGAGAGCGGAAATACCACAAAAAAAAAAACAGAACAAAAACAATAGCTTTTCCGCTGAGAGCGGTAAAGCCAAATATCACGCATTGTACATACATCATTACACAATATTTTATCTGACCATGCAAAATCTTGACGAGAAGCCTACATTTCCGATGAATAATGATCAGAATGCTCACGCACCGTAATGGAGGAATCCTTGCCGTGTATGTACCGTGCGCTGCATGAGTTGCGTGCCGGGCTGGCCGTGCCGGGCAGTGCCGTGTGGGCTGGGGTGCTGGCCCAACCCTGCCGGCCCACCCAGCCACAGCGCGGCCAGTGCACGTGTGATCCTATTATTATAGTGCCACATGAAATCGTCTGGTTACTGCTTGCAACATCGATTCCATACGTACACGTATGTACGTTCGCGCTTCGTTTAGCACAGCGGCACCGGGAACAAGGTTGCAAAAGTTTGCGTTGCGGTCGGTCCGTCATGGCAGAAAAGCAGTCGAAGATCGGCTTTTTCTTAAAAAAAAAAACTTGCCTTGATTATCCCTAATAACCCCCCCCCCCCCCAGGGTGTGTGGAAATTTACTGATATTGATGGATTCAGCAGTGTCTTAAATTTGACTTTCTGAAACGTGCAGATACCCCGAGGGAAGTAAAAGTGGACACTAGTGGTACCCCATAAGGGTGCATATGTCAAGATGTGTGTTCTTGAATGGGAATGTAATGAATAGACGGAGCTATCATTCACACAGAAGGGGCCGGGTCTCGAATTGCGATGAATCGGACCACTCGATTCAGTGTGGTGACTATTGTTTGCATTTATAATGTACGTGTGGCTGCACAGCCGATTCTTGGCATACCAACCCCCAACAAAAGGGGTTAAAACGAGTTGGCCCGATACTACTAATAATAATGTAGATTTGTGAATTGCACACACATTTTTCTGCATATTCAATCTATTGTTTGCTTTTTGTTGTGTATTACGCTTGGCTGCACAAGCCTATTGTGTACGTTATGGTTGGCTACACGATCCCATATTGGTATACCGGTGTAGCGTGAATTTCAGTCTCTATGAAATACGGGCTCATTGGTAGTATTGCACATATGGCCAGTCACCTTATAATCAATAATAGGCCCAGGTTTTGCCTTTCATTTTTTACTCTACGTGTGTGTACAAACACGATGTACTGGGGCAGGCAGCAGCCTTTGTGAATGTTTGGTAAAGGTTTAAACGGTTTGTGAAAGTTTTGCTAACCATTTACCAAATTAAATATAGAATCGGGAATCTCATCCTTAAAAAAAAAAGTTCACCATAAGCCTTTTATTGTTTTTCGTTTTTGGTACAGCTAATCCGTGTTCCCACAACCCATGCACCAATGGCCTTACATGCACTCTCTCTGGATCTGGCTTTATATGTGGTAAGTATACATGTATGTCTTTAAACTCCAACCCCCTACGGTGCATGCAAAATCACATTAAAATTAACATTTTTAAAGTCTATGGTTGCATTACAAGCAGTCTTTGTACAATGCACTAACCAAAATAATGCAAACGTTGACAAAACATAATTGGTTACGATGTGCTTCACTGATTGAGTTACAAATCTCTAAACAATAAGTACATGTATAAAAATTGAAAGAGAAATATTTCTTGGGACCAATAATAATAATAATAATAATAATAATAATAATAATAATAATAATAATAATAATAATAATAATAATTATAATAATAATTATAAATCTCCTGGATGCGGCAAATGGGCGACTCTTTCCGAAATAACTCTATTTGGGCGACACTCGTGTTGCCCTTTTAGAGCACTTTCCCCACGCGCCTTACTAAAAACACTCCAAAGGGGCGACTTTTACAATAGGGCGACAGTTATGTGTCGCCCTATTCGACCAGGTCACCCTAACCCACTCTTTTCCAGGATTATGTGTCGCCCTATCCGGCAATTGAGGAAAATTTAAAATTTATAGTGCGCCTTTTGCATATGATCAAAAGCGCATTACAGAATCAAAATTAAAAGTAACTACTTTAAAATAGAACAAAAAGACCGAGGGATTTATATATAAAATTATGTCACCGCGCCAGTGCCCAAACCGCAGTATTGGGATACGTCTGTCCCGCCAACAGGAAGAATATAATACTTAATAGACCAAAAGGCATACATGTACTGCAAATCAGTGATGTACAATTCTTTCCAATAACAAATATTGTTTGTTTGCAGTGGATCCCTGCAGTAGTAACCCATGTACTGGTAGTACCACATGCGTCAGGACTACCACTGGATTTACATGCCAACAAAGTAAGTACATGTACATGTTTATACATTGCACTTTCCGGCTACAGGCTCCCTTAAACATGTTGGGATAGTTTAATTCTTTCGGTTTTTGCATGTTTTGGTTTTTAGTGTTTATTTGTGTGTATTGCTAACCCCTTGTATGACCTCGGGTGTTAAATGGGGGAGCCGGGGCGCCATGCCGGCTTGTGCAGCCAAGCGAAACGGAAACAAGAGGCTTGTACAGCAAAGCATAACGTACACAAGACCTCAATAATGGATTGAATAGACGTCAACCGGCCAGGTGGCAATTTTCAATCCGCACATATTTGTCAACCGGTGGCAAGGGGTTAATGCTTGCAATTATCCATGCTAGAGTGGCACTACCAAGCACTTGGGTATAAAGTATATCATGGTTTGAGGGTTGATAGTCTATTAGATTCCCCTGTTATTATACAAATAATGAATGTTTATGAGTGTGATGGTAAGAAAAATTTCATGAGGTGACAGATGGCATGTTCTATTCCACGAGGCGAAGCCGAGTGGAATAGAACATGCCATCTGTCACCGAATGAAATTATTCTTTCCATCGCACGAATGTGAAACATTCATTATTTGTTTTATACAACGCCTGAATAAATTCTCGTCATCTGATTGGTAACTTGTAAACTCTGGGTTCATACGGTCCTTGAAAGTCCTTGAAAGTCCTTGAATTTCACTTTTCATTTTTCAAGGCCTTGAAAGTCCTTGAATTCCGAAAAAGGTCCTTGAAAGTCCTTGAATTTCAAAATGTGCTCCCCAAAAAAATTATTGATATTATATTTTAACCAAAATGGTAATAAAATGTGTTTTTTTTATTCCCTTTTTCCTTGTTTCAAAACCCGTTCCGATTCTAAAATCGTAAAGTGAAATTGCACATTTTGATTTTTATTACACAGAAGGTCCTTGAATTCTTCTATTATGGTCCTTGAAAGTCCTTGAAAAGTCCTTGAATTTGTTTGCTCAGAAAGTGTATGAACCCTGAAACCGGTGCTTACATAAATGTAAGAAACATGTAGTAACACTGATAGCTGGGGGAACACTTTCAATGCATTTTATTCAAGTTAAAAACTGTTCAGAATTGTAAAAAACTGTTTCACAAATTCAGAACTTCCAGTAACTAATTACTGTCTCGAAAAGTCTCAAACAGTTAAAAATGTTCACTGTTTTTCAACAAGTTAAGAAGAATTATTCACTTCAGTCTTTCAGATGCAGAATGTCATCTAAAAATATCCGTTCCGAAGTGTTGAAGATCAAACTGTTCAGAATTGTTAAAAAGCTGTTTCACAAATTCAGAACTTTCAGTAACCAATTAATGCACTTTCATATCCAATTTATGGAAGTTTACAACTGTACTAGTCCAGAAAAGTTAAAAATGCGGATTGCATGCATGGATTTCTTTGTGTACAACGTGCCGTTTTCCTTTCTCAGTCCCGCATAAAACCGGGACAAAAAAATGTCGAGTTCAGAATTAGTTAAAGCTTTAATTGTTGTTCCTGCGTGTCTAGCAAATTCATCTAATCGTTTCACTTTGTATTTGGAGCGTCAGCATTGCTTACAAGTTCCAATATTTCGTCGTCTGTTAGGAGAACAAACCGCGGCAGTTCGAGTAACTTGGCCGCCATGTTGTGTGAATGACAGCGCTGTTGTAGCGCCACCTAGTGACCGTGAAATTAGAAAAGTTTTTTGGTTCTATCAATGCGCGCGCACCATGTGATAGACCCATGTGATAGAACGTATTGGGCGGGGCGGGTTCGCGTCGTGTGATGGGTCGAATAATTCAATGCACGTGATCGACTCTCCACCAATCGGATGGCTGGGATTTATTCAGGTGTTGTATAATACAAATTGACAAACAAGTTCCTCTGGCAAAGCTGAGCGTAACTAGTTTGTCAACTATCGAGGAGAGCTGTCCATTCAAATATGTTTTACTATACTTCATACGGCGTGTTCGATTAGCTTACAGGCAAATCAAATGCTGCGGTGTATTTGCCTGGGCATGCTGGGAAAATTAAGGTCAAAGGTCGTTTGGGGGCGGGAACTTTAAAAAGGGTAAAATGTTAACGACATGATAATTATAAAATTTACAATTTACACACAGTCTAGTCTCCAACTGTTTGAGGGTTTAACCAATAATAGGGCCAGGTTTTGCCTTTCATTTTTTACTCTACCTGTGTGTACAAACACGATATTCCGGGGCAGGCAGCAGCCTTTGTAAATGTTTGGTAAAGGTTTAAATGGTGTGTGAAAGTTTTGCTAAACATTTACCAAATTTAACGTAGAATCGGAAATCTCATCCTTAAAAAAAAGTTCACCATATGCCTTTTTTTGTTTTTTTTGGTACAGCTAATCCGTGTTCCAACAACCCATGCACCAATGGCCTTCTATGTACTCCCTCTGGATCTGGCTTTACATGTGGTAAGTATACACGTATATCTTTAAACTCCAACCCCCTACTGTGCATGCAAAATCACATTCAAATTAACATTTTTAAAGTCTATGGTTGCATTACAAGCAGTCTTTGTACAATGCACTAACCAAAATAATGCAAACGTTGACAAAACATAATTGGTTACGATGTGCTTCACTGATTGAGTTACAAATCTCTAAACAATAAGTATAAAGATTGAAAGAGAAATATTTCTTGGGACCAATAGGCATACATGTACATGCAAATCAGTGATGTACAATTCTATCCAATATCAAATATTGTGTTTGTATTCAGTGGATCCCTGCAGTAGTAGCCCATGTACTGGTAGTACCACATGCGTCAGGACTACCACTGGATTTACATGCCAACAAAGTAAGTACATGTACATGTTTATACATTGCACTTTTCCGGCTACAGGCTCCCTTAAACATGTTGGGATAGTTTAATTCTTTCGGTTTTTTGCAGGTTTTGGTATTTTAGTGTTTATTTGTGTGTATTGCTAACCCCTTGACCTCGGGTTTGAAATGGGGGAGCCGGGGGGCCATGACGGCTTGTGCAGCCAAGCGAAATGGGAACAAGAGGCTTGTACAGCAAAGCATAACGTACACAAGACCTCAATAATGGATTGAATAGACGTCAACCGGCCAGGTGGCAATTTTCAATCCGCACATATTTGTCAACCGGTGGCAAGGGGTTAATGCTTGCAATTATCCATGCTAGAGTGGCACTACCAAGCACTTGGGTATAAAGTATATCATGGTTTGAGGGTTGATAGTCGATATTAGATTCCCCTGTTATTACAAATTGACAAACACGTTCCTCTGGCAAAGCTGAGCGTAACTAGTTTGTCAACTATCAAGGAGAGCTGTCCATTCGAATGTGTTTTACTATACTTCATACGGCGCGTTCGATTTATGGCCTGCTGGATTATTTTTGACCGAATCGGGTCCGAAAAAATACAAAATTAGGTTGCCTGTGTGGACGACCACCCACCACCTTTCATAATGAGTGTATGGGCATCCCAATATTTACCATATCTATGACTTCTGAACAAAGACACTGACAATTTAGGAGACCGCCAACATAGGGCAAGATAGCTCAGTTGGTGGAGCGCCGGTATGGTCTTCCGGAGGTCGCAGGTTCAAATCCCACTCCTGACGATTTTTTTTTTGTTCACTTTGGAAATTCATTTCTACAACAGGATATAATTATTTGTGACCCGCTCCGGAAAAAGGTATATTATGTCACAAAATATGAAAAATGAGTTATATTTATGTTTGGAAAGCCCACAATGTAGGCTTTCATTTGGTACATGATAGAGCTCCAAAGCCCTTTCCGTTCTGGAGATATCGCGTTTTTGCATATTAATTAGTTCTATGGAGTTCAAATTGCACAACAGAAAAAACAGGCTTTGAAATAGCTAGTTCTAATACACTGCAATGGAACAATGCACTCTAAAAAGGGTATTTTTTCACTTTATTCACTTAAATCAACATTGTTGTGCACCAAACCTGAAACTTTAGATGTTTAAGATGTCATTAAAGACAAAAAACAAAAAAATGAATTTTGACGAAAAATGTCACCCTCTCAACGTTGAAAGGGCCATTACACGTAAATGCATAGCGCGACTTATATCACCTTTTTCTGGAGCGGGTCACATTTGCATTGTTTGCATTGATAGAGCTGTATGTTTTTGTAGATATTGTGTTTCTGATAGTCGTGTTTACTAATAGTTTGCATGTAGCCAGATCGTTTGTTATAGCCCATAGTTTTTTGTTGTTGTTGTTGTTGTTGTTGTTGTTGTTGTTGTCATGCATGTGCATGTTTTTTTTTGGTAGCTAATGCTTGTACTGGAGTGGATTGCAATGGGGGCACATGTCTGGTTTCAAGTGATGATCCGACTTTGTATGCTTGCAATTGTCCAAGTGGTCGAACAGGGACAAACTGTGAATTGACCAGTAAGTATTTAAAAAATGTTCTCTTCTTTGCCCTTTAATCATGGCATTGTGGGCTTTCTTATCTTCTTGCGTCCAGCTGTTATTGATGGGACCGGTATGCCTAGAACGGGCTGTGCAGCCAAGCGTAAATGCAAACAATAAACACCACACTGAATAAAGTGGTCCTATTCAAGAAAAGTTGAATTTTTATATTAATTTCAAGCTATGGTCAGCCGACCACTTTGGGCAAATACTGCCGCCAATTTACCAACTTTAGTTGGTCCACTTTAGGTTGGTTACACATCCATGAATGGGTGCAAGCCAGCTAGTCTAGTTCGATCCACAGTTCCCCCGGTTCCCCCAGGAATCAGACTTCAAGAACAGCATTTTTGTCTGTCTGTTTTCCAAGCATCTATTCATAAACACAAAACTTTAAACAGGTCAGTGTTTACAAACCCCCCCCCCCAAAATCCATTCATTTCTGATATTAAAATACAGCAAATGCGAATGTTGTATACTATGTTTAATAAGGGAATGTACTTTTGTGCTGGGCTGGTTTTAAACAAGTAGGTTTAGTAAAACCATGGAGGAAGAAAACCCTCCATGGTAAAACCGCCTTGGAGCCTGGACGTACATGTAACCTGAGCCGAAGGATTGGTTTGCATTGTTTGCATGGAAAGAGCTGTATGTTTATGTAGATACTATACTGTGTTCCTCATAATTGTGGTGTTTACTAATAGCATGTAAACCATCATTTGTTTTTATAGCCCATAGTTTTTAATTGTTAAGCATGTGCATGCTTTTTGTTTTTTGGTAGCTAATGCTTGTACTGGAGTGGATTGCAATGGGGGCACATGTTTGGTTTCAAGTGATGATCCGACTTTGTATGCTTGCAATTGTCCAAGTGGTCGAACAGGGACAAACTGTGAATTGACCAGTGAGTATTAAAGAATGTTCCCTTCTGTGCCCTTTATATCATGGCATTGTGGGCTTTCTTATCTTCTTGCGTCCGACTGTCAGCCAAGAGTATGCAAACAATAGATGCCATACTGAATAGAGTAGTCCTATTCATCGCACTTGGAGCTCCCCTCCCCCTGCCTTTTGCGGCGAATGAAAAGCTCCATCTATTCATTACACTCCCATTCAAGAACAATATAGTTGAAGCATAGATGGATTGAGTGTGTGCAGGAATGCACCTATAGACGCCAACCGGCCAGGTGGTCTTTTTTAAACCCCAGCTATGGCCGTCGTCCGTATTCAAGAGATTAATGGGTGTTTCTAGCGCCATTCTTTATGCCCTGGTGGATTATTTTTTACAGAATCAGGTCCCAAAAATCATTTTGTTTTTTTGGACACCCACCTTGTATTTTAAAATCTTGGCACAATTTCATGAGTGTATGGACAGCCCAATGTTTACCATTTCTGCAACAGGATAGAATTAGATTCTTTTTTTTTTTGGATTTTTTTTTTCATTGCATTTTTTTGCATTGATAGAGCTGTATGTTCGTTATGTAGATGGGTCATTCCATGAAGTTGAGACACAATGTGTGACATATTGGTAAAATTTTTAAATTGGTGTGAAATAAATTTGTTACACCACATGTGATTCTATACAATTATTTCATCATAGGTTAGATTCATTGTGACATAATATTTAGTTTAGGGTCCTCTCTCTTGAGTTTCACATTAACTCCCATAGACTTACTATGGATAAATCAACGATGTAACAAGGGACACGGTGTCCCGGTTACATCTTAGTTTATGTTTCTCATAATTCATTAATAATCATGTTAAAGCATCCAAATCTGTATGTGGTAGTTAGAAAATGTTATCCTTTTACATACCCCTCAAATACAGTTGGCTAAAACATTTGATGTAATAATTGATTTGGCAAGCCTGCAAGGATGTAACATGGGACACCGCTCCATCAAGGGTGGCAAACTAATACATGACACCAATTTAGGGGGTCTTTTTTATGTTTTTAAAAAGAGGTACTCCAAGTCTTTGTTATCATGTTGCATGGACATTTCACATACTGCTTACAGATAAATTATGGAAGAAAGTTCCCAAAATTGCTAGGATGTAACGTGGGACACCACCGTTACATCCGAGTCCATTTTGCCCTAATTTTGAAAAGGCAGTCCAATATATTGACTCTACAAGTTAATTTTATTAAAACGGTAATCACACAAAAGAAAAGAAATTTAATTCAGACTTCATTTGATGAAAAGTAAGAAAGCTAGACATGCAAGCAGGATGTAACAAAATTTAACAGAGTGGGACACCATCCGTTACCTCTCTAACCACAGATTTGTTAGCCATATAACAGAAAAGATGTAAGAGATACTGAAAATATGATTTGTTGTTAAGTTACATGCAGTTTTTGCTAACTGCTCATGTAAAAGAAAAGAAAATACTTAATTTTTTTAACCTCTGAACCCTATTTGTATTTTGCAAGTTTTTATGTCACAAAATTACCCCATAATTTAGCCCGGGACACCATCACACTTGGTGACAAAACATAAATATATCTCAAATAATGCCCTCATGTTTTGTATCATTCGAAAGCCTTCCTTTTACTCTTCAAGTTCATACCATAATCACCATTAAAGTCAGTTTAGTTTAAACAAGAAAAACAATTACATAATCAAAGAATGCCAAAATGTGTGTGTGTCTCAATTTCATGGAATAACCCAGATGTAGTCGTAGCAGAACAGTTTGCATGTAACCAATTGTTTGTTTGTTTTAGCCCATAGTTTTAGTTTGTCATGCATGTATGTGCTTGGTTTTTTTGTTGTAGTAGCTAATGCTTGTACTGGCGTGGATTGCAATGGGGGCACATGTCTCGTTTCGATCGATGATCCTACTTTGTATACTTGTGCTTGTCCGAATATTCGATCATCAACCATCAACCGAATATTCGAATAGCTATTAGCCGGTTCGAATATACGAGAAAAAAAAATATACGACCCTTGGTGTCAAATGCCGCATTTTTTGTGGACAAGTTTATGGTTCCCAACCGTAAAACCCTTGACACTTCTAAAATAATTATTGCAAAAACTCGGGCTGGAGTTTGGTTTCTTGTTGTCGGAACGTTATACGTACTCATAATGATCTTGATACAATGCACAAAAATGTCCATCTGGTGGTCTCTAACACCGGCTTGCAGTTGTAGCAGACGCCTGAAAGACTTAATCAGCTGGTATCGAGTATTTGAATATTCGGTCAATCGAAACTAAATTATTCGAAAATGAACAGCCCTAATAGCAGTGCCTCATCATGATCACATCACATCAGCAGCTTAAGGACCTAATTTGCATACCGTCCAATGGTTCACAAACCATTTGTAATTTGCACGCCAGCCTTACAGGATAAAACGTATAGATTTGTTTCAAACCTGCATGTCTTTAGGCCATCATGGAAGGATTTAGTCACACCAGACTAGTAGTTCTGTCCAGCAATAAATGTTCCCTACTGGTGGTGGGTATTTATCCAGCAATAATCTACTTCTAGGAGATTAAATCTTGAGAAAAGAAAGAGCTGAAATCCTGGCACAAATTAGGTAAAAACCCGAATATAAAGCTTATGTTCAGGTTTTTGTTTTAAAGGTAATATACAACATTTGCAACCTTAAAAAAAAAACGAACTACTGAATTATTATGAAATACCTTAATTGACTATGTAAATAATAGTCTCCAGCATCCCTGCCGTGAAATAATGGCACCTGGTGTGCTGTCATTTTCAAGAAAAGTGGAATTTTAATATGAATTTCATGCTATGGTCAGCCGCCCACTTTTGTCAAATACTGCCGCCAATTTGCCAACTTTAGTTGGTCCACTGTATTTGGTTACACATCCATGAATGGGTGTGTTTTGAAGTAGGATCAGGGAACCAGACTACAAGAACAGCATTTTTTTTCTCTTTGTTTTCTCAGCATCTATGCACACAACTTTAAACGGGTCAGTGTTACAGTATTTGCTATAAAATACTAACCCCCAAATCCATTCGTTTCTGAAAATTACAGCAAATGTTGTATACTACGTTTAATATTAAGGAATAACGGCATGCATTAAAAATAGTGGTTATTTTCTTTAATTCGGCGGGTATCATTTTATTCTAATTACAGCTAATGCATGCGTCCCCAATCCATGCGCCACTGGATTTACATGCACGCCGTCTGGCTCCGGCTTTCAATGCGTGCCAAGTGAGTATCGTCAGGTTGTAGAAATAGCTGTGTGTGTATAACGTTTCTTTAAAACCCTCCTGCTACTATCGAAAAACCAAATCCTCTCCTCTCACACAGCTTGTGTGTCTCAACCTGTCACTCGATAGGTTTTGATAGATAGGGTAGTTGGCTCCAATTTGGCACCTGGAGAGGGAGGGTTATTAGCTCAATCACTCTCTCACCGGAGATCTGTTGCTACTTTTAGAGTATTCTACAGATATTTTCATGGGAAATGTTCCACTGGCTGGTCCAGCTTGGTCCCTCAGTTAGGGTGTTTGAGCGTGAAACTCGGCTTTCTGCCTGTTCCCACCAATGTACTCTAGCTGTACGAAAAGTGATCCCGACAGCTTTTTCCCCTTGTTCTGTATCTCTGTGGAATTCTTTGCCTGGTGCATGTTTCCCTTCATCTTACAATCTAGAGGAATATTAATTCCCCACCTCTTGTAGCTTTGATTCTCTTTTCATTTTGTAGCTCTGTACCTTTAGTGGCTTTTAAGCCCCAGTCCCACAGGGCCCCCGGTTCATGCCAGTTAATGCCGGTTCATGAACCGTGGTGAACCTGGGTGAACCGTGTGTCGAACCGTAGCAATGCCTGGATGGTCCGTGGTGGTCCGTGAATAACCGTGAGCTGCCCCGGCAGTTTTTGACATGTCAAAAACTGCCGTGGTGAACCGGGACGATCACCCAAACCGGGGTGAACCGTCGCTGTGCAACGGGGTGGGCCTTAGTGGGATCGTAGTGGCAACGGGGTCGTCCAGGTAGAACCGTGCCGAACCGGGAGTTATTTTTAACCCCATCAACGCCACGGATCTTCACGGTGCAACTACGTATCACCCAGGACCCAACATGGTTCGCCACCGTAGTGGCGCCGTGACAAACCGTGGCGAACCGTAGCGATCTTGGGGAGAACTGTAGCGATGTTGGGGTGAACCGTGGTGAATCGTGGTGGTCCGGGGTGAACCGTAGCTAAACCGTACTGAAACCTTGTTCATCCGTAGTGCTGTTGGGGCGCTGTCGGGGTGCTGCCGGGGTGGACAATGGTGATCCGTGTAAGAAACGTGGTGCAACCTGGACGACGGTCGTCGGTCGTGATTTTCTTCAAAATTTGACCAAGAGGTCCCGGTTCACCACGGTTCATGGTCCGGGGTGAACCGTGTAGGTCCGTGATGAACCGTACTGTATGGGACTGGGGCTTTAGCCTTGTTCCCCCAAAAAAGTAACTTTGTTTGTCTGCAGCTACTAGTTTGAAAATGCCGTTTTGTAAGTTAAGTAAGATTTGAGGCTTTGCATGGCGGAGATCTAAGGTTTGTGGACACACCATGTGGAAGTATTTCTCAAATGAGAGAATGGTTCTGGAAAGAACCAGAGCTGTAACTCGATGTTTTGAATGTTGTCTTCAGAAAAAGAAGAAATCCCCCCAAAATAGGAACATATTTAAGCTGTCGTGCCCTTGCCTCGTATCTTACCCAATGCTAAGAAATTAGCAAAGTTTATTTTTCAGCATGAAACAACACTAAAACATGAACATACAGGCCTGGGTGCAGTGTTTTTGTTTTTTTTGTGGGTGGTGCGCATTCAAGTTTTCTGAACCAAATTTTACAATTTCTGTGAAAAATTTTGCCCCGTTTTTTTCCATCGCAAAATATTTTGGGGGAGGGGTGGAGTTGCTGCAGGTTCCCTTTTTTGTTTAGTTGGGGTGCTTTCAATAGTCTTTACACACACTTCCAAACATTGATTTTTAAACAAAAATTGAATGAGTGGGCAATTTGCCTCGTCGGGGTGATTGATTGCCTTAAAAACATTTTTTTTAATGTAGGTGATGTGACAAGGCAAGAAAACTTTGAAAAAAATTGTTGCTGCTGAGGCTTCTCATACTTTTATTTTCTGATTTTAATAAACAAACAAATTAATTAGTTATCACCTAGCATGTTAAATGTAGTATACAACATTTGCAAACCTCAAAAAACAAAACTTCTGAATTATGTTAAGGAGAAACGACGATAAAGTGGACATTCTTTGATTGGAATGGGCGAGGACCCGAAGCGTCTGAGCCCATTCGAATCAAAGAATGTCCACCTTTTGAGTCGTTTCTCCGACTTAAACTACGTCCCTTTCACCCATTGTCAAGATTTCAAGGGAACAAAAGGTGTCCATTCTTACTAATGCTTTGAGGTATGAGATGAATAAAAAGGATTAAGTTAACTGTACATTTTTGAAAAAGAATCGTCACTTTTCTGAATAGAGTGACGTCACAAGAGTAGTTTAATACGAAATACCGTACTAGACTTAGTTAATAGCAGTCTCAAGCATCCTGTGAAATCATGGCACCTGGTGTGCTGTCATTCTCAAGAAAAGTGGACATTTTTATTATTTTCCAACGATTGTTGGCTGAAAATCGTTGGAAATAGTCTAGTTCCCCGACCTGATAATTCCTGACTCTATGAATTGCTCCGTTTTGTCTGAAGTACATGTAGGGTCAGGGAACCAGACTACTAAAACATAATTTTGTTTCTGTTTTCCCGGCATCTATGCACACACAACTTTAAACGGGTCAGTGTTAGAGTATTTGCTAGCACGCTATAAAATACTAACCCCCAAATCCATTTATTTCTGAAAATTACAGCCAAAAGCAAATGGTGTGTAGTTGAACCTCTTTTCTGGCTGGTAGTCTGCTCTTGTTATTTTAGATACCTAATGCTTCTTTTCTAGCTGCAAATGCTTGCATTGGCGTTGACTGCAATGGGGGTTTGTGTTTTGCTTCGTCGACCATGCCGAATAGATTTACCTGCCAATGTCCAGTCAGACGAACAGGAACACTTTGTGAAACTAGTCAGTAAATTGGTGCAATGATTAACCCTAGCTAACCCACCTCAATCCTTCAAAATCCTCCTTGCAGTTTTGGAGGATTTTTGAGGATTGAGGATGAATGGTATTTTGAGAAACAGAGGATTTTGGAGGATTGAAGATGAATGGTGTTTGAGAAATAGGAGGATTTTGGAGGATTGAGGGTGAATAGTGATTGGAGCACAGAAGGATTTTGGAGGATTTAGGATGGTTCCTAGCTAAATGGGTCTTGGGGGTTTAGGGTTAAGGGGGTTGGGTTAAGGGTAACAGTGGGTATGAAGCACACATTTTGATAAACTTGATAAAAGAAAATCAACAATTTGAACACGACGCTAAACGTGGGAGCGGCTATCTTCGAGGCTAATCTCTTTGTTGCCCTTTGGTAGGTTTGAATGACAAATACACCTCGAAGATGGCCGCTGGCATAAAGTCTATTCAACCTTAGTTTTTCATGATTAATGAATGCTCACCATATAGACAAATCCGATCAAGCTCTTATGGGCAGGATGAATACAGCAATGGTAGAGAGCCATTCACACAGCAAGCATTGTGTTAAGTCATCTGGGGGTTGATAAAGGGACAGTTTGTGGAAGCACAGAGCATATTACAGAATGTGTGAAACTCATGTGTGAAACGGCCTGTTCCCACTAATATGCTGTACCTAGATATAGAATGAAAAGCTATGCAATAGCTTTTTCCCTCATTGTGTATCTTTGTAGAATTCTTTGCCCGGTGTATGTTTCCCCTCATCTTATGAAATTTCCTGCTTCAAGAGAAATATTGATTCCTTCTTCCTCTTGTATCTTTGATTCTTTTTCATTTTGTAACTCCGTACCTCGAGAGGCTTTTAGACTTGATCGGGGCAAACTTGCCTATTTTAAAACAAAAAATTGTGAATGTCTTTATAGTACCAAACACCATCTGGTCTAGTGATGGACTCTTTAGCTGTCTTTACCCTATCGCATCGTGAATGAAGCATTGATCAAAAGTTGAGGTCATTCTTTTATCGTCAATTTGCAATATTTTAAAATATGTAAATTTTAACCCATGCGGCCGGCTGGTTGCCCTATTCATTGCATGCGGACACCCCCCACACCTCCTTTCGTGTGAATGAAAGCTTTGTTTCAAAAGCCCCATCTATTCATTACACTCCCATTCAAAAACAGTATCATTGAATAACAAGTAGATTAATGGGACCATCACAAGACCTTCAGTCTTAATTCAAGTCTTAAGCTATTTAAATGAACTGTAATAAAAGCATTCCTTTGGCATGGTTTATGCCTGTTACTTGTGTCAATAACAAGCTGGTCTCGTGCCTGGTCTCGTGCCTGGTCTCGTGCCTGGTCTCGTGCCTGGTCTCGTGCCTGGTCTCGTGCCTGGTCTCGTGCCTGGTCTCGTGCCTGGTCTCGTGCCTGGTCTCGTGCCTGGTCTCGTGCCTGGTCTCGTGCCTGGTCTCGTGCCTGGTCTCTTGCCTGGTCTCTTGCCTGGTCTCGTGCCTGGTCTCGTGCCTGGTCTCGTGCCTGGTCTCGTGCCTGGTCTCGTGCCTGGTCTCGTGCCTGGTCTCGTGCCTGGTCTCGTGCCTGGTCTCGTGCCTGGTCTCGTGCCTGGTCTCGTGCCTGGTCTCGTGCCTGGTCTCGTGCCTGGTCTCGTGCCTGGTCTCGTGCCTGGTCTCGTGCCTGGTCTCGTGCCTGGTCTCTTGCCTGGTCTCTTGCCTGGTCTCTTGCCTGGTCTCTTGCCTGGTCTCTTGCCTGGTCTCTTGCCTGGTCTCTTGCCTGGTCTCTTGCCTGGTCTCTTGCCTGGTCTCTTGCCTGGTCTCTTGCCTGGTCTCGTGCCTGGTCTCGTGCCTGGTCTCGTGCCTGGTCTCGTGCCTGGTCTCGTGCCTGGTCTCGTGCCTGGTCTCGTGCCTGGTCTCGTGCCTGGTCTCGTGCCTGGTCTCGTGCCTGGTCTCGTGCCTGGTCTCGTGCCTGGTCTCGTGCCTGGTCTCGTGCCTGGTCTCGTGCCTGGTCTCGTGCCTGGTCTCGTGCCTGGTCTCGTGCCTGGTCTCGTGCCTGGTCTCGTGCCTGGTCTCGTGCCTGGTCTCGTGCCTGGTCTCGTGCCTGGTCTCGTGCCTGGTCTCGTGCCTGGTCTCGTGCCTGGTCTCGTGCCTGGTCTCGTGCCTGGTCTCGTGCCTGGTCTCGTGCCTGGTCTCGTGCCTGGTCTCGTGCCTGGTCTCGTGCCTGGTCTCGTGCCTGGTCTCGTGCCTGGTCTCGTGCCTGGTCTCGTGCCTGGTCTCGTCTACATCTATACACGTCACCAGCTCAGTGGTCTCGCCTCAAACCACGACTGTGACTGTCAGCCGGCCGCAATGGGTAACCTATTTCTCTTTACAAGACCTCCGTTATTGCAGTTTCCTGGCTCAGACTATGCAGAAAACAAAAACAATAATTTCATAACTTGGGATGCCGCACAAGTTGTAGTTTCTGTACATTGAACCCTGAAGTGCTGTGTTCTCATCAAATCTCCTTGCATTTTGAGGTTAATTTGCATGCTTGATGTGAAAGACAAGGGTAAATCACTGCATCTGTTATGAATGAGCGTATTTTGGCTGAGGGTGTGGTACATTGTAACTTTACATGCATGTGCATATTTTCCTTTTTTTGTAGTTGATCCTTGTGCTGGTGTTAATTGCAATGGCGGTACATGCTTTGCTTCACAATCACCGGGCTCATTTTTTTGCCAGTGTCCAGCCGGGCGAACGGGAACAAACTGTGAAAGGCCGAGTGAGTATTGATGGTCGGGATGCACAAAACTATAACACTGCATTTATTTATTGGCTGTTTCGGAAGTTTTCCGAAACAGCCCTTGTTTTTGTTAAGATTCTTTTTTTTCTTTTTTTCCCTTTAGACTATTGCCCATAGCATTTGTACACGTTTTTTTTCTAACCGGCACTTTGTCTACTTTTATGCAGCCGATTGCCTTTAAACTTGGCAGACACTTTGACTAACTGCTCAGAATGTATACCGAACTTTTATGTAATTATGATTCATCACATTATTTTTTATGAATGTTTGAAATTTTAAAATTGTTACATTCTTTTAAATATATCTGTCGAACAAAACAAGATATTTTCAAAATTCCTTTTGTTATAGCTTTGGTATGTCTCAAAGATATGCCCTATAAAGCGAAAATCATGTGACGTCATGATGACGTCATCAAAAACATGTTTATTTAAAACGTATATAAGACGCACATAAGGGTCGCTCTAATTAAAAATATATATACATTTAATTTTTCTCTACCTAATTCCAAATTTTCATGATCGTGGCTCACTCAAGTATGAAATAGACCAAATTCAATATAACAGAAAGGAATTCTGGGAAGGGCAGATAACCATGGCTTAAATGTGGCATGCTGTTTATAAAAAGGGTTGATTTCTAGTCTTTTTTCTCAAGTCGCTAGACTATTGCCCATAAAATTTGTACAATTTTTCTTTCTTTCCGGCACTGTACTTTTGGTACTTTTAAAATTGGCAGACACTTGGACCAACTGTGCCAAACTTTTACGTCATGATGACGTCATCACATGTCACGTGACGTCATCTTAAAGGGGCATTTTTGGAAGCCATATATCTACAAAAGTACAAGTCCGATTAAGTTGAAACATAATATCTAGGTATGCCATCAGGTGTTAGATAAAAATTGACATGACGTTATGATGAAGTCATCACATGTCACGTGATGTCATCTTAAAGGGGCATTCCCTAGACTATTGCCCATAGCATTTGTACACGTTCATTTTTCTTACCAGCACTTTGGGTACTTTTAAACTTGGCAGACACTTAGACCAACTGCTCAGAATGTGTACCGAACTTTTACGTCACGATGACGTCATCTTAAAGGGGCATTTTTCGAAGACATATCTACAAAAGTACAAGTCTGATTAAGTTGACACGTAATATCTACGTATTCCAGCGGGTGTTATAGATGGAAATTGACATGACGTTACGATGACGTCATCACATGTCACGTGACATCATCTTAAAGGGGCATTTTTTGAAGGCCCATATCTACAGAAGTACAAGTCCGATCAAGTTGAAAAGTAATATCCAGTTAGCCCAGTAGATTTATAGATGAAAATTGACATGACGTTATGATGACGTCATCACAGGTCACGTGACGTCATCTTAAAGGGGCAGTTTTGGAAGCCTTATATCTACCAAAGTACAAATTCCATTAAGTTGAAACGTAATATATAGGTAGGCCAGCAGGTTTATGGATGCAAATTGACATGACATTATAATGACATCAGGTGTCACGTAACCCCTCATCTTAAAGGTGCAGGTGCATTTTTTGAATCCATATATCTACAGAAGTGCAAGTGCAATTAAGTTAAAACCTGGTATCTAGGCGTTACAGATGGTAAAACTACCACGAACAAAATCCGAAACAGCCCTGTGTTTGTCCACAAACACAATATAGCTCTAGTTTATTTTTAATTTTTGTTTTTTTAATTTTATTTTTTTAAATTGAAATCACTTAATACAAGGCTAAAAGCCACTCTAGGTAATAAGGGGTTATGATCAGAGGTAGTACGGTTAGTGACATTTTTAATTTCCAACCCTATCATCCTTGCGGTTTTCTTGGGGTCAGATAGAGGATAATTCTTAAACAGATTCCAGAGAATTATCCCATTTTTCAAACGTGGGAGCGGCTATCTTAGAGGCTAATTTCTTTGTTGCCCTTTGATAGGTTTGAATGACAAATACACCTCGAAGATGGCCGCTGGCATAAAGTCTATTCAACCTTATAGTTTTTCATGATTAATGAATGCTCACCGTATAGACAAATCCGATCAAGCTCGTATGGGCAGGATGAATACAGCCATGGTAGAGAGCCATTCACACAGCAAGCATTGTGTTCAGTCATCTGGGGGGTTGATAAAGGGACAGTTTGTGGAAGCACAGTGCGTATTACAGAATGTGTGAAACTCATGTGTGAAACGGCCTGTTCCCACTAATATGCTGTACCTAGATATAGAATGAAAAGCTATGCCAATAGCTTTTTCCCTCATTGTGTATCTTTGTAGAATTCTTTGCCTGGTGTATGTTTCCCCTCATCTTATGAAATTTCCTGCTTCAAGAGAAATATTGATTCCTTCTTCCTCTTGTATCTTTGATTCTTTTTCATTTTGTAACTCCGTACCTCAAGAGGCTTTTAGACTTGATCGGGGCAAACTTGCCTATTTCAAAACAAAAAAATTGTGAATGTCTTTATAATACCAAACACCACCTGGTCTAGTGATGGACTCTTTAGCTGTCTTTACCCTATCGCATCGTGAATGAAGCATTGATCAAAAGTTGAGGTCATTCTTTTATCGTCAATTTGCAATATTTTAAAATATGTAAATTTTAACCCATGCGACCGGCTGGTTGCCCTATTCATTGCATGCGGACACCCCCCCCACCTCCTTTTGTGTGAATGAAAGCTTTGTTTCAAAAGCCCCATCTATTCATTACACTCCCATTCAAAAACAGTATCATTGAATAACAAGTAGATTAATGGGACCATCACAAGACCTTCAGTCTTAATTCAAGTCTTAAGCTATTTAAATGAACTGTAATAAAATCATTCCTTTGGCATGGTTTATGCCTGTTACTTGTGCCAATAACAAGCTGGTCTCGTGCCTGGTCTCGTGCCTGGTCTCGTGCCTGGTCTCGTGCCTGGTCTCGTGCCTGGTCTCGTGCCTGGTCTCGTGCCTGGTCTCGTGCCTGGTCTCGTGCCTGGTCTCGTGCCTGGTCTCGTGCCTGGTCTCGTGCCTGGTCTCGTGCCTGGTCTCGTGCCTGGTCTCGTGCCTGGTCTCGTGCCTGGTCTCGTGCCTGGTCTCGTGCCTGGTCTCGTGCCTGGTCTCGTGCCTGGTCTCGTGCCTGGTCTCGTGCCTGGTCTCGTCTACATCTATACACGTCACCAGCTCAGTGGTCTCGCCTCAAACCACGACTGTGACTGTCAGCCGGCCGCAATGGGTAACCTATTTCTCTTTACAAGACCTCCGTTATTGCAGTTTCCTTGCTCAGACTATGCAGAAAACAAAAACAATAATTTCATAACTTGGGATGCCGCACAAGTTGTAGTTTCTGTACATTGTACCCTGAAGTGCTGTGTTCTCATCAAATCTCCTTGCATTTTGAGGTTAATTTGCATGCTTGATGTGAAAGACAAGGGTAAATCACTGCATCTGTTATGAATGAGCGTATTTTGGCTGAGGGTGTAGTACATTGTAACTTTACATGCATGTGCATATTTTCCTCTTTTTGTAGTTGATCCTTGTGCTGGTGTTAATTGCAATGGCGGTACATGCTTTGCTTCACAATCACCGGGCTCATTTGTTTGCCAGTGTCCAGCCGGGCGAACGGGAACAAACTGTGAAAGGCCGAGTGAGTATTGATGGTCAGGATGCACAAAACTATAACACTGCATTTATTTATTGGCTGTTTCGGAAGTTTTCCGAAACAGCCCTTGTTTTCGTTGAGATTTTTTTTTTTTTTTTTTTTTTTTTTTTTTTCCTTTTTAGACTATTGCCCATAGCATTTGTACACGTTTTCTTTCTAACCGGCACTTTGTCTACTTTTATGCAGCCGATTGCCTTTAAACTTGGCAGACACTTGGACCAACTGCTCAGAATGTATACCGAACTTTTACGTAATGATGACGTCATCACATTATTTTGTATGAATGTTTGAAATTTTAAAATTGTAACATTCTTTTAAATATATCTGTTGAACAAAACAAGATATTTCCAAAATTCCTTTTGTTATAGCTTTGGTATGTCTCAAAGATATGCCCTAAAAAGCGAAAATCATGTGACGTCATGATGACGTCATCAAAAACATGTTTATTTAAAACGTATATAAGACGCACATAAGGGTCGCTCTAATTAAAAATATATATACATTTAATTTTTCTCTACCTAATTCCAAATTTTCATGATCGTGACTCACTCAAGTATGAAATAGACCAAATTCAATATAACAGAAAGGAATTCTGGGAAGGGCAGATAACCATGGCTTAAATGTGGCATGCTGTTTATAAAAAGGGTTGATTTCTAGTCTTTTTTCTCAAGTCGCTAGACTATTGCCCATAAAATTTGTACAATTTTTCTTTCTTTCTGGCACTGTACTTTTGGTACTTTTAAAACTGGCAGACACTTGGACCAACTGTGCCAAACTTTTACGTCATGATGACGTCATCACATGTCACGTGACGTCATCTTAAAGGGGCATTTTTGGAAGCCATATATCTACAAAAGTACAAGTCCGATTAAGTTGAAACATAATATCTAGGTATGCCATCAGGTGTTAGATAAAAATTGACATGACGTTATGATGAAGTCATCACATGTCACGTGATGTCATCTTAAAGGGGCATTCCCTAGACTATTGCCCATAGCATTTGTACACGTTCATTTTTCTTACCAGCACTTTGGGTACTTTTAAACTTGGCAGACACTTAGACCAACTGCTCAGAATGTGTACCGAACTTTTACGTCACGATGACGTCATCTTAAAGGGGCATTTTTCGAAGACATATCTACAAAAGTACAAGTCTGATTAAGTTGACACGTAATATCTACGTATTCCAGCGGGTGTTATAGATGGAAATTGACATGACGTTACGATGACGTCATCACATGTCACGTGACATCATCTTAAAGGGGCATTTTTTGAAGGCCCATATCTACAGAAGTACAAGTCCGATCAAGTTGAAAAGTAATATCCAGTTAGCCCAGTAGATTTATAGATGAAAATTGACATGACGTTATGATGACGTCATCACAGTTCACGTGATGTCATCTTAAAGGGGCAGTTTTGGAAGCCTTATATCTACCAAAGTACAAATTCCATTAAGTTGAAACGTAATATATAGGTAGGCCAGCAGGTTTATGGATGCAAATTGACATGACATTATAATGACATCAGGTGTCACGTGACCCCTCATCTTAAAGGTGCAGGTGCATTTTTCGAATCCATATATCTACAGAAGTGCAAGTGCAATTAAGTTAAAACGTGGTATCTAGGCATTCCAGGTGTTACAGATGGTAAAACTACCACGAACAAAATCCGAAACAGCCCTGTGTTTGTCCACAAACACAATATAGCTCTAGTTTATTTTTAATTTTTGTTTTTTTAATTTTATTTTTTTAAATTGAAATCACTTAATACAAGGCTAAAAGCCACTCTAGGTAATAAGGGGTTATGATCAGAGGTAGTACGGTTAGTGACATTTTTAATTTCCAACCCTATCATCCTTGCGGTTTTCTTGGGGTCAGATAGAGGATAATTCTTAAACAGATTCCAGAGAATTATCCCATTTTTCAAACGTGGGAGCGGCTATCTTAGAGGCTAATTTCTTTGTTGCCCTTTGATAGGTTTGAATGACAAATACACCTCGAAGATGGCCGCTGGCATAAAGACTATTCAACCTTATAGTTTTTCATGATTAATGAATGCTCACCGTATAGACAAATCCGATCAAGCTCGTATGGGCAGGATGAATACAGCCATGGTAGAGAGCCATTCACACAGCAAGCATTGTGTTCAGTCATCTGGGGGGTTGATAAAGGGACAGTTTGTGGAAGCACAGTGCGTATTACAGAATGTGTGAAACTCATGTGTGAAACGGCCTGTTCCCACTAATATGCTGTACCTAGATATAGAATGAAAAGCTATGCCAATAGCTTTTTCCCTCATTGTGTATCTTTGTAGAATTCTTTGCCTGGTGTATGTTTCCCCTCATCTTATGAAATTTCCTGCTTCAAGAGAAATATTGATTCCTTCTTCCTCTTGTATCTTTGATTCTTTTTCATTTTGTAACTCCGTACCTCAAGAGGCTTTTAGACTTGATCGGGGCAAACTTGCCTATTTCAAAACAAAAAAATTGTGAATGTCTTTATAATACCAAACACCATCTGGTCTAGTGATGGACTCTTTAGCTGTCTTTACCCTATCGCATCGTGAATGAAGCATTGATCAAAAGTTGAGGTCATTCTTTTATCGTCAATTTGCAATATTTTAAAATATGTAAATTTTAACCCATGCGACCGGCTGGTTGCCCTGTTCATTGCATGCGGACACCCCCCCCCCACCTCCTTTTGTGTGAATGAAAGCTTTGTTTCAAAAGCCCCATCTATTCATTACACTCCCATTCAAAAACAGTATCATTGAATAACAAGTAGATTAATGGGACCATCACAAGACCTTCAGTCTTAATTCAAGTCTTAAGCTATTTAAATGAACTGTAATAAAAGCATTCCTTTGGCATGGTTTATGCCTGTTACTTGTGCCAATAACAAGCTGGTCTCGTGCCTGGTCTCGTGCCTGGTCTCGTGCCTGGTCTCGTGCCTGGTCTCGTGCCTGGTCTCGTGCCTGGTCTCGTGCCTGGTCTCGTGCCTGGTCTCGTGCCTGGTCTCGTGCCTGGTCTCGTGCCTGGTCTCGTGCCTGGTTTTCTCAGCATCTATGCACACAAAACTTTAAACGGGTCAGTGTTACAGTATTTGCTGTAAAATACTAACCCCCAAATCCATTTGTTTCTGAAAATTACAGCAAATGTTGTATACTACGTTTAATAAGGAATAACGGCATGCATTGAAAATAGTAGGTATCATTTTATTCTAATTACAGCTAATGCATGCGTCCCCAATCCATGCGCCACTGGATTTACATGCACGCCATCCGGCTCTGGCTTCCAATGCGTGCCAAGTGAGTATCGTCAGGTTGTAGAAATAGCTGTGTGTGTATAACGTTTCTTTAAAACCCTCCTGCTACTATCGAAAAACCAAATCCTCTCCTCTCACACAGCTTGTGTGTCTCAACCTGTCACTCGATAGGTTTTGATAGATAGGGTAGTTGGCTCCAATTTGGCACCTGGAGAGGGAGGGTTAATAGCTCAATCACAAAAACAATAATTTCATAACTTGGGATGCCGCACAAGTTGTAGTTTCTGTACATTGTACCCTGAAGTGCTGTGTTCTCATCAAATCTCCTTGCATTTTGAGGTTAATTTGCATGCTTGATGTGAAAGACAAGGGTAAATCACTGCATCTGTTATGAATGAGCGTATTTTGGCTGAGGGTGTAGTACATTGTAACTTTACATGCATGTGCATATTTTTCTTTTTTTGTAGTTGATCCTTGTGCTGGTGTTAATTGCAATGGCGGTACATGCTTTGTTTCACAATCACCGGGCTCATTTTTTTGCCAGTGTCCAGCCGGGCGAACAGGAACAAACTGTGAAAGGCCGAGTGAGTATTGATGGTCAGGATGCACAAAACTATAACACTGCATTTTATTTTTTTTTTTTTTTATATTTTTTTTTTTCAAAATTGAAATCACTCAATACAAGGCTAAAAGCCACCGTAGGTAATAAGGGGTTATTATCAGAGGTAGTACGGTTAGTGACATTTTAAATTTCCAACCCTATCATCCTTGCGGTTTTCTTTTTGCTCAGATCTAAATAGAGGATAATTCTTGAACAGATTCCAGAGAAATTATCCCATTTTTCAGACCTATAGACCCAGCGGAGTAACTTCTACCGTCGGTGAGGCCAACGCACCTCCCCCTTAAATTGATGGTACTAAAGGGGTTCATGATAAGCCAGTGTGGTATTTCAACTGCGCATGTGAACAATAAAAATGTATCCCGAATGACCCACGTGACCTTACGCGTTGCATGTGAACGCAAAAGGTGGGCGTTCGCGTAACATGGTGTGACATTACGTCAGTAATTTTATTCCAAATAACCTTTGACCCTTTGAGATACCGAACTGGCTTATAATGGCTTGCAAATATGCTGATTACCAAAAACCGCACACCAAGACTCCTGTTTAATATACTCCTGCACTAATTGTTGATTTGTTTACTTTGCATATTTTGTTGCCTGAGTAAATGTTGTTGCCTCATTCATGCATGTGTACCGTTTCATTTTTTTTAGTTGAAGCTTGTGCTGGTGTCAATTGTAATGGGGGCTCGTGTTTTAGTTCGTCTTCCACACCAAACTCATACATTTGTTCTTGTCCAACTGGTCGAACGGGAAGAAACTGTGAATCTTGTTAGTACACTGGTTTGGACAGATGAGTTGTCCCCATAAGAGGATTTTGGAGATTTCAGGTTTATACGTGCAACTTTGAAATCAGAAGATGTTGGAGGATTCAGGTTACATGGAGGAAAAATGATACAGGGATTTAGGGTTCATGACTCGGGGATCAAGCATTTAACCTCCCATGAAATTAGCCATCTAATGCTCTGGTGTAATCTTTCATTTTCTTTTGTTTGAAATGTTTATTTTCTTATGGTCTCTAATATTCACAGCAGTTCCATGTGACTCTGCCCCATGCCAGAATGGAGGTGTGTGCGGACCGCAAGGCATAGGCTTTATCTGTTCCTGTCCTATTGGGTATTCCGGAATATTCTGCCAAGTATCACCAGGTACGTGCAAGCAAAGTTGTGACACACCTACACTCCACTAGGGCTGTCCCGAATACCAAATATTCGATTGTCAACCACATATTCGAATACCTTTTTGCCGGTTTGAATATTCGGGAAAAAAATATATATGCACGTACAGATATGACTCTGATGCTATTTTAATAGAAATTATATTTTTTTTATTTTTTTTTTTATATTCTATATATAAAATGCTAAGGTGAACAATAGCCCATGGAGTATGACCATGGTCATGTACAGATAGTCAGCAAAGCCTATAAATGAAGTCTCCATGGGCCAATCAATGGTTCACAGCAGCTTAGAGGGAGAAGGAGCTTGGTACACATCAATGCGTTGACAGAAGATGTTGAAGCACCCTCCGTTTGAAGGAGAGACCGCCACTGTCTTTAATGTCTCCAACTAGCATTCTGGAAGTCTGTTCCAGACATGGACTGCAGTGTGGATGAAAGTTCTGCCTGTGGAATAAGTCCTAGAGACTGGCTCAGCGAGTGCGTGTCTCGGCATCGACAAACTGAAGCATGTTGTGCGTCGTATCTCATAGGGCTGCGGGAGCATGGCCTTCAAATTCAAGTCTATTGGACAAAAATTGCTGCATGTATGCATCTTGTAAAGAACTACTGAAGCAGCCACTTGACGCCTATGATGAAGAGATGGAATGTTGGAATTCGCTCTTGCCTCCTGTTCATCCACGCCGATGATGCGGAGAGCTTTGCTCTGGATATTATCAAGGAGTCGGAGTGTGGTGGTAGGAGCGCTCATCCAGCACAGAGATGCATACTCCAAGTTATGTTGCAAAAGAATGTCAATCGGGCAGTTCATAATATCGATCACCGCACGTAAAACACCGTTGTGCTTTGCGTGCAACTTTTTTACTGGCGCGGCTTGCAGTTGCAGCTGACGCGTGAAAAACTTGATCGGCAAGATTTGAATATTCGGTCGAACCCAAGTGCATGATCGAATACTAAATTATTCAAAACAGCTCTACACTCCACCCACTCCCCAACCCTGATCAAATGGATTCAGAACTTGACTTGATGCTAAAATGTGTAACTTGCATGTACAAAAGCTTTGGTGACTGACAGGCGGATATTGTTTCCCTGTTAGTTATAAATGAAAGAAAACCTGTTTTGTTGGTAGAAGTTCTGGTCACAGTATGGCTACATCGATATAGGGCTGTTCATTTTCGAATAATTTAGTATTCGATTATTAAAAACTGGATTTGACCGAATATTTGATACTTGCCGATCAAGTTTTTCACGCGTCAGCTGCAACTAAATGCATGCCACACCAGTCCGCCGGTGTTTTACGTGTGGCGATAGATATTATGGACCGCTCGATCGACATTTTTTTGCATGCGCCCATTGTATCAAGATCATTTCGGGTACATAACGTTCTTATAAGAAACCAAACTCCAGCCTGTGTTTTTGCAGGAATATTTTTTTAGTGTCAATGTGTCAATGGTTTTACGGACGGGAACAAAAACCTTTGGCCAAACAAAAATCACCTTCGACAAAAATGCGGCATTTGACACTGCTAAAATCCGTAACTTTTCTACTAAAATAGCATCAGTCGTTTCTGTACGTGCATATATATTTTTTCAAATATTCGAACCGGCAAAAAGGTATTTGAATATTTGAATATTCGGTATGTTCAGGACAGTCCTACACCGATATGGATACATAGATTACCGAAGTCTGACGTCAGTTGCCGCAGCAACTGGTTCCAAACACATGCAGTTTAGAATGTATTCTGGTTCCAAACATTGCATTGATTGACGTCATCACTTCGGTACTCTATAATGAGCATCGGTTGCAAAAATTTGCTTCATAACGAATAACCTCGATGCCAAACGATCTTTAATGGACTCCATCGTTGTAGCCACCCATGTTCTGCTGCTGTGTTCATTGAATGGTTTTGGCATATTTTGTTATTTTAAGTGTCAATATTTTTCCAATTTTCACCCTCTTCTCAACCTACTCTCTTCACCATTGCAAACTTTCAATCCCTGTTAATAAGAGGTGCATACATAAATCATAATATGATATGGAATAATTTTATTGATTCTTATTTATGTTTCTTGTTTTGTTTTGTTTTTTCTCCCCAGATGCCTGTTTCAGTTCGCCATGTCAAAATAGTGGAACTTGTCGTTTGACCGCAACACAGGGCTTCGCATGCTCGTGTCGAAATGGGTACAGTGGGTTCAACTGTGCTTTGTTAGTTGGTGAGTTTAAGCATGAAGCGTTTAAACCCACCCCCCATGGAAACCGAATTAGAAAAATGAATTTTGAGATCCAAATGGTCATTTTTTTATGCATGGAAAATTCAATGCCATGTCTAACACTGTTAGGTCTTAATTGTGACATGGATCAACGAAATGAGCAGAAAGTCGTACTGTGGCACTTTTCAGTGTGAAGTCGATTGTTGAATGTTTACATTTTTACATCTGAAAAACCCTTTTCTATCATACAGTACATTGCAATTGAAAGTTAACCTCAAAATGGGAATTTCTCTTCACACTTTATTTTTTCTCGGGGAATTCATTTTCATTTCACAAAATATGATTTTTTTTTTCCAAAGTGGGAAAACATTATCACACCTTTTCACACAAGTGGGAAAACATTTTCACGTTATTTCACACAAGTGGGAAAATATTTTCACACTTTTTCTCAAAGCGGGAAAATAATTTCACACTTGAATTCAAAGAAAACTGGCAGGAGCGGGATTCAAACCTGCGACCTCCGGAACACCGTACCGGCGCTCTACCAACTGAGCTATCTTGCCCTATGTTGGCAGTCTCCCAAATTGTCAATATCTTTGTTCAGGTGGGCGCTAGTCAGAAGTCATAAACCCAATGACAGAAATGACGGAAGTTGGTCCCGAGGATCAAAATGGCCGCCACATGCTCTTAAAAACTAGAAATTCAGGTTTATGTATTACATTTCTCTACCCAGGGTGTGCCCAAACAGTTTAAAACTGGTTTCTATGCATACATTTTTAATGAATACGAGGTGCGATCAAAAAGTTCCGAGACTGCGCCTATAACAAGCAAAAACCGTACGTGATTTAAATCTGGCCGCCATCCCCTTCAAAGTAGTCCCCTTGTGCAGTAATACACCGCTCCCAGCGCTCCCAGAAATCCTGTTCACTAAGCGCGTCAAGCACCATCTGCGATTCTCACTGGATCTCCTCCACAGTATCAAAACGGCGACCCTTCAGCTTAAACTTCATTTTTGGAAACGGAAAGAAGTCGCAGGGAGCCAAATCTGGCGAGTAGGGGGGTGGGGAGCGACGATTGTGTTGTTGCGGGCGAGAAACTCGCGCGTTTTTAACGCGCTGTGATCAATTGCCAGCGCGCCACAGTTTAGGCCGTTTGCGCCGAGTGTTTTCCCTCAGACGCCTTAGAACGGTGCAGTAGAACTCAGCGTTGACAGTCTGACCCTGGAGGAGGAATTCACGGTGCACAACCCCGCGAATGTCAAAGAAAACGATTAGCATGCTCTTGGTTTCGCTCCTGACCTGGCGTACCATCTTCGGTCTTGGAGTGCGGGCTCTTCCACTGTGAAGACTGCTGTTTGGTCTCTGGGTCGTAGCCGTAGACCCAACTCTCGTCACCGCTGATGATCCTCGACATAAAGTTTGGGTCATCCCGGGCCTGTTGACGGAGATCCTCGCAGACTTCGACACGGTGCTGCTTCTGCTCAAATGCGCACGTACTAGTGGTCACAAAAATGCTGTAACACAGGTGCTGATGTTGATCAAGCGAAACTTGGAATACTTACTCACGAAAGTTATTGCTTACACCTGCTATATGCACATTACTGTGCTGCGCTCCGTTCGTTTGCAACAGGAACAGTCTCGGAACTTTTTGATCGCACCTCGTATTTACACACATAAAAATAGAAGAATATTTACACGGATAAATCTATATACGGTTAAGTTTTAAAATTTCCAGTAATTTCCAGTTTCAAAGGGCCTGTTTGTTTCACACGAATCCGCTGGTTCGCTGCATCCACTTGGTGGAATCTGGTGTGTGAACCAATGCACAGATCATTGATCGCGATCCGGATTTGTGTGAAACAAACAGGCCCAAAGTTTTTAGGTAAAATTTAAGCATGCTCAGTTGGAATGGGTTTTTCAATTGCATTTTACATGTGTAATGGTGTATGTGTTTGAATTCTCCATAGATGCGTGTGCCACCTTACCTTGTATGAATGGAGGAACATGTACCATCTTCGGTACCAGCTACCGGTGTGCATGCGTGGAAGGCTACTCTGGTGTCAACTGTCAAACTGGTAGGCGATTCAGACAGTTTAAGCTTTGTTCGTATTTCAGAATTAAATTGTCTGTATGGGTAGAATCAAATGATTGAATCGGGTATGAGGATTTTTCAGACGTTAGTCTGAAATCAGAGAAAACATTATTGGTAGAAAGATATTCATCTTTTTAGACATTTCATCAATTTCCAGACTTTTTGCTTGATCTCGTCCCCGGAATGAGGTGTCGGATCTCAAAATAATGAGAAATTTGTGATCATGTCGGGAACGCTGAGGTAAACAATAAAAAGCAGTACCTGAGAATATGCTAAACTAGGGGCCAATTTCATTAAAGAAATCGCTTAGCATAAAAGTCTTGCTTTATCCCTTACCCCTGTGGCACTTTTAATGGGAAGTGTCCTCAACCTGCCAAAATCAAACACTGTGCAGTCTACCCCTGGCACATTCTTTGTACTTGGACATTGGGGCATCATAGCTCCATGTAAAGTAATGGTGCCAAGGCTGTACACACTGTGAATCCCTTGGATGTGATTTCCTATTCAAAATGGACATGCGGATTATTAGAGGATGTGATTTTAACAATGAGGGTCCAAAATCACATCCTACTCTATTTAAAATCACATCTGAAGCCTGTGAACTATTTATTATCCCACCCTGACAAAGAGTACATTGTGACTTCTGGGTTTAACAGCTCAAACCGCATTGTGATTCTGGACTCTGGATGTGATTTTGGACCCTCGTTGTTAGAATCACATTCTCTTAATCCTCCTGTCCATTCAGAATAGGAAATCACATCCAAGGGGTTCGTAGTTACAGTACTGAACACAACATGGTGTTTGATTTTGCTGGATTTGGGATGGTTAAGGTTAATAAAGCAGGTTACCAGCCAAAACTCCATGTTATTATCGTGCTAAACAAACAGCAGCGGAATACCCATCACAATTAAGCAGTATACATCACATGAAAGATTGGTTGGTACATTGTAGGCCTGTGTTTACCAGGCGAGACTTTTTATGCTGAGAAAATCTTTGAGCTGAGCTCCATGAAATTGGCCAGAGAAGTATATTAAACCCCGGTACAGTGGAACGCCGCTATAACGAACATCGCGGGATCCACAGATTTTGTTCGGTATAGCGATTTTCAGCTGCCGGTTACTTAAGGACGAATTTAAACATGTGCCGGCCATTGAATTATGTAATTACATGTTCATACTTTCTAAGCTTGCCGAATTCTAGAGCAACAGTTTCCTTTTCCCTTCTATTCCTTGGGGAAATAATAGCCACCTGTCACTCTTCAACATAAAGCTGCTGCCGTTTGGGAATTACAAACCGCTCAAATGTCCAGTACATTTTTTTAATACGTTGCCTTTTTTTTCAACAGTGTTCGGTAAGTTTTGAACACAAAATTTGGGAGTCAAGGATGGTGTTCGGTATAGCCGAATGTTCGATATAGCGGCCTTATACTGTATTTCTTTAAACCCTTGTGTTGCTTTCCTCCGAGATTTATCTGATGCTAGTAATTTTGGCAGTTACAGCAGATTACTGCCAGCCTAGGCACATGAAGTGCACATTGGTTTGTGTGACTTCCTTGTTTATTTTATTGGTGCATATTACGTCTTTATTTTGACCTAACCGGTCTGGTTAGGGAGGACGTTAAACAGGGCGGTATTACTAACAGTACTGCTTTTTTTATTTTTTTTTTATTTTTTTTACTTTACTTACTGATGCACCCTGCAGGGTGGCTCTGATGACGACAACTTCTTAATTTGTGACTTGTGACTACAAACACATAGCTTTGTCAGAATAATTCACCGCCTAATTTTTAACGTGTTATTCTGCAACTCAAAGAGTTAAGAATCTCATTCAAAAGCCCAATGCAAAGCACTGGGCTTTTACAGCGGTACCGCTCACAATACTGCCTGTTTAAAAAGGAAGCCCTCCCTTAGAGAGTTCTTTTTGTAGCCATAATGATCCTGTGATTGCGTCCTATACATGTAGGTACATGTACTTCATGTTCCCTTCTAACATATGTGCCGTCTTATACAAGGAGCCAGTCAGAAGTCGCATTCCTCCGTTTTGAGATACAGGCAATAAAATCATAGTGTTTTTTTGTAGTTGTTTTTTTAGTACAATCAAATGTTTTAAAAAGGGATTTTAGTAAGGTAAACTGATAATCACTGGGATTTGTGTTTAGTTTTCTTTATAAGATTCGTTATTTTTTGTGTGTGTACATCGCTATTTTGAATGCAATCATAACAAACTTGGCATCAATTTAAAGCTTGTAATCTAAACTCTTTATTGATTGGCTGATCTGACCGATATTTCCACAAATATACCAATGAGAGACACTTTTAGGAGATATCGATGCTACTTCCTAATCGTGAGCCGTTCAACGGTGCAGAAATGAAAGACAAACTTTATCACTTGATTTCTACAATGGTGCTGGATCATCTAATTAAAACAAAAATTATCATAACTTTTTTTTAATACTGCTCCGATTTAAATCATTCTGTCATCATTTTAAAGCTGATGTGTTCTTTCCAATGGTATATAAATCTAGAAATTAATTTGTGTGATTAGAGACTGTTATCTATTGAGACCGCCACATAGGCCTATTCATTCAATCATATTCTCTCCCTATCTCTCTTTGTTCTTGTTTCCGTTAGTGTTTTTGTTCTCATATACATTCATATTCCTATATTTATTTATTTTTTATTTTACATATTTTGACATTAAAATTATGATAAGGAGGAAAGAACAAAAGTATAAAACTGTCATCTAAATGATGTGTTCATCCAGACCCCCGTTCATAATTATATATATATATATATAAATGAATTTATACAGTAGACAAAATTGAAAAATATAAAAATTATAGAAAATATAAAAAATATTCCCCATGTCCGTATGGCTCCCCTCCTCACATTGTGCATTAAGCAAATTTCTGTTCAAAGATGCTTGTTCCTTTCTACCAGCACAAACACCGGTAATACTTGATTACTACATGGTTGCATTTTTGGTATTCTTATTCAATACTGCATTATTTTTTTTTGCTATTTGTTTTTGTTGTAACAGCTAATTCTTGTGCATCACGACCGTGCCTGAATGGAGCAAGATGCTTTGTGCCGAGTTCCACGTCATCTTCGAGCTTCTTCTGCCAATGTATTAATGGATACACTGGATTAATATGCCAGAACAGTCCCGGTAAATCACGTTCAAATTTTTAATTTTAATTGTTAATTTGGTTTGAGCTGCGCGTACTTAAAACTACTATCCCATTTGGGATTTCCATTGCAAAAGCGCAGTGTATGACTTAACACCAAATTTATTTTGTACAGATTTTTTTTTTTATACAAAGCCATCGTCATGCAAGAGAACATCTTCAACCGACGCCTTCTCGGGAGACTCTGATGGTCGCATTCCATGCATCCCGGTCCAGCATCAGCGTCCTCAGCTCAGCGGTATCTTGTTGCGCTGCATCCCTCTTCAACTGGTCGATGAACGATAGTCTCCTCCTGCCCCTGCTCCTAGTTCCATCGACAGGTTCCCAGAGTACTAGCGGACTCGCAGCTAGCTCTGGATGATGCACACAGTGGCCTGCCAGTCTCATCCTCCGCTTCCTGACCTTAGCAGAAACTCTGGGCAGGGTGTTGTAGAGCTGGATGTTGGGCACACGGTCTTCCCAACTGACGTTGAGTGCCATCCGTAGCATTCGCGTGTAGACGCTGTCTAGTGTTCTCTCATGCTTGGCTGTCATCGTCCACGTCTCAGCTCCATACAGAAGTACAGACTCAACTGTAGCCACAAACAGACGTCTCTTGATGTCGTCGGTGAGACCAGCTCTCCATACTCGATTCATACTATGAAGGGCCTTCCTTGCTAAAGCTCTCCTCGCTCTCTCCTCGCTCTCTCCTCGCTCTCTCCTCGCTCTCTCCTCGCTCTCTCCTCGCTCTCTCCTCGCTCTCTCCTCGCTCTCTCCTCGCTCTCTCCTCGCTCTCTCCTCGCTCTCTCCTCGCTCTCTCCTCGCTCTCTCCTCGCTCTCTCCTCGCTCTCTCCTCGCTCTCTCCTCGCTCTCTCCTCGCTCTCTCCTCGCTCTCATCTCGCTCTCATCTCGCTCTCATCTCGCTCTCATCTCGCTCTCATCTCGCTCTCATGATCCTATGAGGGCGCCGAGGTATTTGAACTCCTCAACGACCTCTAGGGGAGCGCCATCTCGGGACTTGATGATATTGTCCTCTGAGTTGAACGCCATCACCTTAGTCTTCTTCGAGTTAAGCTGTAGCCCGACTCGGCAGCACTGGAGCTCCACAGCTGCAATCAATTCTCCTGCTTGGTCCGCCGTGTCGGAGAGGAGACTCATCAGCAAAGTCCAGGTCAGTGATCACCACTGCTGGCACTCTCCGACTCTGACGCCTGGCGAGCGTGAAGCCCAGCTCCTCCTCCTTTCCCTCGACTGCCTGCCTCAGCGCATAGTCTAACACGAGCAAGAACAAGAAGGGCGCCAGCGTATCCCCCTGCAGGACTCCGGCCTGGATCTCGAAGAGGTCCATGGTACCGTCTGGGGTGACCACCTTTGCCCACGTCTTGCTGTAGCCTGCCAAAATTGCCATCACCAGCTTCTCTGGGACACCATATGCGCGAAGGATCTCGATGAGCTTGCCTCGGTGCACAGTGTCAAATGCTTTTTTGAAGTCGATGAAGGTGATGACACATGACAGGTTCTTCTCCTTGACTCCTTCCAGTATTCGCCGCAGGGCAAGGATCTGCCCGAGGATCAGCCAGTTGTATTTAAAATTAACCTTTCACCATGCAAAGCTGCAAACTTGCAAACTTTGGGTGGCTTGAATCTTGTTCTCGGATTTTGAAGTCATTCTTTTATGTCACAGGTACGAACATTTGTAGCATTGTAGCTTGTCAGAATGGAGGGACATGCGTTGCGGTATCGCAGAATTCTTACAGATGTACCTGCCCTGCAACACACACTGGCGGCACCTGTGGCATGCTGGGTATGTGTGCTAATCAACATAATAGACCCATCATAAGCATTAGCGAATCATAGCCTCTGTTGAACATCATGTGACTTCTTAATCTTGGGCCTTAAAAAAAACTTCCAAAATCCTGTGCTTCAATCACCATTCATCCTCAATCCTCCAAAATCCTTCTGTGCTACAATCACCATTCATCCTCAATCCTCCAAAATTCTTTGTTGCTTCAATCACCATTCATCCTCAATCCTCCAAAATCATCCGGTGCTTCAATCATCATTCATCCTCAATCCTTCAAAATCATCCTGTGCTTCAATCACCATTCATCCTTGATCCTCCAAAATCACCCTGTGCTTCAATCACCATTCATCCTTGATCCTCCAAAATCCTCCTGTGCTTCAATCACCATTTATCCTTGATCCTCAAAAATCCTCCTGTGCTTCAATCACCATTCATCCTCAATCCTCCAAAATTCTCCAGTACTTCAATCACCATTCATCCTCAATCCTCCAAAATCATCCTGTGCTTCAATCACCATTCATCCTCAATCCTCAAAAATCCTCCTGTGCTTCAATCACCATTCATCCTCAATACTCCAAAATCCTCCGGTGCTTCAATCACCATTCATCCTCAATACTTCAAAATCCTCCGGTGCTTCAATCACCATTTATCCTCAATACTTCAAAATCCTCCGGTGCTTCAATCACCATTTATCCTCAATACTTCAAAATCCTCCGGTGCTTCAATCACCATTTATCCTCAATACTCCAAAATCCTCCGGTGCTTCAATCACCATTTATCCTCAATACTTCAAAATCCTCCGGTGCTTCAATCACCATTTATCCTCAATCCTCCAAAATCCTCCTGTGCTTCAATCACCATTCATCAAAAATCCTCCAAAACCACCATGAGGATTTTGGAGGATTGTGGAGGGTTAGGGTTAATTGTGTGTTATTGAGGCACTTTTGTCAGAGCTGAGATGAGATGAACCACTACACCAGCCTGACTGCAGAATTTACCGGTCACCTCCCTAGACTACCCGAAGGAATTTTGTGTGGTTGCGTTGGCTTGTCTCAGATTATAACAAATGTGATTGGACAATATTTCACAAGCTGTGTCTTACCACGGTAGGTCAATTACACCTAAATTCACTGCCTTTTAAAAGCAAGGCATCCAATTAGTTTTAGAACTATTCATGACAGTTGTGTATTGTTGTCTCCTAGTTCCATCACCTTGTGAACCAAATCCGTGTCAGAACCGTGGCGTATGCCAACGCCTAAGCGGGTCTCAATATGAATGTCGATGCCCGACTGACTACACTGGTACACTCTGCCAAACCTACATAGGTAAGCTAAGGTTAACCCCTTAAATCTGGCGAAATGTAATAGAATCTTAGAGCTATAAATAACCAGAATGCTAACTCATTGTATGGGGTCAGTCCAGCTGGATGCATCTATCATGGTTGTGCACAAACCATTTGAAAGCTTGAAATTTATCGTCAAACCCACCACAAGAAAAATTGACTATGTAAGGCCCGAAGTCCATTCTCGCCCAGTATGTATACCGGGCCCCAGTAGCCAAACCGGTTCATTTTAATCCTCCCAAACTGGGTTGGATACCGGTCCATCCTCTACTGGAAAGCTGGCCAGGTTTGGGAGTCCATTGTGTCCAGTTCCTGGGCCCGCGAACTCCTTCTGGAAGTGCAATTATAATACCATCCCATTGACCTTCATGGGTTCAAATTTGGCATGCATTTAAAACTTCATAGGTCTTTTTTTGCATAAGACCCTCAATAGATATGCAGTGCTTTCACTCCCCCTGCATTTCCAGAAACTAAATTGCTTCACAGTCTGTGGGAGTGGAATACATTGGCAATAAGTTGGGGACGTAGGATAGTACAAAAAACATATTGTAACTGTTCGTCAGTGTGTGGTTTCTGAGGTTATACTGAATTGACACAACAAAAACAGATATCTTTCCTACCGGCTTGAAGTAAAGTGATGAAAACAAATTCTGGCACCCCAGGTAGCGCTGCAACTGATCCTCTCGGTTCGGATTCGGTTCGGATTTTTTTCTTTTTTCGAACATCGGTTCGGTTCGGGTTCGGAAATACATGTACATGTGCATTAAAAAAAATCTCTCCAATCCCGATCGCGCCGATCGATACTACATGCATACAATATCCTTCCGGGAATTCCCCCGACTCTCCCCACTAATCATAACAAGTTCATTGGCACGTTGCCAAACCCGCAGGGCGCAAGATTGATAATAATGGCACAATGGCCACACCCAACGGGCCACCGCCGCGCCAATGCTTGACTGTATCTGATTTTCAGAAATGCATATCCAGTGTTTGATTGGAGTTGCTTCGCTAATTATCATAAATGCATATTCAGCGTTTTGTCGCGATTTCATCGAGTGATTCAGGATCCGGGAAGGCATATAGCTCAAAGGGACACATTGCCTTCAAATGTCATAACATTTTGCTGTTTGGAAATGTTCCTTATCTTTTATAAGAGTTATAAGAGTTTATGCCAAAAAACATGTATAATGTGTTGTAATTAAGTGAGCAGTAATTACAAAACAAAAAATTTGCCTTTGATCCCTGACATCTGACCCACGAAACATAGACTTATTTCCAGTAGTAAATACCACCGTCTAAATAATGCGCAAAATACGCTGTAAGAGTCTTTAGGCTGGCGCCGCAGCCAGTGGCCTTGTAAACCTATCAGATGATCGCCAGGTACCATTCTCTACCTCGTGACACATATCGCCAGTGCTGCGTGCCGTGCCACAGTACATCAAAATGGATCAACAGAACGTACTTTAACCAGCTGCGACTGGAAATACGACTGGTGAACACGGTCCGCATTTTGTGGAGTCAAAAATTTGGTTCTACAAAATGGCGGACCGTTATTTGTCATGAAATTAAACAAAAAACACGCAATTTGAAGGGATAGTTATGTGAACCTTTATATTCTACTTAAAAAAAAAGCTTCCCAACCATATCCATTTCAGTTTTATAGCCCAAATCGCAAAATCCAAAGCAATGTGTCCCTTTAAATCTGCTTGGGAAAATGGACTATAGTGAGGAAAGATTAAATGGTGGGGAAAAAAGAGAAAGACATGTTCAGAATTCCATTTAGAAAACGCATGTACATTGTACATGTGCATATACATTTTATTTAATCTTGCCTGAAAATGTAAACTTCATCATTTCTTGCTGCCAAAGTCAAGGGGAAAGACTGCCCAGTGCTCCAGAAAAAACATCCCACTGATACATTTACTCGGACTCCTTGAGTAGATAACTCTTTTCCCACAACTCTCACATGGATGAGATTCCTCCGACTTTTAAATTAAGTTCCGACATTTAAGTTCCGACAAATTAAGTTTCGACAAATTAAGTTTCAACATTTTAGACTTTCTGACATATTTCAGAAAGCTGGCTTGATTATGGTATCAGATATTTTAACACCAATGAAGTTGAATGTGTTCTGAGATAAAATAAAAACGCGTTTCTTGTTAATATTTTTTCCCTGTCTCATGTCATTCTTTCCATAAAGCGACTGCGAAATGAAAACATCGCAACACCCCATGAGCTGAATCCATTGTGTCCGTATACATCGCACAACGCACACGCGCTTTACCTTAATATACAATGTTTAGTCAGCTACCACATACATGTACCTACCACGCGTCACGCTGTCAAATTATTCATTGTGCAAGCATACATGTACTCGGTCCGTACCGTAACCAGACCATAGCATTATTGGATATCGTCACGGACAAAAACGATGCCAAAACTTGTGATTAAACAATTAATTTGAAAGATAATTTTGAACGCTAAAATTAATCTACCCAATAGATGACAATTCAAGCTTGTAGTCACAATGAAAAAGCTACATATTTAATTATAAAGACTACTGACAAAATCACTATGACAAAAAAAATCATTGTGTAAAGTACACAACTCTGGGAAAACTGTGTGAATTTACCGGCTCGGTGCGAGAGGTTCGTGGGTCAATGCACGGGAGAGATGTGGCCACTGTGCGCTGAGTCGAGTCGACGGGCATGTTCATCGTGTGAGTACATGTTAAAAAGAACAAATTTAATTCAGTCAAAACTCTTGACAAAATGTAATTTTATTCTGGAACATTTTTGTTTCTCAACATTTTTTTGCGAGCAGAGAAGGACTGGCGGATAGAGTGCTGCAACATAATTCACAAGGCAGGAGTTGTTTATGCGCCTGTCACACTTTGCCGGATAAAGCAAACGCATGAGAAACGAATGTCGATTTTTGGCATCTGTTGATATCCGTTGAAATGCGTTTCATGTCCTTTTTATCCTTTGGATGGACGTTCATCGTCGGGTGATGTCCGTCAAAGCGGCCTGAAAACTTTGTGCATGCACAAAATCTTTTCTCGCCAGAAACGGATAGCGAGATCCGGCCCTTGTCCGATGGTTGTGTGTTTTGTCCTGTATGTGTACTGTACTTGGTCGTTTTCCACACGTTTCCATCCGCTAGGCGTCCTGCAGGGTCCGTTGCTGCAGGAGATAGATAGTCTGGAGAGTGTATAGGGTATAGGGACAAAAAGGGGGGTACTCCTCTGCCCCATATCGTGCTGGGTATAGTTTCGAGCACACTACATTTTTTAGGCAGGGGTGGAGGGATGGAAACTCGCATGGCCGGCCGGATGCAAGCGGATGCGACTTGGTATGATTTTTATCTCGTGCCTTTTTGTTACCTTCCTGGAACGGAAAAGGCTTTATCTTTTCTTTCTTTTTTATTCTATAGACTGTCTACATCGCATGCGATACATGGGCTAATATAATTTACGCAGTACATGTACATGTGATGGGTCCAAACCTGCTGCAATAGAATTAAATCATCCGTGCCGCCCGTGCATACGCTAATTTTGTTATATCATCGCATGCATTCCAAGCGCTATCAATATGTGCACGTAAAGCTTGCCGCACTTTCGTACCGACAATTTCGGTTCGGTTCGGTTCAGTTCGGACAGCTATGTTCGGCCATTTTTAGTTCGGTTCGGCGGTTTGGCTGCAGCACTAAAACCTGGTATAGATATGCTACTTTTTCCTGAAATTAGATTTTTTTTTTTTTTTAATTAAGTGTTTTTCTTTCCTTTGCAGGCGTGAGCACTTCTTGTAACAGCAATCCATGTCTTAACTCCGGGAACTGCGTAGCCACGGTGACTGGTTATACATGCAACTGCCCAGTTGGGTACACTGGCCAGCGGTGCCAAACTGGTAAAAGCAAAACAAATTGTAGAGATGCCATTTTATAAGCTTTCATTTGATGTGTATGTTGCTGTGGCTCATTCCTCGGGCCCCTATCATCTTTTTGAAGTTGTTTGAAGTCTTGACCCCTAGTTTGGAAAAAATTGAAGGAAGTTCAAAGTTTTGTAACCTGTGCTCACTTTAACCAGAGTCCCCCTAGAAATATCATCAAAAACAAACCACAAAGAAAAGTGGCTAGGTAATTTGAACGAATTTCCAGAGTGCACAAAGAAAACTGCCAGGAGCGGGATTTGAACCTGCGACCTCCGGAATACCGTACCGGCGCTCTACCAACTGAGCTATCTTGCCCTATGTTGGTGGTCTCCCAAATTGTCAGTATCTTTGTTTGGAGGGCACTTGTCAAGTTAAAAAATCGTATCCTCATTGAGTGATCCGCACAGTGTCGCTTCCCAGGTTGTGTCGTAAAGTGGGGATGATCCCTGGCCATACGGCATTCTGGGTTTATGACTTTAGTCATTTGAGACCCGACCCTAGTGAGATGAGGCCCGACCCTAGTGAGATGAGGCCCGACCCTAGTGAGATGAGACCCGACCCTAGTGAGATGAGGCCCGACCCTCGTGACATGGGTTCCGACCCTCGTGACATGGGACCCGACCCTCGTGACATGGGACCCGACCCTCGTGACATGGGACCCGACCCTCGTGACATGGGACCCCACCCTCGTGACATGGGACCCCACCCTCGTGACATGGGACCCCACCCTCGTGACATGGGACCCCACCCTCGTGACATGGGACCCCACCCTCGTGACATGGGACCCCACCCTCGTGACATGGGACCCCACCCTCGTGACATGGGACCCCACCCTCGTGACATGGGACCCCACCCTCGTGACATGGGACCCCACCCTCGTGACATGAGACCCCACCCTCGTGACATGAGACCCGACCCTCGTGACATGAGACCCGACTCTAATCACCCTGAAATCTTCTCCCCAGGACAATGTTCACCGACCGTGTGTCAGAACGGTGGGATCTGTTTTACCCTTTCTGGGGGCACTGGCTTCTTCTGTAACTGTCCAAGCACCCACACTGGAGTCAACTGCGACGTTCTCGGTAAAAACTTGCTCCGTTTTTCATCCCGTTTTCATCTGCGTAATCAAATATTTATAGTGAACACAAACCAAGACTTCCCTCACACTTGTTTCACTGTTAACTCTAACTGTTGCACTTAATTTGTTGTACGTTTTATTTTGAAGTTCTATTTTATATCTGCAAAAGCTTTGGTTTTCCCAAAGTTCCGGTTAATTTCTGTGACGACAGAAGAATTGCATGATTGTTGTTTATCATTGATATGTTTATTTTTATTTTAACATTCCTCTTTGTACTGATCATTTGCCAGCAAAACTAACAAACAGGAAATGAAACGTGACATTTTGACACAATATCAGGAATGTATCCGAGGAAAAGACAATAGCTCGAATTTCCCTGAAGATGAAATTAATTTTGATGCATGTCGGTGTGTGTTTGGTCAGTATTTCTCTTTTCTCGATTATTTCTATTACCCAATTGTTAGCTATTTTCAGTGTCTACTAACATTCTCCTGCATGCAGTTTTATTTTGACCCTGTGTATCACCCATGTTATCACCCCTATTGTCACCCATTTGTAGTCAACCCTTGTGACTCCCGGCCCTGCATGAACGGTGGTACGTGTTTTGCCAGTCAGAATTCTCAGGAATACTTCTGCTTGTGCCTGGCACTTTTCATCGGTTCCCAGTGTCAAACCCAAATAGGTAAAGGCTGAAACATTAACCCAGGCTTTGTCATTTGCGGTTTTAGCGCTAGGCAGCTTCTTGCAGCTGTCTATTTTGCCCAGCTGTGTCGTGGTGAAAAAAAAAACACTTATGAGGGAAAACAAATTTTCCAGTGTGCTATGGGTAGTATTGCATGAAAACATAGTGCTTACGTATGAGGGTAGTCTGTTTACCAGACCTAAGAAATCTGATTTTTTTTTTTTTTTTTTTTTTTTTTTTTTTTTTTGGTTACAAGAACAGCATCTAGGATGATTGATTTCATTATGTAGGCCTACTGTAGGTAAAATAGCAAAAACATAATTTCACTCGCAACTGATTGGCCTAATGTTCGATAAAAATATTTGTTTTTGAAGCATTTTAATTATATTGCGAAATAAATGGGAACAAATTGTGCCAACTCGAAATCCCTTAGCCCGTAGCAATCAGCTGTGAAGTATCGATCAAAATGTGCAGTTTCAATATGGGAGAAATGTTGGCGTTTCAAATTACCACAAACTTAAAAGGTTAAACAAAAAAATATAATTTGCATAAAAGTCAATTCTGTTGCATGCGCATTATAGACCGACACTCCTATGTACATATGCTTCTAGTAACAGAGCAATCACATCATGATTCCCTTGTTCATGAATTCTGTCCACTTTGTGCTCGGACGAAACATGGTTTGCTGGAGTTGTGCAAATGCGACATTTTCTACTTTTGTCCGGCAAGATGGCCATCCGGTGGTGGTTGTCATGGTTCCAGTTGTCATGGTTCCAAACCATCCATATCCACTCAGTACTAGGCTTGGGCGATTTTTTTAAGTCGACTCACACTGCTAGCAGAATCAACTGTCGGTGGCGCATATCCTTTGATTCCACATGCGAAACGGGCTGCTTTGACACAAATGTTTTGAGGTCGGCAGTTAGTCATAACTGCCGGGCATTAATTGCATTTGACTCCACTACATGCAAAATATAGGGGTGTACACAATTGAAAGAGTACCCGATCATGCCGGTTAAAGAAAGCCAATCCCAAAAATTAAATCTCTGAAATTGCTGTTCATATTGTTCGTAAAGGTAATGCCATATTGGTGCATCAATGCAGCAAGATGCAAGTGTGTACAGTGAGCTCTCTAGCTTTACGGTGTAAATTGCATTTTCGCAAGCGTCATAAACATTAATCTGTTTTGTTTTTCCATGTACCCTGGTTTTTTTAATTTAATTTTAAAAATTTGTTCCCCACAAATGTCATTCAAAAACTTTTTTTTTTTTATTGTCCGAGAAATTACTAAGTAATATGTTAATTCGGTTACGGTACTCGATTCAATAATCTGGAACCGGTTCCTGACATTAGTGGTCGTGTACTGGGGTACCCCGGTTTGGATGCACAACCAAAGTGTAAATGAATGGCTTGCTGGAAGGCAAAACTTACTTTGCATGGCATCGTGATTAATTTCATGGACAAAATTAACCCCTTGAGTACGGTATTTTACGGGAGACGCCGGGGTGTGCCGCGGCGGCTCTGGCAGCCAAGCGAACCGCTACAATGTGTTTGTGCAGTCAAGCGTAACATATACACAATAATCCAACAATGGATTGAAACTGCACAAACAGCAGCCAATGGTGTCATCCGGCCTGGTGGCACTGTTTAATCCAACAATGGATTGAAACTGCACAAACGGCAGCCTATTGCGTCATCCGGCCTGGTGGCACTGTTTTTTTTGGGGGGGCATATTTGCGGCATCCGTACGCAAGGGGTTAACTAGCCTGATGTTGATTGCTGAGAGAAGTCTGTATTATTTGGTAGTTTTATGTACATTGCGTAGTGTAAAATGAAACGGCAAATTATTTCTGCCATGAAATAACAAAAGTATTGACTTTTGAAAGCTATTTTCATCAAGTCCCCTTTAGCGCAGCATAGCCCGCTGATGCCATTTGTCTAAAAGTTGTCGCTGTGGGCAGGAAACAAATCTGACGTCATAACACAAACTTTTGTGCCTAGTGCTAGACACAAACGGGGAATTTATGTTATGATACAGGCTAGAGGGGACTTGATAAAAAAAAATAGCTCCCAAAAGTCCTTGTTGTTTATTTCATGGCCGTAATAAATAGTATTGTGAAAGTACAAACAACCAGCCCTGGATCTGACTCCTCGCTCACTGTTAACCCTGCATTTTTTATTATTAAATTGACCAACCTGCGCAAACCAGGCAAGTGCCCCTGCAGGACTTGTTGCTGTTAAATGTGTAGAGCGCCCTCAACCGAGTGAGCACAAACTGTCGTGAACAGGGAAAATATGACCACATTGGAAAGCGGCCATGAAGTCCATGTCAGCTTTGGCAATTGGTTTCTTGGTGTCCTTTTGTTAAAGGGAAAACTTCATGCAAATGTTTTCCATCTCTGATTTCCAAATAAGTGATTTTGGAAAGGATCTTTTTGTCGTTTATTTATGGGTGTGATGATTGTACAATTCTATGTTGTTTTGTTTTTTGTTTTTTTATCTAATCTAAAGTTGTATTTTACGTATTTTTTTGAATGACTCACTTCTTGTATTACCGTTTTCAATATTTTATGATAGCAAGTAATGATTGGAACAGTTTATTCATGAAATGAGGCATGCACTGGCAATTGATAACAAACGGTTCATCAGTAACAATTTAATATTGTAACAATTTATTAGTTTTTTAATATTGACTGTATAACAAAAAATCCAACCAACAATTTGCATATGTAACCTTCGACATTGCCAATGACAAGTTGATTAACAGATTCTAGCAAGTGGCTTAGATTATTTTCTCTCCAATAATGGATAGCTGTGAGACCTCTTAGAGGTCACAGGATGTATAACAATGTTTGGACAATGAAAAGTATCTTGTATTAAAAACATGATGCATCGTAGTCGGTATTACATTTAACCAGTTCCATAATAGCAAAAAGACTTGTAAGCCTACCTATTTTGTTTCTTCAGTTGATAGTTCTCTACTGCATTTTTCCCCTAAGAATTTGCTAAACATTTTTTTTTTCTTTCGGATGAGTAGTGCTATAAAATGTACATTTCCATCTGAATAGTAATTGTTATGTCATTGTTTATACCAGAGGATGGATGTTGCAATCTGAAATTACCCTGTGATACAATTACTTTAGTGTGAAAATCGCATTCATGTGTATGCGTGGAGTTAGAACCAACGTCCCCTTTTCCAGAATAAGCAGTTACAACCAAATATTTGCTTGCACTAGATTTCTGTCTCCGGGTGGAATCATCACGGGGTAATTTCAGAAAGTCAGACTAGAGCCTTAATGCTGTGATTTGCCTTCTGTGCTCCACAGATCCATGTCAGCCTAATCCGTGCCAGAATAACGGGGTCTGCAGCGGCAGTGGCAGTGGCAGCAGTTTCTCCTGTCAGTGCCCGATCGGCACCAGCGGCCAAACCTGCCAAATCCGGGGTAAGGATATTAAATCAATCGTTCAAGTAAAATGACTGTGATCATATATTGACCTTTGAACTTGTTTATACGTTTTTACACCCTCCCTCTTTCCCCTTCTTTACTAGGGCTGTTCATTTTCGAATAATTTAGTATTCGATTATTCCAGACTGGATTTGACCGAATATTCGATACTCGCCAATCAAGGTTTTCATGCGTTAGCTGCAGCTGCATGCAGCTACTGTAAAAAAAAAAAGTTGCACGCAAAGCACGCTGGTGTTTTAGTGCGGCGATGATATCATGGACCGCCTGATAATTTTGTTGCATGCACCTGTTGTATCAAGATTATTACGGGTACGTATAACGTTCTGATAACAAGAAACCAAACTCCAGCCTGCGCAGCAGTGATTTTGTAAGTGTCAAGGGTTTTACGGACGGGAACAATAAACCTCTGCCTACAAAAAGTTACCGTCAACAAAAATGCGGCATTTGACACTGCTAAGCGCTGTCACTTTTTTTTAACCCTAACTCCCTAGGTGGTGTGAAATCGTATTGAAATTGGAGGATTCAGGACTGTTATTGTTAATAGCATTAGTCGTATCTATATGTATATATTTTTTTTTTTATATTTGAACTGGCAAAAAGGTATTCAAATGTTTGGTTGACGATTGAATATTCAAGTATGCGGTATATTCAGGACAGCCTTACCCCTTGCTCAGATTTTAAGAGCAAGATTCTTGTTAAAACCCTAACCCTGCTGAATCCAACAGGATCCAGCAATTTGACATTCCCGTTGGACCCTGTTGGATTGAGCAGCTAACTCATAGTGTTACAATCCTGTTGGATTCAGCAGGCAACAGAAAAATATGTCACAGTTGGATTCTGTTGGATTTAGCAGGCAAGTCATTTTTTTATTTTTAGTTACACAGCAACTTGGCATGTTGGACTGAGCAGGAAACTCATATGAGTCACCGTTGGACTCTGTTGGGTTTTGCAGCTTGCGTAGTCCTGGTGAACCAGTAATAGGGTACTCGGTCGGTTAACATAGCAGAATGTTTGCCATATTTTATAATACATTTATAATGAATTCATACCGGTGGTTTTTCTTCGATTGATCTTCAGACTTTTGTTCAGGCAACCCTTGCCGGAACGGAGCAACGTGCACCAGTACCTCACAGACTTCCTTTGACTGTGTGTGTCCTCTCTACTATTCAGGAACGTACTGTGAAATATACAACCCTCCAGGTAAGTTTGTAAAGTGCATGTTTCTAGTCACTTGTCTAGCACTGTGGCTGTGTGCCGTAGCATCTGGGTAATCAGGGGCGGATCCAGGATTGTTTGCAGTGGGGGTTCCTGAATTTTTTCTCCGTACATGTGCCCAAAAAGTTTGTTCAATGTTGGTGGCGCCATTTAACCTTTTTGTTTTGTTCTTACCCGTACATGCAAAATAAGACCTTCACAGGGTTTTGCTTTTCTTTTTAGGTTTGCTAACGGTACCTAGGCGTAGGCCCTTACAAGCCCCCAACAAATTTTTAATTGGAAACGAGCAGGGAGGGGGGGGGGGGGGTTTCCGACCCCCAAAAACCCCCTCTAGATCCACGCCTGGTATTGCTATACATTGTGGATTCATGGTGCTTGTGTCCTTGAGCAAGGCACTTTGCCACAACTTGCTTCTGTCCACCCAGGAGTGAATGGGTACCTGTGATGGCTGGGTTGGTATGGGTTTGTTTGTGTGCGTAGCTTGCAGCCGCGCTACCTTCTCCCCAGTGAGGTGATCATGGCCCTGATGAGCAGGGGTAATAATAAGTGCCTCAAATGCCATAATTGTGGCCCTCATTAGTGTTCCTCTAATTTAAAAAAAACAATTAGGGTGACATGTTTGTGTCAAATAATGTGCATAAGGAGACAAGGTGACTACACCAAGAAATGTTTATGTGTCCCTAATGCTTAGCTGCGTTTTCTAGAAGGGAACTTCATAGTTTCAAACTGAAACTGCTTGAAAATGCTCCTAAATTACCAAAGTTTCAAGTTCATGGGTCATATATTTAGTTTGAATTGGTAAGTAAAGTTCATACACAAGTCTGTGGAAATATCTCCCTAAGGTACAGGTACCATTCTCGGTAAATACTATGTGTGTATATCATACAGGGTGAGTAAAAAAAAATGAATGGAAAAGTTTCCCCATAATTTGTTTTAACCCTAACCCCCTAGGCATTCATTTGGGGGTGAAGTCCTGTGTACTACAAAATACTACTTAGTATTCTGTAGCACCAAGTCTCTCTGTCTTTGATGATTGAGTGTATCATGACAGCAGTCAAGATACTTGCAACTAAAGTACTACGTGTACTTCTAAGTTTAAAATGATATTTGTTTTATATGAATTGGAAGGCTCAGATAAAAAAAAATTTCATCTCTAAAAAACCAGTAGTTCATGCTGTGTTTCCACCTTATGATGAGACATTTTGCCTCCAACCCCAGCAACAAACAGTAGTACTACATATTACTGCATACTTTATTTGGGGTATTAAGTAAAGGCATTGTACACAAATGGGTGAGAGTACTGCATACTACAGTTTACTACTAGTAGTATTTTGTAGCTTTAGGTGAGGTTAGGGTTAAAGTGGTTATGTAAGTTATTTAGAAGTGCATAAGCATGAAATTGTAACCCATGAAAACCATGTAATCCCATTCAGCTTGTGACTTAAAGGGACACATTGCTTTGGATTTTGCGAATTGGGCTATAAAACTGAAATGGATATGGTTGGGAAGCTTTTTTGAAAGTAGAATATAAAGATTCACATAACTATCCCTTGAAATTGCGTGGTTTTTGTTTAATTTCGTGACAAATAACGGTCCGCCATTTTGTAGAACCAAATTTTTGACTCCACAGAATGGCGGACTGTGTTCACCAGTCGTATTTCCAGTCGCATCTGGTTGAAGTACGTTCTGTTGATCCATTTTGATGTACTGTGGCAAGGCGCGCAGCACTGGCGATATGTGTCGAGAGGTAGAGAATTGTACCTGGCGATCATTCTGATAGGTTCACAAGGCCACTGGCTGCGGCGCCAGCCTAAAGACTCTTACAGTGTATTTTGCGCATTATAGACGGTGGTATTTAGTACTGGAAATAAGTCTATGTTTCGCGGGTCAGATGTCAGGGGTAAGCGGCCAATTTTTTTGTTATATAATCACTACTCACTAATTACAACACATTATACATGTTTTTTTGCATGAACAACTCTTATCAAAGATAAGGAACATTTCCAAACAGCAAAATTTCATGACATTTGAAGGCAATGTGTCCCTTTAACCTAACTGTATTTATACGTGTCCTTCCTGCAGCAACGCCCTGCGAACCCAACCCATGTTTTTCCCAGGGGACCTGCGTGGTCGTGGGGATTGATTACCGTTGTATTTGCCCACCAAACTACAGGGGCCAACGCTGTGAACAATTCATAAGTAAGTATACAGGCAACCACCATCTTGTATCTTTTTGATCCGATTCCAGTTTGTACATTTTATTTTAGGGGTGAGATTTGTCAGAAATTTTTGTTGGGATTTCAGAATTTTTAAAGAATCTCTTTTGCAATCTGGAATTCCTGACGTTTGTTCTAAAGGAGTTTTTACCTGTAAAATGTGGATATAGACCAATAAAAAGGGATATTTCGAGCGGGTGGCTTTAGGCAAGTACAAACTATATGTTGATCTGGGGTCCTCGTGGATATTTTTGGTGTGGATTTCGTGGATCTTTCATTTTTGGCCAATCTCACCCCCGTTATTTGTCGGTTTCAAATTTATCACAGTTGGTTTAACATACAAATGAATGCGTCTTGAAATGATCATGCTACCAGAACATAGATTAATTCTGTTTCATTAGTTGAGCTTTCAGTCATCTTTAAACCCTTTCAATGCCAATGTCTTGTTAATGGCAGTTTACATCATTTGCAAACATCAAAAAACAAAACTACTGAATTATGACCAAATACCATACTATACTATAAGTACCGTAAATAGCCTTCTCAAGCATCCTGTGAAAATCATGCCACCTGGTGTGCTTTCGTTTTCAAGAAAAGTGGACATTTATATCGTTTTCCAACGATTGTCGGCCGACAATTGTTAGAAATAGTCTAGTTCCCCGACCTGATAATTCCCTGGCATCTATAAATTGCTCCCTTTTGTCTAAAGTATGGTCAGGGAACCAGACTACTAAAACATAATTTTTTTTCTCTGTTTTCCGAGCATCTATGCACGCAAAACTTTAAACAGGTCAGTGTTACAATATTTGCTAGCACACTAAAATACTAACCCACCAATCTATTTATTTCTGAAAATTACAGAAAAAGCAAATTGTGTATACTACCGTTTACACAACATGACACCATTTCCCTGTTGCTTATCAATGTCAAGTCCGCTCAACAAAGAAACCACACATAGGACATCCAAGTAACTAATATATTAACTGGTTTTGAACAAGCTGTTTGTGTTTTTCGTTGTACGTACTTCATCCACATACAAACAGACAAAGTACATTTTCATAACTTTCTAATAGATCTGTCAGATGTATTTGTCAGTATAATTTTATATTTTGTGAGAAAACTCAAGTTCTCCAGCAATTTGTTGATGTGATATACAGGTTTTCTGTATAAAGTGGGACAGAAGAGAGAAAAAAGACTTTCATTTATATACCATATAAAAGAGTTGTTTTCAAAGAACATTTTTCCTTTTTCTGTCATTCCTCGACGCACTTTTCTTCAAGTGATTAACTAAGAATATGAGTTTTGTGACATTTATTTTCACAGGGCAGCTCACAAATTGTAATTTCTTGCATGTTGCATTGATTTCATTGGCCCTTTCCTTGTCTGTCACATACAGCACCCAATCCATGCAGCTCTAATCCTTGTGGTTCCAATGGCCAGTGTAACAATGCCGTCAGCAGCTTCACGTGTCGCTGTGTGAATGGTTACACCGGTGTAGTCTGCAACATACGTACGTCATTGGAGCATTCTTACTATAATTTGTGGAAGCATGCTTTTGGATGGGATTTTGTTATTTTATTTTTTGTATGCATAATTGCCCTAAGAAAGACTATAACAGGCTTAGAGCTGTTAAGCCAAAAAATGTGCTTAGCATGAAAATGTCTTGCTTAGTAAAAACAGGTTACCAGCCAAAAGTCCATGTAATTTTCATGCTAAGCAAACAGCAGCTGAATGCCAGTCAAAAGCAATATTCCACACATGGAAATCTGGTTGGTAATCCAGTTTTTATCAAGGAAGCATTTGCATGCTAAGCACATTTGTGTGCTTAACAGCTTTATGAAATTGGCCCCTGAATACCAGACCGTGTGCAGATAAGCACAGGTTGATCCTACTTTTATTGACACTGACTTTAAATAACAAAACCTGCCGTCAATGAGGGTGCCCTAAGCAGTCTCTATTGGTGAAGGACATGTTACCAGATCCACACACCCTCCTTTTTTTAATCTTTTTTAAATTTATTTAAACAACTATTTACAAATATTCCAAATTGACCATCAGTTCTGAAGCATTTTACCCACTTCTGTTGGTGTTGCCAATTGACCAATCGTGATATATTTGCACAAATGCAGTTTGTGTAGCAATAATATCCAATTACAGCAACTTTGATGCAGAACGTGCAAAATCCAAGACAAACGAAAATGTACTCCTCATATTTTCATAGTAGTTGTCCAAAGTGCATGGTTACCTGCCATAATTGGCAGATCAATTGTTTTTGTTGTAAAATTTTCTCTAAATCTTCCTTTTATAAAAAAAATTCCAGATTTATGCCTATGAATAGACCGTATCGAATATGACGTCATGGCAGCCATGTTGTGGGACACATGCGTACAGTAACAAATACCGATATAGCCTGTTGTTGTTGTTGCTATGGTAAAAGTATTCAATACAGTCTGTTGGATTGTTGAAAAAAAAATGTGACATTGTTTATTTCCTACCCATCCACAGCTCCCAATCCTTGTCTATTGAGTCCCTGTCGCAATGGTGGTCAGTGTACCACCTTCGGCACAGCTTACACCTGCAACTGCACCAATACTATCTACACCGGTGTCAACTGTGAAATTGGTATGTTTGCCCTCAAATATCTAGGATTTTTTTCATAAAGGTGAAAATGAACCAAGATTAAATGTTTATTCATAGATAGCAGTGAAATTTTTACCATTCATGTTTGTCAAATATTTCAACCTTTGTTAAGGAATTATTGTAAATTTGTTCAACATACCTGTCAGAACTGATTCAGTACTTTACACTATTGGGAAGATCATTCCATGGTGTACACAAAGGGAATATGCCAAAGTTTAACCCCAAAAATACAGATGTTAAGTGACATAAGCCTTGTTCGCATTGGACTAACTATTGTCAAAAGTTACCGTACGCGATTGTTAACATTCCACTGTGGTTATTCTTCTGTGCGTCCGCACTTGGATTACAAGGCTCGCGGAAAGTCCCTGGCCAGATAAACTATCCAGTGACATGTCCTCTGTGGTTTTGTAGAACGCGCTAAATTTACACGCATTTCATTGTGGTATGCCAGTGCCATTTGTGTTTTATTCCGAATCAACATGAAGCGACAATCAAACTCCTGATAATTTCTAGGATATCCCCCATCGTGTAGATCAAAGCAAAATAGCAGAAAACGGCAGAAATGCGGCTCAGCATTCGCTAAAGTAAACGAAAGTTTCATGTCATCGTGGGTGCATTCAGTCAGAACTGCAGCTATAGTACACAATGCATGGGGCCAAGCGCGCGTCCTGTAAAGCTCGCAAAATCGTAGAGGCATGCATTGGTCTGCAGACGGCACGTGATCAAAATGTAGGTTTTACTTTACCATGGCTGTCCGCACTGGACTTTTCAGCGACGTAAAACCTACCACGTAACTCTTCCGCTACTCGCTTGGGCCTGTAAAACTTACTGCTGCGGAGGGTAAAACCGACAATCGACGATCGACGATCGACACTTGACAATTTGGCAAGTTTACCGGCTGTCCACAGTCCGCATTGGACTTAATTTGGTTAAGTTGACAACAGTCTTCGTAGGTTTTACCAAAAAAGTCCAATGCGGACAGGGCTATATATATACATGTATTTTGAACACCCCTATGCATGAACATGCATTGAGCTTCTTGCACATGCACACATTAAAGAAAAATTGGGATGCAAATCTGTGTTTTTAATCTTTTATCTTTCAAAGTTTTTTTTGACAAAAAGGCATTTGTTATTCTGTTTTATTTTCAATTTGAGTATTTTTGTTTCTGTAATAGTTGAATATTTATTACTTTTATTCATTAACACTGCGGTGTGCCATGACAATATACACGTACTGTTACACCACCGTGACCTACTTAACAAAACAGCGCCATAGCACACCGCAGAGTTAAGTAGTGTATATTCTTATTCTTTTCTCTCCGTTTTTTTTTTTTTTTTTGCCATAATTTTTATTGTCAAATTTTAAATTGAAAAATTTGACATTGTATTTTTTATTCCGATAACCACATGTAGGCCAGCAGATCTCGGGACCATAGTGAATTTTTTTCTCCACTTTTTGCTGGCCCTTTGCCAATGTGGTCATTGTATGATCCGTGTTTATCTTTGTTTACCAATCATTTCCTGTCCTGTACAGGTATTGTTTGTTGTTCTTGGCAAAATAAAATAATTATGATAATATTAACGTCATTGGTCTTTGCATGTTTTGGGATTTTGCAGCACCCAATCCCTGCGTATCTGACCCATGCAAAAATGGAGGTTCGTGTATCAATCGCATCATGAGCTACGAGTGCAACTGCGTGGGAACTCAGGGGTACTCCGGAGTCAACTGTGAAATTCGTGAGTTGCACCTGATGAAAGTTTTCAGTATAAAACACATAAGTTCAACTGCAGTCCTCGTTTATTACAAATAGTTTTTTAGAAACAGCAACGCAATTCAGCGTTAATAAGGAAAAACATCAAGCAACGTTATCAAACAATAACGAGCCTTTTTAATCTTTTCTCCTTTTTACTGGCAAATTTGACCATAAATATTAATAAAAGCAACTCTCCATAATTCGGTCGATTCACAACTGTGCGCCGGCAGCGGCAAGCCGGGAAAGGCTAATTTCCCACTTTCGGGGTCGACATCGCATCTATCGCGTTGTATTAGATGGTGGACAAAACAGCAGTATGGATTTCGCGCGAATGCGAGTGGATGAGTTCAAGCAATTTTTGACTAATCGGGGAAAACCTTGTGCGGGAAAGAAGAGAGGGGTTGATAGATTTAGCGGAGAAGGGGTGTAAGAAGTACGGTCGATGCATTGGCGATACCCACTTCCGGTTTTGCGATGTCGCCTTTTTCCCATGATGCACTGCGTAATTTGGCCTCTCCCCGGCTTGCCGCTGGCGGCGCACCGAGTTGTGAATCGACCGAAATGATTGAATATTTAAGTGAAATAAGCTCTCTAATTGGAAAATTGTTACCACCACAAAATTATTCTTGAAAGTTGTTGTTTCAGATACCATTTTGTTCTTAGTACTGGTCATACAACATCATGAAACACTTCTGATCCTGCTTTATCAAACTTGATATCTTATGCATTAATAAGCGGTATTTCAACTGCGCATGTGCACAGTGACATGGGTCACGGGTCAATTGGGATAACTAACACGTGCGTATGAGTGCACAAGGCGGTCACACAACGCACTCGCGTTAAATTCAATCAGAATGGGCATGCGCGTAACATCGCATGACATTACATCAGCAATTTTATCCCGAATAACCTTTGCCCTGGACTACTTCATCAAGATACCAAACTAGCTTATTTTGACTATATGAACCAGTCTTTAAGGCTACTACTATCAGAGTTGTAACTTTTCCGATTTTAAACAGAAAACGGATTCAAGTCGGCATTTTTTTTTTTTTTTTTTTTAATATCAATGAAAACATAACAGCCTCTCTGTCTCAAAAAGTGTTGTATCTGATGTACTTTTTTTACTTAATGCGTATTTTCATGTAAAAAAAAATGAAACCAGGGAGTTCGTCCAACGTTTAGGCCTAAACAACCAGCGTAAAGACGACTTCAATCCGTCTCGCTTGTCATAGCTCCATTCGGGCTGAAGAGTAGCCTAGCTAAAAACCCTAAAGTTTGGGTTTGGGGAGGTCCAGCAAAAAAAAACGAGGACAGCACATTTGAAAATGCTGTGTACAATTCAATCTCTTTTAGACATGTATAAATATATTGTAGCGGAAGAGTTGAATCAAATCAGCAAAAACTTTGTCGTATCTCTCTCTGTTTAGGCCAAATCAAAACAAATCCATGTTTAGCGTCCCCGCCCGCTTCCTTTTTTGAAGCCGCCTGCTTTTTTTTGCTTTTTTAAATGAAAAAACACGAAAAAAAATGAAGAATATTTGATCTTTTTGCGAAAAAAAAAAAAATCCAAAAACAAAAAGTCGTATTTTTAGACTCTAGCATCACCTTGTGTATGCTGGCGGCCATCTTGAAAAATAGCCCAGCCGGACGTCTTGGAAAATGTGTCGAGCGGCCATTTTGAAAAGAAAAAAAAAGAAAAAAAAAAGGGCCTCCTCCTTCCTATTTTTCAAAAAGGCAGGACGCTAAACAGGTTTTTTTTTTTTATTTGGCCTTACAACAACCGAGAGAGACAAGTAACGAACTTGCTTCTTCTTCGAATTGGTCACATCACGGCATGGCTTAACATTGTCCACAGGGCTTACTTTATTTTTAACCTCGTTTCTAATAGTATTAGATAAACCAAAAAAAAGAATTTTTTTCTACGACTGACCTCTTTTTTCTAATTTTACCTGTCCGAGGGCAACACAACAAATTTTGTTTGGCCTCATGAATATGTGTGAGAGGTATAGTAATGACTGTTATTGGTAATCCAATTTTATTTTGTTAAAATTGTCCTCAGTACCCAATCCTTGCAACAATCTCATCTGTCTTAACGGCGGTGTCTGTGTGAATGGGCAGTGTGCCTGCTCCAATACTGGTTACAGTGGAACAACATGCCAAATTTGTAAGTATAACATTACTGTTTCATTTTAAGCCATTTTTGCCCATCCCGACATGATTTTAGCACTGCAAGCTAAGTGCTTCCAAAAGCCTGTGGGGGGGGGGGGGGGGAAATCACATGCTTACTCGGGCTGGACTCGAACCCATGACCCACTGACGTGTTCCCATTGGACTTTTCTTTACATCAACTTGCGGTAAGTTACCGCAACTTGCTGTCAATGTTCCTTTGCGTAATCTTGCAGCTGTTTTCACTTGGACTTTTGTTAACATGGCCAGACTGTCAAGTTTCTTGTAGGTGGCTGGTATGCCAGGAACGGGCTGTGCAGCCAAGCGTAAACGTAAATAGTATGCACCACACTGAATAGAGTGGTCCTCTTCATAGCACTTGGACCCCTCCCTTTCAAAAAAGTCCAATGGGAACACCATTTTCTGCATTTTTAATCCGTTATTGGGGTATTGTTTACGTTATACTTGGTTGCAAAAACCTCTTGTTTCCCCATGAAATACCCGGTATGCCCGAGTTCAAGGGGTTAAAATAGATATTTGCTTGTCAGTATACATTGCTTAACGTCGAGTTCGGAAAGAGTATAAATCTCTTGTAATTTATGTCATCTCTGACGCATATTCCATTCTCGTATTGTAATATTTTAGTTCTCCATTGGGCTACATGCTAAGAGCGAGCTATGCAGCTAAGCGTAAATGCAAACAATAGGCACCGCACTGAATAGAGTGGTCCTATTCATCGCACTTGGAGCCCCCCCCCCCCTTTTTTTTTTGAATGAAACTGTTTGAAAAAGCTCCATCTATTTATTACACTCCCATTCAAGAACAATATAGTTGAAACATGAATGGGTTGAGTACATGCAGAAATGCGCCTATAGACATCGGCTAGTCAGGTGGTCTTTTTTAAACCACGGCTATGGCCACCGTCCGTATTCAAGAAATTAAGATGAATTTTAAGACTGTTCCTTATACTTGCAAATCCTTCTTATTTTTGTTTTTTTCTTGTGTAAAACATTTACACCTATGACTTTTTGTGTTCCAGTGACGAACGCCTGTTTCTCCAATCCCTGCACCAACAATGGGACCTGCCGAAACTTTATGTCTTTCTTCCGCTGTGATTGCAACCTGGAAAACGGGGGAATATACTGCGAACAGTGTAAGCACTTCTCCGTATACCGCTGCACATGATCACCGCACACTCAGTAAAACACTGTAGTCGTGGCGACAGTATTTTGGTATCTTTAGTTCATAGTAATCACAATCTTGCAGCAAAAAACTGTGATATCCTTCAGGTCCAAGCAAGTATGTCAGATTTGTGTATCAAAAGCTTCTACAATGGAATTAAAACTCGTAGCTTGTATCAGAAATTTCAAAACTGGACAACTCTTTAGCATAAATTCTCCAAGTAGAGAAAGAAACATCGAAGGAGTTGGACTTGAACCTGTGACCTCCGGAATACCGTGCCCTAATTGTCATTGGGGAGGCACTTGTCAGAAGTCATAAACCCATAATTGCTGTATAGCCAGGGATCACGCCCAACTTTATGATACAACCTGGGAAGCGACATTGTGGATCACTCAATGAGGATACGACTTTTTAACTTCATTCCAATTTACCGAGTTAGTTTCTTTTTTAGTTTATTTGATGAATTAGAAGTTAAAAAGTCGAATCCACAATGTCGCTTCCCAGGTTATATAATTTGGGAGACTGCCAACATAGGGCAAGATGGCTCAGTTGGTAGAGCGCCGGTTCGGTATTCCGGAGATCACAGGTTCAAATTCTACTCCTACTAGTTTTCTTTGTTCACGTTGAAAATTTGTTCAGTTTTTGTATTGTTTTGTTTGATGATTCTAAAAGGCATGTAATACGTTTGAATCTCAGACCTACTTTGGCATGTTGTATGACTCTGTTGAGAAAAACATTGTCTTCGGTATTCAGTCGTAGATACTATCACTATAACACTATCCCTTGTGGATTGTTTGACGAACTATAATATTTGAACTGTAGATGTGTACAGTGGTGAAGTAGTTGATTCTTGTGTATTGCTTGCATCGACCAGCAACAATCAAATGTTCAGCAGTGTTGAATGTTAATCATTCACTGATAACCACGCCATTGAAGCTGACCCAATTATCGTACAGTGAACCACACTTAGAGAATATATTTTTGACAGACAGTATTACCTATATTCCACAAACTTTTTTGACATTCTCAATGCATCACGGGATTGGATGACAAACTTACGGCATAAGAAGTGCATGCACACCCAGAATGCCCGTCATTGGTCATATTGGTTGTCATGGTTGTAAAAATCCTATTCTGATTGGCTAGTAATGTGACACTGTTAGCTGTTCTAATTCCAGAGAATTGCATTTATCAGTAACTGGTACCCTGGGAGGCATTCCCCAATTATTTCCTTATTTTTATTGCTATTAAATATTGATATATTTTTTTCTGGTTATTATTTTCCTTATGTTCCTTGCAAAGATATGTGAAAAGAGTATCTCTCAACTCATGACAGATATTTAATATAAAATCAATTAATATTTGGACTGGTTCAAAGTGTCATAGGTTTGTGTATAAATTACATGGTCTGTTTGTCATCCATACCCACAATGCATTGAGAATGTCGAAAAGGTTCATTAGTAGACACAGTGAAATGCTGTGGCTAAATCTTATAGTACATCTCTTCTGCCCCACCCCCATACAGACAACAATCCATGCCAGGCCACGCCCTCTCCATGCCTGAATGGTCAGTGCATTGACCTTGGTGGCTACAAGTCTACTTGCAACTGCCCCCCCAGCTACACAGGATCAGCATGCGAGACGAGTAAGATAATAGTTTGTATTAACCTCTTGAATACGGATGACGGCCATAGCTGCGGTTTGAAAAAGACCACCTGGCCAATTGACATCTATAGGCACATTCCTGTGCTTACTCATTCATGTTTCAACTATATTGGTCTTGAAGTGCAATGAATAGATGGAGTTCTAAAGTGCGATGATAGGACCACTTAATTCAGTGTTTTGCCTATTGTTTGCATTTACGCTCGGATGCATAGCGTGTTCTTTTTATACCAGCCCTCGTCAATAATTGCCAGAAAGGGTTAGATGGTAGATGCACATTGAAACCTGGGTCCAATTTCACGGAGCTGCTAAGGGAAAAAATCTGTTTAGGTTGAGAAGTCCTCCTTAATTGGTAAAAACGGGATTACCGACCACATTTTCATGGGATGTATGTTGCTTGTGACCGGTGTTTTAAGATTTAATTTGCTTCGCATGAAATGGAGTATACCTGTTTTTACTGAGCAAGAATTGTTTTGGTGCTTCACAAATGTTTGTGCTGAGTGGCTCCATGAAGTTTTGCCTGTGGACTGACACTGTGCAGGCCGAAAAACTGGAATAAGTTGTTTTGGCATGGTTTCTGGGTAACATGACTGACGTTTTACTCGCCACTGAATTTTTCATGTCACAGAGAGTTAGGTATGGTCAAATATCACTCACAAAGTTTCATATTTGGGGATCCTTCCACTTCTAAAAACATTTCTTCGTCATCTTCATATGTGATGCGTCATCAAGCAAAATCAGTCGGAACTCGGCAATCCTTGTTTTGAGATGTGGGCCAAAATATGTTTGTAGTAAATCAAAATTGACTTTTTTACAAAAACAGAAGGGAAAAGTTCTTCTTTCACATGAAAATATATGACATGTATTATATATGTGCTAAAAATGACTCAATTATTAAAGTACTGTAACTTTAAAGTTGATTTTCCCAGTTTCTTTCTTTTTAATGTGCCGGTGTTCAAATATTTGTAACTTTTTAACCAAAGGTCGTATTCACATGTTTTTTTTTTTACTAATATGGAGCTTGAAGTACGCTACAAATGAATATGTAAAAATCCCAAAATTTCCCAGGGCCTACTTCAGACTACCTACTTCATTACCAGAAAAAATTTAGGGTAAAATTAAATTTCATCTTGATGCAGGCATATCACCATAATTACATAATCAAATCAAAAAATCCCCAAACACCATGTTTGTTATAACAAATGTCTACATCTAGTTCCATATAATGTTTTACTTCAGGAGTGAACCACTGTGAGAGCAACCCTTGCCAGAATGGTTCAACTTGCCTCACTCAGATAGATGGTTATACCTGCAATTGTAGGGCTGGCTATGGAGGAGTATTATGCAATGAAGGTAAGTCAATGGCTCTTTCTTTAAAAACCCTAAACTACCCCCAAACCTTACAAACTCCAACAGCAGGTTGTGTTGAATTTTGTTTGATTTAGATGAGGGTATGAGACTTGTGGAAATGTTGGACTTTGCTGGGGTATATTTGCAGGGTGTTTGGTGGGTGAATTCATGGCCAGGCACTGATATGCTGTACTGTGCAGAATACATGTACATGTATACTGCATATGCATGTGTACACATGTACATCTACTGTGTGTTGTTGCTGGGTTTTTTTGCTCGGGTATATTTGAAGTGTTTGGTGGGTGAGTTCACGGCCAGGTACTGGCAGAGTTGGTGGTCATTAGTCTTAATTTGAGCTGTTCTGATCATACAAGGTTATCCTCCCCTCACTGTTTTCAACTGTTTTTCTGTTGATAGCGCCGCAAAGGTGAGGTCTGATTTTGATTTTGCAAGTTTTCCGTGGGGAAAAATGAAATGTCGAACATTATTTATTTATTTATTTATTTTTATTTTTTTTGTGTTTTGTGCCCAAACATGACTGCAATATATTTGCATTGTATTTATTTTTGTGTAACCATTGCGAGTTCTTTTGCCACGTTTCTGCAGTCGTTCTGTCTTGCATCTCCAACCCGTGCCAGAATTTTGGGACGTGCATCAACGGACCCGACGCTACTTATACCTGCAACTGCCCTGTGTTGTACGAGGGTGCAAACTGTGAAATTAGTGAGTATACTCCAATGTTCCATCGACCTTTTACCGTGTGTCGCAGTTTGTTGAAAGTCTTTCATAACTCACAGGCGCTTCTCCTTTATTGTTTGTTTGTTTATTTGTTTGTTTATTTATTAACCACATCCAATAGCGGAAGAACCACCAATTACAGAAATATAGCATAAATATTGAACATTATATACATCATTTACAAACATCCAAAAACAAAACTACTGAATCATTACGAAATACCGTACTAGACTGGCAGTCTCAAGCATCCTGTGAAATCATGGCACCTGTTGTGCTGTTGTGCTGTTGTTGTTTGCACCGAAAGCTCGGGTAAAACTATCCGGTGAGCACTGTTTCACCTTTACCATATATATATATATATGTATATACTGACCTTTTCGAGCATAGGGTGACCGGTCACCGTTTTTCTTTGGGTATGGGGCGACCGACCGGCTTAGGGCGACCGATTACCGGTCGCCTTAAAGTAAAAGCAATAGGAAAAGATTGGGTTAGGTTGCATTTTTTAGAATGCACAATCCCCATAGACCGGTCGCCCTAATGCGGGAAAGGGCGTTATATATATATATATATATATATAGTTTCAGCCAATATATATTGTCAGCCGACAATCGTTGGAAATAGTCTAGATCCCAGACCTGATAATTCCGTGGCATCTATAAATTGCTCCGTTTTGTCTAAAGTATGGTCAGGGAACCAGACTACTAGAACATAATTTTTTCTCTCCATTTTCCCAGCATCTATGCACACAAAACTTTAAACGGGTCAGTGTTACAGTATTTGCTAGCACACTATAAAATACTAACCACCAAATCCATTTATTTCTGAAAACTACAGCTATAAGCAAATGGTGTATACTACATGTAGCTTTAAACCGTTCTCTATATTCAATAAATAGAATAACAAATATATCAATATATATAGAAACAAATACTAGATGAAGAAAATAAAACAGGGTGGGGATTAGGGGTGTGCATCGGAACCGGGTACTCGACTAACCGACCATTCATGTCAGGAACTGGTTCCAGATTATGGAATCGAGTACCCGCACAACTTTCCATTATCGCACAAGATGCACAGTAACTTCCCAGACAATGAAAAAGTAAAGGTTTTTAATGTTATTTGTCAGGAATTTTCAAAATTAAATGACACTCACGAAAGTTGACCATAAAGGGAATTTACTGGTCGTGGTTTTGTACTCTGGGCATGGAAAAGAGCCTTGAAAAGACATAATAGCATGCCTCATTCCACAATAAATACAACTGTATAAAGCTTCCGGACAACCGTCTTTTGTGATATTCCGGCGCATGCATGTGCCGGCACATGCAAAGGCAGAGAAGTGATCATGTTTACTGGACAGGCATGAGATTTTTTAGACTTTGTTTGAAATCAGACTTTTTTTAATCTCAGAGAAAGATATTATTGGAACTTCCGGGATTGGAAGTTTTGGTTGTGGTTTCTTTAACCATGGAGGTATTAAAAAGGACCTCCATGCTTTAACGGTTACCCGGGTACCCAAATTTTTTTAAATCGGGTACCTGGTTCTTTTACAACCCGTAAATGCACACCCCTAGTGGGGATGGGGTACGTAGTAGGGGTGGGGGTGTGGTGCGTAGTAGGGGTGGGGTGTGGTACGTAGTAGGGGTGGGGGTGTGGTGCGTAGTAGGGGTGGGGGTGTGGTGCGTAGTAGGGGTGGGGGTGTGGTGCGTAGTAGGGGTGGGGGTGTGGTGCGTAGTAGGGGTGGGGGTGTGGTGCGTAGTAGGGGTGGGGGTGTGGTGCGTAGTAGGGGTGGGGGTGTGGTGCGTAGTAGGGGTGGGGGTGTGGTGCCTAGTAGGGGTGGGGGTGTGGTGCGTAGTAGGGGTGGGGGTGTGGTGCGTAGTAGGGGTGGGGGTGTGGTGCGTAGTAGGGGTGGGGGTGTGGTGCCTAGTAGGGGTGGGGGTGTGGTGCGTAGTAGGGGTGGGGGTGTGGTGCGTAGTAGGGGTGGGGGTGTGGTGCGTAGTAGGGGTGGGGGTGTGGTGCGTAGTAGGGGTGGGGGTGTGGTGCGTAGTAGGGGTGGGGGTGTGGTGCGTAGTAGGGGTGGGGGTGTGGTGCGTAGTAGGGGTGGGGGTGTGGTGCCTAGTAGGGGTGGGGGTGTGGTGCCTAGTAGGGGTGGGGATGGGGTGCCTAGTAGGGGTGGGGATGGGGTGCCTAGTAGGGGTGGGGGTGTGGTGCCTAGTAGGGGTGGGGGTGTGGTGCGTAGTAGGGGTGGGGGTGTGGTGCGTAGTAGGGGTGGGGGTGTGGTGCGTAGTAGGGGTGGGGGTGTGGTGCGTAGTAGGGGTGGGGGTGTGGTGCGTAGTAGGGGTGGGGGTGTGGTTAGGTGGAGAATAACTAATAGAAACATAGGGGAAGGGAAGGGAGGTAAAAGACGACAACAAAAGTAAATACATTTAAATTAAATAAATTAAACAAATGCATTCGAATACGTTGATATGCTACACAGAACTGATCAACCGCTGGTGCTCGAAAGAGCACAGGATACCTGTTTGCGGAAAGAATTAATTAGGGAAGGTGTACCGAATACATTACATTTCTCATGGAGCCATTACAAAAACAGACACTTCCGAATATTTAATTTTACTGATTATAATGCATACAGTACAATCCTGGTGCCTAGTAGGGGTGGGGGTGTGGTGCCTAGTAGGGGTGGGGGTGTGGTGCGTAGTAGGGGTGGGGGTGTGGTGCATAGTAGGGGTGGGGGTGTGGTGCGTAGTAGGGGTGGGGGTGTGGTGCGTAGTAGGGGTGGGGGTGTGGTGCGTAGTAGGGGTGGGGGTGTGGTGCGTAGTAGGGGTGGGGATGGGGTGCCTAGTAGGGGTGGGGATGGGGTGCCTAGTAGGGGTGGGGGTGTGGTGCGTAGTAGGGGTGGGGGTGTGGTGCGTAGTAGGGGTGGGGGTGTGGTGCGTAGTAGGGGTGGGGGTGTGGTGCGTAGTAGGGGTGGGGGTGTGGTGCGTAGTAGGGGTGGGGGTGTGGTGCGTAGTAGGGGTGGGGGTGTGGTTAGGTGGAGAATAACTAATAGAAACATAGGGGAAGGGAAGGGAGGTAAAAGACGACAACAAAAGTAAATACATTTAAATTAAATAAATTAAACAAATGCATTCGAATACGTTGATATGCTACACAGAACTGATCAACCGCTGGTGCTCGAAAGAGCACAGGATACCTGTTTGCGGAAAGAATTAATTAGGGAAGGTGTACCGAATACATTACATTTCTCATGGAGCCATTACAAAAACAGACACTTCCGAATATTTAATTTTACTGATTATAATGCATACAGTACAATCCTAATCGTAAGACCTTAAAAAGTTAAAGATAGCTATTTTCAAAGTGAACAAAGAAAGCTGTCAGGAGCGGGATTCGAACCTGCAACCTCCGGAATACCGTACCGGTGCTCTACCAACTGAGCTATCGTGCCCCTATGGTGGCGGTCTCCCAAATTGTCAGTATCTTTGTTCAGGGTGCTAGTCGGAAGTCATAAACCCAGAATGCTGTATAGCCAGGGATTACGCCCCAACTTCGATACAACCTGGGAAATGACATTGTGGGGATCACTCAATGAGGATACGACTTTTAACTTATAACCCTAACCCAGCCAGACGCAGCACAGTGCATCTGTGGTGACAGCTTCACTTTGCTGCACTCTGCACACAAGTCAATGTGACAAAAGTATGCAATCTGATGCATCTGGCAGGGTTTCTAGCCAAAATACCCTGGAGGGTTAGGGATAATATTGTCAAACAAAACCACCAGGGAAACTGACTAGGTAATTTGAATGAATTTTCCAAGTGAACAAAGAAAACTGACCGGAGGGGGATTTGAACCTGCTGCAGGTCACAGGTTCGAATCCCGCTCATGCCAGTTTTCTTTGTTCACTTTGAAAATTCATTCAAATTACCTAGTCAGTTTTCCCTTGTGGTTTGCTTGACGATATTTATGTTTATCAACTTGAGTCCCCTGTGTACCAGTCTGTTTCTGGTACCTTTCCATGTGCTAGAAATTCAATCTTTGTCTGGAATTTTCATATTCATACCCATTTTTATACTCGACATGTCTAATTTTCATCACCCACCGACACCTACATTTTTAACTAAATTAAATATGAGAGACCCAGGTTGTAGAAATCCTTCATTGATCACGTGTAAACATCTGAGACTTTGTCTGCCTTAAGGTAAAGGGCCGGTCACACAGGCCACGATAACGATGACGAAAATGATGCGAATAAACGTTCTCTATTGGTGGATGGGTGCGACAATTCCACCAATGAATGACATTCATTATCACTGTTTTTGTTATCGTTATCATGGCCAGTGTGACCAGCCCTTAACCCCTTGGGCACGGTATTTTACGGGAGACGTCAGGGTGTTGCAGCGGTTCTGGCAGCCAAATCGAACCGCTACAATGTGTTTGTGCAGTCAAGCATGACATAAACAATAATCCACCAATGGATTGAAACTGCACAAACAGTAGCAAACGGCGTCATCCGGCCTGGTGGCACTGGGGTTTTTTTTCGGCATAGGATGTCTTCCGTACGCAAAGGGTTAATTGTTGATGTGCTGTATTTTTATAGGGAAGGATTATTGCGTTACAAACCAACCATGCCAGAACAGCGCCACGTGCCGCAACCTGTTCAGCTTGGGGAGAGACTACCAATGCCTGTGCCCAAATGGTTTCTATGGACAAGACTGCGAGCTGGGTGAGTTTAAGCATTCAAACCTTTGTATTTTTATGTAATCCTCAAACTTTTCAGCCTGGTACAATGTAGTGCCACAGATCCAGCTCAAAGGAGTATTTAGTTATTTTTCCTTTTTTTTTTTAAATGGAACAAAGAAAGTTGACTGGATTTGAATTTTTAACCTCTAGAATACTACTACTCCAGTGGGCGCATTCTTTTTTTTTAGGAAAATTTATTTTGCATCCCCTGCCCCTCCCCCGTTAAAACTGTTGTAGAGATTTGTTCTGATTTATTTAGAGATGTCGTTATTGCAGTGGTTATTTGTTTATGAATAATGCACTTGTGTTGGTAGATATTTGTGCATTAAGCTAAGTACTTAGGGGTGGGGCTATTTCTTAACTTGGGGGTGCCGTTGAAAAATATGTACAGTGTATACCAATGTATGCCATTGCGTGTAAACATTTTGAAGTACTGTACAATGCGGGAGTGAACCTTGATTTGGTAATTTTCAAATCTGTTTGTTTTTTTGTTTTTTTTTTCTTTTTCTCTGACAGAGGTCAACGAATGTTTCAGCACACCATGTCAGAATGGCGGCAGCTGTCGTGATCTCAACCATGAATTCCAGTGTGAATGCCTGCCTGGTTATGATGGAATATTCTGTAACATAAGTACGTCTCTTTACTCTCCCTGACTTTCATGTTTGAGACCTTTTTCTACATTTGATCCGCTATAAATGTGTGGAGTATTGACAGACGAATTTCACATTTTAGGAATTTAGCACCGATCTGCACTTTACAGGTTTGAAAGTGACGCTCGGTGCTAAGTAAACAACCTATGTCATGATCATTCGTATGCAATTTATACATGGTAAAACCATTTGAATTTTGAAAAGTCGCTAATCAAATTGTCCAAAAACAATGTAATGCAGGTAGGCCTAATTAGTGTATTTGAGAATCACTGTTGGTGGGCATTTTTGGTCACTCATTTTGCCATTGTTTCCACATCATCAGAAGTTCAAAACCATGAGGTGGGGGTGCCCCACCCATGTATGTTGGGGATTGTCACTAAAATTTTGTTTTGGGGGTGGGGATTTGGTCACTTCAAAAGTGGGTGAAAGCCCGGGGGGGGGGGGAGGGATGGGGGAAGCAATTGATAGGTGCATAAGATAATTGACTACTTGGTGGCTCGGTGATTCGGACTGCGGGGATGTTTTAAGAAAATCTCCAAATAACATTGAACAAGCGATCCGATAGTCTACAAAAATGGTGTAATTTCTATTCATGGTAGGCAGCTAGAAAATGATAATTTTCACCGCAATTAGACCAAATTATGCCGATTGTATTGCAAAGGAGTTGTTTTCAAAACTTAACCACAGGTGTTACCCTTTGTGTTACTCCCAGTGTAATTTTCATAAAGTTAACCCTAAAACTTCTCAAAATGTGGTTTTGTGTAGACTGAGCCATATTTAAATCTATGCAAATTAGTGGGCGTACCATTTCAACCATTCATTGAGAAATGCTTTAATGCTTCTTTGCTGCTCGCACGTGGTTCGTGCCTCCTGCTGATAAGCTCTAAATACATCAAATGGTTCACGCGGATTGACTGTTGGTATCTACACAATTCGCTGGTACCCATCGATAGTCTAGTGGGTATGGGTGGGCTGAACGCAACCTTGCCGTGAAAATCACCAGAAATATTAGAGCAAGCAAAACAAATATAACACAAAGGGGACACATAGCTGATTAAATACATCCATCGATTGCTGTATTTAACATCGAGCAAGGAGAATAATTTTTACCCTCCCGTGGCTGAATTAAACGGAAGGATGGATTATTGTATCCTTTGCTTGGAATATTAATGCTCACCTGTTCCGACAAGCTACATGCATGTTTAAAAAAGTCAGTACTCATTACAATGTCAGTATTCATTCGCCCTGAAAGCAAAGTACGTCTGAAATAAAATATCCTGCACCTCTAGACCTGAAACCTTATAAAGTGATTGACAGCAAAACAATTATTTATACATTGTAATACCATGTAACAAAATGTATATACATGTAATGGGTTCAGCTCCAGAGTTTCTTTGTGTAGGGCGCCCTGGACTGCAAAGCCTGCGAAAATAAAACAAAAAATATTCCATGCCAACCACACGTGGCATCTGGAGAGTTGTGCTCGACTACCAGCATTTCAAAGTCATCCCGAATGTTTCATTAAAAATATTTAAAATCGTCTCGTAAAAGGGGAACAAGGGAAATTCTCTGGTCACATCGAACATACCGATTAATAACGTACAGTGGCCTACTTTTATTTTCTCATCTGACGAAATCTTGTGGTTAAAAGCATTTTTTTTTCGGTTCGGGATCATTCTTTTAAAATGCTAATTCAATTTAAAAAAATAAATGTGATTCAACAACTCGCAGAAAAAATATAAATAGGGGAGAAAACATTTTTTTCGGTTTAAAGTCTAAGTTTATAATAATGGACAAGCTGTCAGTAAATCTGCGATAAGATGCAAAATCTATTAAAACGTTCTAAATATATAAAGTATACAATCGGCGTACTCCGCACTTCATTGTAATATTTAGTTTCATTCACATGCAAATTAGCCATCCCAGCTCTGGCCATTTGAAGCACGATATGTGGGCAAGGAAACCCCCCCCCCCCCCCCCCCCCCTTGTGTCGGTCATTGTGTTCCCAGGATCTCAGGAATTCTTTTAAGAAATCTAGGGGGATATGTTAGGTAACAATAGTCTGGAGTGTATAGGGTATTAATGGCTCTGGCTGGTGGCGGTAACAAAGAAAAGGCTTTGATCCAGATATCCGCAGACTAAGCTGTTTCTCAATATTGATGGCTAGCAACGGCCTCAAACAATGACTGGCGACAAACCATCCGGCGATGTAGTTGAGAACGAACTTTTGCGACATTTCAATCATGCTGAAATTTGTTGACGATTTTATCGCCATATCGGCGATATCGCGAGGTAAAAAAATCGACTACGAAAAAAATGAATATCGTCAGCCCTAATTGATACACATGATTTTTGGACATGATAGTGAATTTTAAATGTTTGCAACCATGTACGGACAAAACAATGCCTCTGAGTTGACTTGTATACGAAGTACTTTTAATATTTATCTGTTTATCTTACTCATGTGCAGACGGGGTATTGTAGTATTTGATTGAATTATTATTTAGAAACTTTCATTTCGTTTTATTTTTCTCAAACCACTACTCAAATATGTGACCCGCTCTTCAAAAAAGTGTAATTATATGTGGTGTGTGAAAACTTCTATGTGAAGCTGGTAAAAAAAAACTTCCCATAAGTGATTTTTTTTGGGGGGGGGGGGTGTTGTTGGCTTCTATTATATCCATATTTTCATAATTTATTTTCAGAAACATTAATATTCATAAATAAAGATGAAAAACTAAATGTTGATAGAAATTACTTCTATCTCATTTCTTTGCACTTTTTGTGTTTAAAGGGCTATATCTCTAAAACACACTTCTGTTAAATTGGAAAATATGAGTATACAAATGTCAAGATATCTCGAACACAAAATGCCGCATGGGTCAAACCTACACCAAATTAAAGCTTAGGATGTGACAAATTCAACTACATGTATGTATATAACAATTTTTTTTTTAAATTGTGACATATTACCTATTTTTGTAGAGCCGCGGCTCATAATATGTTAATTTTCCACTGAGATTTGTTTGTTTTTCTTCTCTCAACAGATATCAATGAATGCATCTCAAACCCATGCACGAATGGAGGCACATGCATCGATCGCAACAATGGATACCTGTGCACATGTATTCTTGGCTACATGGGTAGCAACTGCGAAACAGGTAGTTTACAAATTGATGGCATTCCTGGAAATATCTCACTGGGATGAGCTGTTCACAATATAGCAAGCTTTTGTGAGCTTAAAGCCTGGTTTCCATATAGTTGTTATATTTGCCGACAGCGTCGCCGAAGAGTCCCCGATGCAACGCCTATAAATGGAAACGCTTCATCGGGGACTTTCCCAACATGGACGGCGACAGTCGGCAAAGATCAACCAAGTTCAACTTTGCAGACTGTCGCGTCGTGAGAGTAGGCCCATTCAAATACACGTACTGGCATGCCGTGCATTCAACGATGTCTCTCACCGCTTGAGTGCCACAAATTTGACCCATTTTATCCTTTGACCAAGAAATATGAGCATAAATGTAAGTAAAATAGCTGCCCGTAATTGAAATCTATCTAAATGAAATATCAGTTCAGCTTTCAGAAAAGTGAAGTACCAAAAAACGCCATTTCAGTGAGACATTTTCAAGCATTCGGACGCCATTTTGTTGAAAATGTTCAGCCGAATGACGTCCAGAACCGTCTCTGCCGGACGTCTGCGACTTGCCATCTTGCGTGCTGTCGGCGTTCATTGCGATTATATGGAAACCAGGCTTAAGTTCTGTGTGTCTATGAAAAATGTCTGTCAATAAAATAATTTACTATAATAAGCCAGTTCGGTATTCCAACTACGCATGTCTACATCAAGATTTGGCAAATTTTTCTTTCGGGAGAAACATTTCATCGTATGCGTGCAAAAGCATAGTGGGTACCAGCAAATTTAAAGCGAGCATCGTGTTCTAAAGTAACATTTTTCAAAAAACGTTTGGACAGCGAAGTGTTTTCAGGTGTCTTGTGTGTCCAAACTTTTGTTCAAACAAAAGTTTTCCATCGTCTTTTCGATTGCACGAAAAATTGCACAGAATGCAGATTCGGTTACCACGTTCCCCCATAGCCTTGTGTGCGTGTATCTGACACGATTTTCCTGAGAGAAAAATCCTCAAATCTTGTTGTGCACATGCGCAGTTGGAATACCGCACTGGCTTATTGAAATCTATCAAAATGAAATTACACAAAAAAAACTGGCATTTTACTAGGAAATTTTTAGTGGTTCACATGCTATTTGTTCTTTATGAACCGTCTCTGCACTGACGGTCTATGACTAGTCATCTTGTGCACCATCAGCGTTCCTTACTACTGTAGACTTTAGACATGAACAACCTGCTTGCTCTATTATAGGAACCATGTTCTGTAAATTGACATTCTAAGGGAGGAAATAGAATGGACCTTATTCGTAGCAGCCATCTTCGCTAGTGTCTTTGTAACCCTTGGATAGGCATGAAATAATGCTATCGGCTCATGTTCACTCCTTGCCAGATATTAATGAGTGTGCCAACGCTCCGTGTCAGAACCAAGGAACGTGTATGGACCAGGTGAACGGCTATAACTGCAGCTGCCCTATTGGATGGGAGGGCAGAAACTGTCAGAATGGTGAGCTACCTGCTTAGGCAACAAAAACAATAGTTCTGCTTCAGATTACATGCCGTTCAAGGGGTTAAGGGGTTAAGATTCCTCTTGAAGTAGGGAAGATCGTGAGATGAAGGGAAACATGCACCAGGCAAAGAATTCCATAGAGATACAGAACGAGGGAAAAAGCTATTGGCATAAGTTTTTGCTTCACATTTAGGTTCAGCTGGAGTATATTTGTGGGATCAGGCGAAAAGCCGAGTTTCAGGCAGAAATACCCTAACTGGAGGATCGAAGCTGGACAAGCCGGTGGAACATTTACCATGAAAATATATGTAGAATAGACTAAAGAGCAGCAACAGATCTTTGGTGGGGGAGTGATTGTAAGGATGAGCCAAACTCAGCTTCTCCAACCAAATTTGCACTTTTGTACTTTGGGCACTTTATCACTGATCACTTCTCTTCATACAGAAGTAAATGGGAACCTGTGATATAGAGTTGGTTTATGTGTTGAAATTAACCTTTAACCCTAACCCTCCAGGGCATTTTTGCTGAAACCCTGCCCAGACGCATCGGATTGCATACTTTGTCACATTGACTTGTGTGGAGAGTCCAGCAAAGTGGAGCCGTCAGCACAGATGCACTGTGCTGCGTCTGGCAGGGTTAGGGTTAATGAGGGAGCACATTTTAATCCAACCGGGTTTCCAGTCTGGGTATTTTTAATAGGCTGGGCAATAGTCATGAATATTGGCATTAAAAAAATGCTTGAAACCATGTTAAGCAGGGGTAATAAACCTTAATGTAATGCCTGGATGACCACATTGGTTGATTCATACTTTTATCCTTGAACATAATTTTCATACATTGTTAATATTTGTATATTCAGGTGTTGGCTGTCAATTGAATTACGATCTCATGGAGTGCAACTCGGTGAAAATCAGCAGCCCCAACTACCCCTTGAACTACGGCTACGACGAAGACTGCCAGTGGATCCTAATCTCCGACCTCGGAAACACACTGACTGTCTCCATCACTAGCTTCCAGACGGAACGCACCTACGACAAGCTGAGCATCGGCAATGGGGAGGTAGTCAGTGTGCAGAGTATCGGGCAAGAGTATTCAGGCTCATTGAACACCACCAGACCCATCCAGTTTACCTCCACAGGGCCTGCTCTGTGGATGACGTTTATGACAGATATGGACAAGATAGAGCAGGGGTTTGAGCTGACGGTCAAGGATAATTGCATGCCATGTGAGTCTTGTATTTAAGCACCGGAGTTGTAAGTAGGTTCCTTAGTAGTCTCAAGTCTCTGAAAGCAACTCTCAATTCAGGTCTCAAGTCTTAGAAAGCTAGTCTCAATGCAAGTCTCGCAAATCTCAATCAAAGTTTCAAGTCCTTGAAAGCAAGTGTCAGTTCAAGTCTCTAGTCTTTGGAAGCAACTCTCAATTCTTTAAAACTAAGTCTAAATTCAATTTTCAAGTTTTTGAAAGCAAGTCTTTAGAAGCAAGTCTCAATTGAAGTTTTGAGTCTTTGGAAGCAAGTCTCAATTCAAGTCTCTCTAGTCTTTGAAAGCAATCTCCATATAACTTCTCACTTTTTAAAAGCAAGTCTCAAGTCTTTGAATGCAAGTCTCTCAAGTGTCTCAAGTCTTTGAATGCAAGTGTCTCAAGTCTTTGAATGCAAGTGTCTCAAGTCTTTGAATGCAAGTGTCTCAATTCAAGTCTCTCAAGTCTTTGAATGCAAGTCTCAATTCAAGTCTCTCAAGTCTTTGGAAACAAGTCAAAATTCAAGTCCCAAGTCGGTGTACTCCAACCTAAATCAGAAGAGAATGCATGATTTATGTACATGTGCTTGTACACGTTTTGATCAGAAAAACCTTTGTATGCAAAACCAAAAAATTTCGGCACTTTTGCCATGGCGAATGACTTTGGATAGACACATCCCATCGATCAAAACACTTGCTCTCAAAGCTTACTCAACATAGTTCGATATGTACATGTAGAGTTGTGGACAAAAGTTTACATACACCGTAGTCCTGCAAACAAACCCTCAATTCATCCCAAAGCTATGAATTAAATCCCAATGACTACATAAACGGGGAAGGACTTTTGAAACATGGTTTTATTTTTGTGAATATTTAAAATAGAAACATTGCAAGAAACAGAGCATTTGAAGGAACAATTTATTGCTCTAAAATATTTTTTGTCTAAACGCATGTAAACGTTTGACTGCAGCTCTACATCCATATCATGTTGAGCATGTGCCCCAATTTGAAATTTGAGTTTTCTCTATCAAGTACATACTAGAATTCCATTCTTTGTACTGCCAGAAAACTGTTCAATGATGGCCCCTGTTCAAATATTCAAATATTTATTTTCGAGTTTGAATATTCGGAGGTAAAATGCAGGGGAATACTAAAGGGGGAAAAAGTTCAAATTGTTATAACGAAATTGCATCCATGACTTTGTGACTGGTTCCTGTCCAAATAATGGTATGACAGCAGGTTATCTAAACACGTAATTCTGAATGTACCTGTTCTTGCTTTTTGTCCAGGAAATAAAATTTTCTCACCAGGGAAAAAAGTATTTCTGCATTTTTGCATGTGTGCTAAACCTTTACTAAATCATTCCTAGGTGCTGGCAATAGTTATAAAAGTGAGAATCTGTTATAATGATTATAATGAGCAGTTTCGTGCATTAATTAGATTGCCTCTGCACACACTTTTTTACCCAAAAATCGTCTATTCAAATATTCGATCGAATGGAAGGTTGAATATTCAAACATTCAAAATATTCAATTTCACTCGGCCCTATTGAGAACAAGTCATTCAGTTTAAGTCCCAAGTCAAATCCAGATAAAGTCACAAAGCAAGTTTCAGGTCAATTCAAGTCCAAATCATAAAATAGTGTGGCTTCAGTGTGACTCGAGTCCGAGCCACCATATATATTTGCATCACACTGGGAAAAAAGCAACCACTAATTTTATTTATATGAATATTTTTTCCCTCCAGCGACGCTACCTTGTGACAGCAGCCCATGCATGAACAACGGCCAGTGTATGAACCTGGGGGACAACATGGGCTTCTTCTGCATGTGCACCACCAAGTACACGGGCGTAACCTGCCAAGAAGGTATGGGGTGGTTTGATGGTTGGAAGCGAGCTCTGCAAATCTCCAGTCCTCAACTTGGTTTTCTTGGTGTTGGGGAGTCAGGCTGCCTGTACTGTCCCTGCAGTCTTCTGGTCCTGAGTTGAAAAGCCACTCTCAACTTGTGACAAAGTGTCTTACTCAAGGACACAAGCACCATGACACCCCCCCCCCCCCCTCGGATCCACATTCTGCAGTATCACTAAGATCTTGAGTGCAGTACACTAGAGTACGAGGCCACAGTGTTCCACACACTGATCCAATACGAAATCATGGGAGCCAATGCAACCCACCAAATGCGAGCCAATGCAACCCACCAAATGGGAGCCAATGCGACCCACCAAATGGGAGCCAATGCAACCCACCAAATGCGAGCCAATGCAACCCACCAAATGGGAGCCAATGCGACCCACCAAATGCGAGCCAATGCAACCCACCAAATAGGAGCCAATGCAACCCACCAAATGGGAGCCAATGCAACCCACCAAATGGGAGCCAATGCAACCCACCAAATGCGAGCCAATGCGACCCACCAAATGGGAGCCAATGCGACCCACCAAATGGGAGCCAATGCGACCCACCAAATGCGAGCCAATGCAACCCACCAAATGGGAGCCAATGCAACCCACCAAATGGGAGCCAATGCGACCCACCAAATGGGAGCCAATGCGACCCACCAAATGCGAGCCAATGCAACCCACCAAATAGGAGCCAATGCAACCCACCAAATGCGAGCCAATGCAACCCACCAAATGCGAGCCAATGCAACCCACCAAATGCGAGCCAATGCGACCCACCAAATGCGAGCCAATGCGACCCACCAAATGGGAGCCAATGCGACCCACCAAATGGGAGCCAATGCGACCCACCAAATGCGAGCCAATGCAACCCACCAAATGGGAGCCAATGCAACCCACCAAATGGGAGCCAATGCAACCCACCAAATGCGAGCCAATGCAACCCACCAAATGGGAGCCAATGCAACCCACCAAATGGGAGCCAATGCAACCCACCAAATGGGAGCCAATGCAACCCACCAAATGGGAGCCAATGCAACCCACCAAATGGGAGCCAATGCAACCCACCAAATGGGAGCCAATGCAACCCACCAAATGGGAGCCAATGCAACCCACCAAATGCGAGCCAATGCAACCCACCAAATGGGAGCCAATGCAACCCACCAAATGGGAGCCAATGCAACCCACCAAATGGGAGCCAATGCAACCCACCAAATGGGAGCCAATGCAACCCACCAAATGCGAGACAATGCAACCCACCAAATGGGAGCCAATGCAACCCACCAAATGGGAGCCAATGCAACCCACCAAATGGGAGCCAATGCAACCCACCAAATGGGAGCCAATGCAACCCACCAAATGCGAGCCAATGCAACCCACCAAATGCGAGCCAATGCGACCCACCAAATTGGAGCCAATGCGACCCACCAAATGGGAGCCAATGCGACCCACCAAATGGGAGCCAATGCGACCCACCAAATGGGAGCCAATGCGACCCACCAAATGGGAGCCAATGCGACCCACCAAATGGGAGCCAATGCGACCCACCAAATGCGAGCCAATGCGACCCACCAAATGCGAGCCAATGCAACCCACCAAATGGGAGCCAATGCAACCCACCAAATGCGAGCCAATGCAACCCACCAAATGGGAGCCAATGCAACCCACCAAATGCGAGCCAATGCAACCCACCAAATGCGAGCCAATGCAACCCACCAAATGTGACCCGCTCTGGAAAAAGATATATTATGTCGCAAAATATGAAAAATTTGTTCCATGCATGTTTGGAAAGCCCGCAATGTAAGCTTTCATTTGGTACATGACAGAGCTCCAAAGCCTTTTCCGTTCTGAAGATATCGCATTTTTGCATATTAATTAGTTCTATGGAGTTCAAATGACACAACAGAGAAAACAGGCTTTGAAATAGCTAGTTCTAATAGAATGCAATAGAACAATGCACTCTAAAAAGGTTATTTTTTCACTTTATTCACTGAAATCAACATTGTTGTGCACCAAACCTGAAACTTTAGATATTTAAGATGTCATTAAAGACAAACAAATTTAAAGAAATTAGACGAAAATGTTTACCCTCTCAACGTTGAAAGGGCCATTACATGTAAATGCATAGCGCGACTTATATCACCTTTTTTTGGAGCGGGTCACAAATGGGAGCCAATGCAACCCACCAAATGCGAGCCAATGCGACCCACCAAATGCGAGCCAATGCAACCCACCAAATGGGAGCCAATGCGACCCACCAAATGGGAGCCAATGCGACCCACCAAATGGGAGCCAATGCGACCCACCAAATGCGAGCCAATGCAACCCACCAAATGTGAGCCAATGCAACCCACCAAATGTGAGCCAATGCAACCCACCAAATGGGAGCCAATGCAACCCACCAAATGGGAGCCAATGCAACCCACCAAATGGGAGCCAATGCAACCCACCAAATGGGAGCCAATGCAACCCACCAAATGGGAGCCAATGCAACCCACCAAATGCGAGCCAATGCAACCCACCAAATGGGAGCCAATGCAACCCACCAAATGCGAGCCAATGCAACCCACCAAATGGGAGCCAATGCAACCCACCAAATGGGAGCCAATGCAACCCACCAAATGGGAGCCAATGCAACCCACCAAATGCGAGCCAATGCAACCCACCAAATGCGAGCCAATGCAACCCACCAAATGGGAGCCAATGCAACCCACCAAATGGGAGCCAATGCAACCCACCAAATGGGAGCCAATGCAACCCACCAAATGGGAGCCAATGCAACCCACCAAATGGGAGCCAATGCAACCCACCAAATGCGAGCCAATGCAACCCACCAAATGGGAGCCAATGCAACCCACCAAATGCGAGCCAATGCAACCCACCAAATGCGAGCCAATGCAACCCACCAAATGGGAGCCAATGCAACCCACCAAATGCGAGCCAATGCAACCCACCAAATGGGAGCCAATGCGACCCACCAAATGGGAGCCAATGCGACCCACCAAATGCGAGCCAATGCGACCCACCAAATGCGAGCCAATGCGACCCACCAAATGGGAGCCAATGCGACCCACCAAATGGGAGCCAATGCAACCCACCAAATGCGAGCCAATGCAACCCACCAAATGCGAGCCAATGCGACCCACCAAATGCGAGCCAATGCGACCCACCAAATGCGAGCCAATGCGACCCACCAAATGCGAGCCAACGCAACCCACCAAATGCGAGCCAATGCAACCCACCAAATGCGAGCCAATGCAACCCACCAAATGCGAGCCAATGCAACCCACCAAATGCGAGCCAATGCAACCCACCAAATGCGAGCCAATGCGACCCACCAAATGCGAGCCAATGCGACCCACCAAATGCGAGCCAATGCGACCCACCAAATGGGAGCCAATGCAACCCACCAAATGGGAGCCAATGCAACCCACCAAATGCGAGCCAATGCAACCCACCAAATGGGAGCCAATGCAACCCACCAAATGCGAGCCAATGCAACCCACCAAATGCGAGCCAATGCGACCCACCAAATGCGAGCCAATGCGACCCACCAAATGCGAGCCAATGCGACCCACCAAATGCGAGCCAATGCGACCCACCAAATGCGAGCCAATGCGACCCACCAAATGCGAGCCAATGCAACCCACCAAATGCGAGCCAATGCAACCCACCAAATGCGAGCCAATGCAACCCACCAAATGCGAGCCAATGCGACCCACCAAATGCGAGCCAATGCGACCCACCAAATGCGAGCCAATGCGACCCACCAAATGCGAGCCAATGCGACCCACCAAATGCGAGCCAATGCAACCCACCAAATGCGAGCCAATGCAACCCACCAAATGCGAGCCAATGCAACCCACCAAATGCGAGCCAATGCAACCCACCAAATGCGAGCCAATGCAACCCACCAAATGCGAGCCAATGCAACCCACCAAATGCGAGCCAATGCAACCCACCAAATGCGAGCCAATGCGACCCACCAAATGCGAGCCAATGCGACCCACCAAATGCGAGCCAATGCGACCCACCAAATGGGAGCCAATGCAACCCACCAAATGCGAGCCAATGCAACCCACCAAATGGGAGCCAATGCAACCCACCAAATGCGAGCCAATGCAACCCACCAAATGTGAGCCAGTTCCACAGAATTAGTCACAAGTCACAGCTGCATGTTCTTTTGAGTATAAACAGGTCATTAAACATAATTTGGAAAACCGCGAACATAGGGAAAGATAGCTCTGTTGGTAGAGCACTTAAACAGTATTCCAGAGGTCGCAGGTTCAAATCCCACTCCTGCCAGTTTTCTTGGTTCACTTTGAAAATAATGTTTGCAGTTTTAATCAAAAGGAACTGTCAACATTATCCTGCACAAAATGTCCACAATGATCAGGGTTTCAAGCAGTGCTGTATGAAAGTAAAGAGTTGAGTGTACATGCAGGATTTCTCTTTCAAATTATTTTTTCAGTTCTGGTATCCGATCATAAATTTAGCATTGACTTTGCATGGTGTGATTCCGTTGGGGCATGTACGTACCTTTTAAACATTGCCTTTTTTCCATTTTCTTATTCCAGAGAGAACAACGGTGTGTGACTCGATGCCGTGCATGAACAGTGGCTCCTGCTACTTCTTGATCGACACACTTGGTGATACCTACGTATGCGTCTGCCCCTCGGGGTTCACAGGAGTAAATTGTGAAACAGGTCAGTTCTTCATAAATTATTTTAAAGAAATTTGCAATCTTTGAAATCATTGTAAAATGTACCAGTGATGGTATGCATGCTTCTATACTAAACCTTTTGGGTACTGAAATTATTAACCTCTCGAATACGGACGGCGGCCATAGGTTTGAAAAAGACCACCTGGCTGGTTGTTATCTGTACCCGCATTCCTGCTTGTACTCAATCCATTCATGTTTCAACTATATTGTTCTTGAATGGGAGTGTAATATGTGACTGGCTCTGTAAAAAGGGGTATTATGTCGCACTATGTGAAAACACACACAGGGCAGTTCTTTGTGAAGTGGGTGAAAAAATCTTCACTCAAGTGATTTTTTTGTTTTTGGTTTGTTGGCTTCTGTTATATCTATATTTTAAGAATTTATTTTCAGAAACATTAATATTGATGAATAAGGATGAACAAATAAATGTTGATACAAATTACTTCTAACTTATTTCTTTGCACTTTTTGTGTTTAAAGGCTTGTATCTCTAAACACACTTCCGTTAAATTGGGAAAATAGGAGTATACAAATGTCAAGATATCTCGAGAACACAAAATGCCACATGGGTTAAACCTACACCAAATTAAAGCTTAGGATGTGACAAATTCAACTGTGTATATAACTAATTTTTCAAATTTTGCGACTTAATAGCCCTTTTTGCAGAGCCGGTCACATATATAGATGGATTGAGTATGCGCAGCAATGTGCGTATAGAGGGCAACCGGACATATGGCCTTTTTTTTTCTTCAAATCGTGGTTATGGCCGTTGTCTGTATTCAAAAGGAAGGTAACTATTTTGAGACCCTTATTTTTCTTCCGTACTTTTTGGAAAATAATAACAAGTACAAGATGTGTTTAAAAAAATTGCCTAGTCTATATTATGCAAGAAATACTAGTAGGCAAATCTACATTGCTAGTCAATTACCTAGCCTACAAATGATTTGAGGATGGCTTCTTTTCTCATATCTGCTTGACAGGCCACTAGACCCGGCCACAGCTGCAGCCATCCCACTGAACCTGCTGGGCCTGCTGACTATGTTGGCCGTCAAATCAGCCTGGATGGGAGATTTTGAGGCTGGCCACTAAATCATCGGTTTGTTTTAAATCGGCGACTAGGCTGGCCACCAAAGTGGCTGTCAATTTGTCATTTTTTTACTGGCCACTTATCACTAGCCATACTGACTGTTTTTTCTTGCCTGCATTTCAGTGTACGTTCCCCCTCCGATGTGCACGCCCGACTACTGCCTGAACAGTGGCATGTGCTCCGTCGATGCCGATGGTAACAAGGACTGCAGCTGTGCAGATGGATTTGACGGAGACCGCTGTGAAAGAGGTATTAAAATATATTCATTTAAAGAACCGGTGGATTCATTCACGTAACCAGAAGCAGTAGACGTGAAACTGCCGTCAATATGAGCTGCCTCACAGCTGATCAGATGTGACCCTGGCATCACGAAATGGGTAGAAAGTAGCAAAAGTTGAACATTGAGATTATTGCATTTCCTGAAAGTACATGCAATAAGCTTTAATTTGATGTGTTGTGTGTTTCTGCAGCTCATTTCTGAGCTGTGTTATTACCTTTTGAAGTTGTTAGTCTTGACCCCTTGTTTTGAGAAAATGAAGCTCAAAGTTTGTGAATTGTGTGGAGTCATGGGCATAAATGTGACCCGCTCTGCAAAAAGGGCACTTATGTTGCAAAATTTGAAAATAGTGTTTTATATATAGCTGGAAAGGCCATTTTATAAGCTTTCATATGGTATATGTCTGAGGTCTCTAGCATTTTGCAATCACGAGATATTTGGAAATTTGCATGTTTGTTTTCAGAAATTTCTTGAAATGACTTAAGGAGAAACAAGCCATTTAAAAAAACAAAAAGCAAAGCAATAGATGGAAGCACTCGACAAAAACACATTCTTTTTCCAACTTTATTCACTGAAATCAAAGATTTTGGTTATGAAATAGAATAACATAGGTATCAAAGATGCAAAAAATTCCCTCCCTTAAAAATCAGTTGTTTGAAGAATTTTCCACCCTCTTCACATTGAACGGCCCATAACTCGTAAAAGCATACAGCGACTTATGTGCCCTTTTTGCAGAGCCGGTCACAAATCACGGTGGATAGGGGGTTTATATCCCCCTACTTTTTGACCAAAGGGATGGGCCATTGGATTACCCTCCCCCCCCCCTGATTTGTGTGGTGAGAAACAAAACATGGTGATTTTGAGGTTATCTTGTAACTTTCAAACAGTCAAAATATATAAAAACGGAAAACAAACTGACAAAAACAACAGTACATTTAAAGTTTTTGTACTGTTTGTTTTCCGTTTTTATATATTTTGACTGTTGGAAAGTTACAAGATAACCTCGAAATCATCATGTTTTGTAAAGTTTCTGTCAGTGTGCATATTTGCATTAAAATGTACTCAGCCTACATAGGGAAACCAGACCTTTGTATTATGAACAGCGACCCCTAGTGTCATAATATTGTCTCCAGTTTCTCCCGAGGTGGGAACTACCAAGGAAGGCTAGTTTTACTGTGTCATGATTTACAAACAGTCCGTATTTGTTTTATATAATATCGTTCATACAATGTAGATTATGAAAATAAATTAGGTCTTTATCTGGATATACATTTTTAAAATACACAATTCCCGGAGCGTTCTATGTTTTTTAAGGCACAGCCGAGAAAAAATAGAATGCAATGGAAATTGCCAAGGGATGCTAGTTTTACAGTGTGATGAGTGGAAAATATTAAAATAATTGTCTTTAAATACAGAACTGTATTTAAAGACAATTATTTTAATACTTACTTTTTGCCTCCCGACTGCCTCCCGACTTCTGAAAAATAGTAATCGACCAATCGACGCTTCCTCCTGATTTTTCCCATTTAAGGGCAACACAATTCTTTCTTTTTTGCCAAATGCAAATGGTTTTTACACATATGTATTTTCTTTCTTTTTTGGGGAATATCAAAATTATGTGAAAAACTCCCCCCCCCCCCCCCCCCCAACAAAATGGTTCCAACTAAAGAAATTCCACTGTAAGCATGTCGTGCAACTCTGAATCAAAAGTGTATGCTATCCACTGCAGTGCACAGATATTACATAGGGTCTGCCTTTTTGGGGCCATGGGCTAGTCTTTTTGAGAATGGGTGATAAGTAGATATAGAGAATACCACGTGACATGTTCTAAGCCAATCAAGAGGCAGAATCTGTGCATGAGGTGTTGTAATTGTCCCTTTCTCCCCCCTTTTCTCCAGTGGCGTGTCCCAGTAACACCTGTATTGAGAGTAACACCAGAGCATGTTTTGTCACATCAAGCCTGGAGTATCTCTGCTTCTGTGAAGTTGGTTTCCAAGGGTCACAATGTGAACAAGGTCAGTTCTTTGGGTTTTTTTTTACTCCCAATGTTTACCTTTCAATGGTAGGTACAGCAGTGACTTTTGAAACTTGCTGCGGCTCACATACAGCTTCCAGCATTTGAATGTTAGTTTTATTGTGTAGTTCGGGTCAACTAAAATTAAAGTTCAGGGTTTCCACGGTCATGGAAAATCCTTGAAAAAAAGTTGTCCTGGAAAAGTCATGGAAAATTGGGAAAAATCAAAGTCATGGAAAAGTCATGGAAATCAAGTGTACATAGTGTATTTTATTTTTATTAAAGTGGGGGATCGGATGGCTGTAAGGAGAGGAGGCCATTTTTAATTAAAACTTATTTTCAAAAGCTAACAAATGGTTAGCCCAACATCAGCGGTTCATCAGTATCATAATACCAAACAACTTTTCTCTGCAAAATGGCATTAAATGTCATGGAAATTGTCATATCTTAGTCTGGAAAGTCCTGGAAAAGTCATGGAATTTGGTTTTCAGATTTCTGTGGGAACCCTGAAAGTTGCCTTACATTAGAAAGTAACCTAACTTTTGCCCCAAGTTAATGGTCTTTGGCACCTCTATGTGGAATATCTATAAGGCCAAGTAAAAAAACAAACAGTTGATCGTCCGTTTTTTGTTTTTTTTCAAAAAGAGGAGGATGAGGGCCTTTTAATTTTTTTTTCTAAGATGGCCGCCAAGCATTTAAATTTAAAATGGTCGCCAAACTTTCACTTCAGTCGCAGTTTGTATTTTATAGTCGGAAGCATGGCCTCCGAGAATATAAAGCAGCTGTTAAATTCTCCATTTTCACGCACGTGGCTCAGGGCTCATGGGACTACAAGACGTTATATACAGCTCGCATATCGCGAATGCCAGTGAACTACCGCCCTCGTTGGCTTTGTAGAAGTCTAAAATATCGGGAAATGAAATCGATCATTGAAAGAATGGTGCCAAGATAAAGCTACGACCACTACCACATCTGGACATTATGAAATGCTCCCGTATTTAAGGACCAGCCAATTTATTCCCTGTTTCTTGCACATTGCTTCCCCAGGCCCATGCCCCGACAACTTCTGCCAGAACTCTGGAACCTGTGTGGTGCTGGACAGTGGTAATACCTGCGTCTGCCTGCCACAGTTCATCGGCACCAACTGTGAAACTGGTATGGGAACCATAGAGGTTTTCTTTTTTTCTTCATCCCTAGTTAAACATAAAAATATATTAAAGTTTTGTAGAGATTGAAAAAGGAAAAATGCTATAAAGGGTTTTGAAATAATGATTGATTAGTCAGAAATCAAGATTTGTATGTATCTTGTGTTCAAGACTTGGAATCACAGAGTATGCTGAATCGTACAGAGCACGGACACTGCTGCCAACGTTATGGTTTTCTTCTGCTTGTTAACGGACGGCATTCCTCATATATATGTGGACGTTTTTTTCTTTAATAAAGAGCTGAACAACTGTGCCCAGATGCCGTGTCTTAATGGTGGAACCTGCGCAGAGAAGTCTGGCAGCTTCAACTGCACCTGTCCCAAAGGATACTCGGGAATCATCTGCCAAGAAGGTAGGGTACCAGACTTACATATATGTGTAGCCAGAGTCAGAAATCCTAGGATCGTCGTGAAAATACAGGAATAGACCGATATATATAAGGCCCCATACCTTGACGTGCACACATGTAGTATGCACACACGTATCTAATTATATTCGCGGCTGTGAAGTTAATATGGAAAATAGAAGAATTAATACTTTTAATATTTTCATTAATCCTAAACAGTACTCAACCCATCAAACCCAACAGCATGTTTGGTTGGAATCTGTTAGGATGGGTACTGGACCCCCAAACTGACAGTCCTGACTGAGTTTGGCACGCCAGCAGAGTCCAACAATTTGTGTGTACAGTTTACCATATGGTGTTGGAATTTGCAAGGATGGGTATGGTTCCTAGTGAATTATACAAGGGGGTTCGGGTTAAAGAATTATTAGGAGCAAAATTGCAGAAGAAAAACAAAGATTTTTGGAAACTTGTTATAGTTATGTGACCCACTCTACAAAAATGAGTCTGATGTGTTAAAAATACATTTTAAGCTCTACAGTTGGTCTGAAAGAGCATGAAATAAGCTTTCATTTGATATGTGGCACAACTCTGTAGTGTAGTGCAATGCATTTGTTGTTTTTTTTACGATTTTTTTTAAATGTGCGATTTCTCAGTTATGTTAAAAAGTCTGAGACATTAAACCGCCCGTACGTGAAAATGTAATGCACAACGTCCGACTCATTTTTGCAGAGTTGGTCACATATTCTTTACTCATGTAGCTCACCTGTGTAATTCACAAGATTGTTAAATACAAATAATGGCGGCTTGTCATTTGGTCCTGACCGTTCTTTCGCGAAAAGTTCGCTATAATACCGATAAGTTGGCAGTTGTTAAGGAAAGGAAAAGTCGCGAACAGCACGCCTGTGCGCAGTCGGGCGCAACGAGGTTTAATAAGCTAGCCCAACCGGCCCTATTGTTGCCGAGAGATTACGTCTTGTGAATAAACATGAGCACGGGAAGCTATTTTAAATACTGCGTTCTGTCCGCTGACAAAACGTTGGGAACCTTGCATGTCGAAATGGCGATTTGGATGGTTTGTCGATGACGTTTACAAAAACAAACCAAGGACGAAAGGCCAACGTACGGCGGCGATGCGTGTTTTTTTGTGTTGTCATTGCAAAGTAGGCCTACATAAAAAGTAATTAATGACAATGTAAAGACACATTTCTGCCAGTGAATAAATTCTGTAAAAGAGACAAAGCCGTATAGAAGGCTTACTGCTTTTATAAAGGTGTTATTTTAGGGAGGACGCAATATTGTTTTCCCCGTTCCCACGCGTGCAGACGGGTTCCTTACCGTTCTTCACGGGAGGCAATAAAACTGAACAACTAGGACCGGATTCTTTTTTTTAGGGATTAAACAAAACTTCTCTTTGAATCTACAGAGAGGTTGTTTTGCCTTTTTAATTGTGCTGAGCAGTCGCTCTGAAAAGTAAATAAGCCCTGATACGATCTCCGGCTTTAGCTATTGACGTAAAATGAACGTGGTTCACAAAACAAGTCATTTTATATTCCCTCGTTTTGAAAGTATTTTCGTCAGATTTACTGCATGCACGATTTCTGCCATCGGAGTAGGCCTATCTACGTTACGACCCTTTCTCTGTTCCGTAAATTAAATTTTTTTAAATGTATATATAAAACGAAGTTCATTCATCACGCGTAGAAAAATCACGAAAGTACACAGTGAAAGCAAACCAAGATTACATTTTCAACACAATGCGACTTTTTTTCGAAGCCATGTTCATGCGTGGACAGTAAATATGTTCTGATTATTGCTTTACTGATTGACAATGTTATTTTTTTCCGAAGAATGTCTTACATGTAATTGGTTTTGAAACGTCTTAACGTTTAGGCAATTTAGATATTCCGTTGGGCCTAAATATTCCAAACAGAATCCACAAGACTATTAATGATATTAACGTATTTTGTTTTTACTGTGTCTATGTTTGTGAGCAGTTATGTTAATACTTCATTGCAATCTACCCCGGGTACATATTCTTTTTCAATGGGAGGGTTTCGGTTCAGGTAAAATAAGAATTGAAGGTTTTTGTTTGCCCTTGCGAAACTTACGTGTGTGTAGTCCTACACTGTCCGTTGTTTTAAATCAGTTTCCATAACAGTTAATTGTATTATATTTGTCGAAATATTCCCTGGAAAATGTAGTTGACAAAAATTACATTTGCAACACTATCGTAAATATCGCAATTCTTCAGTTCTGTTGCCATGGTAATTATGTTGCCTGGGAACGGCGAGTTACTGCTCTGTCTGGTTTCATGCGCTTGGGAAATTCCCCAGTTGACTTTGAGACTTGCAACACGTGCACTACGGCTGTTTCAGTCTCGGGTCAAGTTGATGTAAGACATTTGAAGAATGTACATGTACATAGAAGTAGTTTGTAGGGATGAACCTCACTGAACATAGACCTACATGCTATCAATGCACGTTATCAAAAATTTCATTGAGCACATCGTAAGTTTATCTGGTTATGGTTTTAGGCCATCAGCCTGGGGAGTTGGTCGTATATAAATGAGGGGAATAATGCTCATGGTGATTTTTGGCAAGGTATGCAACCCCTGTAGTTGGAAAATATTTGATGGCTTTGCAGCGGTGACAGCTTTTTGGGTGCTATCACCCTTTACAAAAAATGGCCGCCATGCTTGTTACCACATTATGAATAATCCGGTAACAGGCATATTGGCAGCCATTTTGAAGAAAAACAATTGAAAAAGGTAATAACACCAAAAACTGCCACTGCTCACGCTGCAATGCTATAACACATTTTCCAACTCTAGGTGTGCATACCTTGCCAAAAATCGTTTTAAGTATTGCTCCTTTCGATCATGATACCCGTGGCCCGACGTTGATGGCCTTTTTGTAACTTTTGTTATGTGATGTATTAAAAAAAATAGCCGTAGGGCAACCAAATAAGAAAGCAATGAACTCGTATCACGCACCAAGAGCGTGCGCGCCCCATTGTACATTTTTGTACATGTTCTGGGCCGGCCGGCCCCATGCGCTATGCGTATGCACTGCACTAGATGCATAAAGTACAGTACACACACAACTGTACATGTACATGTACATGTACAATGTACAATGTGGGGCCATGTGCATGTGCTGGCCGGCCGCCCGCACGCGGTGTATACGGTCATGCTACCGGGCGCTACATCAACTCAACATGCAGCGCGCGGTGGGACTGAGGTTGCTGGCGTCACGGATGCCTTCTCGATCTCTTCAGAGTCCAGGCCTTGTGCCTATGAATTTGCAGGCAGATTTTGAGCTCTGTGTAGTTGCAAACAATGCTGCACCATCACGACGGGCTGATGAAGACAACTTGCAATGGACTCATGACACTGAAGTGTCAAGCCAAGAACCCCAACAGATGTTACAGACCACACCACAACGTTTGTCGGCCTCTGCTCGGTTAATTATACCGGTACTACATTGTAATTGTATGGGCACGGACTCGTTCGTTCTTGACAATAGGAGTTGTGGTTATCATGACACTTCCAATTATTTTACCATTCCATTTTACTATTTCGAAGCCTTCTGTTATTATCAGGATTATCACTAGTAAACAATCATTTCTTTATGATTTTGACTTTGGCTTTACGTATACAACCTTGCTGAAAAAGAATTTGAAACATAAAAGTGTGAACATGATTTCTGATATATGATTTGCTGAACGATGTACTTTTGCCAAATTTCTTTGTTGAGCTTAAAACATATCCAGTTAATGTTTGCTTCGTTTATGAAGATTTTAATGTGTCGACATTTCAGCATTAAAACAACCTAAGTCTGATAATAAAACAGACAATGGTAAGTTATCTTCCCTTGTGATTCAGTAAAGTGTGTACTGTATATTAAATACATATCAAGTGAACCCTGACAATGTGATTATTCCATTTTTCACAATACCCCACTAGTTGCACAGATTTAAAACTCCCAAAACTGCAGTACCAGAGGCAAACCTGAGTAATACAAATTGTACTCGGACGATTTATGTTGACGATTTATGTTACTTTAACATCTGCAACCATTCTTACTTTCATTGATTAAATTATGAACGTGGTAATTAAAACAATAAATCGAAAATTCCTTCCTAAGTCTAAGTTGTGCACACTAAACAGCCGTTGGCAACTTAACTCCAAACAATCGTCTTGGCGCGTCAAAAGAAAGACGAAGGCAGTTTGGCTCATAGCCAAGAATACGTGTAGAAACTCTTCCCAGCACAAACAGTCAAGTCGTTATGACGACGACATTACTTCACCAATACTGTGTTATAACAATGTTAAGAATAATAATTAGAAGTATACCCTTTAAAAATAAATGTTTTCGGCTCTGATTAAAACATTCGAAATTCATTAATAGGTCCATTTCTCAAATAACCTTGAAGTCTTCCTCAGATTTTTAGTCTTCCACAGTTTATTACCTTCAAAAACAATAACTAAGCATAAGTCCAGTAAACTTACCCCTCCCTAAAATGAAGACCAGGACTTTTCAAAAGTATTTTATTAACAAGTGTAATGTACATTTATATTTAGCCTAAGAATATAATGGCCGTATACCGAATAGATGAGAACAATTAATGCATATTTCCTCCCAAATCAGAAAACCAAAAATATATTTCACCCTTAAATCTTTGAAGTTTGTTCTTTTTCTGTAACTAGAACGGCAAAGCTGACATGACTCGCTGCTAAAGGCGGGAGCCCCACACCAATAGGTCTATTCATCCAATCCCGTCTTCATCCGAATTTCATTCTATCCAGTTTAATATAACAAAACACATTTGAAATATTTGGCGTGAGATTGGGTAAGGTAAAAGGGCATCGAGGAGTGTCTGCTTTTTATAAAATCTTCATAAACGAATCAAAAAATTACTGGATGAGCTAAACGTAGTGTACACGATTGGTAATCCTCAAATTTATTTTTTATCAACATGCACTACCATCCTGATTAATGCCCATGCGTGAACTTGACCAGAGACTTAAACAGCCGCTGTGCATGCACACCTTCCACATGTTGCAAGGCTTGGGGAATTCCCACCACGTGAACGTGCGGCGCAAGTAGGTCTACCCTACATCAGACCAATCAGAACGGCGCGCGCACGGTATCAATGCAACAGAATTGCCAGGGCAACAAACCAGAAGAATTACAATTTCTGCTACTGCAGTGTTGCCAACTATTTTTTGTAAACTATTTTTGCTGAGAATATTTATGAAATTTAGACAAATATAATACAACTTGTAGGCTTACTTAACCCCTTCCCCACCTAAACACGGAAAACCCAGCGGTATTTTGAAAAAAACATTTTTATCTCGGGATCGAAAACATTATTTTTCCCTTTGTATTATAAATAACAGTCATCTATTCAAAACGTTGCTGTGTAGATTTCACCACGGCAAACCCTCTTCCCCTTTCTGTCCACCAAAACCGTTAATGGCACGTAACTTTAAAACACTTTTTTTTCCCGCGACAGTCTAAAACAAATAAAATAAAAAACAAAGTCCCACACACACAAAACCAAAATTATACACCGGCAAACAGGCAAAAACCCAAGAAAAAACTAAGGGTTAAGAAAACGGAGATCAAAACAAACGTATAATACCCAATGATCGTTCAGGGGTGGGATTGGCAAAAAAATTAAAATCCACGAAAAATCCACGAGGACCCCAGATCAAGATATATTATTTGCCTAAAAAGGCACCCCATTAAAATATCCATTATTGGTCTACATCCACTTTTACAGGTAAACCCCCCTTTTTGAAAACACCTCAGGAATTCCAGATTGCAAAAGAGATTCTTTAAAAATTCGAAAATCCCGAAAAAAAATCCTGACAAATCTCACACCTGTTCGTTACACTGAAAGTTAATGCACGCCGGCCAATCGTGAGAACATCATTTTTGGAGGAATAATCAATGGCTGTATAACTAGTACACTGGACGGCAATCAGCGTAAGCTTCGCAAGTACCTTCAAATTCTTATTTTGCCCATAATTTATGGGGTAGAATGCAACAGACGTCCACAAAATTGCACCACGAAAATACAAAAAAAATATTGAAAGCTCAATCAAAAACTAAATATTTTCACATTAGTTTATACAAAATCTTTTAGCTGCATATTAGGGAAAATATCGCTGAAATTCCTCAACCATTTTCGGCATGAGTAGTTTTTGTTGTTCTAGTCTTGTTATCCAGAGCAAAGTAACTCGTGTGCAGCCCCTCGTCTTATTTTGAATTATGCATTTATTTTTGACGACAATGCCGGGGTCTTCGTGTCTTCCAAACCATCGGCACACCTGCTTGGAAAAAGGGAACAAATAATAAATTATAATACACAAGTCTGATGCTGGCGATAATCTCAACAATAGAGCAAAGTCGCTGACTAAAAAATAATACATGTACCATTAAAAAGGCCGGCAGTTCCGAACTCTGATTGGCACAAATTGGAGTAACAATGGAGGACTCTCAATACGAGCCAGCCGTTCCGATCGCGGTTTGGCCGGTCTTTCGAGTTTTACATTGATGTTTTAATAGCCGACCGATCAATGCTGCCTATCGTCCCGACCGCGGTTTGGCCAGCTTTTTCAGTTTACATTGATATTTAAATGACCAAACGAGTATTTGAATACACCGTTCTGATCGTGCAAGAACGGAATATGCATGACTTCTAATTTACATACACCGTTCTGGTCGCATACTGTCGGTGTTGTCAAGGGCTCTTTTGTTAAGGAAGGATTAAAAAAGCTCGCTGTTTCGAGCGAACTGGACGCGTGAATAACGGTCAGGACCAAATGACAAGCCACGGCTGTGATTGGTCATTACATAAATGGGCGGGGCTTAAAGGATCGTTCTATTGTCGTGGAAATTCTGGAATTAACCTATCCCATAAGCAATTAGCCAGACAATGATGTCTGTTGAATATCGTGACATTCTAAATCTTAGACGCACAAACGACTTTCAAACATGTGCAAGTGCTGCCCGCATTGGGAGTCTTGTTTGTTGAAACGCAATACTCGACCAAACGACAAGCGCAAATGTCATTCATCAACTACAGGTGTGATGTGGTCCGCACGTTCCTGCGCGTAAACACTATGAGAAAAGTTGTCTCGCACAAGTCCAAGACAACTTTGGTCGGAGATACGTGCAACAAACGCTTTTATTGTGCCATTATGCAGTCAATTGCGCATGCTGCACATGTGCAGAGTTGTCCAAGAACTTGCAAATTGTAAGAGGAATTTTTTCACGGAAATCCTGATATTGTCTTGAAAATGTCCCTCAATAATCCTCAAATGCTGGAATTGTCTTGGAGAGTCCTTAAACGTTGACATGGAAATTCTTCAGAATAGATTTTAGGTCTTGACTCACGTAGTGTATTAACTCTTCCGCTACGGCGCGCCGTTCACAGCGGCTCGAAAAAAGCCTGTTCCTGCCGGCAAGCCGCTCAGAGCGGCTCGTTGTAAACATTCTGTAAAACAATTACATCACAGCCCCCATTATAATACCGTAGTGAAAGAGTTAAGCATTGTATGCTAAAGTGCTTTCCGAGAGCCTGGGGGGAAAAATTTGCAGGCTTACTCGGAAAGCACCGAGCATACAGTCGGGAAAGGGTAAAAATCTCTTCTGATTTTATACATCATCCCTAACGCCAAATTCCATCATAACAATGAACATTCTTGAAAAGCACCGTTAAATTTTAGCAAATGCATCACAAAAAGGTTCCTGGCAAAACTGACCGACACATCCGTGTTTCAAATGGTACACTTTCCGAAAATGTAACCTATTATTATCTATAAGAAAATAAGCAAAACTCTACTATCATTTTCCTAAATACCCCATTTTTTTAATAATCTGGCAAAAGTCATTGACAGTTACTGTAGAAATGATTTGTTTGCTTTTTCTTAGATCCCTGCTCCAAACTTGGATGTCTGAACGATGCTACATGCAATAGCAATGCTGAGGCTCCAGTGTGTGACTGCAGGGTCGGCTTTGAAGGCGACAGATGTGAAATAAGTAAGATTAAGTCTGATGTTTCGCCACAAGGATGAATTTCAAATTTGCCCCTTTCTGTGTATTTGTGCATTGAAAAAAAAGCTCTCTGTGCTATTATTTTACAGTGTTTGCAGTACAAATTGTACATGTAAGGAATGGTCTAGGGTGTTGATTTTGGGATGTGATAGCCATACGTATTTGGCAGGTGCAATTAAAACAGCAGGCTTTCAAGTATTAATACTTTCCAACTTTTTCCTAATTTGTTTTACCTTTTTTCTACTTTTTTCTTGAAATTTCTTTTTTTTCCCAAATTTTTCCTACTTTTTTGTCCCTCAACTCCGAAAATTTAAATCTCATTGAAAATGTTTCATAACAGTGCTACACACTGTCAAAAAAAATCACACAAAGGGCTTGGGTGCAGGAGTACTGCAACTTTACTTCCAGGAGCTTAGTTGAGGATGGAGCACAAGTGTTGTAAGTACAGAACATGTCCAGTGAAAGTCCGCAAAAGTCCTACATTTATGCTAATTTTGTCCCTTTTTTTGGGGGGGGGAGGGGGGTTTGGAAAATTTTGATCCTACTATTCTCCAACTTTTTCACCTGGGTCTGCTTGAAAGCCTGAAACAGGCAAAGCAGAAGAAATCAATGTATTGTACAATAACATTTATCCAGTGTATGGTAATGAAACATTTCTGGATGTATGCTAACAACTGTGACGTCGCACAGTTGAACAGGGACCGTTTTCACAGAGCTTTTGGGAAGCGTCATAACTCATTCCAGTGCCCAACAAGCTGAAGTTTGAATACATCATTTAAACCATTTCACACAAACTTGTAAGTACCTTGACAACAACCTGTGAAACTATGGTGTGTGACGGTTGAAAGGCACTCGATGTACGGAGGTAGAAAAAGAATAAAAAATACAAGATGTAGGAGTTAATATTCCTCTTGAAGCAGGAAAGATCGTAAGATGAATAGAAAACATGCACCAGGCAAAGAATTCAAAAAAAGCTGTTTGGCATAGCTTTTTGTTCTACTTCAAGGCACAGCTAGAGTATGTTGGTGGGAACAGGCGGAAAGCTGAATTAATGCTCAAACACCCCTGTCTTTTGATCATCTTAATACTTAATACATGGCTATAAACTATCGTTGTTGCAATATGTCACAGGGCTTCATCACAGCCATACGATCCATCATAAATTACGATGCGTTTTGTGGAATCAAGTGCAGGGCAATTATTGCATAGAGCTGCATGGAGCCAATACTGATTCAAAATTTGACAAACTCTAGTCAGAATTTGAGGTCATGCGCTGTTCCCCTTATTCACGTTGGAGATTTAATTTTTGTTGTTAAAATCCTAGATATTGATGAGTGTATAAGCAACCCGTGCCAAAATGGAGGAACTTGCGTGGATGATGTCAATGGCTTTAGCTGTATCTGTGTCACGGAGTACGTTGGCACGTTCTGTCAGACCATGACAGGTAATTTCCCCTTGGTTTTTTTTTTACAGAATATGTAGCCAGCTTAAAACGAGAGTCAAGTTGCAGAAATTAGTTTGAATAGTTGTTATAGTATACCCTTGGTCTGGGAAAAAATACCAGGGGAGGGGGAGCAGGAGCAGGAGGGGGAAGGATGGGGAAGGGAAGGGAAGGGGGGATTGTTGCTAACCTGCTTAATTTCAGTCCTTTTTAAAGCTGGTTGATAGCGGCCTAGCTGCCCGTTGATAGCGGCCCAGCTGCCCGTTGATAGCGGCCCAGCTGCCGGTTGGTTGCGGCCCAGCTGCCCGTTGATAGCGGCCCAGCTGCCCGTTGATAGCGGCCCAGCTGCCCGTTGATAGCGGCCTAGCTGCCGGTTGGTTGCGGCCCAGCTGCCGGTTGGTTGCGGCCCAGCTGCCCGTTGATAGCGGCCTAGCTGCCCGTTGATAGCGGCCTAGCTGCCGGTTGATAGCGGCCTAGCTGCCGGTTGGTTGCGGCCCAGCTGCCCGTTGATAGCGGCCTAGCTGCCCGTTGATAGCGGCCCAGCTGCCGGTTGGTTGCGGCCCAGCTGCCGGTTGGTTGCGGCCCAGCTGCCGGTTGATAGCGGCCCAGCTGCCCGTTGATAGCGGCCCAGCTGCCCGTTGATAGCGGCCCAGCTGCCCGTTGATAGCGGCCCAGCTGCCCGTTGATAGCGGCCGAGCTGCCCGTTGATAGCGGCCCAGCTGCCCGTTGATAGCGGCCCAGCTGCCCGTTGATAGTGGCCTAGCTGCCCGTTGATAGCGGCCTAGCTGCCCGTTGATAGCGGCCCAGCTGCCCGTTGATAGCGGCCCAGCTGCCCGTTGATAGCGGCCCAGCTGCCCGTTGATAGCGGCCTAGCTGCCCGTTGATAGCGGCCTAGCTGCCCGTTGATAGCGGCCCAGCTGCCCGTTGATAGCGGCCCAGCTGCCCGTTGATAGCGGCCCAGCTGCCCGTTGATAGCGGCCTAGCTGCCCGTTGATAGCGGCCTAGCTGCCCGTTGATAGCGGCCTAGCTGCCCGTTGATAGCGGCCCAGCTGCCGGTTGATAGCGGCCTAGCTGCCGGTTGATAGCGGCCCAGCTGCCGGTTGGTAGCGGCCCAGCTGCCGGTTGGTTGCGGCCCAGCTGCCGGTTGATAGCGGCCTAGCTGCCGGTTGATAGCGGCCCAGCTGCCGGTTGATAGCGGCCCAGCTGCCGGTTGGTTGCGGCCCAGCTGCCGGTTGATAGCGGCCCAGCTGCCGGTTGGTAGCGGCCCAGCTGCCGGTTGGTAGCGGCCCAGCTGCCGGTTGGTAGCGGCCCAGCTGCCGGTTGGTAGTGGCCCAGCTGCCAATAATCTTTCCCATTCCCCCCCCCCTCCTCTCACCCCCCCCCCTTCCCCTTCCCCTTCCCTACCTCTTCTTTTAGACCCTGGCCTAATGGCATGTATATGAGCTACAGATCAAAGTATGCTTTTTCCCACCCTCTGTTGTCATGTCTGTTTTCCTACCTGGTAGTATTTGGCAGATGACACTCATCACTGAGATCTTATTTTCTCTGTTGACAGATCCTTGCGTGAATGACATGCCTTGCCTGAATGGTGCAACGTGCATAAGAAGCCAGGGCAGCAATGTGGGAATCTGTTCGTGTGTGGGTGGGTTTGAGGGCGACCGCTGTGGGTCAGGTGGGTTTTCTACATTAACCTCAAAATTGTATGTACAAATATTCATATGTACTGTACAGTGGTAGAAACCGGATACATAAAAATAAGTTAAAATACATTAGAAAACTAAATCAACAGAGGACTTAAAACCAAGAAAAACATCACCGAAAGTTAAAAATACATCAAAAACTACTTAAATCGACACAAATATTATTGAACTAAGGATGGGACGTTTACACGTTTAAACGTAACAAAAATAAATGCAAATCCGTTTAGAAATGTTCCCAAACGTTTCAACGGAACTCAAATTTCAAAAATGGGACCTTGTATTTATGCAATCTACTTTCAAGTTTTATTTACAAAGAATCTACGATCTTTGTAAATTTATTTAATTTACAAAGCCTTTAGTACTTGATCACATTCCAAGAAGTTTAATTGATATATTTTGTGTCAAATTAAACGTAAATTCCCATCCTTGCACTTAATAACCACTAAAGACATCACAAAAACGTTAACAATACATCACAAATTAATTAAAACGACACCACATTTAACCAAGAAAAACATTAATTATAATTGATATTAAATGAAATTAATTAAAATCATTACAATAAATTGCACTACACATCAAAAGCAGTCTGAAAATATTGTGTTTTAGCAGCGATTTAAAGCGGTCTAAACGAGTGGTATTGCTCACATATGATGGCAACTTATTCCAAACATAACTTATCTTTCCCAAGTAGAAAACTGCAGGTAGAGATTTTACTCATAGTTCAGTGAATAGTAAACAGGAGTTTAAACCTCTTGCATACGGGTATTATATGGGGTGCCATGCCGGCTTGTGCAGCCAAGCGAAACAAACAAGAGGTTTGTGCAGCCAAGCATAATGTACACAATACCCCAATAATGGATTGAAAATGCAGATTGGCGTGTGCTAACCGGCCAGGTGGCAATTTTCAATCCGTACTATGGCTACGTTCAGACATCGTTTTAGTTAAAACGGTAAAAGTTAAAACGGTCGCTCACCATGGGTGGCCGGTCGTAAAATTTAAACGCACCGAGCGTTCAGACATCGTTTTAGTGTAGCGAGTTCAATTCGAAGTGGTTTTATCTCTGTTTTGAGGTCACGTAGAACTTCCGCTTATTTACATAAAGCACGCGCTAGTTCATGTGTACATCATATAATTGTGTCTATGGGATGCGTACACGCATATGGGAGTTTTGTGGAAACTTGAGCAAGCAATTTCTCATCTTGGGAATTGCCTTGTGGTGAGCACGTGCTGACTGAAAGACCGTACCGTCATTTGATTGGCAAGTTGGTCTCATTTTCCAGTTCCCACGACCCCTTCACGTGATATTTTATACAAATGGTAAAGCGAAGTCGTGAACAGGGCTACTGCATATGCATGCTCGCATGTTGGCAAGGGGCGAGGTTTGAATGACATTATCTTTTAATGTTCAGACATGTGGATCAGCAAAAGATCGGAAAAATTACAGGAAAATAGTCGAAATATTCCTGTAAATTATGTTGCTATGAATTTTGCAATGTTCCACCCCCTGTTCTTCGAAAAGTTTAGAGCGTTAGCGTTGCGACACCAAATGGTTCCAGGACTTGTACACGCATGCGTCTTTTTTATGAATGACCTGATACTTCGCGGGCGATTGGGAATGCGGTGGTAATTTTGTTTACCAGTATTCACAGCAGCGATTACGTGACTCGTAAAATTATGGAAAGCACTTGATGTAGGCCCTATTCCAAAACGATTATTAAGCTGCAAAATGTTGATCTTACACATGAACAAAATACACAAATGGAACTGAGAAAAAAACATATTTAGCGACTATTTCGATGGAAATGCTAGTTTTTTTCAGTGTACCCTCAATGTTTTCAACTGTTTTTCTGTTGATAGCGCCGCAAAGGTGAGGTCTGATTTTGATTTTGCAAGTTTTCCATGAGGAAAAATTGAATGTCGAACATTATTTATTTATTTTTGGCCCACAATTACATGCATTACTGTCAACAACATGGCGCTGTCACGAGAGATTCTTGTTAGAATAATTATCGCGATTCAGCAAATGGTCGCTTCCCAAAACCATGGTGCAATGGTGAACAGTAATGAAAAAAACAACCGCTTAAAAAAATGCAAAGATGGACCACGCTAGCGCTACGTATTTTGGCGCGTCGCGTGCATGTGCATGCTGTGTATATAGGATATGCACTGGCAACCGCGATTGTTTACACAGCAAAAGGCGCGCCACAAAAGGTGTTACGTAGCACCAGGTCAACCGCGCTGGCTAAAACGTTTTAGCTAAAACTGTTCAGACATCGTTTTAAAAGATAAAACTGTTCTGGTTTTAGCTAAACTCTCCCTCCGAGGTGTTTTAAATCACCGTTTTAGCGGCGAGATAAAACCGATTTGGTGCAACTGTAAAAGCGTTTTAGACACCGTTTTAGCTAAAACTTTTAACCAAATCGAGTTCAACTAGTGTTTTAAGGGAATTTAAAATGGTGTCTGAACGTAGCCATATACGTGTCATCTACACACAAGGGGTTTAAGTGATGGCATGAATATGAGAGCTACAAGAATAAGAGCTCACAGGCATGGCGTCGGGGAAGAGGGGTCCATGTTTTATTAAAGAGGAGTTCAGTTCAATAATGGTCCACCTTTCGCGGCGCAAAACCCGAATTAAAGTTGGATTAAACCTCTAAGAATAAGAATATAAACAATATTAAACATCAAGCTATTATTATACCTTAAAATGGTAAAAAAAATCGTTACTTAAACAGTTTTAAAAAGATTTATTTTTAAAAAGCCACAAAATTACAAGAAGGACTGGATTTCTTATAAAAAAAAAGTATAAAATTAGGAGTTAAAAAATTAGAAGAATCAGTTATTACAAAAATGTAACTGACCCTTAAGACTGTGGACAACTTAGGGTAAAGCGCTACTTGGCATTGCTACAACAATTGAGACGTGTTCTTGGGTTGAAAATGAGTTAATTGGTCGGTTTTGAAAGAGGCGTATATTCTCTTTAAAGTGCTGTTTGTTTTATTGTATTTGGACATTCTGTTGCAAAGTTATGAATTTTTATATTTGGGAATTTCGGTTAATGCATGTATTGATGAGACCGAGTTATTTGCATTTTCCTTGGTCACGGCCCACACTGAGTTCCAACTGATCTTGCTGGAATACGTCATTATGTTCAACAAGATGGTTCCTGAGAAACAGAAATTTCTCCAGAAATTTCAAACAGATGATTGAATTAGGATGGTTTAAATGAAAATGGTATAAAACTATCCCCAAGCAAAAAGTGAACCCTTTTGTAATGTCCCCCCCTCTCCAATGCAGACATTGATGAGTGTGCCAACAATCCGTGTCTGAATGGTGGAACCTGCCTGAATCGCCTCAACATGTTCAGCTGTTCCTGTAAGAATGGTTTCAATGGGGAGGCCTGCGAAGACAGTAAGTAGTCACAGAATTAGACTAGATGAATGTTGCCTTCTCGTTTTAAAAAGCCAAGTCCTGTGTCTCCGAGTTGTCCCCTCCCCAATGGAGATTTTAGGGGGTTTTTTTATGAGTATCGCCTAACACATAGACTTGGTTCCAAGTCTGTGATCGTTGTTTTTGTCGGCCTGATAGCCAATACAATCACAGAATAGTACCGGAAATAGCGTCCTCTCGCGTCCTCTTTCGAGTTAACCTTGGATCACGGTCATCGCGAGTTAGCCTGTGATAACCAATATGGGTAATGACGTTTAGCGTGGCTGATGCCGACAAAAAAAATTACCGCGATCTCGGACTTGAAATCAAGTCTACCCAACACAAGGCCAGAAGGCCACTTCAAGGTGTGGGCTACAAAAGACAAGAAATCACAGAGATAGAAGGTATCTATTCACATTTCGTTTGAATTGTGAAATATTATAGGTGGAAGGGAAGCAGGTTACAGGTGAGGAGTTCCAAAGACAGGCAGTATGAGGGAACAAATTGTATCCCACAGTACTAGCCTTTGGAACAACAGTAAAAGGATGTGATGACAGGCAGGCAAGTAGAGTGCCTGAACATTTGGACAGGGGAACTAATGATGTAAGGCCACTGCAACACCTAGCTTAATTTATATCACAGATAACAGAGGCTTAACAGTGAAGCAACAGAGCGTCGGACATGAAAAAAATTGCTCCCCCCCCCCTTGGATCACTCGATGTGCCATCCACCTCTAATGTAAGCCTAGTTATGTGGTTGGTTGGCCTGGAAGCCAGAATACGTTGAATTATTGAAATAATGGAAGAACCGTAACCGCATACACGAATGGTAGTGCCTTGTGCAGATTTGGGGTAATTTTCATATAGCTATATGAAATTTCTCATTTATCAAACGTCAAAAATAATGTGGAGGACATGTATGTCCCACTCCGGCCTCCCCTCCCATCTCTCACTCCCCATACATCATGATAGTCGGTCCGGAGCAAGACTAGTCAGGGAATAGTGCCGTTCCCTCCCCCCAAACCTTGTAATCATTTGTCCATCATGTACGTAAACTATGGGTACATGCTTAACACGTCCTGGTCAAAAAAAAATAAAATATTGAAATACCCCTCTCTTCTAAAATTCACAGTGGCATCAACAGGCAAACCGATGAACGAAGCCCTGACGCTGGCCCTGGAGCCGTGGTGGATAGCACTCATCTGTCTGATTGGTGTCCTCTTCGTTATCTTCATCTTGGTTGTCCTCTGCACCATGAATCGCAACTACGTCGACAACGAGAAGAAACATTTCATTAACCCATGAGCAGTTCTCCAGGGGTAAATAGCTAGCTGTTAATAGCCAATTCTAAAGCATTATAAGCAATTGCAGTAAGCAATTTGAAATTGAGCAGTTGCACACAATCCACAGTATGGAATGTGTAACTTTTAAATGAATCGGTAGTAAGCTATTTTCAAGCCACAACTTATGTTCAGTAAGCTATTTTGGAATGGTTAGCAGGAAATCTGTTTTCAGAAGTGAGTTTCACTCGTTATAATGTGAAAGTTTGGGTAAAACATTGTTTTTTACCCACATAATCGGAGAGAACATCGGTCTCATTTACAAACATTATCAACCAATTTGGTGGGTTTTTTTAAGAAAAGGTGCATTTTTAATAAACAACTAAATAACTCTTTACAAGCATGTATATTGAGAGGTAATTCTAGTATGAATTTTTTTAAAAAGATGTTTGAACCAAATTGCGACATTACGTGTATTCAAACACAAAGTGACTTCCGTATAAAAGTATTTTTAGATAAAATGTGTACTTTATTGCTTTTAGAAATGAGTGATTCTGTTGTTTCAAGATTGGTAAGGTACGTCCTCAGTTATGGGTTGTCAGATCATACTTTATCAGTAGGACCCTGAATTTTTGTTGGCCATCCTTAAAGATGATGTTAATTCCTGAGCGAAGTCTCCATCATTTTTTATTTTTATGTAGATTGCGTATTGAAAATAGAGAGCTATTTTTATCAAGTCCCCTCTAGCACAGCACACAGCCCGCTGGTGCCATTTGTCTAAAAGTCGTCGCTGCGGGCAGCAAACAATCTTGTTCTAGACACAAAAGTGGAGTTCGTCCTATGATGTCAAATTGTTTGCTGCTCGCAGCGACAACTTTCAGACAAATGGCACCAGCGGGATAGACGGGACTTGATAAAAATAGCTCTCAAGTCACTTTTGGGGGTATTTCATTGCATAAATGTTTGATTTTACAATATGCAATCTACATAACAATGAAAAGTGACGCAGACTTCTCTCACCACTGAACTTCTTCTTTAACCCCTTACAAATATGTGCGGATTGAAAATTGCCACCTGGCCGGTTGACCTCTGTGTGTGTGCCAATCTCTGCATTTTCAATCCATTATTGGGGTATTGTGTATGTTATGCTTGGCTGCACAAGCCGGCATGGCGCCCCCATATAACAGCTGGGCTCAAGGGGTTAAACAGTTATGGCATTCAACTAAAAGTATATTCACACCAATTTGTAATGTCGTATGCATCATTTGTCTTCTTGTGAAAACGGATTGAGAAATTGATATGCGAGGTACAAACAATTTTGACGGCCCACACCCAAACCAGGCTGTTTCCGCACTTTAACAAATGGCAATAAATTTGAGGGAAAAAATGGTCAAAAGCAGTAACATTCTATAACTTGTGAAATACTTCACCTATAGACCCAGATCAGGGCTCATTTTTAAAGCTCTTGAACTCCTTTAAATGTTGGGGGGGGGGGGAATCAAATTTTCCTGTTTTGGCAAGAAGTTCCTGGTTTTGGCATGGGGGTGTCACAATTGCGGTATCTGTCAAGTTCAGGAGTAGTTGTAATCAGCTGCAGTTGCTTGAGGTAACATGTTTTAAACAAAAAAAACCCTGTATTTTCAGAAAGCTTGCTTCCAAAAATTATGTTAATTCATGTACTTAGTATTCTATATACAGGATGAAATTCAGCCCTGTAAGCACTAACAAGCAAGACTTTACTGGAAAGACAAATTAAAAATATGTGTTGCTAAAATTGCTTGATATTGTATTTGTTTTACTACATGCGAAATTTCTACTAAAACAAGGGGAAAAACAGGAAAATATTCTCTCTTTCTTTTTAACCTAGGCTCTAATTCTAAATGGCCAAGTTTGTTCTGCAGTCGGTGTTTTATTAGATTAAGATGGACCACCACCCATAAGATGGCATGTGTAGGTGATGATGATAAAATCCATGAATAACTGCTCAGGGTCTAGTCATTTAGAATCTGAGTGGCCTTATCAGAATAATTGTTATTAACAATACTTTTACTTATTTGCCTTTTTGATGCTTTTTTTTTCTTTTTTTTTTCATTTTAAGATCGAGGTATATCTGTACATGTATACAGGGTGGTCAAAACAAAAACGGAACAGCCTATTTTTTAGTACCCTCCGACCAGAAAAACGAGTTTGGATGGACGGCTAATCTTTCTAGATGAAAAATGATACCAAGTTCACCCGATTCGGTCCAGCAGTTTTCATTCCAGGGACCTTTTTCTGTAACAAAGTCGGGGGGTCAATTGGACATACTGTCAACAGAAGTGCGAAGGCAATGAATAAGCTTATTGACCGTATTGTTGGAAGGGATTAATGCTGCGTAATAAATCAATCGAATATGCAACTTAATATAAACTATCAAATAAAATGTTATTTTCAAACTTAACATCAAATGGCACATCTTGGCTAATTACTCACAACTGTTCCGTTTTAAAACATGTATTTGAATTTAGTATCCAAATCTCTCGGGTTTCATGATTCATCACATTTGACGGCAAAGTTTTCAATCTACTGTCTTGCAATGCGTCCCTCGACCTCCTCCTACTTGAATACAAACTTCTGCTCTCCGGGACATGTCCATCATTGCTCGAACAATCATTTCTCTGGGAATATTCCTAAGGGCCTCCTCTACTCGTTGTTGGAGGGTGTTAAGATCTCTTGAAAACGGTACAACATAAACGATTTGATTTGAAATGGTTTATTATAGTTCAACTACAGCAGCCAAAAGCTGAGTTGCGGTCAAATTACAAAGGAAACGGTACAAATATTATACACATTTAAAAACGATGGATTTGACGTATCCCCAGTACAACTTTGTTCCAGAAAAAAACTACGGGACCCAACGGGTGAGCTTGGTATCATTTTTCATCAAGAAAGATTCGCCGTCCATCCAAACTCATTTTTCTGGTCGGAGGGTACTGAAAATAGGCCTTTCCGGTTTTTTGTTTACCACCCTGTATAAGCTTTTTGTGGATTTTTATTGGTATTACAAGTAACATTTATCTAGGCATTTTAGTCATCTTTATAACAAACATGCAATGGGAGATATTATAGGATTTGAAATGTCGAAGATTGTTGTAGTAGTGTATGGTACTTGTACGTATAAACATCGAATGAGCGAAAGCACCATACCTCATACATATTCATGAACTGGTGCCATTCTCTCATTGGTCAAATCATGATGATATGGTGCATTGTGACAGATTCATGAGCTCCTTACTTGCTTCAGCCACATGACTGCAAATTTGCATGTGCGCAAAGGACTAAATGCATCTGGGGGAAAATTATGTTGCTGATTGGTTCACTGTATTTGGTGGATTTTCCTCATGAATATGAATGAGGTATTTGCATAATTCTTATTTTTTTTACAATAAAAACACTGATTTGTCTATATGTTATGTACTAAAGTGTAAGTTAAGACAATTTTATAGGAAATGGCTGAAGGTATTGTGGTTTTATACTATTTTGATGTAAAGATTTTATTTTGAAATGGGCCTATATTCTTTATAATGGTACAGTACTTAAAACAGTGTCTTTCAGATATTAAATATAGGACCAACGTATTGATTTGGTATCACAAATTTCTTTACGAGACAGATCATTTCAATAGTCCATGAAAGGTGAAGGCCCAAAGTGAAAATAAATTCTTCCCTGCTGCAAAATTAATAGGACAATTTTGAACACAATCGGACCCAAAGAAGTAGGATTTCTTTAGTATATGAAGCAAATAATGTCTCGCGTAATTCTAATACATTAGTGCACTATGATTATTAGTTCAATTAAGCAGTGCATCAATTTTGAAGAAAAGAATGCTAGCAGGCTAGCCAATCCTAGATATTTTAATAGTGGTTTTAATCGGCTTTCTGTGTTATTCTAAAAATGGTAGTACTTGCATATGAATTGTAATTGAAATTTTTTTTCAGCAGTTATTTAATAACCACCGTTCATTGATTTTGCTGTTTTGTGGAGATTTTCTCCAAATGCAAGCCTTAGTTTAGTTAAGTGAAAAGCCCAATTCGGTCGATTCACAACTCAGTGCGCCGCCAGCGGGGTTCGACATTGCGTCTATCGCATTGTATTAGATGGTGGACAGAACAGCAGTATGGATTTCGCACGAATGCGAGTGGACAAGTTAAAGCAAATTTTGACTAATCGGGGAATACCTTGTGCGGGAAAGAAGAGAGAGGAGTTGATAGATTTAGCGGAGAAGGGGTGTAAGAACTACGGTCGATGCATTGGCGATGTCAACTTTTTCCCATGATGCACTGCGTAGATTGGCCTCTCCCCAGTTGACGCTGGCGGTGAATCGACCGTATTGTAATATAACATACAGTCAAACCTCATTAATATGAGGTTGTCTTGACCTACAAAAATACTCGTATTATCTGGGTCCTCGTCCCATCTGGGTTGAAGGTTTTCCCTTTCATTGTGTATACATGTGATGTCTATCGATTACCTGCAATAAAGCTCGCCTACTGGAGCAGCGCCAAAACCCCACAACAGCAGACCCTCTTCCTAATAGTTGGAACCACAAATCTCGATTAGCAAGTGTCAACAATGCAATGATTAGAGGTTTAGGGCTAACTGGATGGCTTTGTTTGTTCAGCAAGATTAAACAAAGATCTGGTAAAAAAATCTGATCAGTTCAAAGAAATTTAATAAAGCATTGAAAAATTCCAAAAGGTTACATGTGATTGACGAGGTGTTTTCAGCATTGTTCGTTGTAACTAAGGGACGATAATACTTCTGCAAGCCAACAAAAAATGTTTGTCTTAACCGAGTTCTAATGTTATCTGAGCTTGTATTAAGCTCTTCTACAGGAATGTGCATTACAAAATAGTCTTACCTGGATCTCGTATTAACGAGGTTTGATTGTACATGAAACTACACTTTGATTACTTGAGCAATACCACGCAACATATATAACCAGGCAATAGAAACATTTTGATTGCTTCAAACTATTTTAATGTGTACATTTTAGTTAAATGAGCATAGAATTATTTTCAATACATTTGTTTTTTTATATTTCTAAAGCGCTTCAAAATAAAAGTGGAAAGGACAGAAGTTGGGAGAATGAATGTTTCATTTATTTTTGTTGAGAATTTACATCAAATTGTAAAGACCTTTAAAGGGGGCCTCGGGTCGACCTACGATTTGTTTGCGCCACGACGGAACCGTCGGCATCAAGCAGAAAAATAATGCCCAGGTCACAAAACTGAGAAATCGTATAATTCTCGTGGAACAAGCGGTATTTTGACCATGCTCATGTCGCCCACGATGCGATGACGATCCACGACAATTCCACAGCAAAGACAGTCATGTGACTTAAACGCCATACGAAAAAAATACTTTTAGAATTTGCCACTTTCAACTTGGCGTCCTCCAATGTTGATACAGCGCTGGAGACAGTGTGACTTCGTCTTAATGGGGCTATTTCAAGGAATTAGTCTATGTCAGACGTCCCTTTGCAACTCTTGATGTGTTGCGGCAAACGATCGAGGTGTGCAATGACAGAAGCTTTCAGCCCCAGCACACGCCTTCTGCCACCGTCCCTAGTGCTGTATCGCTTTTTTTCGTATGGCGTTTAAATCTCACCCTCTTGCACAAAGCTGATGAAATTTGCTCCATCAAATTTGTTATGCCTTGTTTTACATGACATGAAATTTTTGTTTAATTCCATTGGTAAACAGTTATTTAGGATCAGTTTTTTGGACACGTAGTATATGATAAAGTTGATGATGCTTGGACAAAATGTGACCTGTTCCCACGAAATTGGGATCAAGTAGCAAAATTTGAAAATCAAGATGATGGTATATCCTAAAAGTACAGGTTAAAAGCTTTAATTGTGTGTTGTGGTATCTCGTTCCTAGCCCCTGATACAACCTTTTAAAATTATCAGAGTCTTAACCCCTTGTTTTGAGAAATCGAAGCTCAAAGTTTGTCATCTGTGCACACTTTAACCAGAGTTCAAAAAAGAAATCATCCCCAAAAAATATTTCGTGAACAGATTCAGTTAAAAATCTTTGGGATATGATAGAATAGAGTTTTCAAATATATAGTTATTAAAGTCCCATAATTGACTTTTCAGTGAAAAATTGTTGTTTCTGCGTGTAACTCAGAAAGCCATAGTGCGACTTTATTCTAATTTTGTGGGTCACAAATGATCTTATACACTTGAACATTGACATTGATTGATTAATTCAATTTGAGTCAATACATGTAGATGATTTGACTAGATGACTTGTGACGTTTTGCACAGTGGTAAGCACATCTTCAAGCAAACTTTTAAACCTTGTTCCTGATTAGTCTACCCATATCAACAGCAGTGTGGCATTAACTCATGTAGCACAGTCCATATCGCCTCCCAGGTACCGAATGTATTGTGCACTTTTTAAAGTTGTGCACATATTACTGTTGCACGTACACTTTGCACGTACATCCTCACCGAAAGTGGATGCAGCGTACGCACTCAGTGAAGATCATAACTTGAAGTTTGCCTGAAGATCAATTTGTTATCCCACTCGTGCTCGTTCAACACAGAATAATGTAGTGCGTCTGTGTGGCATTTCGGACACAATGCACTACATTATTCTGGGTTCCACCAGCACTCGTAGGATAACTAATAGTATACTATACCACTAGGTAAAATGGCCGAGGTCACATCTTTCATTTTTATTTTCCCGAAACACACAGTATCACAACATGAAAAACTTGCGATATTGCTAATACTTACAAATAGATGTAGTTTTGAACAAATCAGATTGGCAAAGGCAAATTTGTATGACGGGCCATAACATCTATACCAAAAGGTCATTCTTTTGTGATGGCTCCAGAGTCTATATGACCTGGGGTCAAAGTTCAGGTCTTGCAGTCACTAGTTCTGCATGACCGAGAGTCAGAGTTCAGAATTCAGATCATGCAGTTCTTGAATAACTCCAACCTACAATCTTGGTCATGGCAGTTCAGATACTAGATCTATTGTTATGGAAGGTCAAAGTTCAGGTCATACGACGATCAATCCAACCATGACCTCATTCCTGTACCATTTCTGAATGCCCTCGGGCCAAAGTTCAGGTTATACAATCAATTTCATCAAGTGTTGCCCTATGTCATTTCTCTCCAAATTCTAAATGACCTTGGGTCAACGTGCAGGTCATATATGTAATCACTGAATCTATTCCATCAGGTCTTTTGACCTTGAGGTCGTTCATACTCCCTTCTAATTACCTCAGGTCATAGTTCAGGTCATGCAATCACGTGAATCTATTCCATCATGTGTGTTGAAGGTCATTCCTCTCTCCATTCTGTATGACCTTGGGTCAAAGTTCTTCACTGGGTGCGTTCGAGTAGCTCACGCGGGTCAACTCGGGTTAGCCCCGTGCCGTTCGATTAGGTCTGACATCATACCCGAGGCTCACTCGGCTCAGCCACCACAGACCCTGCTCACAGAGCAGAGTCACTGGTGGAACTACGTCACACCCATGCGCAGTTAAGTCTGACTTACCAACAGATTCTACTGGAGCAGGGAATTTAAAATGGCTGACCTCAAGTGCGATTGTGTAGTTAAGGACTGTTCCTATAAGAGAACAAAATCCACTTTTAAGTTATTGGACTTAGCAAACTAGATTGCGACATTAAAAACCAACATGTATGTCGTAGATAAAGGGCAGAATTTTAAAAATTTTGTGGGAAATTGTTAGGTAAAACGACAACGAAGATGACAAAACGCAACATGAAAATAAACATGGCGAAGACCGTACTGATTCACAAGACACCAACCGCAAAACACGTACAAAAATTGCATTTTCTTTACCGCAATAAACTGTTCAAAATTACAAAAAATGATGTCATTAGAATTGAGAGAAGTATACTTTAGGTTGATAAATTCATTTTGGAATGATAAAAACAACCTTGACTCGAAATGGATCAAATATAAAGAGGTGTCCGTAACTACACAATCGCCGACTCTTATTCCTCCATAGCCGACTCAAGTGCAAGGTGACATCAACAGGAGAGGGCGTTTGAGCATTCTATTAGCCCAGCTCTCGTGGCTGACCCATCTGCCTTCACCCAAGTCGATCCGGGTGAGCTACTCGAACGCACCCTATATTCCCTCATGTCGGTTGACCTTGAGGTCGTTCCTCTCCCCCTTCTGAATGACCCGGGGTCAAAGTTTGGGTCATCCGTTCATTGGAGACTTCCTGCTCCTGACAAACCCCCATGGCACAGCTCAGGAGTACAGCCAAGACGTGCTTACACTGGGAAACAAGGTCAAGAAAATTGTCTAGACTTTGCTAGAATGAATACAAAACGGACATGCTGAAATGTTACAATGGGGCTTTTAACCCTAACTCCCTAGGTGGTGTGTAGCTTGAAAATTCCAGCTCTAGGCTCATGACATGAGATTCGCCATTTAGAGCTGGAAGGACTTCCATAGGGTTCGCAAGGGTCGGTTTTGATATTGCCGATATCTTCCGTTTCCCTGAATATATCAACCAAACACTCACCTTGCCGGCAGAGTAGTCATTCATGCAGCTTGTCATCCCCTCAAAATAAGAATATGCTCAAGTTAAACCCGAAAAAATTAATTTTTCGTGCAATTTCGGTGCATGCACAAACCAGCTGTGTACAAAGTAATTGAGCGGATTTTTGAACATGAACGATGTTTTCTGATCGATTATCGGCCAGCGGCACTGCGCGCGCCTCGGGGCTCGATATCCAACGGCTGTTTGCTGAAATACTAACAGCGATCAGAAAACAGCCGTTGTTTTTTTCGGGTTTAACTTGAGCATATTCTCATTTTGAGGGGATGACAAGCTGCATGAATTTCTACTCTGCCGGCAAGGCGAGTGTTTGGTTGATATATTCAGGGAAACGGAAGATATCGGCAATATCAAAACCGACCCTTGCGAACCCTATGGAAGTCCTTCCAGCTGGAATTTTCAAGCTAGGTGGTGTGGAAAATCGTATCGAAATTGGAGGATTCAGGACTGTTAGGGATGGTCATAGTATACAAATAATGAATGTTTATGAGTGCAATGGTAAGAATAATTTCATTCGGTGACAGATGGAATGTTCCATTCCACGAGGCTTCGCCTCGTGGAATGGGACATTCCATCTGTCACCGAATGAAATTATTCTTAACGTTGCACGAATGTGAAACATTCATTATTTGTTTTATACAACGCCTGAATAAATCCTCGTCAGATTGCATGCATGGATATTTTTGTGTACAACATAGGCCTCCCGTTTTCCCTTCTCAGTCCCACATACAACCGCGACAAAAAGTTGTCCAGTTCCAACGCATACCATTTGTTAGAACTTTTTTGCGGTGTGGGTTCGCGTCGTGCGATGGGACGAATAATTCAATGCGCGTGATCGACGATCCACCTATCAGATGGCGGGGATTTATTCAGGCGTTGTATAAAGGTAAATGGCTAATACCTACACACTTACCAAATCAACGTCATTTCTCTTTAGAACTGTCGAGAAGAAACAAAAAAGTAATTTAGATTCATGACTACTTTCCAGTGTGATTACTGGCTCTTCGAAACAGTCAAAGCAAGTTTTCTTTAAATTTTGTTTTGATTTCCCTTGATAATTGCAAACCTTACCATTGTCTTTACAATTACATCTTAATGTGCATTCAGTTGTACTTCCCCAATACGTCCGAGGACAATGCTTTGTGTTTCCTATTGTTCCTTTAATATAACCAACCCCCATAGGCTAAGCACGTATCCTTACGTTCGAGGACCGATTTCAACAAAAGACTCTACGTTCGAGGACTGAAAGGTTTCTTTGTGTTTCCTTTCTTCTCTTGTCCTCGGAGATATATACAGTGCACGTACACAACTGTTTACCTGGATGTCTGTCTGCTCAAGATGTATCTACACACAATAAATGAGTAAGATATAAGTAACCTCATCAGCTGCTCCAGTCCACAAAAAATAAGGGTTTGTGACTGGCACAGGGGCTACGTGTGACCCCCTCAGAGAAAATGAGTCTCAGCTTGACTTTTTATACCCAGCACGATATGGGGCAGAGGGGTACCCCCCTTTTTGTCCCTATACCCTATACACTCTCCAGACTATTGTTACCTAACATATCCCCCCTAGACCTCTGAAAAGAATTCCTGAGATTCCGGGAACACAATGACCAACACAAAAGAGGGGGGGGGGGGGTTCCCTCTGCCCCATATCGTGCATCATTTTGGAGTCTACCGTACAGAGTGAGTTAAGGCAAAACCAACCTCAAGTGCTCCCCCATTAATTCTAGGGCTGTTCATTTTCAAATAATTTGAAACTGGATTTGACCCAATATTTGAATATTCGATACTCGCCGATCAAGTTTTGTATGCGTCAGCTGCAACTGCATGCCACGCTGGTAAAAAGTTTAATACAAAGCACGCAAAGCACGCCAGTGTTTTACGTGCGGCGATCGATATTACGGAACGCCCAATCAACATTTTTTGCCTGCGGCTGTTGTATCAAGATCATACCAGGTACGGATAACGTTCTGATAACAAGAAAACAAACTCCTGCCTGCATTTTTGCAGTAATTGTTTTATAAGTGTCAAGGGTTTTACAAAAAGTTTCCGTCGACAAAAATGTGGCATTTGACACTAAGCTCCATAACTTTTCTATTAAAATAGCATCAGAGTCGTATCTTTAGGTGCATATATATTCTTTTTCAAATATTTGAACCGGCAAAAATGTATTCGAATATTCGGTTAACGATCGAATATTTGAATATTCGGTTAACGATCGAATATTTGAATATTCGGTATATTCGGGACAGCCCTAATTAATTGTCAAGAAAATGTCCCTGTATCATTTTAGGACTTGTTGACATCAAAGTGCAAGTCATGAGCTTTTTTTAATACAGAAACCATCTGATTCAAGGAAGTTGTTGCCAATTTATTGACTTTTGAAGACAAACAGCATTTTGGGACGTTGTCTGGTTGTGCCAGTGTCATACGTATTAAAATATTATTAGGAATTTATTGGCAAAGCAAACTAAAACACAAACTGGTACTGACCATCTCCAGGGTAGCCATGCATGTCAAAAGACATAGTTGCTTTGAATTTTGATCATTTTAAGCATGTTGGATTAATATTGACAATTGGAAGTGAACACAGAGATAACAAAGTTAAACTAAATGGAAGTACTTTTTATGTTTTTCTTAGAACGCCAAGCTGTGCATTTTTTTCGGTGTTGTTGTGGACAGACTCCTTAAACAGAGTCTTAGTTACAAAGTCATTAACTCGATAGCAACATGAATTTTTCGGATGGTTTCTGAAAATAAAACAAAGCGTAGTAATTTTGCTTTCATATTAAACAATCATATGCAGAATTTAATTCCAATTTCTAGTACCTGTGAATGAGTAATACTGACAGCTACAAAAGTTTGAGGAGGGCAGGCAGACGTATGGAATGCCTGAACTGCCAAGGACCTGTTCAAAAAAAAAAGAACAATTATTATAATAATAATTACAAATATTATTGTTAAAAAAAAATCAAAATTTTCTCCCCCCCACAAAAAAAACAAATTTAAAAATTAATAACTAACAAAAATAAAACATACAAATTACAGAAATAAAAACTATGCATTTTTTGGTGATTAGCAGAAGCTCCAGACAGTAAAGAACAAATTCTACTGTAAAAATTAAATTTGCCATTTTAGGACAACCGTTCATCCTCTGATGGAGTACTGTTCCCACATCTCGACTGATACTTCTGATTGTCACTTTTCTTTATTAGATAGAGTACAGAAGCGCATTGTTAATTTGGTTGGAGAAGAGTTGGGCTCATCCTTACAATCACTCTCTCACCGGAGATCTGTTGCTACTCTTAGTCTGTTCTACAGATATTTTTATGAAAATGAATTAAACTGCTGCAAACTGACTGAATTGATCTGAAATATACAAATAAAACAAATTAGGCCAGCTAATTTTTATATTTCGACAGATATTTTCATGTTATTAACCCCTTGCGTACGGATGACGGAATTTGGCGCAAAAAAAACAGTGCCACCAGGCCAGGTGACGCAATTGGCCGCTGTTTGTGCAGTTTCAATCCATTGTTGGATTAAACAGTGCCACCAGACCGGATGATGCAATTGGCCGCTGTTTGTGCAGTTTCAATTCATTGTTGGATTAAACAATGCCACCAGGCCGGATGACGCCATTGGCCGTTGTTTGTGCAGTTTCAATCCATTTTTTGATTAAACAGTGCCACCAGGCCGGATGAGCAATTGGCCGCTGTTTGTGCAGTTTCAATCCATTGTGCTTGACTGCACAAACACATTGTAGCGGTTCGCTTGGCTGCCAGAGCCGCCGCGGCACCCCGACGTCTCCCGTAAAATACCGTACTCAAGGGGTTAAATGTTCTACCAGCTTGGTTTCTTCGGTTAGGGTGTTTGAGCGTGAAACTCAGCTCTCCGCCTGTTCCCACCAATATACTCTAGCTGCACTTATAGTAAAAAAAGCTATACCAATAGCTTTTTCCCTCGTTCTGTATCTCTATGGAATTCTTCGCCTGGTGCATGTTTCCCTTCATCTTACAATCTTTTCTGCTGCAAGAGGAATATTAATTCCTACCTCTTGCATCTTTGATTCTTTTTTTTTATGTAGCTCTGTACCTCGAGTGGCTTTTAGCCTTGCATTAACCAAAACAATTTGGTGACATAAATGTCAACATCTTTGGGCTTCTACAGAAACTTTTACAAAACAGCGACATCATAAGTCACATTTAGATTATTTATAGTTAACAAATTTTGCATCTATGTTACAAGCACAAAAATGGGACAATTTTGTTTTTAACGTTCCAAAGTTAGACATTGTGGGAACTTGTTGATTTGCCTGCCACTCTCTGATAATGGTCAACAGAGGGCGCTATAATGCCAACAGGAACAACTTCTTTATAGATTTATATCACTACAGTGACCTATGACATGTAGGGCGCTGCATGCAGAGGGTGAAACTTTGGTCGGACACCGCAAACTTTCTGACCGTTTGCAGTACTTGTCTGAACAAGGTGAGGCTTGTTCAGGCTATGGTTATGTGTTGTCGCTATGCTGTGCAGATCAGGGCCCAATTTTTATGGAATCCATAACAATTCTGTGCTAACGGCCTGCAATTCTGTGCTAACCGAGCTAGCACATATATTCTGCGCTAACCCCGTAAGCACAGGACACTTAGTTACAGGATGTACGCATGCGCACAAGCCAAAATTCCTTGCTAATCCGTGAAATACGCTAACCGGAAATTGTTTGCTTAATAACGTTACGGATTCCATGAAATTGGGCCATAGAAGTGATGGTTGCTGAGCACATTTTGCATGTATCAGGCATGCAACTTGGAATTAACAAAAAACGAGGAAATTCCATTCTTTACAAAACTTTGTAGTGTTTTTCAATTTTCAATGGCATAAAGTGTGAAGTGAAAAACGAGGAATTCAGCTGATCCGAGGAAAAGTTGCATACCTGTCTGTATAGATCTGTGCTCTCAGCCCTGCTCAAGCCACCGTTTTTAATGCTTAATACTTACTTGGAAAGCCACACGCCCAGCAGGGCAGGTTATTCTTGTCACACTCTTGTTGTCCACCAGATCTAGGGCTTGCAGAAGCGGAGCCTTGAAGACAAAATGTAGGCTGCAGATTGGAAAGGAATTCAGAGCAAAATCAAGACATCATGAACCCTAACGACCCCGGGTGTGTAGAAAATCATATTCAAATCGGAGGATTCGGGACTGTTAGGGTTAATAAGAGAATTGAGCTAAAAGTTTATATAACCTCTTGAATACGGACGATGGCCATGGCTGCGGTTTGAAAAAGACCACCTGGCCGGTCGACGTCTATACGCGCATTCCTGTGCATACTCAATCCATTCATGTATCAACTACACTGCTATCTTGAATAGGAGTGTAATGGATAGTTGGAGCTTTCAAACAGTTTTCATTCACATGAAAGGGGGGGGGGGCAAGTGTGAAGAATTGGACCACTCTATTCAGTGTGGTGCCTATTGTTTGCATTTACGCTTGGCTGCACAGCCCGTTCTTGCATACCAGCCCCCATCAATAACAGCTGGACACAAGGGGTTATAATGGACTACCCTATTGCCAGTGGACTACAGCAGGTAGGTCTATAGCCTAATCAGAGCGTGTAGCAGTCATCCTCTAAGGTTTATTTTTGTCATTCAAATTCTGTAACAATGTAAGCACGAAAGGTCTACCAGTGTTGAAGTCGAGTCCTACAATCCGAGTACCAAGTTCTCCGAGTACATTCAAAGCCGAGTAAGGGCAGAGTCCGAGTACATTGATGATCGAGTCCTGGGCCAAAAATTTGAGTCCGAGTTTTTCAGGGTCCGAGTACAGGCCAAGTATGACTACATAAACAGTCGAGTACAGGCCAAGTACGAGTACACCATAAGAAACAAAAATACCAAGTTATGTTCTGAACATTATTATAATGTACCTGCATCACCAAGAGTCTACACACCAACAATTCAGGAGAGTGACTATTTAATTTTATTTCCATGTTTTTTATTTACTTTTTGTACATGATGAACCTACTCATCACATGATGAGCCAGAAATTTCTTCTTTTTGGGAATTTATCCAACAGCCCAAGAACGGTTTATGTGTGTGTACTTTAGAGTGCCAAGGTGCAACATCAAAAGAGAAAATAATCTATTGTATTCCCGAGTACAGGTATTGAGTACGGAGGCCAAAATGCTGAATCCGGGTACGAGTCCGAGAACAAAAAGCGTACGTGCCGAGTCAAATTTTTGGTTTTTTGAGTACTGAAAATCGAGTTTGGCCGAGTACTTAGTGGTACTCTGAATTGTACTCTAGTACGAGTATGAGTACTCCAACACTTGAGGTCTACCCATGCCTGTCCAAGGTATTAAACAAAGACATTACCCTTGAAGATGCCTGCTATGCGTAAGGTCTGTTTGGCGACAACATTATTTGTGTGCGTAAAGTGGTAATAATTAGTTTCAAGAACCAACTTGTAAAATTATGAGATGAAATACTCACGCAGAAAGAAGATCGTCAGGTACTGCAAGAAATAGGAACAAGTTTTATTCAGCCAATAGTTAACACATTTTTTAAGAATATCCTTTTTATCGTTCTAGCTTAATAATTTGCCCTGTATGAGAATTTAATGGTTGTAAGTATTTGAAATTTTCTATTTAATTTTATATGGGTACACATATATGTCCAGTCCACACTAAAGGGGACCATATCATTTAGTATCAAAAGATAGCAATGGGAGTAAGACATGGAAGAGGGACATCAAATCAAGTATTTTGCCCAAATGTTTTTCTGATGCTTTCCAGAGCTGTCAGTGATCATACTGACACACAAAAATAGAACACTCTGGATAAATAAGAAATTAGAGGGTCATCCTCAAGGCATGTTTGTAACATGGACGGACATTATTTTATTAGACGTGATATATATTATGTTCAAACATGGACGGACATTATGTGACATATGTCTGTCCAGAAATATTACTTGTTTGGTTTGTTACAAACATTTATATCTTGAAGATGATCCCAGATCTAATTTTTTTAATACTTTGTTAGACGTTGGTGTTTTTTTTGCTAAACAAACTTGCTGATGGGTACTAAATGTATTGTGACAAAAATCAATGGAACATTATTTTATATAATAACTACAATCTCAAATTCCCGTACCACATTTGGTGTGACAACACCAAATGTGGTCATTAGCCCTAACCCTCCAGGGCATGTTTGCTAGAACCCTGCCAGACGCATCAGATTGCATACTTTGTCACATTCACTTGTGTGGCGAGTCCAGCAAAGTGGAGCTGTCAGCGCAGATGCACTGTGCTGCGTCTGGCAGGGTTAGGGCTAATTAGTGTGGATAATCCCGATTGTCAAAATTATAATAGCCAACTGGTGATGCAAATGTTCAATTCTACTAAATATTTTAATAAATCAAAAAATTAGCTGGCCTGACGTTTCGAACTTAAGCAAGTTCTTTCTCAAAGGCAAATGACAGAGTACAAGAAACAAACATGTAGGGAACACACATGCATGAGGGGGTGGGTGGAGAAACACAAAAGAGGGATGCAAGGGAGCAAGGCAGTGGGTAAACATCAAAGAGAGAGGTTTGGGTAAGGATGAATGCGGGGAGGGATTAGGATGAAGGTTGAAGCTGGGGAATTGGACAAAGGAATGTGGTTAGTGGCAAAGATAAACAGGAAATGGTAAGACAACCCCATTTGGCCAAGAGACCCCAAGAGGGTTTGCCAGGAGGATAATCTGTAAACAAATGACAATGGGGGAAAAAATTAAAAGTTAATCATTCCCTTCCTGGATGTTTAGACCATGTGGTTGAATAGTCCGAAGACGTTTCATCCAAACTTTCTCTCGGCTGAGGCGAACTGAGTCCTTGCGGTGGAAAAGTGATTCTATGCCCTGTAGAATCATATCAGAAATGGAATGGTTAGGCAAGTTGAAGTGATGACCAACAGGGGTGTCAATTTTCTTGGTGTTTACAGTCGATCGATGGCCATAGAAACGCTTCTTGAGCGTGTTCTTGGTCTCCCCGACATACTGGATACCACAAACCCTGCAAGAAATGAGATATATGACATTAGAGGTGTTGCAAGTAATGTTTTAATAGTTGCCTGTATTTTTGTTTTATGTTTCTTACATGCACAACTTGTTTGGTAAGCAGTTTTGACGTTTTTCAGCAGCTCTGTCTGTATACTGTCATGAAGGGAGGACGCCATTGCTATTACAATGAACTGGGAAGACAAAAATATAGAGAACAAGATTAATAATGTCTACAAAGTTTTGGGGAAAAACGTTACTGAACAGCACTGGAAAGATTATTTTGCAATAAGAATCATCAAAATGCTCTGAACCAAGGTTAATATCCGTCACAGGTTTCCAGCCTTGTTGGCCCTTTAAAACAATTCTTTAAAAACTCCCAATTAGAAGAAAAAAGAATGTTTAGTTAACTATAAACCAGTGGCATAACTGGGTAAAATATCTGTGGGGGGGGGGGGGGCACCTGGGATACACACATTATTTTTCAAGGGGGCACTAAAGGTATTATTAACTGCGGCTTGAATAATTTTTTTTACATTTCAAGATTTCAAATTTGGGGCACCGGGGGTACAGATGTCAGCTGGGGGGGGGGGGGGGGGGGGGGGGGGACATGCCCCTCCCCCTCCCCCTCCCCCCCCTTATAGTTACATCACTGCTATAAACCCTTTTAGGAGAAAACAAATACCAAAGACAAACATTTAAAGAACGAACACAAACAAAACTAGGCCGAGTATCTTGGACCCTTATCGCCTTTTTTATTATTTGGACATGATCTGGCGATAGTTTTCGTTGGGTCCAAGGCCTTGTACGGCGATTTTCTATTCATTAATTAAATACGTCTAAAATCCCAACAAAAACATCTGAATTCAACCTTACAACAGCCACCAAAATACTAGATACGCCAACTTAGGAACAAGTGGAGTTCCATGATCAGATGGAGGTACCAAGGTTCACTTACTATCCAAATATAAAGTGAAATTTACCGTTTAATTCGCAGAGACACCTGCAGAACATGCACCGCGCGACAACCTGTTTATGCCGGCAACTGTTTCGTGAGTGGTACAACGGTCGCGGTACGTGTTCATGTGTAGATACATGTAGTATATTGATGCGAGGTTGCACACGCATCATGGGGGGGGGGACTTCCTCACGAAACAGTCGCCGGCATGGGTGACGTCATGCAAGGTCAAGGGGTCACGATTTGAACTCCAAGACAGCGAAAAGACATGTTCTGCAGGTGTCTCTGGGAATTAAACAGTAAATTTCACTTTTTATGGATGGTATTGTGAACCTTGGTACCTCTATCTGATCATGGAACACCACTTGTTCCTGAGGTGGCGTATCTAGTATTTTGGTGGCCGTTGTAAGGTTGAATTCAGATGTTTTTGTTGGGATTTTAGACGTATTTAATTAATGAATGCAAAATTGCCGTACAAGGCCTTGGACCCTACTATTGCCTGATCATGTCCAAATGTTAAAAATTGCTTAAAAAAAGAAACAGATCTGACGTCACTTGTACAGCACGTCAAAGGGTAAACTGCAACTGCTAGATCTGCACAATGAGCAAAACTAAGTTGGCGGAGGAAACATACGTGCACTGTTTACTGTAGTTGTTCACATCCAATAAGTGAATACATCACTGATATCAACCATGGAGGATTTCCTTCCTCCATGTATCAACCAAGCAGAGAAGATGCTGGGCAAAACATTCTTTCATAAGCTTTCGAATTTTTCTCACAAAATAGGTGCAATTACTGTAGTGTATTTAATAGCCTAACGTTAGGCCCTGAATTGTAAAACTAAAAATTACAGTTTCTTGTTGCGCCTTGACATAAATTACACAAAAATAAACACTTTTGAGGGCTGCAGGTTATTTTAAAAACCACAATATGCAAACACGCAATTCCTCTAGGGACACATTGCCTTCAAATGTCATGAAATTTTACTGTTTGGAAATGTTCCTTATCTTTTATAAGAGTTGTTCATGCAAAAAAACACGTATAATGTGTTGTAATTAGTGATTAGTGATTACGAAACAAAAAAATTGGCCGCTTACCCCTGACATCTGACCCGCGATACATAGACTTATTTCCAGTACTAAATACCACCGTCTAAATAATGCGCAAAATACGCTGTAAGAGTCTTTAGGCTGGCGCCGCGCGCAGCCAGTGGCCTTGTAAACCTATCAGATGATCGCCAGGTACAATTCTCTACCTCTCCACATATATCGCCAGTGCTGCGCGCCGTGCCACAGTTCATCAAAATGGATCAACAGAACGTACTTCAACCAGATGCGACTGGAAATACGACTGGTGAACACAGTCCGCCATTTTGTGGAGTCAAAAATTTGGTTCTACAAAATGGCGGACCGTTATTTGTCACGAAATTAAACAAAAACCACGCAATTTGAAGGGATAGTTATGTGAATCTGTATATTCTACTTTTAAAAAAGCTTCCCAACCATATCCATTTCAGTTTTATAGCCCAAATCGCAAAATCCAAAGCAATGTGTACCTTTAACGACAAATCTTGTCGTGCGACCATCTAAATTCGCGCGTATTAATATTCGCGCACCTACCTTTAGCGTCGCGTAACTATATTTGTTTACGATACGCAATTACGTAATTCCAAAGTTTACCGATTGAAACGTCACATCTGCCTCGTTTGCGGTCAAGATGTGGAAAATCAAGGCGTTCCCGGTTAGTATTTTGCATTAATTTATAAACTGATAATGTTTTTTAACAGTTTGAGTAAGATACAATTAATTGTTGATTAGAAGGGCCCGTAGGAGTCGAAAAAATTTACCGAAAATACACGAACGTACGTTATCTGTGAGACCAAAGTATAAATTATTGATTTTGCGTCATATCTGTGACAACAGAGGGCGTGAATAAAAAATACGGGGCATCAGAGGGGCCTTGCGCTTTATAATTTTTTTACACGAAACTTAAAAAAAATTTGAAAAGACAGATCTTAACAGGAGTCTTAACGTTTCAGAAAAATACTATTAGAGTAGGCCTACTTAAGTTGACATTCGGTTGCAAAAACCTATATCTAAAGTTAGACCTAAAAATTGTACCTATCGCCTCGGGCGAAGGAATTCAATCGGGAATTTCTAAATTTGAAGCTACACATGCAACTTGAATCCAGGCATTCATTACTTTCAAAAGTGTGTGTTGGGGGGTGGGGGCAGTGCAGGCCTGTTGCTGCCCTTTTAAAAATATTTTTTTGTACGGAACTGCCAAACGTTTTTTTTTTTTTTGGGGGGGGGGGGCATTTGGAAAAAGGGGAAGGGGAAATGGAAATTGTCCCCCCCCCCCCCCCCCCCCCCGTTCCGCCACTTAAGTATGATTTGCAGGTGTTAGGCCTAGGCCTTTGTATTTATTTCCGCAGATGTTCCTATTTTAATGTTAAAAAAATTAATCTTTTTCTTTTATTTTGCAAATAAAAATCAGGTCAAACTTATAACGAAATTAAAAGCAATAAACGAACAAAGAAACAAGATGCCTCCCTTTCTTATTGTCTATAAATTGGGTTTTTAATTGACAGAATATGTGCACCAGCCCAGTACAATCCAGAGCTACGGGCTACCGATGTTACTCTCCGACTGCTATGACTAAAGCCTATTGGGAAGTTCTCCATGACCAGAAATCTATTAGAGGAACAGCTCGAAAATTTGGAATTCCTGAGACAACGCTGAGGGATCGGATCAGGGGTAGAATCGGAGCTGAGGTAATCAAGTCTGGGAGAGATCCCCTCTTTACCCTTGACGAGGAGGTTCGGTTAGCTGATCATCTCAAGAGAATGGCTAGTTACGGGTACGGCTACAGCCATTCAGAAGTAGTTGACATAGCCAGTTCATATGCTGTTGCTCTGAACAAAAGATGTCAAGAAGAGCCACTGATAGTGTTTTGGCTTTACAACTTCATGAAGAGATGGCCAGAATTGAAAGTGAGAAAGCGAAGAAGTCTTGAGCTCGTTCGGGCAAAAGCAACATCAGAAGGGGTGGTAGCAGCGTACTACAGAGAGCTAGATTACATCATGACGAAGTACAACCTGAAGACGTCACCGGAAAGAATATACAACATTGACGAAAAGGGCCTGAAGTTTAATCACAGACCGCCATCTATTGTCACAGCATCGTCATCTACACCTGCAGTTACGTCTGGCAAAGGGTCCACCATCACCATTATCGGTTGCGGGAACGCCCTGGGGCAGCAAGTACCACCGTATTTTGTCTTGCAAAAGAATGAGACAGGAGCTCCTGAGTGACTGCTCACCCGGCACTGACGGAACAGTAAAGCGAAACCGGATGGTCAAACTCAGACGTTTTCATGACGTACTTGACAACTCATTTTCTGAGGTACTCCCTGCGTGGTCAAGAGGATGAGCCAATACTTGTTCTGTACGATGGCCACAGATGTCACATCTCCTTCACCGTGATTGACTGGGCAAAGAAAAACAACATTCTATTGTTCGTCCTACCGGCTCATACCAGTCACGTACTCCAACCCCTGTATGTTGGTTGCTTTGGTCCCTTTGAAAGGGTGTACAATGCAGAATGCCACAGGCACATGCGGGCCAACTCCTGTATCGGAATTGACAAATTTTCGATATGTGGCTTGGCATGCAAGACTTACGAGAAGGCATTGTCACCAGGAAACCTTCAAAGTTCATTCAGGAAGGCCGGGATTTACCCCCTAGATTCCACAGCTGTCGACAAATCGGCATTTGCTTCAGCAGAGAAGCTTTGCAAATCCCAAGGTGATGAAGAGCACAAGTCGACAACCCCGCAGCATCAAGATCACCAGCAGCAGATGGCATCGCCAGAAATGCAGAATGTTGATCCACAATCAGAAGAACGACGTGGACAACTAACGGAGAATACTGTCCAAAGAATAGAAGAAGTGGAAACGGAGAATACTGTCCAAAGAGTAGAAGAAGTGGATACGTTCTTCAAAGAAAAAGAAGAAAGAATCGGCCAAAGGAAGAAAGCTGCGAAAAAAAGAAAATGTATGAGTTATGTTGTTTCTGGCAAAGTCATAACAGAAGACACGACCATAGAAAAGATGAAAGAATATGAAGAATCCTTGTCTAGAAATAAACGAAGGAAGATGGCACCCACCACGACGACAAAATCCAACAAGACCAAGGTTGCTCAGAAGAAAATGTCCACGTCTCAGCCCGGAACGAGCGGTGTGCACACCTCGGTCGTCAGATCATCACAAAAGGCAACAATTTATCTTTCTTGTGAATCGTCCGAAGAGGAACTTATTGACGATTCAGAGAAGTGTTGTTTTTGTCATCGGTATCAACCAGTTGAGTTGGCGAGGTCCGACAGCATCTATTTCACATCTTGGGGACAGTGCATGTTGGAAGGATGTGGTCACTGGACTCACATTAAATTTTGTTGTGATGTCAAGCGTCTGAGAGCAAAAGACACGTTCTTCTGCCCCTGTCATGGTATGCCCTGCATACCAACAGTGGAGGAGTAACTGTGTCCTAACAGAAAACTGTATATTCATGTACATTGTATATACGTTTGACAAATTTGTCATTATTATCTTATAATTAGGAGCTACTGTCTACACTCCAAGTACTGACTCTAAATCTTGGCAATTTTCACAATTTCTCAGTATTTTAACTTTTCCTTCATTACGTCGACAAGATGTAGCCTATTCTACAAGTTAAGTAGGGCCTACTTAAGTCACGTCGCACACCGCACGCCGCACTGCACAATTTGTAAAAATATGGTTCCACGGGGCTCTCGTAGAGTGTGACGCAATGACCCTCGCGCTATGCGCGAATTTCGGCTACATTGATTTCAAAACCTCGGATGCAGGGTGTTTGAAGATAACGAGACTTGCTGTGTACTAATGACACTTACTCGGCTTGGAAATGTATTTTCAGGTAGGTAGCACCACTGGGAGGATAGAAGTATAGTCAAAAGCTCCATGTTATTTTGTTTATGTGAGTGAAATTCGTCGTGAAGTCTTAGGTGCGCGAAAATTGCCAACACGAGGATACTTTCCTGCTGCAATGAAATTTTGCATGAAGCAGACGATAATCCACATGATACATGGCATGAATATGACACTTGGTGGCGCTGCACACTTTGCGCCCGTGCAGAAACTTTGAACCAATCATTACCGTTGGCTTATGAGCCACTCGGCTACAAACTTTTCCATGCTATTTCTTTCCTTTTGAGACCCTTGCGTCACTGAACCAAACAACATTTATATTATTATAAATATTTATGTTTACAAGATTTATGATTTCTATTCGAAGGCAAATAATACCACGGTCGGGGGCATTTTGCCGACGGAGTGTGAGCAAAAAGGAACAAACAAACAAAATCAAACCAAACGAAATAACAATTTTATGCAGATCGGGGACAACCAAAGTAAACGGAATTTCTGTTGCTCGGAAGCGCATGTTGTCCTGGCACACATAGCGATCCACTCACGTTGCCAACACTGGCCAACCACGCAAACAATTTTCCATTGGATGTGCAAAAATAATTGGTGAACGTTCGCGTTGTAATTCGCGTGAGTGGAACGCACCTCCTGGACTGAGTTTAAAAACAAACACCCCAACAAACACGAAAAGGAGGAAGGGGTGAAAACAATCACACTTCCATGTTCCCATTCAAACTGGGATTCAAGAATTCATAGTTAGTTGTACATTTAAATCGGAGCTACGTAAAAGTCATCCACCAGCAGTGCTGTAGTCGAGTCCACCCAATCCGAGTCCGAGTCCGAGTCCGAGTCCTTGGGTTCGAGTCCGAGTCCGAGTCCGAGTCCCTGGGGTTCGAGTCCGAGTCCGAGTCCGAGTCCGAGTCCTTGTGTCCGAGTCCGAGTCCGAGTCCGAGTCCGAGTCCGAGTCCGAGTCCGAGTCCGAGTCCGAGTCCTTTTGTGAATCTCAAGTACATGTACAGTGTTCTCGTTGACACCGAGACAGTACACAAATACTACACAGCATGGTCAAAAAGGGTATTTACGGTAATAATAGGCTTAGAGAGGCTTTTAACACTTATGCGCCTATCAATTGCTTCCCCCACCCCTCCCTCCCCCCGGGCTGCCCCAGCCAAGATGTGGGGATTGTCACTTTTGAAGTGACCAAATCCCCACCCCTGGAGCAAATTTTAGTGACAATCCCCGACATATATGGGTGGGGCACCCCCACATCATGGTTTTAACTTCTGATGATGGGGAAACAATGGCAAAATGAGTGACCAAAATCCCAACCCTGGGGCTTGAAAAACGTGACCAAACCCCCACATAAGACCTGGGGCAGCCCGGGGGGCCGGGGGGGGGTAGGGGAAGCAATTGATAGGCGCATTATTAATTGACATTTAAATGTTACAACACCTGAATAAATCCCCGCCATCCGATTGGTGGAGAGTCGATCACGTGCATTTAATTATTCGACCCATCACACGACGCGAACCCGCCCCGCCCAATACGTTCTATCACATGGGTCTATCACATGGTGCGCGCGCATTGACAGAACCAAAAATCTTTTCTAATTTCACGGTCACTAGGTGGCGCAACAACAGCTTCGCCTCGTGGAATAGAACATGCCATCTGTCACCTCATGAAATTATTCTTACCATCACACTCATAAACATTCATTATTTGTATAATAACCTATAAATAAAGTCCATACATGACGTACATATGTATGTGATTTGGGGCACATAAACAACTGCAAATATTGTCTAGTACTTTACTCAAGCGAAAAATCCCTGAAACAAATTGGATTTGCAGAGTAGTTTGAGAAACTTCAAAGGAACCTTGCCGTGACACAACCTTGTGAAATTACTTTCGGACATTATTATTTGAGATTATAAAGAAAAACTAATGGGCTTTGTGATGATACTGAACTATCCCAGTACCTTATTCCAATTTGAAAATATGACGTAAAAGAAATAACACCTACTACAACCGTGCAGAGAACATGTAAAAAAAAGAGCTCTGAACAAAAATCACGCATTGCATGTGCCTCTAACGTCACCATAAAAACGTAGATTTTTTCAACTTTATCTGTCTTTTTTCCAAACCCAAATTGCCCCTGGAGATTTAATTATACTGAAAAATACAACAATTTATTCAACCAGATTTGTTTTACTTCAACCAATGATTAGTTTAATTACTCAAAAACTGGTCTTGGGGAACATTCCTCTTTAGCAGGGCTGTAGTCGAGTCCCGATGTGAGTCTGATGACAAGTAGTAGGTCAAACTTTAGCTTTAACATAATGTTGCAATGATTTTTTATTTAAATTGTAATACACGAACTTTTTAGCAGACAAAACCAAATATGAGAATGTTTCTATGGTGCAGAAATTTAAATAAGTACTTCACAATTTTGAAATGTAGAAGATTAATGATGTCATGAATATCAGTTGGGAAGTATTGCTAGTACAAGCCTACTAGCGCGAAATAGATTTTTGTGAATGAATCACTTTCGGCCAATCAAAACGTGTACCGCGCACTACATTACAACCGGTATTCCGTCTTCCGTATTCGCAAGTAAATGTAAATATGTTCGGTTGAACGACCAGGTGTGAATTAGAACATATTTATTTTCTTGACGGTGCGTGGTTTTCTATGGCCTTTGTTGCGTATTACGCAACAGGATAATAAGGAGTAGTGGTGTGGTTAGATCTCGGGTCATTTCACGTCAGTCTTGCACAGGGACCACACTTCAATTTTTTGTCTCCAGCGAAGCACTTTCCTGCTTCTACCCTTCGTTATATTTGGCGGTGAGCTACCACAAGACCCGTTCTAGCTGCTCCCGCGACTAAAGCACTGAGATATTCAACAACTGCCCACAGCTTTTGCATCGAGTTTTGATGCAAAGCTCAACCGTTAAAACCACGTCTGCGTTTGTGGAGCTACAGACAAAGGCCTGTCATACCCTGGTCGAGAAGATAACAGTTACAACGAAGACCCAATGGCGGCGGGAAGTCAGAGACAGTATAAGCGTCAAGTGTCAGCTAAGTGATTCTTAAATTTATTAATTTATAAAAGAAAGAAGAACAAAAAAGAAAAAAGGAGGCATCCAAGGAACTCGGTACCCGCAGGTTGATGCCGCTTTACCGCCTTCTTTAACCTTCAGATAGGCATTTACCAGTTAACCAGTGCCTGAATACACTGACAGACTCCCACATATGGATGTGTGTATGCTGTGTTTCTTTCGTGTCTGTAGTTTTAATTGAAAACTGGTTAGGAAAGAAATGTAAATATGTTCGGTTGAACGACCAGGTGTGAATTAGAACATATTTATTTTCTTGACGGTGCGTGGTTTTCTATGGCCTTTGTTGCGTATTACGCAACAGGATAATAAGGAGTAGTGGCGTGGTTAGATCTCGGGTCATTTCACGTCAGTCTTGCACAGGGACCACACTTCAATTTTTTTTTTAAATTTCGGGTTTCAAAGTTAATTCTTTTTACTTTGCTTGCCTTTTTGTCTCCGTTAAACACAGATATCAAGGAGTTGGTCTCCTGCACTCTTGACAAGGTTGAACGTTCCATGGGTCGAATCTACACAGGAAGGAAGCAGTGAAACCAATACAGTCGACCAACAATTGATTTGGATCACCGACACCCGTCCGTACGGGTGGGTCACAGTTTCAGATCGAGTGCGGGGCGAGGTAGCCGACGACGAGAATGGCAAGATTTCCAGAACCAAGAATACAGCTGGGCCTCAAGTCAAGCAGACAAAACCGGCGGATTCAAACCAGGCGACGAACTGCAATCGTGAGCAAGCTTTATCAAGCGATAACTTTGACGGTAGTATTCGTTGGGCAATCTAAGTTTTTGCCCCTTGAATAGGCCAGCCCACCAACAGAGCCTATAGGGCTTTTTGTGTGACAGAGAGGAGCAACCGCAGCCTCCTCATTGAGCTCCGCTCAATAAAGATAAGTCAAACAGTGTTACCATCTCACATGATCTATTAATAATAACGGAAGACTTCTTGAATATGAAGATAACAATGGTATTCATGTTATCAAGGTTGCGGTTCGGGCACATTAAAGTCTTTCGTAGTATCTTTGGATGTTGGCCTATAGCTTTTGCTCGACCCGTATGCAGAGGAATTACGATTTGGTCCAGAGATCAAACAAGACATCATCGTCTCTGGTTTCGTACCTAATGTACAACAGAGCATGGTCACCAGTGTCAAAGATTGAATGGTTGGGATTACTATTGTCTTGTCGGAGGGGGCTTTATGGCAGCCCAGAGAGACTGATTCTCATGCTCATCGAGCACACACTTTATAGCATCCTTTTAATCAAAATCTGTACCAAGGGCATATATGCTATAGGGATCTGGCTAGCATTGTGGGAAAGATCATGTCGACTTCTCTTGGGCAACATAGCCAGGCTTAAGCCATGCGTAATGCATCGAATACAGGATTTTGTGGATTTGTACAGTAGCCCTTTCAAGAGGAGCTACATATGAATTGGATTTTTGGAATGGTAACATTAAGAACTCGTGCTGATTGCTCTAAAATGGTGTTTCCAGATGCCAGCCAGTACAGGATTCGCTGGTTAAATAGTTGATATGGGCTATACCGTAACCCATGGGTTATGGGATAAGAATGAATCTAAGAGAAGTAGTACGTGGAGGGAGCTGAAAGCTGTAGATTTCGTGTTGAAATCACTAACTCCCAAGCTGTCCTGCCGAAGGACTAAGTGGTGTACAGATAACCAAGCTCAGTAGAAAATAGTGCAGTGAGTGGCGGTATGCAGAGTGAATGGCAAAGTATAGCTTTGACCACTTGCAACACATGTTTGGAGGAAAATATCCTGTGGGATATGGAATGGGTTCCAAGATATGAAACGAAAAAGCGGATAAGCTTTAATAGTCGTATCTTAGACAATGATGGTTGGAGTGTACTTGACAGTTTTCCATTTTGTTGATGGTCTTTGGGGCCTTCATTCCACATAGTCTCCTCCTATTATATTGCAATTTGGGTCGCTTCAACTCCAGGTTTTGGAACCCTGGTTGCGAGGCTATAGGTTCTTACACTAAAATTTGGAGTGATGAGAACAATTGGCTTGTTCCCCCATCTCAGTCATTACTGGAGTACTCTTCCCATGGCAGACACGGAATCTGCCGGAACCTTGATATGCCAGTGTGGGTATTCGGCCTCGTTTTGGCCCGTGCTCTTCCCAGACGGTTGTAATCCAAATAGAGCAGTGGCAGATATTTATGCGTTTCCAGCATACCTGGGGCTATATTAATCCGGGTAGAGGTGGTAATGAACAGTTCATTTCACATCACCAGAAGTAAAATTTTAGCGTTCAGGCTAAATTACAGGAGTTGAATATATGTCCGAGCGGCTATTTTAAGCGAATTATGCATATGTATTTATTACTCGCACACATATTTTTATTGCGGGCCATATTCAGCGAACGTGTTTGGGAGCAAAGATAGTCAGAGACCTATCCAGAATTGGAGAACCTCGTTTGATACCATCCAATAAAACCGACAGTTACAGAAGTGGGAGATCTATTGTCATTAGTAGCTCTAAATCCTACTATTGCCCTGTGTGAGATGGTTGTAATCCATATAGAGCAGGGCAGATATTTATGAGATTCCAACATACCCGGGGCTATTTTATCCGGGCAGAGGTGGTAATAAACAGTTCGTTCAAAACTTCACCAGAAGTAAAACATTATCGTTAACGCTAAATTACAGGAGTTGAACGTATGTCTGATTTTTCATCTTCAGAGAACTACGCATGTGTATTTATTACTTGCACATATTTTTATTATGTGCCCTATTTAGCAAAGGTGATTGAGTATATGAGTCGGACCTATCCAGAATTGGAGAACCTCCTTGTTGGTACCATCCAATACAACCGAAATTTCCAGCAGTGGGAGATCTATTGTCATTAGTAGCACTAATCCTACTACTGCCCTTGGTGAGATGGTTGTAATCCAAATAGAACAGTGGCGGATACTTATGAGATGCCAGCATACCCAGGGCTATTTTATCCGGGCAGAGGTGGTAATGAACAGTTTATTCGACACATCACCAGAAGTAAATTATTAGCGTTAAGGCTGAATTACAGGAGTTAAACATATATGTACATGTATGTCTGATTTGCCATCTTAAGAGAATTACGCATATGTATATATTACTCGTATTCAGCAAAAGTGCTTGGGAACAGACAGTCGGAGACCTATCTAGAATTGGAGAACCTCGTTGTTGGTACCATCCAATAAATAGGCATTTTCAGAAGTGGGAGATATTTTGTTCTAGTAGCACTATATCCTATACTTTCTATGTGGAGCTTAATTCCTAATATCAGATTTGTTGATATTCAGAAATCCCTCCCCATTAAAAGTTGGTTATAAGTTTCGAGATGTCAACAAACCGTTGTCATATACCTGAGTGAGGGAGTTAATTTGGATGCCGTCAGACCACTAGTTGACGACTTTCCAAGGGTTGGGAGTTCACAGCCTCAGATCAATGGGCGCCACATTGCAGCTAATGCCGGAATTCCCTATCTCTTCTTTAAGAGACGGTAGTCGGAAAACCGAGAGCGCCAAGGACGGGTATACGTTCAAGGTTCGGATGATAGTTTAACTGTCCAAAGCTTTGTCTGTATAGGATTACATCGTTCCAACGTCACAAGTTGGTTTTCGGTGATATCGGATGTTTAGATTTAGTGTATTTCACAATGTTAAGTAAACAAAGAATCATTGAGAAACAATGCATTGAATATATACAACGATTGGAAATATGTAAAGGTATCAATTTAGACTATACGAAGCTATAGACTATTATAAGAATCTGGAATAGATTTATCACCAGAAGTTCTGAGCTTCGGATCCTAACGGACCTAATATTGATAATTAAAAGTTTGTTGGAAAATTATGTAGAATTACCGATCAGTAATTAGGCATGGAACGATTACGATGAATAGCACCAAATGTATTTTATAAAACAAGAAGTGAAATTGATGTAAAACGGGTGGATATTAGGCTCAGTGGTGTCTGACACGAGGCTATATGGCATAGTTCAGACCTACGTTTCTCATCCTCAAAAAAAAGTGAGGGTGAGTTTTTCGTAGCTGGCCTTATACTTTATAGCGGTTGCCGAACTCCAAGATTCAGTGAAAGTTAAGAAATACATGCTGTCGATTGTTAAACCGTACATGTAACTGTACTAACACAGAGATTAACTGTCATCCCACCGGTGCCTGAATACACTGACAGACTCCCACATATGGATGTGTGTATGCTGTGTTTCTTTCGTGTCTGTAGTTTTAATTGAAAACTGGTTAGGAAAGAATGGACGTTGTTGCGGCTCGACTACTACTGGCAACTACACGAACACCGCGCCTTCGCCCATGCATGCAGCGCATTCGATCGCACACACGCACGTACGTAGAGCGAGCATGCAAACGCGTAACGGCGAATTCATGCCATGTTTAATCCGGTACAGTCTCCGCGCGTCGCTGTTGGACCGACGTCTCGCATCAGGCAAACCGCCCATACCTCACGTACTGAGCTCGTATACGTGTACTCAGCCTCGTCCCCATGGTCTACTTTCATCCTCGTTCTGGAAGGGTATTGCTCGAACACTATGGGGACGAGGTTGACGCGTGCTGTACTACCGAATTTAGTACATGTGTACTGTGTGCAGGCTACTGACGGGATTTGCGAACTAAACACTCCGACTTCGTTACAAAATTGCGGTAAAATTTAAGGTAAAAATCGGCTTTTTTGGGCCGGACTCGGGCCGAGTCCTCGAGCTGGTCGAGTCCTTATTGTCCGAGTCCGAGTCCTTGAAAATCGGGACTCGAGTCCGACAGCACTGTCCACTAGTGATATTTCTGCCATTTGCGCTGATCTAGTTATAAACTTGGTTGCTGCGGTAATTTGGAGCCGGTGTCATGCCAAAAAGTGTCCGGTGCCAAATACTGTCCGCTCATTAGCATACTGCTCTCTGATTGGTCAAATACTGGCCGCTGAGCACGCGCAAAAGACACGGACACTATTTGGCATGTATCACATGCCAAATAGTGTCCGCTGCTAAAAAGTGTCCGCTCATGCATGCGTTGCAACGTTGCATTATGCACAGCACAATATGAACACACACACACAAAGCACGCTACCAAATACTGTCCGTTCCTTGCCAAATACTGTCGGCTAAATTGCTGCCATATAATGTCCGCTCCTTGCCAAATACTTTGTTTTACTATACCTCATATACGTATTCATGTACCAGCAACTATTTTGAATCGTTGGATGAGTTTTTATCCACTTTTTGTTCTTGACAGCCCGTTCAATTTTATTATACTCTCTGCTTGAAACCCAAAAAGATGATATCAAAAGACGCGAATGAGAACTTATCGTCACGCAGTGCTGATAGCTTGACCGCAAGGACGCGATGGATGCACGCTATACGTACGCCCGGACACTATTTAGCAAGCTTCCGGTATCTCGATTACGTAATACCCACTTGACCAATCAGAGAGCAGCATGCTAATGAGCGGGCAGTATTTGGCACCGGACACTTTTTGGCATGACACCGGGTGGGAATTTCCCCTCGTTTTCTCGCCCAAAAGGTTTCTTTGTCCATCCTTTAAATCGGCAATAGCCGTAAGTTGGAAATTTAACCGTGTAGAGATGTATTTGTGTAACTATAAATATTCTTGTGTGTAAATAATTATTCAGTTTAAATTACAAATGTATGAAGGGCCCCAATTTGGGCACACCCTGGGTAAAGAAATGTAATAAAAGTCCCCCCCCCCCCCCCCAACAATCCCTCCCCATTCCCATAACAGAAGCACCTGATCACAGAAATCTTACAGGTCACGTTTTCCAGTTTTTAATAGAATTTTATTTCAATTTTCTTCAGTCTACAGTCGATTTCAAAACTTTACAGGTAATATCCTTTCCCACACACAACAGTAAACAATTGGGGGGTAGGGATGGCATTGAAAGTCACCCTGGGAAGTAAATTGCACGTGGAAAATGTTACAATTGTACAGAGAATATCCTGAAATTGATCTGGAATCTACAACTGATTTCAAAATCATCACGTTTATCATTGTTTTTCCCACAAAACAGTCTTCACATTTAGGTCCTTGGTGTGAAAGAAAATGCAAATGCATGTAGATATTAACGCTGGTGTTCTTTACCCACCCGTCCAAAGTTTGACAAAAAGAATAATACACACCAGTGTTTCCTATTTCACAATTCGTCCTGGCAAGCGTCCTATTTCCCACTCAAACTTAGACAGTTGAAAGAAAAATCAGCTGTGTTGCGAAAAAAACCTTCTTTTCAAAACCGGCGAGCGAATGAAAATATCAGACATGGAAAAATAAATGGTCAACATAATTTTGAAAGAAACATATGGAAAACAGTTCTTAAATTGTGGTATTAAACAGGATTTTTTTGCAGGAGCGCCTGTACAATCAATGTGTGCAGGCATGAGTTATGCTTACTTTTATTTGAAGCACATGGTTAAATGTATTATGCAGTATGCAGGAAGGACACATTACCTAGTCAGATGCTGATGCATTTGTGAAAATTCATTTAAAACTTAAGAGTATGTTTTAAGTACATCTAGTCTGCTTTTGTTAACACCAAGTTGTTTTAATTTCATGACATCATAACAATGCCCCTGGGCTGAAGGGGGTGTGGCCAGGGGTCAGTCTACGCACCCTCCTCCTCTGTTCAATTGTTGGACAAGCGATGATTATGGTCATCGTCAGTTCTGTTAGAATGTATCAAGGAAAATTGGCAAAGCAAAATGTACAGTTCCTTGAACCACCCAAAAACGAATCCCCCAAAATACAAATTAAAATTAAAATAAAATAAAAAAATGAGGCATGATCCCTGGTTACTCGCATTGTTGGTTTATGACTTCTAACCCCAAACCCCCTCCCCCTCCCCATATCTCTCTCCCCAAAGAAAGATACTGACAAACTGGGAGTGCCTATACGGTAATCCAGAGGTCACAGGTTCAAATCCCACCCCTGTCAGTTTTTTCCCACATAGTCAGTTTCCCTTAATTTTAAAATGTTTGGAGACCAATTCTGATTGTGACAAAAGCACCAATCAATTTTTAATCCAGCCTGAATAAGGCCAGTACTTCAAGATGTTCTAGCTACATTCTTGGTCGATTTAGATGACTGCACATTAAAAAAAACCAAAAAAAAAACCTTGTTGATACTTGACAAAATGCACGAAATTATCATTACAGAAACAAGTTATGGACATGTCCACAGTATGAAGCATTACTTTTACATCAATAAAATGGCAAGACAAAACTGCTACAAAACAACGCATTCTTCACCAGTATGGAATTCATTTGAAAATTAAGGAACTCCATAATTTTGTTTTTCCCACAACAATTTGATTCAAATACGAATAGTCCATTGTTTTCCTTTCACAATAATAACACTCAAGTAAATAAAATTTTGCAAACATGTCCTGATTACAATTCTAAGTTTATAAATAATACAAACATTTGAGGGAAATGAAAAATCTATGAAATATCCGGAGGCATTAATTTGTATGGCTTTGCTGAAAAATGGCATTGCTGAAAACTGCATTTTCAAAATAATAAAAAAATTGATCATTTTTAATGAAAAGAATACCGTTTCAGGTTGCAGAGATAATTTGGGAATGATAAAAAACAATTTAAGGACCCAAAAAAACTTTCGGAAAATGTTTTCCCCAACATCCTTAAATCAGGAAAAATGCGGAGAAACCTCACCTCTTGTTTTTTGGTTGCAAAGACGCCATTTTGAACACCAGAGCAAGGTGGAATAGTTACCCGCAGATCTAGCATTTGACAAATTTTCATTCTAAGCTGATAGACGGCCGGAAGATGATCCAATGTTCAATGTCAAACTGATTTACAAATCACTGCTTTTCAAGCAGTTGCTATGGAGACAACATGATTGTGGCTGTGTACAATGACAACAGAAAGGTCAAAGGTTGCTCTTTACAGCAGTTTCATGTTATACATGTATAAAGTAATGTCCAGTCGTTTTCCTGGTTGCAGATAGCAGTTATTATTCCTAGATCTCATATTTCCCCTCAAATCAAATGAAAAATGATGGGGAACTTTACCACAGACATGTCACACTGTGAACCCCCCTGGATGTGATTTTCTCATCAAAATGGAAAGGAAGATTTGGACAATGTGATTTCGTCAATGGGTGTCCAAAATCACATTCTACTCTATTCAAAATCGCATCAGAGGTGTAAACTATTGTCACATCTTGAGTACATTGTTACTTCTGGATTTGACAGCTTTTGCAAACATCAAAAAGCAAAACTACTGAAATACCGTACTAGACTATGTAAATAGCAGAGCTGTAGACAAGTCCATCACAAGTCCATCACAAGTCCCTGCAAGTCCCTGCAAGTCCCTGCAAGTCCATCACAAACCCTTCAGTCCTAATTCCAATCAGAAGCTATTCAAATGAGCTTTGACAAAGGCATTCCTTTGTCATTGTTCATCCAGTTACTTGTGACTGGACTTGTGAAAGGACTTGCAGGGACTCGACTACAGCCCTGGTAAATAGCAGTCTCAAGCCTCCTGTAAAAATCATGACACCTGGTGTGCTGTCGTTTTCAAGAAAAGTTGAAATTTACATCTTTTTCCCAACAATTGTCCGCCGACGATCGTTGGAAATAATCTAGTTCTCCCGACCTAATAATTCCCTGACGTCTATAAATTGCTCCGTTTTGTCTAAAGTATGCTAAAGAACCAGACTACTAGAACATCATTTTTCTCTCTCTGTTTTCCCAGGATCTATGCACACAAAACTTTAAACAGGTCAGTGTTACAGTATTTGCAAGCACGCTATAAAATACTAACCCCCAAATTCATTTATTTCTAAAAATTACAGCAAAAGCAAATGGTGTATACTACATTCAAACCTCACTGTGATTCTGGGCTCTGAATGTGATTTTCGACCCTCATTGTTAAAAACCACATCCCTAAACCCAACTGAATAGAAAATCACATTCATTGTTTTTGTTTACAATGTCTGGAAAGCCTGTATCTTTTTTTCACTATCCCAGGCTTTTAAGCAGATTCAGGTAAAAAGTAGGAGAATGGTGGGATCAAATTTTTTAAAATAAACAGGACAACAGTAGGACTTTGGAGGACAAAATCAAGATAAAAGTAGGACTTTTGCAAGCTTTCTGGATTAGTCTTTGTTGATACTCATCCATGTCCACAGCATCACAAGCCTCATTTCACATGTGCTGTACTCACAACACTCATGTGCTGTACTCGCTCCATCCTCAACTAAGCTCTTGGAAGTAAAGTTGCAATGCTCCTGCACCCAAGCCCTTTAATTTCCAGTTGACAGTGTGTAACACTATCATAAAAAATATTCAATGAGTTCCATTTTTCGGAGTTGTGGGACCAAAAATTAGAGAGAAAAAAATTAGGGAAAAGTTTGGACAAATACTAATTTCAAGAAAAAAAACACGAAACGCAGGAGCAAGGTAAACAAAAATTAGGAAAAAGTAGGGAAAGTAGGAATACTTGTAAGCCTGCTATCCTTTTTCTTCCAAAGTAAACGTAAATTTTGTACAATACAAGGGAATTTCAAGAACAATCCCCACATCAGAGCTGGTAACCATTTCAGAGAAAAGCACTGATTCCCCAGAGGGCCACTTGTAAAGAGAAAATTCTTACTTTACAACAGCACATAATTAAATAGAAACTTCATGAGCCAATGTGGGAATCATTGCAAGAAATTGCTGTACCGGCAAAACCGTTTTGCATCCATATTTGCTCTGTTCACACTTCACAACGATACCCCGTGGTAACCCAACTTCAAGTCCCAGCTTGGCAGTTTCTCACAATAATAAGCATGCATCTCTGAGTAGTGAGCGACCCTTCCTCATTGTTGCAGGTATGAGCGGATGTAGCGGTCTAGCTCACTGTCCAACCAACCAGCCTTGTTCCTGTTTCAACAAAACGAGCACAAAGGAAAGTTTACGCAAACAATTCTGGAGTTCTGATGTAGCAAAAAAGCGACTTGTTTCCAATCCCTCCGTCTGCCTTCAAGGCCATATGCCAAAACCGGAAAAGTTTCAAAAAGCTTCCGGAAAAGCCACATTTCGCGCATGTGAACGCGAAAGGTGGTCGCACAATGCGCACGTGTTAAATTCAATCAGAATAGGCCTTCGCGTCAGCAATTTTATCCCGAATAACCTTTGACTTTTGAGATACCGAACTGGCTTATTGCTGCATTGCTAGTCTTAATTGAAAATACAGTCGTACCACTGTACAATTTCAGTTTGCGTGCCAGCAATGCAGATGACCAAATTCTGATTTTGCAGAAAGTTTGGCAGATATGTAGCAGGTTTTCAGTCACTATGAAAAGACTGAATTTGTTTCACTGTTTAGTAATGGTCTTGCTAGTTCAGGGTTTGTACACTCTTACTATCAAACTCACAGCCCTCCACGACTATTACAACTGGTTTCCGGCAAATGGAAATAGAATTTAATGTAATCCTATTAGTATTGTTTAAATACGTTACCAACATCAAATATTTCTAAACATATTTTGCAATTAAAGAGTAATTTGTACAATCAGCCCACAAAAAAAAAAAATGTTTTAAATAAAATGTAAAAAAAAAAAATTAAAAAAATTAAAAAATTAAAAATAAAAACAATTATGACTTTTTCAGGGTATTCATCACATTACAAGACTTTTTTCAGGACAATTTAAATTTCCAGCATTTTTAGGGCCATGTGTAAAGAACCCAGTGTACACAATTTCTGAATAACATGCCCCAAAGAATTTCACTCTTTATCCAAAAATTCTACAGGAACCTTGTACAACCATTGTTCGAATCACCCGAGAACGACCTCTGACCCAAGAGTCAAGCTTAGAAAATGTGATTTTCTCACCTGAGGACTTTGGCCCTGGCCATCATGGCCTCCAGTTTCTGGCTCTCGTCCTCCATCTTGATCAGTTCCTTCCGCACACTGTCGCTGTGGTTATCCACCTCAAGGCACAGACGGGCAAAGGTAGTCGACAGTTCCCTAGGAAAGAGGAGGCACGATTACTTAGGTCACCGAGGGCTGTAGAAAGGTCACCTGGCATCATGAAAAAGACTGGGATTCATAAAAACCTACAGATGAGTGTGCGCTTTGTGGAAAAACGTCAACATGGCGGGTCAGCACAATGAAAATAGTCACTGATCTCCATTGTGTCAATCTGCCATCCTGACTGGATGTTGCGGGTTCGAATCCCGCTCCTGCCAGTTTTCTTTGTTCACTTTGAAAGGTCATTCAAAATTACCTAGTCAATTTCCCTTTTTGAGTACCGAAGTCTGACGTCAGTTGGCACGACAACTGGCTCCAAACAAATGGAGATTTCGACTGTTCATTTGTTTACAGCCAGTCATGCAAACACATTGACACAAAATAACAAAAGTATTCTGGTTCCAAACATTGTTTTGACGTCATCACTTCGGTACTCTATGGTTTATGATATTATTAACCCTAACGTACATAAATCCATCAAAATCCTTCCCCTGTTTTGGAGGATTTCAGCGGATTCAGGATACCTCCATATTGAAACCTGGGGGATTTTGATGGATTGAGGATTGTAAGCCTAGCGTTACTGCAGAATTTTGATGGATTCAGGATACATGTACCTCCATATTGAGCAGTCACCAAAACCAACTTTTTGTGCAGGACAAAATAGGTGGATTTTGGCGGACTCGGGATACTTTCTAGTAAAGTTACCCAAGGGGTTAGGGTTAATTAAAAAGTCGTATCCTTATTGCGTGATCCCCACAATGTCGCTTCCCAGGTTGTATCGTATAGTTGGGGCGTGATCCCTGGCTATACGGCATTCTGGGTTTATGACTTCTGACTCGCACCTCCCGAACAAAGACACTGACAATGTGTGAGATCGCCAACATAGGGCAAGATAGCTCAGTTGGGCGAGCGCCGGTACGTTATTCCGGAGGTCGCAGGTTCAAATCGCACTAAAGCCAATTTTCTTTGTTCAATTTGAAAATTCATTGAAACCTAGTCAGTTTCCCTTGTGGTTTGTTTGAGGAAATAAACCTTTTGCCTTTGAGAAAGAACTTGCTTAAGTTCAAAACGTTAGGCCAGCTAATTTTGTTGAAATAAAAAGAGGTTAAGCAAACCATTCTTGTCAATGACGTTCACGTTCGTTTCATCATTCCGTTTCCTCACCCTTACTTCTTAAGCAAATCGAGGCACAACACTTGTGCTCCATCTTCAACTGAGCTCTTGGAAGTAAAGTTGCAGTACTCCTGCACCCAATCCCTTCATTGCGTGATTTTCATATGACAGTGTGTAACACTTCATTTTTTGGAGTTGTGGGGCAATAAGGTAGGAAAAAATAGGAGTTTCAAGAAAAACTAGGAAAAGTAGGAGCAAGGTAAAAAAAAACTAGGAAAAAGTAGGAAAAGTAGGATTACTTGAAAGCCTGCAAATCTCTTCTGCCATTGCTTAACATTGAATGGGCCTCCTATGCTGTGAAATGAAATTACTCCTGACTTGGACAAAGATTCTTTCTCTCCATGTAAATCAAGTCTGACGTCAGAGCAGTACAAGCTGTAGAGAGTCTATTGGGAATTTTCTCCTTACAACAAAATAAATGCTTACTGCTGTATCTGATGGCTGAGATTGGACCCTGTGAAGTTGACGAGAAGCTTGAGCTTCTCGGACGCGTACTGCACAAACTGCTGCTTGAAGGCTCTCTCCTTAGCCTTGTTAGTCCACGTTAGACGCTCGTATATGTACAGGAGGGAGTAAAGACCGCCCCCTACAGCCAGCACACGCCAGCCCACAGCTTTCCAGACCTTAACAGAGGTAATACGAAAAGCTTGGAATCGCATATTGCCAAGAGAGTGTCATAATTCAATTCTACACAGTTACAATATTAAGTTTTGGATTTTCCATTTAACCCCTTGGGCACGGTATTTTACGGGAGGTGTCAGGGTGTCGGGGCGGTTCTGGCAGCCAAGCTAACTGCTACAATGTGTTTGTGCAGTCAAGCGTATCATAAACAATAAACCAACAATGGATTGAAACTGCACAAACGGCGGCCAATGGCGTCATCCGGACTGGTTGCACTTTATTTGTTTGCGTCCACAGACGTCATCCGTACGCAAAGGGTTAAGGTAGTATACAACATTTGCTTTTGCTGTAATTTTCAGAAATGAAAGGATTTGGCGGTTAGTATTTTACAGCTAATACTGTATAAACACTGACCCGTTTAAAGCTTTATGTGCATAAATGCTGGGAAAACAAGGAGAGAACAAAATGCTGTTCTAGTAGTCTGGTTCTCTGATCCTACTTAACGGAGCAATTTATAGATGTCAAGGAATTATTAGCTCTATCAGACTATATCCGAGGATGGTCAGCCAACCATCGCTGCAAATTGATACAAAAATTCCACTTTTCTTGAATATGACAGCACACAAGGGTGCTATGATTTCACAGGATGCTTGAGACTATTTACTTACAGTCAAATAAGGCATTTCATAATAATTCAGTAGTTTTGTTTTTTGATGTTTGCAAATGTTGTATGTTAAAAATTGCAGTTAATATGACATACACTTCATGTCAGAAGTTTTGAGTCAATTTGGTGCTCCTGATGTCCGACTAAAGTTATGCACTTGGACATGACCTTTGACCTGATCTTTCTCTCTAACCCAGGAATAACAATGGGTACATGTCAGTGTAACTATGGAATATAAGATATTGAAAAGGAAATATCTTCCAGGGATAGGGGTAAAGCATTACTAGGCCAACTTTCATGGAATCTGTAACAGTTGGTGAAAAATAGATGCTACCAACAGCAGAAAAATCTGTGCTAATGGGTAGCGTATTTCATGGATTTGAGAGAAATGTTGGCCTATGTGCATGCGTACATCCATTATAACTATGGGGTTACAGGGTTAGCATGAGGCTTTCCTTGCGAGCTTGGTTACCTCCAAATTGCAAGCACAGAATTTGGAATTACAGATTCCATGAAATTGGGTTCCAGTTGTGTGACAAAAGGCCACTCAAGGTGTGGGCTACAAAGGACAAGAAAAGACGGAAATCACAGGGATAGAAGGCATCTATTTGCATTTCGTTTGAATCGTGAAAGATTATAGGTGGAAGGGAACCGGGTTACAGGTAAGGAGTTCCAAAGAGTGGTAGTACAAGGGAAAACAACTCACGGTACTAGCCTTTTGGAACAACAGTGAAAGGATGTAATGAGACAGCCAGACGAGTGCCGGGAAGTCTGGACAAGGGGAACTACGTTTTGCTTTACTTTTTTACTTTTTAGAGAAAAAGGTAATTCTGAAATTTACCTTAAATTTTGTCTGAAAAAGTCATACAGAATACTCACAATTCCAATGACGAGCATCAGCCCCATGGATGTACGGGATGTCAAAGATGCCAATCCTGTTACCATAGCAACTGTCAGATCTTCCCGACCTCCTGACCCACTTTCTGCTCCAGCGGTTGCCAAGGAACGTGGAATCTGCAACAAACAGAAGAAAAAAGAAATTACACAAGAACTTGGGCGAGGTGAGTTGGTCGCGCCAATGGAGGAAGTTAAACCGCCTGGGTATATATTTCTGAAAATTGGGATAATTTCTCTGGAATTTGTTGAAAAATTATAAAATTGTCCCCAACCCTACCACCTACCTCCGATGGTAACCCTTTAAATTGAGCGGCTTTTAGCCTTGTATTGGGTGATTTCAATAAAAGAAATTAAAAAATTAAGTACAATACCATGGATATCTCACACTGTGTATGTTCCGATACTCAAAGTGTGTGGGACCTTTTAAACAAAGATTTGTTGCCCTTCACGACAAAATGTAACAAAGTATGCTCAGTCGTTTGCAAAAGTCAGTGAGAAATGTCGGCCAGACGCTAGCAAAGTTGGTCGTCGAGTAGTTAAGATGTCCGCATTAGCAAGCAGGAGGTCGTGGGTTCGAGTCCCACTCAAGTACACACGTTTTCCAATGAACTCTTAAAAAAGCATTACACTACATTGGGAATGACAAGAATCCTTGAAATGGCAAAAAGGGGCCATGCAAATGGATTTTTGTGAAAGGACAGTATTATTTTCATGTTACTATACATTTTCAGGTCCACTGTAGCAAATATAGGGAGAAATTGCTAAATGTTGATACAATGAGTAATATTTCGTAAGGATTATTGTCAATATTTACGTTCAGTGGTGCCTGAATAGACATGTGAATGATCTATACTGTAATCCAGCAACCGCAGAGATGCCAACTTTTCAAACTCATTTCAGTATTCAGAAAGCCAAAAATCAGCATTTTGATCAGAAAATATTACTTTTTCATGAAATTTTAACTTTACCTGAAAATCTGATTTCTTTTTCTGAGCTCATGCTATGCGTGCATGCTGCGTGCCTTGTGATTTTAATGAACCCACATGCTGCATGGACCGTCTCCTTATTTTTTTTTTTTTTTTTTCAAAGCTAAAGTTGCATCTACTTAGTTGGGATCGCAATAATGAGCCAGTACATGTGCAGTACAATAGCATAATATGCATGACAAAACATTACTATGGTCGGATTTCACAAAATCCGTATTTGTAAACAAAAATTCATACTTAGTATTTTGTGTGAGTTTCCGTACAAAATACAGAAAATCCGTACGGGTTGGCAGCTCTGTGACCACCATTTTTAAAGGTCTGTCAGGGTGATGTGATGCCCACGTGCGCGCCGTGGGTATTCTTACACACGCAATTTGCCATTGTGAACACTTTATTGGTAGTTGGGGCGTAAAAAGCGTGGACAAATTCAACGGTTAACGCCAAAAATGCCAAGACACCACTGCAATACTTTAGTTGGCATATAACAAAGTAAAAATTTTCAAACCTCAAAATCTACCTAGACGTGAATTATCACTGCTGAAAGATTTCCACATGAATTTAAATTTCATGTGATGACTAAATACTATACATGATCATTACAAAACATATTGATACACTACTAAACACTCAAAGACTGATCACTCAAAACAGTCTCATCACTTATCCCTCATTTTGATAGAGTGAGTCACAAATGACATTTCATTTAACATGGGAATGGGTGAGTGCCAAGGCCTTATGATTATACTGTATTAGACACAAGATCTTAGTGATTCTACAGATTGTGTGTCCGAGTCGTGGTGCTCGTGTCCTTGAGCAAGACACTTTGTGGTGAATTGCTTCGTTCCACCCAGGAGTAAATGGGTACCTGTGAGGACAGTGATGGTTAAGTGTTTGATTAGCCCACGTGCATTTAACTTGCAGCTCTGTATACTTCTCAGTGAGCTGAGAAGGTTTTAGGAATGATTGATGGGCCTGATAAGCAGGGGTAATAATAATTGTAAAGACTGTGATTTAGTTTAACTCCAAAGAGCGTTCTAAATGCTGGCCGTTATTATTATTATTATTTACCACATTAGCAAAGCCGGCCATGGCAACTCGTGTGTTCTTGGGCCCCAGGAAGCGGGTCATGAGCGACGTGAAACCCAGTGAGAATCTGAACTCCACGTTCTCCGAGAAGTCGGCGAAGAGGTGTTGGCAGTCCAGCCGATAGCTGGGGCCAAAATCCCGCCGGAAGAGCAGGCTGCCAACATGGTCCTTGGAATCGTCTGGAAGGAGTGCCGACATGCGTTCTGCCCAGTTGAAAAACAAGACTTTTGTCAATTTCTGCTTTATACAGAACTAACCAATGCAAAAGATTTTCCCCTCCAAACCCCAGCTTTCAACCTCTTCAATACAGACGACAGCTATGTCCGCTATTTAGAAGAAGACCACCTGGCCGGTTGTCATCTATAAATGTATTCTTGCGCATACTCAATCCATTGATTGCATTACTGGCGCGGCATGCAGTTGCAGCTGACGCATGAAAAACCTGATCGACGAGTATCGAATATTCGGTCAAACCCAGTTTCAAATAATCGAATACTAAATTATTCGAAAATGAACAGCCCTAGCAAAAAAAATATATAATAATCCACATGCATAATATAACTATATAATTGTTGTTTATTTTCAAATCTTCACCTGTCATCTGTTCTTGCACCTGCTGTACATCCTGCATGACAGCCGTTGTACATCGTGCATCCAGGTTACGACCCAGACCTGCCTCAAGATGCTTCTGTAACTCCTGTTAAATGAAGTGAAATTGCTGATGTATCGGGACTGATGAAAATGCACAGCAGGTAACTGAAAACAGAAAACTGTTTCCAGAAAAGTTGTGCTAACTAGAGCAGACATTTAGCATGGTATTTAGTGTGTATCCATACTGTACAGCTAACGCATCATGCAACACTGCCATTGTATAGGATTACACAACCCCTGTGTGTCCCCACCCAAGCACAGTCCAACACCCAGTACCACTAGCCAGTCACTGCACTGAACCACCCCTGTGTGTCCCCACTCAAGCACAGTCCAACACCCAGTACCACTAGCCAGTCACTGCACTGAACCACCCCTGTGTGTCCCCACTCAAGCACAGTCCAACACCCAGTACCACTAGTCAGTCACTGCACTGAACCACCCCTGTGTGTCCCCACTCAAGCACAGTCCAACACCCAGTACCACTAGCCAGTCACTGCACTGAACCACCCCTGTGTGTCCCCACTCAAGCACAGTCCAACACCCAGTACCACTAGCCAGTCACTGCACTGAACCACCCCTGTGTGTCCCCACTCAAGCACAGTCCAACACCCAGTACCACTAGTCAGTCACTGCACTGAACCACCCCTGTGTGTCCCCACTCAAGCACAGTCCAACACCCAGTACCACTAGCCAGTCACTGCACTGAACCACCCCTGTGTGTCCCCACTCAAGCACAGTCCAACACCCAGTACCACTAGCCAGTCACTGCACTGAACCACCCCTGTGTGTCCCCACTCAAGCACAGTCCAACACCCAGTACCACTAGTCAGTCACTGCACTGAACCACCCCTGTGTGTCCCCACTCAAGCACAGTCCAACACCCAGTACCACTAGCCAGTCACTGCACTGAACCACCCCTGTGTGTCCCCACTCAAGCACAGTCCAACACCCAGTACCACTAGTCAGTCACTGCACTGAACCACCCCTGTGCGTCCCCACTCAAGCACAGTCCAACACCCAGTACCACTAGCCAGTCACTGCACTGAACCACCCCTGTGCGTCCCCACTCAAGCACAGTCCAACACCCAGTACCACTAGCCAGTCACTGAACTGAACCACCCCTGTGCGTCCCCACTCAAGCACAGTCCAACACCCAGTGCCACTAGCCAGTCGCTGCACTGAACCACCCCTGTGTGTCCCCACTCAAGCACAGTCCAACACCCAGTACCACTAGCCAGTCTCTGCACTGAACCACCCCTGTGTGTCCCCACCCAAGCACAGTCCAACACCCAGTGCCACTAGCCAGTCACTGCACTGAACCACCCCTGTGTGTCCCCGCCTAAGCACAGTCCAACACCCAGTACCACTAGTCAGTCACTGCACTGAACCACCCCTGTGTGTCCCCACTCAAGCACAGTCCAACACCCAGTACCACTAGCCAGTCACTGCACTGAACCACCCCTGTGTGTCCCCACTCAAGCACAGTCCAACACCCAGTACCACTAGTCAGTCACTGCACTGAACCACCCCTGTGTGTCCCCACTCAAGCACAACACCCAGTACCACTAGTCAGTCACTGCACTGAACCACCCCTGTGCGTCCCCACTCAAGCACAGTCCAACACCCAGTACCACTAGCCAGTCACTGAACTGAAGCACCCCTGTGTGTCCCCACTCAAGCACAGTCCAACACCCAGTACTACTAGTCAGTCACTGAACTGAACCACCCCTGTGTGTCCCCACTCAAGCACAGTCCAACACCTAGTACCACTAGCCAGTCACTGCACTGACCCACCCCGTGTCCCCACTCAATCAAAATCAAAATCCAACACCATCCCCCTGGAACTTTTGTTCCTCAGTCTAACAAAGTCCAACACCCTGTTCATAATGTTTGCTACTGAACCATCAAAAACTTGGCAAAACCTACTGTTGGAGTTTGATGGGCTTAGGGTAGTTAGGGTTAATGAGGGTAGTTAGGGTTAATGAGGCTAGCTGCTTAGACAGCCTCACTGTCATCGATGTGATTGTCACAAATAAGGTCCACTAAGCTGTCTGTCCTGTCCTGGGAAATGTGTGTCCAACTGTCAAATGCAACAACTGGCAACATTTCATGGGTACATACATGTACAGTACATTGCAATTGAAAATTAACCTCAAAATGGGAATTTTATCTTCACAGTCTTTCTCTTCCCAGGGAATTCTTTTTCATTTCACAAAATGTGAAATTTATTCCCTAAACATTTTCACACCTTTTCCCAAAAGTGGGAAAACATTTTCACACCTTTTCACAAAAGTGGGAAAACATTTTCACACCTTTTCACAAAAGTGGGAAAACATTTTCACACCTTTTCACAAAAGTGGGAAGACATTTTCACGCCCTTTCACAAAAGTGGAAAGACATTTTCACGCCCTTTCACAAAAGTGGAAAAACATTTTCATGTCTTTTCACACAAGTGGGAAAATATTTTCACACCTTTTCTCAAAGTCTGAAAATAATTTCCCACTTGAATTCGCAGGGGGGAAAAAGTTGTGCGAGAAATGTGAATGGGAATGTGAATGGGAATTTGTTTCACACAATGTCCCATTCCCATTCAGTGTTAACTTTCAATTGCAATGTACTGTACATCAACATCAGAAAAGAGACTGAAAATCCCAATTCTAACAATTTGGCTAGCCACTTGCCTCTTTGTAGATCTTGATGACGAGGGGATCTGACTGGAAGGCTCGGTCAAACTGATCCACGAGTAATGACAGTTTCCTGATCTCATCTGTCATGGCAGCCGAAACCTACAACCATCCAAATAAGGAAAGAAAGAATTAATGATTTTTGGCTACAAACCTTTCAATTCTTCTGTATTTCTTTATCAGAAATTTATAAAACCGAATCGATGTCACTTATATTAAATATAAATAATATACTACTGAAGTGCATGCAAACTGGAAGATGATAAAAATAGGAAATAGGGCTTCTTTTTCAAATCCTTTCCAGTAAAAAGGTTATGTTGCAAAGCATGCCACACAAGAGGGAAAAGCAGGGGTGAGTTTTCAAGAAAATGAAACATCCACAAAAGATTGAAAAGCATTTAATGGCATCGCTGAAAAAATGCACAAGAAAACTGGCGTCATTGGAAGAAGACTAAGGTTTCAGAGATCACTTTGGAATGATCAAAACAAAATTCAGGACCAACAAAATCTTCCGTAAGTCTGGAAAGACGTCTCACCAAAAATCCTAATAATCAGGACAAATCTGGAGAAATCTCACCCATGGAAAAGACAACGCCTCAATCGAAACACATACTAGTCTTTTCACTTTCCTTAGAGACCCGCCGACTAATCGAGCTCAAACTTTCACGGTAGAGCTCGAGCACTGAACAAATTTCCACCAAGATATGCAAAAGAGGTTTCAAGCATTTTATCTTCGCTCTTCTGGAGTTGCTAGGAGTTAAGTATTCCAGCAGTACCTTGGTCTCGGCTTGTTCTGCAATGTCCTTAATCTTCTCTTTGCACTCTCCTGTCAGAAGCTTAATCTGGGTGTTAATGTACTGCAGACGATCCTTCTGCTCCTTGCGTTTCTCTAAGCACGTCGCCCTGCAAACACAAATTGGGATAGTGATAACTGCTCTGTGTGTGAGTGGTAAAAGGGTAACAAACTATGGCAACACAGCCATGATGCATTTTCAGCACATGCGGGGGATAAGACATTTATATAACTAGGGCTATTCATTTTTAAATAATTTAGTATTCAAATATTCGAAACTGGGTTTGACCGAATATTTGAATATTCGATACTCGCCGATCAAGTTTTTCTGTGCATGCCGCACCGGTTAAAAAACAATTGCACGTAAAAGCACGCCGGTGTTTTACGTATAGCGATTGATATTATGGACCGTTCAAACGGCATTTTTTGGCATGCCCCTGTTGTATCAAGGGTTTTACAGACAGGAACAATAAACCTCCGTCCACAAAAAGTTACGATTGACAAAAATGTGGCATTTGACACTGCTACGTGCCGTAACTTTTCTATTAAAATAGCATCAGAGTCGTATATGTACGTGCATATATATCTTTTCGAATATTCGAACTTGCAAAATGGTATTCAAATATTCGCTTGACGATCGAATATCGAATATTCGGAATATTCGGGACAGCCCTTATATTAACCCTAACCTTCCCAAATCCTTTCAAAATCCTCTTTGCCAAATGGAGGAATTTGGAAGATTGAGGGTCTTTGGAAGTTGAAGAATCGGAGCATTTTTTGCAGGATTGAGGGCATGAGAGTATTTTGCCTCGGGAGGAAAATGGAGGATCCAGGTCATCAGGCCCAATCTTAAACTGTATGATTTCGGAGGATTGAGGTTACTAGGGTGTAAAAACCCCTAGAGGATTTTAAAGGATTCATGCAGTGTTACTTGGAGAAAAATGATGTTGCGAGTTAGGGTTAAAGCAAATATGGTATCTAATATGCAAGGTATGTCATAACTGATTGCATTATCCCATGAGCACAAGTCGAACACAGAAAAAAAGTAGTTTGTCTATGTCCAATATACAATCAGGCTGAAGAAAGAGTGGCATACTGATTAACCCCAACCCCCTAGGCATTTTTCAGGGAAGTGTCCTCAACCTGTCAAAATCCAACACTTTTTTTGTGTGCAGTATACCTATGGCACATTCTTTGGACAGACAAATTAGTTCATTATAGCACCATGTAAAGTAATGGTACCAAGGCCCTACAGTCCTGAACCCATCAAAATTCAACACAGCCTGCTGTTGGAGTTTGTAAAGGCTTGGGGTAGTTTGGGTTAAACACAAATACATTGCACTCTTAGTGATGCAGTGTCTTGATGCTGAGCCTTGGCCATGAGGACAAAAGCCTTGGGCCTTGGCCTTGAGGATAAATGCTTTGCCATTTTCAATGCCTTGCCCTTCAAGGCCTTATTTATTTTTTGTTTTTAAAGTAAATGTTACATTAATTTTGTTTGAATTCTTGCTGTTCTGCAATCATACAACTCACATCTGGGTCAGCTCTCTGCAAAGTCTGCAATCTAATTTATTCATTCTACAGCAACACACACCTTAGGTATCTGTGTTGACAATTTCAGTTTCACATGCATATTGCATACCAACATTATTACACGATCCCATTTTATTTCAGTTTTCCACCAAACAAGGCTCTACTATTTATGCATACGTCCACTTCTGTGTACACGGATAACAAAATGCACAAAAAGGTTTCTCAAATTATACAATTTATGTAATTGCTTATTCTTACATTTTCAAAGTAAACAAAGAAACTGACAGGAGCGGGATTCGAACCTGCGACCTCTGGGTTACCGTACCGGCGCTCTACCAACTAAGCTGTCTTGCCCTATGTTGGCGGTCTCCCAAATTGTCAGTATCTTTGTTCGGGTGGGCGCTAATCAGAAGTCGTAAACCCAGAATGCCGTATAGCCATTCCATAGTTGGAATTTGCGTGGGAGTGATCTATCTTTGGCAAAAGGTAAAACATATTGAAAACTAATAAAAACAAAACACTTTGGCATAAAACTTAGCTAGCAGAAACTAACACTCATGAATGTTCTGATTGCAATTAATGACAGTTTCTTCTCTTTTTAATAAAAAGCGATTTATGATGGTGTGGCTACATTTTATGGGCCTTGTGGGCCAAAGGTCAATATGTGTGTTGATAAGCATGTCCAGAATGACAAATTAACCTCTTGAATCTGGACGACGGCCATAGCCACGATTTGAAAAAGACCACTTCACCAGGCGTCATCTATAGGCGCATTCCTGCGCGTACTCAATCCATTCAGGTTTCAACTATATTGTTCTTCAATGGGAGTGTAATGAACAGATGGAGCTTTTTCAAACAAAGCTTTCATTGACACGAAAGTGGGGGGGGGGCCTCCAAGTGTGATGAATAGGACCACTCTGCTCAGTGTGCTGTTGTTAGTATTTAAACTTGGCTGCACAGCCTGTTTTTGGCATACCAGCCCCCCATCAATGACAGCCGGACATGAGGGGTTAATTCTCAAGCAAACAAAATTGAAAATTGAGATCATACTTCCTAAAAATACACGAGTTGCTGTAGCTCATTCCAGGGCCCCGCTATAATTTTTTTATTAATTGTTAGAGTCTTGACTCCTTGTTTGGAGAAAATGAAGCTCAAAGTTTGTGACCTGTGCACACTGCCACCCGAGTTCAAAAAAAAGAAATCACCCCCAAAACAATGTCGAGATTGAATTAAGTTCTAAAACGTTGGGACGTGATAGAATAGGGCTTTTCAAAGGTAAAAATGTTAAAATACCCAAATTGACTTTTCAGTGAAATATTATTTCCACTCGCAACTCGGCCAGGATCCGACTTCCCGCTCTTTTTGTGCTGCCAGGTCACACATTCATAGGCTGGAAACAAAACTAAGACAAACGTTACCGTTTCTTTGAGGATGCCTGCAGGGCCTCGTCTAAGATGTCTTGTGTGCATGCTGCTATCTGCTTGCCCTGCTTGGCGTGTTGCTCAAACTTGGTCACGACGGCTGAGTGTGATATGCACTCCTGAAGAGAAAAGATGACAGGGATACTGAATTTTTTTTTTTTATTTCACCCTGAAAAAAAAAATCAAATCCTTATTTCAATGGGTATTACAAAAGACAACCACTTTTAAAGAAAGTAAACATTTGCAAACATAAAAAAAAAAACTACTGAATTATTACGAAATGCCATACTAGACTGTAAGTAAATAGTAGTCTCAAGCATCCTGTGAAATCATGGCGCCTAGTGTGCTGCTGTTTTCAGGAAAAGTGGAAATTGATATAGTTTTCCCAACAATTATGGGTCGACAATCGTTGCAAATAGTCTAGTTCCCCGACCTGATAATTCCCTGACATCTATAAATTGCTCTGTTTTCTCTAAAGTATGGTCAGGGAACCAGACTACCAGAACAGTTTCTCTGTTTTCCCAGCATCTGTGCACACAAAACTTTAAACAGGTTAGTGTTTACTAGCACGCTATAAAACTTAAAATCCATATATTTCTGAAGATTACAGCAAACGCAAATGATGTATATACTACCTTTGAATGAATTTTCAAACTGCAAGTTGGTTTTTTTCACTTTGAAAATGTATACAAAATACCCAGTCAGTTTCCCTTGTGGTTTGTGTGATGACACTTTTAAATGAGACATTAAAACAAATCCACCCATGTTTAGTTATCTTATTATTAATAAATACATTTCAAATTATTTGTAACCTTACAGATTTATCCACTATTTAGATCTGGACCCAGGAAAACCGTAAGGGTGGTAGGGCTGGCAACCTAAATGTGGCCAACCCCACCACCTCTATTGTAGCCCTTTACCTAGAGTGGCTTTTAGCCTTCCATGTATACAAACATATATTTTGTTTTCAGTGTGGTAGAGCAAAGAAGCAACCAAGAAAACCTTTTTTTTTTAAGAGGGGTGCCAAAATCCACAAAACTCCAGAAATAGAAACAAAAAACATTTTTCTCATTCAATTATGAAATATAATTTGAAAAGGAAATCTTATTTGTTGAAGGGTAAAGAACAGTACATCTTTAAACCAAAGCTTTTGCGTGACAAAATCATTTAACGAAAAGAAATTTTTTTTTCTATTTGGGTGTCTGTATTAAAACCTCCACAAAAAGGCTTTTATTTTAGTTGCTTTCCCGCCCTTAATGTACAAAAGGTATCCCCTGGTACCTGAATTATTGTCGGGCCGCGAATTTATTTGATTACTGGGTGGATTATTTCATGTCTTATTAAAAAGTGAATAACTTTTGTATTAATAGAAAAATAATTTGAAGAGGTTTATTTTTTTTGGTGGGGGGGGGGGCCAAACTAAAAAAAGCATTGTATGTCTCTAGAGCTGTCCCGAATATAGCAAATATTTGAATATTCGATAGTCAACCTAATATTCGAATACCTTTTATGGTATGCACATATATATACGACTCTGATGCTATTTGAATAGAAAAGTAAAACCCTTGACACTTACGCCTATCAGATAATTACTGCAAAAATGCAGACTGGGTTTTGCTTTTTTGTTATCAGAATGTTATACAACAGGTGCAAGCAAGCAAAAATGTCGATTGGGCAATCCATAATATCGATCGCCGCACGTAAAACACCTGCGTGCTTTGCGTGCAACTTTTAACCGGCACAGCATGCAGTTGACGCGTGAAAAACTTGATCGGCGAGTATCACATTTTAATATTCGGTCACACCCAGTTTTGAATAGGCCTACCGGTAATTGAATACTATATTCGAAAAATGAACAGCCATAATATCTTTAGTATCTGGGCAGTAAATCTTGAAAACCCGGCTTTGTCTGAATTAAAAACTCACCTCAAACTTTCTTTCAAAGTTCTCAAAGGCAAAAAGCCTAGCCTGGAACCCATCAGCGAGTGGACCACCTTGAGAAAAAATATATAAAAACAGAAAAGACAAAGATGGTATAGAATGGCAAGAAATAGAGATGAATGTCAGAGGCTACACCCTACACTTGTGAATACAGCCTAGATGGGATGAAATTAAAAGATTAAAGGTAAAATTACTGAATTATTATGATATACCTTACTTTACTATTCAAGCCTCCTGTGAAATCTAGGCACCTGGTGTGCTGTCATTTCAAGAAAAGTGGAATTTTTGTATCCATGTCCAGCGATGTTTGGCTGACCATCGTTGGGAATTTGTTTTTTTCAAATACAGCCCCTAATTTAACAACTTTAGTCTGTCCACATTTTGTTTGAATGGGTGCAAGCCACCTAGTCTAGTTCCCCGACCTGATAATTCCCTGAAGTCTATAAATTGCTCTGAAGTATGGTAAGGGAACCAGACTACAAGAACAGCATTTTTTTTTCTGTTCGTTTTCCCAGCCTCCATGCTAGAGCTATTCATTTTCAAATAATTTAGTATTCGTTTTTCAAAGTGAACAAAGAAAACTGGCAGGAGCGGGATTCGAACCTGCGACCTCCGGAATACCGTGCCGGCGCTCTACCAACTGAGCTATGTTGACAGTCTCCCAAATTGTCAGTTTCTTTGTTCGGGTGGGCACTAGTCAGAAGTCATAATCCCATAATGCTGTATAGCCAGGAATATTTGATATATTCTGGACAGCCCTACTCATGCACACAAAACTTTAAACAGGTCATTGTTACAGTATTTGCTATAAAATACTAACCCCCAAATCCACTTATTTCTGAAAATTACAGCAAAAGCAAATGTTGCATACTACCTTTAAGATTTAGTCTAACAACTTACTTGAATCGGGTGTGTGCGCAGGCCTGGGGATACGAGTGATAAGGGCTTCCTTGGCCGAGACAAAGAAAACTCGGTCTTCTGCTTGCTGTCTTGTTACCACTTTCAGCTCATCAACTAGAAACTCTATGCTCCTCTGTAAATGCTGCTTCTTAACCTACCAGGAGAACATCAAATACGTGTATTAAACCATGAAGAGACTTTACGAACTGTTTCGGGATTAGATAATTCAAATTTGGCCATTTGCAATCCTTAGACAAATGAGCATTCGTCGAGAATTTGATGAAGGGCTCCTGTGAAAACAACAGAAAGATGGCAAACATGCAAGGATCAGTTTTATTAATCAATTACAAATCAAGTCTTACGAGAGGTTGATTTTCTCATGAGACACAGTGTGTCACAAGTTGACCATTTCCCACTTTCAAAATTTGAAATAGTTTTTATGAAAAAAGAACGAAAAAAGAACTAGACATTGTTTATCAGTGTGCAGTATATGAAAATGCAATAAAATACCTTTTAAAGGGAAATTACTACCAACTAGTTTATATCTACTTCATCACACTTTCACTCTCCGTGTCTCAGTCGCAAAAATCAAGTTTTGAGATGTGGCGTTCCTGAAAACAGGGACAAAAGCTTTCTAATGGAAAGTAAAATCAACAGTTTTATTTAATTAAAGGTCCCATGAAATGGAAGTTTAAATACTTCAACCCACACCATATGCACATGTACATCCAATGAACCATCGCTTAACCCCTTGGGCACGGTATTTTACGGGAGACTTTTTAAGTGTCGCGTTGGTTCTGGCAGCCAAATCGAACCGCTACAATGTGTTTGTGCAGTCAAGCGTATCATAAACAATAATCCAACAATGGATTGAAACTGCACAAACAGCGGCCAGTGGCGTCATCCGGCCTGGTGACACCAGGCGTCATCCGTACGCAAAGGGTTAAAGCTTATGGTTTCATTATGAAGGCATTTATGCCCTTTTACCCAGTCCCTTGAATGTTATGCTAATGTGAATTTACATATTCATAAGCACAGGAGTGATGTCACACAAGGGGAATGCTTCAGTGTCATAGCTGATTTGTGCATATGCGACCCGCTCTGCAAAAAGGGCACATAAGTCGCTGTATGCTTTTACGAGTTATGGGCCGTTCAATGTGAAGAGGGTGAAAAATTCTTCAAACAAGTGATTTTGAAGGGAGGGAATCTTTTGCATCTTTAATACCTATTTCATAACCAAAATCTTTGATTTCAGTGAATAAAGTTGGAAAAAGATTTTTTTTGTCGAGCGCTTCCGTCTATTGCTTTGCTTTTTGTTTTTTTAAATGGCTTGTTTCTCCCCAAGTCATTTCAAGAAATTCCTGAAAACAAACATGCAAATTTCCAAATATCTCGTGATTGCAAAATGCTAGAGACCTCAGACATATACCATATGAAAGCTTATAAAATGGCCTTTCCAGCTATATATAAAACACTATTTTCAAATTTTGCAACATAACTGCCCTTTTTGCAGAGCGGGTCACATATATACTGAAGGAATTTGTTTACTTTCCCCACGGTCAATGTTTTGAATGTTTGTATTGCTGCTTTATTTTAGTGTTTACTTGCCGGTCTGTAAGCAAATTTAATGAACAATAACAATGCAGTGATGTACCGGTAGTCGAGACCATCACAAGACCAGGCACAAGACCAGCTACAAGTAACAGGCATAAACAATGACAACGGAATGCTTTTATTACAGTTCATTTGAATAGCTTGAGACTTGAATTAAGACTGAAGGTCTTGTGTTGGTCTTGTGCAGTCTTGTGATGGTCTCGACTACATCACTGAAACAATCGTTCACAAACGTGAAGTCAAGTTTTTGCTTTCTTTTTTCACTGTCAGTGCCTGAATTGAATGGTGAGCACCTTGATTGACATCACAGCAACAGCGCCCTCACATGTCGAGAAACAGCTTGAGCATTCCGAATAGTGAAAAAGAACACTCAATCCTTATTTCAAGTCCTGAAAGGGAATTCCTTTACGCTCACACAGTTCAGAAGCATAGATATTTGCAGAAAATATTGGTCAGGACAATTTTCATTTCGCTGGACCTTTAACCGATTGAATACGGATGACAACTGCAGCCGCAGTTTGAAAAAGACCACCTGGCCGGTTGATGTCTATACCCACATTCTTCTGCACATTCAATCCATTGTTCGGTTATTGTGTATGTTACGCTTGACTGCATAAGTATCTTGCGTGTGTTTCGCTTGGCTGCACGAGCCCGTATGGCACACCAGCACTAAGGCTGTCCCAAATATACCGAATATTCGATTGTCAACTGAATATTCGAATACCTTTTTGCCGGTTCGAATATTCGAAAAAATATGCACGTACAGATATGACTCTGATGCTATTTTACGGCGCTTAGCAGTGTCAAATGCAGCATTTTTGTCGACGGTAACTTTTTATGGACGGAGGTTATTGTTCTCGTCTGTAAAAAACCTAAGCAGTAAAAAAAACGCGGGCTGGAGTTTGGTTTCTTGTTATACGTCCCGTAGTGATCTTGATACAACAGGCGCATGCACAAAATGTACATCAGGCAGTTTATAATATCGACCGCCGCACGTAAAACACGGGGGTGCTTTGCGTGCAACTTTTTACCGCCGCGGCATGCAATTGCAGCTATTAAACTCATGAACAAATTGATCAGCGAGTATCGAATATTCGGTCAAACCTGGTTTCGAATAATCCAATACTTAATTATTCAAAAATGAACAGCCCTAACCAGCACCCCATTTTAACACCAGGGTAGAAGGGGTTAAGGTTATGAAAAATTGCCCAGAAGTCTGGCAATCTTTAATTATTCATTTGGAAGAGTTATATCTTGAAAGACTCTACTGGCAAATTGCGAAGAGCTCATTAGGAGTGTGCATTTCCGGGTAGTAAACGACCCAGGTACCTGACTGAAAAAAATGATGGGCACCCAGGTACCTGTTAAAGAAACCCAACCCAAAACTTCCAATCCCGGAGGTTGTAATAATGTCCTTCTCCGAGATTCAAAAAGTCTGATTTCAGACGAAACTCTCATGCCTGTCCAGTAAACATGATCGCTTCTCCGCCTTTGCATGTGCCGGCACGTGCATGCACCGGCATATCACAAAAGACGGTTGTCCGGAAGCTTTATACAGTTAAATTTATTGTGGAATGAGGCATGCTAATATATGTCTCGTCAAGTCAATACCCAGACTTCAAAAACCACGACCGGTAAATTCCCTTTGTCAACTTTTGTGAGTGTCATAAATGTGAAATCTGTGCTGGTTTCCCATGTAGTAGGGCTGTTCATTTTCGAATAATTTAATATTCGATTAATTTCATATTCGATTAATTTAATATTTGATTATTCGAAACTGGGTTTGATCGAATAATTGATACTCGCTGATCAAGTTTTTTATCAAGTTGAATGCAAAGCACACCGGTGTTTTACGTGCGGCGATCGATATTATGGACCGCTCGATGGACATTTTTGTTGCATGCGACTGTTGTATCAAGATCATTACTGGTACGTATAGCGTTCTGATAACAAGAAACCAGCCTGCGTTTAGTCGAGTGTTTAACGGACGGGAACAATAAACCTCTGCCCACAAAAAGTACCGTTGACAAAAATACAACATTTGACACTGCTAAGCGCCGTACATTTTCTATTAAAATAGCATCACAGTCGTATCTGTACGTGCATATATATATTTTTTCGAAAATTTGAACCGACAAAAAGGTCATAGAATATTCGGTATATTCAGGACAGCCCTACCATGTAGTCAGGTTTTAATTTTGAAAATTCCAGACAAATAACATTCAAAACCTTCCCTTTGTCTAAGAAGTTACTATGCGATAATGTAAAGTTGTACGGGTACTCGATTCCATAATCTGGAACCGGTTCCTGACATGAACGGTCGGGTATGCACATCCCTAGAGCTCATACAAAACTGCAAAATAGGCAACTGACAAAAACACAGCAGTAAATGTGGCATCAATGATATTGAAAGACGGAGAACCTTACTGCTTCCATTTCAGGATCATTGGCCGATGCGTCCCAGCGGTTGTTCAAGATGAAGATGTTGGGCTTGGACAACCGCTGACTGACTTTATGGAAAAAACTCTTTTCCTGTACAAGAAAATTGCCAAAGAAAAATAAAACTCATATTAGTAATCTGCTCTAGCACAAATTGCAAAAATCCTCAAAATGAACCAAATATTTAGTGTACATATTGGGCCTCCACAGCATCTATCAGTAATGGAATAAAATATAATTTGCATAATTTGAAGCAAGTTTATTAAAAGCAACAACTGGCTCTACAAGTGATCTTGTACAAGCACTAAACAAAAAAAATCAAAAATTTAAAATATACCAAATATTCTACAACGAAAATGCAAGGCATTTCAGGCTTTCAAGCAGACTCCGGTGAAAAAGTAGGAGAAAATTTAAAAAAACAATAAGAAATTGCTGAAAAGTAGGACTTTTGCGGGATTTCAGGAGTAGTTTTCGTTGATACTCACCCATGTCCGCAGCATCACAAGCCTCATTTCACTTGTGCTCCATCCTCAACTGAGCTCTTGGAAAAGTTGCAGTACTCCTGCACCCAAGCCCTTCATTGGGTGATTTTCATATTACAGTGTGTAACAATGTTATGAAAAATATTCAATGAGATTTCATTTTTCGGAGCTGTGGGACCAAAAATTTGGAAAAAGTAGGAAAAAATAGGAATTTCAAGAAAAAAGTAGGAAAAGGTAAAAAAAAAAAAATAGGAAAAGTAGGATTACTTGAAAGCCTGGCATTTGCACCTGCCCATTACAATTTTGATTAATTTAATTTTACTAACTGCCATTATTACAGACTAAATGACATACTGTTCTCATCAGCGTAGACTCGGCATTAGACACCAGAACAAAGACGTCAGCATCCATGCAGTATTTATCAATCCACTGATCCAGGTCGGGTTCAACGTCTATGCCAGGACTGCAGGAAACAAAAGCTGTTTAGGACTCGAATAATATCAGCTACAAAGGGGATACGTGTCATGACCTGATCTTTACAATGTCAATAAGCCAGTTCGGTATCTCAAAGGTCAAAGGTTATTCGGGATAAAATTGCTGACGTAATGTCACGCCGTGTTACGCGAATGCCCATTCTGATTGAATTTAACACGTGCGCATTGTGGGACCATCTTTTGCATTCACACGCGCACGTTAGGTCACGCGGGTCATTCGGGATAAAATGTCAATATGTACATGTACTTCGGAGATTAAATGTGTTCCCCTTGATGGATTTCTTGATGCTGAAAATGAATATGACCATAAAAACAATCAATTGCTACAGTTATCAAGAAATTGTAATTATCACATTGTATGTATACATGTATAAATACAATATGAGTAACATACATGTATAATGCAGTCACTAATATTGATTAAACCTGACACTAAAAAAAAGACCAACCCATGAGAAATACTGCCAATTGTATGTACATGTAGTTTGAACCTATTATGCATTGTGGGTTGGAACAAGAGCTCTTCCCAAAGTTTATTCATCCTCCTCCCTTCCCAAGTCAAGGATAATAGCTCGATTGGCCGAGAGCGAGACACATCCAAAAGTACTACAACCGTAGCAACCAAAGTTCTATATGCATAGCACCGGTATTGCGCATTGCGCGTTGCGCATTGCGCGTTGCGCATTGCGCATCGCACATATTTTTCCCAAGTGCTAGCGCTAGAGAACTGGATTCAAAACATTTCGTGAAGGAATAGTTTGGAAAATAATTTTCATCTAATTTCGAATTCAAATACGTACATTTAATTGTATTTCAATTATATTAATCAGTTAGCGCTTAAATCAAGCAGAATCTGTGGGAGATGTGTTATAAAACAAATATTGACTGCTTTATCTCGTAGCGTAGTAAAACTAGCCTCCCTCAGCGATCCAAAGCAGTCAATATTTGTATACCGACCCAATTCCATGTAAAAAATTGGGCCAATTGACAATTTTAAGCATCATTTTCGTACTCAGTGACTTAGTAAAGATTTACTACTTTTATTTCCGCTGTTGAACAGTGTTATGGGCAAAAAGAGGCGCGGCTTCCGTTAGCTTGCCTTGGTCCATTAACAGTGACCAAGACCCGCCAAGATCAAATTCCCATTCATAAATTCCTTCTATACCCTTTCACAGTCAATCGTACGATATAAATATGCATTAGAGAACCTGCAAAGATAACAAACCCCTTTAGATAATACGTCAATAGAGGGCGCCTTGATCATCCTCAAGACCACTGCAATGTAAATAAATAGCATTGCAGCTATTTTCGCACGTTGATATGTCCATAAAACTTCGAGATTTTCCGTTTCCCCTTGCAAATCCAAGATGGTTTTTGGATGTGATTTTAATGTGTTTTCTTGAGGTGATGGAGTCCCATGAAATTGATTGCTTTTATTCATAAATGTTCCTTGGGCCCTTTAGAATGATTCCAGCTGTGTTCTGGATTTTTCTTTTACATGCTTCAAGAGCCTAGACATTAAACATTTGGGGGGGGGGGGAAATCCTGGATTCATGCTTTGTAGGTCATGACCTTCTTTCAACCCCCTCATATTTTGATTATTTTGGCACCAAATGAAAGAGGAGAATAAGAGCTTCCCAAAAGAGTATACTTTTATTGGGTTATCTCAAAAGAATAAGCCGTACTAAGCTGAAAAACGTTAATAGTAGTAAAACGTGTATTAATAGGGAGGTTGCGTTAGCGCACGGTTAGTGCGTACGCCAACGATTAGCTCAAAACGGTACGCGACGAAACGTAGTAAAACAATGTTCGTTGGTTTATCCGTTTCTTCTTTCTTACTGCAAACAAGGTGATTACGTTAAGGATGAGTAAGGAAAACGTCAAACAAGCACAAAAACTGATGAGGTCGCGGGAACTAAACGTAGTCGTCTCTCTAACCGTGCGCTAACGAAACCTCTCTAATAAGAAGGATCTCTTTCACATATCCCACTGTGGGTTTACATTATTAGAAAAGATAATTACTTAAGTAGGAACAATGAGATTACCTGTCAAGCAGAACCACGTCATTCTGCAGCAAGTGACACCGTGACTTTGGCCAGAAGACTTTGACCACGCTGCTCTGATTACATATTCTCTCATGAGACAAGGCGTTGGCCATCTGACCGACAGACTTAAAGTGGGAAGGAGAAACAAAAGTTATGAAATTGTCCTTAACCTCTCAAATACAGACGACTACCATGGCCGCGGTTTAAAAAAGACCACCTGGCCGGTTGTCGTCTATATGCGCATTCCTGCGCATACTCAATCCATTCATGTTTCAACTATATTGTTCTTGATTGGGAGTGTAATGAATAGATGGAGCTTTTTCAAACAAAGCTTTCATTCACACAAAAGCGGGGTGCTCTATTAAGTGTGATGAATAGGACCACCCTATTGTTTGTGTTTATGCTTGCCTTCATGGCCCATTCTTGGCATACCATTCCCTCTCCCCCATGAATGACAGCCGGACAGAACAGGACACCATGTCTGAAAATCCTAAAAATTGTATTTGACCACTAACAAAAGACAACTTTTCTGCCTAAAAATAAAACAGTCATCAAATGTGTTGGCAAACATTTACACTAGTATTGCAGACGAGGCAGCCAGTGCTAGAGTATACTGTGTGCAAGGATTTCCGCTTGTTCCCACCAATATACTCTACCATACATGTAGAATGAAAAGCTATGCCAATAGCTTTTTCCCTCATTCTGTATCTCTATGGAATTTTTTGCATGGTGCATGTTTCCCCTTCATCTTATGATCTTTCCTGCTTCAAGAGGAATATTAATTCCCACCTCTGATATCGTTGATACTTTTTCTTTTTGAAGTTCCGTACCTCGAGTGGCTTTCAGCCTTGTTCGGGGCAAACTTTTTTCAGACCCATCTATAGCATTTCCCCTCCCCCTAATTTATTCTGTCCTACATGTATATATTCTTAAATTACTACAACACGAAAATCATTTTTGATTTTTTTTTATCCATTTTTTTTCAAACCCAGTTGGAATTCTGTGGACCTTAACCCTAACTCCCTAGGCATTTTTACTAGGAGGCTTCCTCAACCTGTCAAAATCCAACACTGTGCAGTATACCTGTGGCACATTCTTTGCACTTAGACAAATTGGGGCATATAGCTCCATGTAAAGTTAATGGTGCCAAGGCCCTGCAGTACTGAACCCATCAAAACTTGACAAAACCTGCTGTTGGAGTTTGCAAGGCTTGGGGAAGTTAGGGTTAAAGCAATAGCTGAACTAGCCACGTACCTGCACGCTCAGCTTTTGCGTGGAGTCGTCTATTTGTAAGTAGGATTCGTTGGTCTCGCTGCCTTCTACACACAGGAAGCAGTCTGTAGTGTGTCCGATACCCGTGGGTAGCACCTTGTCTCGAAGCATAGCATTGATGACACTACTTTTACCATTACTCGTTCTGTAAACACAATCAGGAAAAAAACAATTCCTGAAAGAAAGAATGACATCTCATGGGCTGGGATTTTCTACTCGATTCAATTACCACTTTTACCTGAGCACTTTATGGACAATTTATTGATTAAACCCCTTTTATACACTGGTAGTCTGGTAACAGTTCTTTGATGATGAGCTTCTAACATCATGTGCGCACGAGAGCCCTTTTCCAAACCCAACTACGCTAGGCTTGGACGACCGCTCTATTCAACCACACATTGGAATTGAAATCGCTATTCTATTCTTCAAGGAGTCGACTTCTTGAAGTAGCCAATTCATGCTTTTTGGGAGCAGACTGCAGACACCGCCTGACAATTATGAAACTCAAAAAAGGATCCAACTCAAAAAAGGACCCAAAATTGCCAATTCCCTGATGATAAAAAAACCTACGGACTTCACAGAACCAGCTGTCTACTTTCAACATGTGCCTGTGGGTCATTCACATACATTTTGGATGCCACGGAGGAGAATCCAACCACTTTCTGGTGATTCCGATGACCGACCAACCTCCAAAAACTTTGCCTAATTCTTTCAGAAGATGAAAACCCACTGTGAGCGGCCCAACAAAAAAAACAGCCTGTTTTGTGTGGAGAATCAATATGCAGTCAGTGGATGTTTTGAGCAAGTCGATTCTGAATGGAATCGTGATTGCTACACTACTGGGTCACGCTGAACCCTACCTGCCAAAGAAGGCCACCTTCATGTGGTCTCTGGCCAGCACATCACGAATCCCCTGCACCTGGGAGTAGAAGCCTTGTACCTTCTCTTTGAGGTCGTCTGACACTACATGCAGGTCACTCGGTATCCCTGAATACAAAGACAAAGAGTAAAATTCAACAATGATCTGAATTTTGTGAGGATCCGAAAACCATTTAGAGATAATCTAATTCATACAGCTTTGATAGAGAACCAAAGTGTGATATCATTTGCCATTGTTCTGGTTTACGCACTGGTTCACACGCCCAAGTCTTTACACACATAATTGTGCGCATGGGCCAGAAATATGTCATCACTTCGGTACTCTATATTTTTTCTTTTTTTTTACGTTATAAAGTCGTATTCTCATCGAGAGATCCCCACAATGTCACTTCTCAGGTTGTATCGTAAAATTGGGGCATGATATCTGGCTTTATACAACATCTGAATAAATCCCAGCCATCCGATTGGTGGATCGTCGATCACGTGCATTGAATTATTCGACCTATCACACGACGCGAACCCGCACCGCCCAAAACGTTCTATCACATGGTTCTATCAAACGGTGCGCGCGCATTGATAGAACCAAAAGAACTTCCCTAATTTCACGGTCACTATGGTGGCGCTACATACAGGGCTGTCATTCACACAACATAGCGGCCGAGTTTCCCGAACTGCCGCGGTTTGTTCTCCTGACAGACGACGAAATATTGGAACTCATAGGCGATGCTGACGCTTCAAATACAAAGAGACAAATCAAATATGCAGTGAAACGATTGTTGTTCCTGCAAAACACACAGGAACAACAATTCAAGCTTTATTAACTGATTCGGAACTCGAAACATTTTTGTCGCGGTTTTATGCGGGACTGAGAAGGTAAACGGCACGTTGTAACGTTACACAAAGAAATCCATGCATGCAATCTGTCGGATTTATTCAGGCGTTGTATAAAACAAATAATGCATGTTTCACATTCGTGCAATGGTAAGAATAATTTCATTCGGTGACAGATGGAATGTCCCATTCCACTCGGCTTCGCCTCGTGGAATGGAACATTCAATCTGTCACCTCATGAAATTATTCTTACCATCGCACTCATAAACATTCATTATTTGTATAATATGACATTATGGGTTTATGACTTCTGACAAGCACCCCACGAACAAAGACACCGACAATTTGGGAGACTGTTGGTAGAGCACCGGTACGATATTCCGGAGGTCTCAGGTTCAAATTCCGTTCCTGTCAGTTTTCTTTGTTCACTTTGAAAATTCATTTTAAAAGAAAGACAGGGTGTTCAACTGACTACGATGTTTATTATAAAATGAACAGAGTGTTCAGTTCCTGAATTAGGAAGTCAAATTCACCTCCATAAACACTCTACAAAGTTAGGTCAAGACAATCCAAAATGGGTAATTTTTCACAGAGTTGTAATCAAGTCAATCACAAGTCAGATCAAAAGGCATATCACAAGTCAATCACAAGTCAGCTCACTAACTACATGGGATGAACAATGACAAAGGAATGCTTTTGTTAAATAATGTGTTTGAATAGCTAGTTACATGGCTTGAGAGCAGAATTGTGAAGTGACTTGTGAAGTGATATGTGATGACTTGTGATTGACTTGTGATTAACTTGATTACAACTCTGATTTTTCAAAACAACGTAACATTCCTTTGCCTCTAGATCTGCATCTGATTCAACTCACCAGCTATGAAGTCTTTACTCTCTCTTGTGTGCGAGGCGATCTCTCCAAAGACTTCATTAATTTTCTTCTTGGCGTCCACAAAGAGTCGGAGCGGGGTGCTGGCATTGTTGTGGCTGGTCTCCGGCTCCATGCTAGAGGGCTGATGAGTGGTGGTGGAGTTGGCACGCTGGAAATAGCCTGACATATCTAAAATGCCACGAATAAAAAGGTTTTTTGGGGGTCTGTTTGAGAGAGGTTTTGTAGTTTGATGTAAAAGGCCAAATAAAAAACAAACATGTTTAGCGTTGCGTTTTTTGTTTTTTAAAGGAGGTTTTAAAAAAAAAAAATTATATTTCTATTTTCAAGCTGGCCGCCATTCTTTTTAAAATTTCCCACAACCGCAGGTTTTTCAACTGTTCAAAGACACAAAAATAAAAGAGACGTTAGACAAGAGAACTGAACATACAGCGAACAGCAAACAGCCATCGTATAGCCAGCCCTGAGGCAGTACGCGCGGGGTAATCGCAAACCATTATAAGCTTCAAATGGTAAATTGTTGTGGTCTGGTATGGCCCCTTCGTGTTTTGGTCGGGCAACAAGAATTCACTCCCCCATTGCTTTGTACACAGCTCGTTTGTGCATGCTCTGAGTTGCACGAAAAATTCACCTTTTTTCTTGTTTAACTTGATCGTATTCTCATTTTGAGGGGATCAGTCACTGCATAAATGTGAGGGCTAGGCGAGTGTTAAAAACTCGTAATAAAATTGAGGTGTCCTAAACTTCTATTAGTTGTAACGTTAAAGGTAATGATTACCAAAATGTTGTTGCTCCTGACCGATTTGAGTGGGAGGTATTAAACTAAAATCTTTCCAACTAAACAATGCTTATAAAGAGGGGTCCCCACAGTACGTACGTACACACCGCCACCGCCCCCCCCCCCCCCCCCCCCCCGTACACACTGTACACACTGTACACAATCATTACAATCGCCGGAAAAAAAGAGACGACGTGCCCGTGATCATGGAGGAAGGTGGGCATCCTCCATTCCGTGACTAAAAGAAAAATACCGTCCAAATAACTTCTATATCCATGGTTTCATTTCTAATAATGATGCCAAAATCCAAGAAAAATAGTTAACAATATCACTCAAACTTACTATTAACCGATAAAAAAGCTGAATGCCGCTACCCAAATTCCAGCAATTTTCACGTTTTTACGTCGCACAACAAGCGTGCACTAAGAACAAATTACCTCATTTTTGGCCAATAGTATACCCTGACGTATCGTATATCATGTGTAGCACATTTTAATTTCGCAAGGAGAGATCCTGACTATTATATTGCGACCTTTGACCGTTATTAAATATTCGGGCGAGTGCGCGTGTGCATAGAGATTTTGCATAAATCGACATGATGCAAGTTAACATCAACATTTCTTTTGCGAATGCGAGGTAGCATGTATTTTTCGGTTGCATCTTTATAAAAAAATCGAAACTAAGAAAAAGGATGAGCCTTAATTCAGTTCTTCATGTATTTGTTTTGTTTCTGTTTTTTATTTGAACAAATGAATGTGCAATAATTATAATCACTAAATTGTGATTTTGTCAGAACATGGAGGTGGTCAGAAGTACAAGTAATTAACTGCTTGGCTTCCTCTGTACAAAGAAAACACGAAGTTACTTTTTATTTGCCAAAACAATACACGCACACACACACAGTCGTACTTCCCCAATACGTCCGAGGACAATGCTTTGTGTTTCCTATTGTTCCTTTAATATAACCAACCCCCATAGACTAAGCACGTATCCTTACGTTCGAGGACCGATTTCAACAAAAGACTCTACGTTCGAGGACTGAAAGGTTTCTTTGTGTTTCCTTTCTTCTCTTGTCCTCGGAGATATATACAGTGCACGTACACACATACACACTTACACACACACATGTAAATACCGGCAATCGCGGACCTCCTATCCCATTCTTGTGAGGACTTCAGGTGTTTCCTTCCATTGTTCCCTGTGTTTGTACTTTAACTTTTCTCAACATGCCCCATGCATAGTGAGGTTTGTGCATGACTTCTACCGAGGACTTGGGATCAGTCCTCACTTTGGATAAATCCTCCATTGTCCCAAGTCCTCAGTCGTAATGGATAACATGTGCACACACCCACCAAAGATTGTTTAGGGCGTTCCTTTTTATTTCTGTGGTTCTCGCCTTGAAGGAGGGTCGGTCGGTCCAACAAAAAATTTAATCTGGGATAAAAAATTAAAAAAACACGATGAAACGTGTTTAATGTATGACTTTTATTTCCATAATTTTTCAATTAAAGAAAACATCTTTAGCTTCTTCTTGCATAATTGAAATGAACAAAATATCAATCTTCTTTAGCAACTGTACAAATTCAAATTTGCACAAGTGAAACATGATTTAAGAATCACGCTGTGTATAATTACCTGTTTCGAGTCCCGTGTGTGAGTTTGTATATGCCGGCAATCGTGGACCTAGGACAAAAGAATTCGGGCGTAGACAAAGGGGTCCACGTTTGACCTAACGTCCACGATTGAAAATCGTGTACAAAACCAATGGGAGGCCTTCCGAAAAAGTTAGAGTATAAACAAAAGAGGAACAATGGGAAGTCCACGATTGCACCCGTTTACATGACTGTGTGTGTGCACTGTCCGTGCATGATTTTAAATAAATTTTAAAACAAACAAACCCAATTTTGGCAACAAAGTTAAATAAAATGAGCAAAATATTAATAATATTTGGCAAATTGATATTTTGGATTAAGTATACCTGACTTTGGTTTTTCTATTATTTTTATATTTATTTACTTTGCTTGTGATTTCAGTTGCATGTTGAAGAAAAAACAACTTGCTTTAACGACTCGAACATGCTGAATACACGTTGGCGGCTGGCCCGATGTGTGGTGGGGATCATTGTGCACTGTTGCTGTTCATTGTCATAATATGCAAGCGTAAATTGTGCACAAAAGCTTTTTAGAATGTAATGTGAATGTACGTACAAAATATACGTAATATTGTACAATATTTTCAGCATTTTTCCACGAAATTTAAAAGGTTATTCTTTAATTTGTTTTTTGGGTAAATTTCACAAAGAGTCGGCGGCATAAACAAACAGTTGCTGGGTTTTTTCTTTCGATCCGGAGCCAAACAAATAGAGTCGCTGGGAAACGAGAACAAAGTATTGGGACGCCCTATATAAAGGAACTTATCTCCATGGGCGGCGATCCCGGCGGGGACGGGGGACATGTCTCCCCTCACAATTAATATATCTCGGGGAGGGGACGGCTATGTTGGTGTCCCCCAACAAATTCTCTATGGTTATATACATTTTATGGGTCATTGGCTTTTAGATGTCTATCCCTGCATGCGAAGACCGCGCGGATGAGGTCTGAAATCCAACGGTCACGAAGGCGGCGACCGCAAAGCGTTGTGGAGCGCTTATAGGGCACGGCAAGACACTAAAGGCGTCGTGGTCATCTACTGTAGCCGAAGAAGTCTCTGGTCGTGACGGCTTTTCGTACCACCAGAAACCGGCTTCCTAGGCCGAGAGAGTGGTATTGCCCCTGTGCATCGACTTTCCCACTCTAAACGCTTACCGCACAGGTTAATTACTATGTGAATATCTCTAATTTCTGCTATCTCCAAAGCCCTGTGGCGATGAGGAAGGGGCGAAGCAACAGGTGGAGGTGACCACTTGGAGCTGTAGTCTCGACCCTGCACACAGGCGGCCTGGTGACAATAGTCGGTCTTTCTTTACCCCGGGACAACGGAGGAGTTCGGCGTTTTCCAAGGTGACTGCATGAGCACTGCTCAGCCTCGATCATAGGAGGGAGAGACTGGAAAAGGTGTCTTAAACATTGCTTGTCCCAGACAAACTGGCCAGCTAGCCGCGGTTAATGGGCAGTGTTACCCGTGTAGCGGTCGAAAACAGAAGAAAGATAGGAAGATAATTTTCGGAGCATGGAACGTCCGAACACTCATGGACAGAGAAACCTCCACAAGACCCGAGAGGAGAACAGCCCTCATAGCACGAGAACTTGCACGGTATACAGCATCGACATTACTGCGCTCAGCGAAACCAGGTTGGCAGAGGAAGGATCTGTTGCTGAACAGTAGCGTATCCAGCTTTTTGTGCCAGGGAGAGCAAACTTAATCGTCTTAAAACCTGAATCGTCTTAAAACCGTCTTAAAAACACTATATTTATTTTATGTCGCTTCAAATGCCGCCAGGGGAACCTAATTTGCCCCCTCCCCCTGCCCCCGCTGAATACGCCACTGTTGCTGAACACAAATGTAGGCGGCTACACCTTCTTCTGGAAAGGCAAGGCCCACGACGAGGACAGAATTCATGGGGTAGGACTGGCCATCAAGACGACACTTCTCAGTCAGCTACCAGACCTCCCTACCTCCATCAATGATCGGCTGATGAAACTACGCTTCCCCCTTAACCCCTCCCGGTACGTCACAGTTTTCAGCGCCTACGCCCCCACTCTGACTAGCAGCGATGAAGCGAAGGAAACCTTCTGCGAGAATTTCGATCACCTTGTGAAGGTCTCCCACGCTGGGGACAAGCTAATACTGCATGCTGGGCGATACTGCCAGAGGCGGCACCGACTGCGGAAACTGGAAAGGTTTGCTAGGCCCACATGGAACAGGACAAATTAACTCCAATGGTCTGCTGCTCCTGGGTCTCTGTGCAGAGAACGATCTGACCATCACCAACACCCTCTTCAGCAAGCAGACAAGTAATAAGCAACTTGGATGCACCTGATGTCAAGTGGCACTTGATTGACTATGCCATCTGCTGCAGGCGTGACGCCCGAGACTTCATGATCACCAGGGCCATGCGAGGAGCCGAGTGCTGGACCTACCATCGCCTAGTTAGGTCGATCCTCACACTGCACATCGCCCCCAACCACCAGAAAAAGCCCAAGCCAGTCAGGCCGTCATTCAACACCGAGAAGCTCAAACGTACAGATCCTCAAGACTACTTTGTGACCAGCCTAGACGACAAGCTGACCTCCCATGGACCTCTGACTGGAAGCACGACACAAAAATGGGACCAGTTCAGAACGATGGTAAAGGAGACAGCCCAGTCGACACTCGGACCAAAGAAGATCTTAGTCCTACAGGATTGGTTGGATGAGAACGACGAGGCAATCGAACAACTCCTTGAGGACAAACAAAATGTGGGCCTCCACCTCCAAAAGGGACCGCTTCAAACAACTGCAGAGTCGGGCGCTCTGCTGCATGCAGGACGCATGGTGGGAGAAGAAGGCAGACGAAGTCCAGCACTATGCCGACACTAAGAACAGTCTAAGATGTTCTTCAGCTCCATCAATGCAGTGTATGGACCGTCTAGACCTAGTACCACCCCTCCTATCAGCCAACGGCGCACTGCTGAAGGAGAAGAGCGCCATCAACGAGAGGTGGAGGGAACACTTTAGCACCCTCCTTAAAAGGCCGTCCATTGTTAGTGCACAGACGCCCTGGACCAGATCCCTCAGAGACCCACGATAGAGAGCCTCGACTCCCCTCCCACCATGCAAGAGGTCAAGAAAGCCATGGACCAGACCAGTTCGGGAAAAGCCCCAGGGATGGACGGAATCCCCGCAAAAATCTTCAAGTAGTGGGACCAGTGGCACTTGAAACTTTCCATGGTATCCTCAGCAGCATCTGGGAGGAAGAGGACATGCCCCAAGAATTCGGGACGCAACGATTGTCTCCCTCTACAAAAACAAGGGCAGCAAATCCGAATGTGGCAACTACCGTGGCATATCTCTCCTGTCTATTGCTAGGAAGATCTTGACGCGTATTATCCTCAATCGCCTGATCTCTGCCGTCTCAGAGGAGAACCTGCCAGAGGCACAGTGTGGCTTCCGCCCAGGTCGCATTACTGTTGACATGATCTTTGCAGTCCAAAAGATGCCAGAAAAGTGCAAGGAACAGAATCTGGACCTTTATGCAGTCTTCATAGACCTGACCAAGGCAATTGATGGAGAAACTTGATTGTCCCATGAAATTCGTGAACTTGATCCGCCTGTTTCATGACAAAATGACTAGCCTGGTACTTTCTGGTGGAGAGGCGTCTGAGCCGTTTGAAATCTCCAACGGCATGAAGCAATGGTGTGTCTTGGTCCCTCTGCTCTTTAACATCTTCTTCACGTGTCCTTAGCCATAAACTGTCAGAGACAATAAGGATGGAGTGTACCTGAAGTACAGACTGGATGGGTCCCTCTTCAACCTACGCCGCCTGAGAGCTAAAACAAAGACGGTTGAGAGGATCATCTTGGAGGCCCTCTTTGCCGATGACTGCACCCTAACAGCACACAAGGACACTGCCCACCAGCTGATTGTTGACAAGTAATTCGCGCTAGGCGCTGCCTCTTTGGCTTTACCATCAGCCTTTGCAAAACAGAAGTACTGTACCAGCCTACCCCCCTGTCTGCAGGCCGTCGCCCCTCCATCTTTATACCCATTCCCGAACCTATTCATACTGTGAAGAGATCAGATTATCTTGTCTTGTTTCAGTGTGAGGGGCTGGTTCTTCCACAGTTTCCTTGGTAGCCCACACCTCGAGTGCCCCAGGGCTTGTGATGGGCGATTTGCATAAACAAAATAAAAAATAGAAAAATAAAAATACCGAGGGAACAGAGCTGAAGACTGTGAGGACTTCAAGTACCTCGGCAGTGTCATCTCCATTGACGGTTCCCTTGACAAGGAGATCAATGCCAGGATTTGAAAGGCAATTCCCTTACAAAAATCTCCCATGCAAAACCCCATGGGAATTGCATGGTGAATTGGACACCATGGAAATCCCATGGGAGTTTTTTTTTTAAAGGGAAGCCAAGCTTTCGGCTGACTACGATCCTGTGTGTTGAACCAGCACAACACCGGCAGTCTATACCAAAGACAAAGCGAGCGACCGACAACTTCGAAAAGAGCCGCCGCGACAGCATCACAGAGTCCGAGAGAGGAGGAAGGCAGTAGCAGCAGCAGTACCCAAATGGCAGGACAGTTTCCCTGCCCTCACTGCGGACGTCCATGCAGATCAAGACTGGGATCCATAGTCACATGAGAGTCCACACCAGATGAGAGCACACCGGACACGACAGACAAACAAAGGAAGGAAGGCTTTTAGATGCACCAGTGTACCAGAAATCAGCTCACAAAAATCAGCTCTTATTTTCAAAAATTTCCCAGGATAGTATACGAGAGAGTAAGAGACACCGAATACAAAAAGCTGAACAATTATTGTTGGTGATGTGCTTTTTCCTCCACCCCCCCCCCCCCCCCCCCCCCCTCCAACCTTGATGAGAAATCGCCTTCGCTGCTTATCTCTCTGCAGGCTTATGATTTGTGCTTACACGTCTCATTAATTTGAGTAATTTCGTTAATTGAAGCAGCGCCGAAGCAGCGCCGGCCGGCTGCTGCCCTTTTCTATGTTTATATTTATTATGCGGAACTTCCAAAAGTGGAGGGGGGGGGGGGGGGGGGGGATTTCCACCAAGTGGAAAAAGTGGGGGGGGGGGGGGGGGGGGGGGGGGGGGCAATGTTACCTCTTTTAAAATGGCTATTTGGGCGTCCCTTTCTATTTCTCTGGTTCTCATTTCCGACCGACCCTATTTTTGGCTCCCGACGAAGAAAAAAACAACTTTTTTATGCCGCCGACCTTGTCTAGAATTTCTTACGGAGAAAACAATTAAAAAGAAGAAGATAATCTTCCCATTTCCGTGGAGAAAAATGCTGAAAATAATATGCAATATTTCGTACATGTACCTCTCGTATTCACAGCGGCACTAACAGAAGTATTATCCCAAATTGTACAGAAGTCTAAAACTATAAATTGGACAGCACGTCCCCCATGTGCCCCCCCCCCCCCCCCCAAGAAAAAAAATCCCCTACTTGGTGGTGCACCCCCCAGGTTACCTCTGAAAATTCAACCCTTGTATAACTGCACATGAACATGGACTTTGCAGGAACTATGAAGTAACAACTGTTATCCTACCGTGCCCGGAGGCGCGGCGCACGCCGGGGGGTGGGAAAGGTACCCAAAGATATCACCGGTACCCCTCCCCTCCCCCCCCCCCCCCCCCCCCCCCCCCCCCCCCCGGGCCCAGCCAGCCACGAAGAGGGCGGTATTTCACTAGTGTTGACTAGTGTACACGACACGTGCTCAGCAAAGTGCACAAAGTGAATGGTGAATGGTGAATGAAAAATGTACCGGCTTGGACCGGTACCGTGGCCGTACGAAATCTGTACGTACTGCATACGTATCCGTATACGTGTACACGTTACATAAACGGAAATTTTTTTGACGGGTAAAAAGTACCTATTGCACGCGTGCATGCTATACGCATGCAGCTAGTTTTACACGTGTTTCTAAATTCTAGTTCTCACCGGCTGATGATCGTCTGCTCGGAACACGATGGCCGAAGATCCTGTGCTTGAAAATAGCAAATCGGAACATGGAAATCAAGCTGAGAAGGTGCCGATTGGAGGCAAACCATCTTGCAAAGGTGACGGCGCTGTAAAGTCCGCGGACAATGCCGGTAAGTTGGGGAAATCGGCGTGATATTTGGAAGGAAATATTTGCCTGTGACGCACTGCCGACTTGTCTTGTCATTCTTGTCGGTGTTTACATCATGCAGGCAATGTAGTCGATTTTACAGTGGATGTGCTTTCCGAGTTTATTGAATGTAAACGATTACAAGTGTTTGCAAGCAAAGGGAGAATTAAAAATGCAACCGCCACATTTCCCTGTTTATTACAACTAGTGCAGTGCCTGTTCAAAATGTGCCTGTTTGAAACGGACAAATTGAAAGTTAAATCGAGATCATCAAATAATAATGTTCATTATCAAAGCCCTATCCTAGTCCGAGTAACTTATAGACCCTTTTTTAACATTTGGACATGATCTGGCGATAGTCATGATAGTAGGGTCCAAGTCGGAAAGAGTTCCAATCCGGACACCAATTGACTTATACCTCGTGCATAAAGTCTATGGGCCATGACAGAAAAAGTCAAAGTATTTTCAAAGAATAAGTTGAAAAATTGTCCCTCCTAAATTCGTGTTTCTTCATTAGATTTACACTTTGTTTTGTAGTTTTTAAGTCATATTAAGGGAAAATAACTGATGTCCGGATATGGAACTCTTTTAAAATTCACCCTTACAACGGCCACCAAAATTACTAGATATGCCACCTTCGGAACAAGTGGAGTTCTATGATTAGATGGAGGTAGGCTACCAAGGTTTACTTACCATCCAAATAATAATTTACCGTTTATATATGAAATTTACCATTTAATTCCCAGAGACCCCCACAGAACAGTCTTTTCACTGTCTTGGAGTTCAAATCGTGACCCCTCGACCTTGCATGACGTCACCCTGATGTGCAGCGCCCGCCGCGCGACAATCTGTTTATGCCGGCGACTGTTTCGTGAGTGGTACAACGGACGTGTCAGTCCGAATGGAGGCTGCACGCGCGTGGGACTCGTTCTGTTTTGTATTGTTCTGTTGCGTTTTATTATTGGGGGCGGGTGTAATTTTGTTAAGGAAGATCAAACTGCTTGATCTTTATTTAATTACAAGTATCTGGGTAAGGAGCAGCAAATCTTGGAAAATAACCATCCATTTGTGTTCATAATTGTATTAACACTTGGCACAACCTTTAATTTTGAGAATTTTGTTGGGACATTTTAGTGCGATATAGGGGAAGAAAGTTTGTGTTTTCTGTGTTAGAAGTTCTGCACCATGTATTTGTACATGTATAGTCACTGCAAAGTGTTCACATACATACTGTACGTGTGATTTCTTCATTTTTTACAGATTTTGCCGACATAAATCTTTAAATAACAGGTTGTGCCACATGTTTAGACAGTTGGGAAAGAGATCCATATCCGGACATCACTTATTTTCCCTTAATATGACTTAAAAACTACCAAAAAGTGTAAATCTGATAAAGAAACACGAATTTAGGAGGGAAAAACTTTCAACTTATTCTTTGAAAATACTTTTTCTGTCATGGCCCATAGGCTTTGTGCACGAGGTATAAGTGATGTCCGGATATGGAACTCTTTCCGGTAAAATAATGAAACCATAAAGGAATTACAACCTGAGGGAACGCAAATAAGTCAACGACCAATTGATGGACTGAAAGGAAAATATGCATTATACCTGGATTACATACATTTTGTACGTTCCAAACTTCGAACTGAGTTAGAATCTCCACAAAATCTTGACCGTTGTACCACTCACGAAACAGTCGCCGGCATAAACAGATTGTCGTGCGGTGCATGCGGGCGCTGCGCATCAGGGTGATGTCATGCAAGGTCGAGGGGTCACGATTTGAACTCCAAGACAGCGAAAAGACATTCTGCGGGTGTCTCTGGGAATTAAATGGTAAGTTTCATATATATAAACGGTAAATTTTTATTTGGATGGTAAGTAAACCTTGGTAGCTCCATCTGATCATGGAACTCCACTTGTTCCTCAGGTGGCATATCTAGTATTTTGGTGGCCGTTGTAAGGTTGAATTCTGATGTTTTTGTTTGGACTTTAGACATATTTAATTAATGAATAGGAAATCGCCGTACACGGACTTGGACCCTACTATCGCCAGATCATGTCCAAATGTTTAAAAAGGCAAATCTAAAGGGTCCAAGTTACTCGGACTACAGATTATGCAGGTTATTTAGATGGCACAAACTCTACATGCCTTGTGCGATCAGCTGACGTTTGGGTGATCAACCAATGTTGGACGATGTTTGCGTGAGTGATAGATTAGGAAATTGGGCTGTGTACTGCATGACTGCACACTGCATGACTGCACAGTTCTACCAGCAGAACAAAGCAAACACGATGATCAGCAGATAGGCTACGTGTAGAACTCGTCTTTATGGGACACTATACAATTACTAATACCGGATGTTTCTGCCAGATGTGAGAAAATGTAAGAGTATATTTTAAGCTTAAAAGTTTAAGACCTCCACTATGAAATACATAACATGTAGTTTGTGCTTTTGCGTAGTTTCCAGCTGGAAAAAAATTGTCTTGTAACTTGGTGAAACTTTCATGTCAAGCAAGCTCAAACTTTTACCTACAGACTTCAGTTGATTTTCACAGCCTGTGGATACTGGACAGTACAATGTACAAGTATACATGTACATTGTATCTGACCTTAATTTCACACAGTGTATAGGCTTGTGGTGCAACTTACAATGCTTCACTGGACCAAAGCCATTTTTCCAAGAGGGGTGTCTGTCAAAATTAACTATGAATATTCTGTGCATTGGAGTCCATCCCTATAATAATTGAAAAATTTAAGTGAATGACAGCACAGTATGTAGGTGAAGGTTTATGGTACCACAATGTGGAATGTATTGATTTAACCCTAAACTCACCTACAAAATACTACTAGTACGCAGTACTCTTACTACACTGGCATAAATTGTGTACATAGTATTTTTAGTATAGTGTACTTTACCCCAAATGAATGCCGAGGACATGAGGGTTAATGAGTGTTTGTTGGTGCAGAGAAGAACCAGTGATTCAAAGTTGGTAGAGCACCGGTACGGTACTCCGGAGGTTGCAGGTTCAAATCCCGCTCCTGCTAGTTTTCTTTGTTCACTTTGTAATGTACACAAAATGTGCCTCAGTTTTTCTTTTGAAAATGAACTTGGTAGAATCTTTTCCTGCGTGTACATATGTATTAAGTGCGGAATCTAAGAGTCATTAAAAAAAAATTGTTACACGGAAAGAAAAGTCACATGTAAAAATGTAGGTCTAAGAGTCTGCTAGACGGTAACACCAGTGTGTGAATAACTGGACTCGTCCACCAGTCCTGTGCAAATGTTGAGCACTGTTCGTGCAAAACCACTGTGACATTACATCATGTTCAGAGGTTGTGTAACCTTCGTCTATAGTAATGCATTAACAATATCACCAGCCAGCAGTTGATTGTTGGACTAGTACTTGTATACTGGATAACCCCTGCTTTATATCACTACAGTGTATTCATGCTTGCAATGCAGGTAATTGCATTTTTGGCTGATTCAGGATTAAGTGCAAAATCATAGATTATTCAGAATGATATAGGCCTACATGTATGTACATTTGTGTATTTTTTTATGCTCATGAATGATTAAAACCCTAACCCTCCAGGGTATTTTGGCTAGAAACCCTGCCAGATGCATCAGATTGCATACTTTGTCACATTAACTTCTGTGCAGAGTGCAGCAAGGTCAAGCTGTCAACACAGATGCACTGTGCTGCGTCTGGCAGGGTTAGGGTTAGGGTTAATGTTCCCCTCTTGGGGAGGTGATGGTGGAAGTTACCTGGCCTGGGTCTACAGGTCTGAAAATTGTGATAGTTTCTCAGGAATCTGTTGAAGTATTATCCTTAGGAAAAGTGCAAGGGCGGTAGGGTTGGCCATTGACCCCATCACTTCTTCTTGTAATACCTAGAGTGGCTTGAGCTTAAGTTTATCTGTCAGAGTGAAATTTTAATGAAACTGCTGCAGTTGAAGAAATAATTAATAAATAATGAAAAGAAAAATGTAAAATCATCTCTTTAGCAGAGATCCCCCTTGACACAAATGTTCTTCTGTGACGTTTTGATTACCAATGTGGACGAGTTGGATTGCACGTGCCCAAGTTGTGCCCCACCACTATAAAAAGGTTATCACTGGGTAATAAGTGGGCACATGCAGCCCTCGAAAAACAGTTATAAATGACTCGGCCCGTTCATTCATTGAGAAAGCTGAAGCAGACCAAAGTTCAACGTGGGTTCAACCTTGACCCTGGATTCCGTCCCTGGATTGTTGATTTGTTTACGTAAGCCCTGTTTTGGAAGTTGAACCTCAGCTACATGTAGGGGTGTGGAAGATAAAGAAACCACTCCCCCTTGATCTGGCGTAATCCTGGGCCAGTTTTGTTACCAATAATAAGGTACAAGTACGAGGTTGGTGTGGCATAGATGCGTTGTCTTCAATTCTGTTTGTTTGATTTGATACACAGTTCACATCGGGTTATTGTGTGTGTTGTGCACAGTTCACTTGGTAATCAGTCACACATACAATGTATAATGATGTACGGCCAGGCCTGTGATTCAGGCAGGGGTACAGTGTGGTTCAAGTTTGGTTAGGGGAGTGGGGCAAGGGTTACCAGGATAAGTTCAACATTTCAATATCCTAGGGCTGTCATGAATATACCGAATATTCGAATATACCTTTTTGCTGGTTCGAATATTCGGAAAAATATATGCACGTACAGATACGACTCTGATGTTATTTTAGTAGAAAAGTTACGGAGCTTAGCAGTGTGAAATGCCTGTAAAAGAAATAGTCCTGCAAAAATGCAGGCTGAATTTTACAGAACGTTACCTACCCGTAATGTGATCTTGATACAACGGGCGCATGCAAAAAATGTTGATCGAGCAGTCCATAATATCAATCGCCGCACGTTAAACACCAGCGTAATGGCGCGGCATGCAGTTGCAGCTGACACTTGAAAAACTTGATCGCCGACTATCAAATATTCGAATATTCGGTCAAATCCAGTTTTGAATAATCGAATACTGAATTATTCGAAAATGAACAGCCCAACAATATCTTGTATTAACCCTAACCCCTTGGGTAACTTTACGAGAAAGTATCCTGAATCCGCCAAAATTCACCTATTTTGTCAGTTGGTTTTGGTGACTGCTCAATATGTATCCTGAATCCATCAAAATCCTGCAGTACTGCTAGGCTTACAATCCTCAATCCATCAAAATCCCCCAGTTTTCAATATGGGGGTATCCTGAATCCGCTGAAATCCTCCAAAACAGGGTTTGGATTTTGATGGATTTAGGTAGGTTCGGGTTAATTGAAGAGCATCTTGAAAATTAGGAATGGTAGATATCTCGGTGAATGGTTCAGTCGCCAGATAAACCCCTGCAAATGTATTTCTTGGGGAGGTGGGTGTTAGCCCAGTGTTGACAAAGTCAGATTGCACAACAGTAAAAATTCACTTAGAATTGTTTTAAAATCAGGCCAGGAACTCTGATGGCAGATCAGTTTTCCTTGTTGAAGTTTACTACGAATGTATGTATTGAAAGTTGAAACATGTCATGGTGTGCTAATTAAGGCAAAGATGAATTTGCCTCGATACAGTTTCGCGACTGTATATACATGTATACATTATTTTCTCTTAAGTGTAATTGAGTTTGAGTAGCCCAATGAAGAAATACAGGGCAGCTGCCAGAAAGAAAATATTTACCCAAACAAATAAACTTGGCAAGCAAAATTTAGCATGTACATGTATGTAGATTGAGATTTAATGCAGTAAATATTTTACAGCACTTTGGGCACGGCTCAGTAATTTTTGGCTAATATTTTCAGCAGCTTATTTCAGTACCCAAGAGGTACATACAATACATACATTTGTAGTACCGTAATTTTCAGAATATAGGCCGCACGGAGTATAAGTCGCAGCACGCAAAAATCTGCAAATTAAGATTTAAAGTTGGCGTATTAGCCGCACCGGCGTATAAACCGCACCGCGGCGCTGACGACCGACCACAAAAGTCATCGTGCTGCATAGCGCTCGTATGTAAAATGGTTCCACTATCGAAATCACATGCAATCCTAAAGTGTAAGCAGCGCAAGAACGAGATTGGCGGAAAGAAAAGGCGAGTTTGGGTTCAATATCGACGTCATTTTACCGGACTTCAATTTAAGTGTCTGGTTCCAGCTATGATATTCCTATTGAAAACGCAATTATCGAGAGTCGGCAAACAGACAAAGCAATCCCACTGGTGGTATACGAGTATCTGTGGACAGCGCCCTCATTCGACGCGCACGGAGCCCAATAAACTTTCATAAGTCCTCAAAATTACCAATTTTGACGGGCTTGATGAGCGTCCTGGCTGGGTGGGCCGCGCGGCAGTTCTTTTGTTTTTAACGGGGCGGGGGGAATAAAAAAGACAATGACAACTTTAACCACTAATCTGAGCTCAACAGTCACCAATTGACCAGTGAAATAATAAACAACATGGATTACACAACGATAAAACAGACAAAAACTAACAGACGCACCACACGATTTGTGAGGTGTGAACGGTACTTACATGTATGGTACATTTGCAAGTCTATTCGGTCCCTCTGGATTGGTTTCCTTTATTTCCAACAATTGAGTAGAGCGAACGTAAATGGCACCCAGGGTTCGAAATTCGTAATCTGGGGGCCAAGGCCATTTTGGCCTTCGTGACTTCAAAATTTCCTGGGCACCAAGGCCACTAATGAAGGCACCAAGGCCAATGAAAAAAATTGATAAGGGCACGAAGGCCAGATGAAGGTCTTGCTTGCATACTGGTGTATTTGTACAATTAGTCTCTCACGGCAGTGAGCGAAACTTTTAGACATGTGGAAGGTGCCAAGAAACAATGAAAACTGAGCTTACGGCTTGCATATTTGTAAGGAATGCGTAGCACTGTTAAATACGTTGCTTTAATATCTTCAGCACACCCATCGATCAATATTAATAAAAAAATGATTCATATTAATAATAACATTGAGTTTGTCGCAGTTTTTCTTTTGCTAGTCAATTTTATCACATTGCTAATCAAATGACAATATGATTAGCATAATATTCTAATCATTTTTTTTTTCTTATTTCCATCACTGCCTGAACTTTTAAGTTGTATAGTCATGGAGGAAACACGGCCCGTGCCGGGCATGCCGCGCGACGACATGCGTAGTTTTACCGTGCGTTGCCGCCATCTTCACCGGCCACGTTGCGTTCACGCCCCGCACGGGCCATTCGGGAAATCACGGTGCGCTATATCGCTGGCGGAAAAAGCGTCAACGTTCGTCGATCTCCTTTTCCAAGTCGCCCAGTAAAAATGAGTTTGGTTCCGTGGTGCAGAAATGAGTTTTATCATGATTCATGTCATTCTTGCACTTAATAGCCGACTTGTCGAGTTCAATTTGTCTGGAACGTTTTAATTAATTAAGCGATGCAAGGCATAATTGTCGAATAAATCGCAAACAGAAAATGCTTTGGTTTCCAGGTGTCCGAGTCATCGCAGCACATTATGCACGATCGTTTGCACGAGGGGAGTTCGTTGTGTTAAGTTGAACAAGCAACGCTACTTCCTCTGGACCATCGCTAAACCGCACACATGGTTTAGCCGGCTTTGGGGGTTCGGGTTACTGTAGTAAGAGCTACCTGGCTAAAGCTAGCCGCGGATTCGGCCGCGGATTCAGAGCTTGTTTTTAGGCTGTGACTGGTTCCCGCCCCAGTGAGAAAGAAGAAAAATAATGCACGGCGGACGGGAACCAGTCTGCTTGGGGAGTCAAGGTTTTGTGAAGGTTTTTACATGGGGCGCACGTGCTGTGCGGGCTCTAGCGCGATCGCTCATCACGCGCACGGGCAATTACCAGCGCGATCGAAAAGCACCGTTTTGTAGGATCCGGCAACGGTTTGGTACTAAACAATTGAGCAATTTGAGGGCTTGGTTCGGCAAGAAGGGCACAACAGCCAAAGTACATTGTATTAATGGAGCACAGCACAACTGGCCGTGAATAGTGCATTTTTACAAGGGGCATCACGGCAACTAAGCCTTAGGGCATCGACGGCACTGGCCGCCGTGGCCGTCGTGAATTTTGAACCTTGTGTGACTGATTTTATTCTTCAACTGTTGCCGTATAAACCGCCCGGAGTATAAGCCGCAGGGACATTTTTCAGCGTAAGAATCAACGTATAAGCCGCGGCCTATATTCCGAAAATTACGGTATGCAACATTTGCAAACATCAAAAAACGAAACTACTGAATTCTTACAAAATACCGTACTAGACTATAAGTGAATAGCAGTCTCAAGCATCCTGTGAAATTATGGCACCTGATATGCTGTCGTTTTCAAGAAAAGTGGAAATTTATACAGTGTATCGTTTTCTAACGGTTGTCATCTGACAATCATTGGAAATAGTCTACAATGTAGAACTTTCCCCGACCCGATAATTCCCTGACGTCTATAAATTGCTCCGTTTTGTTAAAGGTATGGTTAGGGAAGCAGGCTGCTAGAACATAATTTGTTTTCTCTGTTTTCCCAGGATCTATGCACACAAAACTTTAAACAGGTCAGTGTTTACAGTATTTGCTAGCATACTATAAAATACTAACCCCAAATCCATTTATTTCTGAAAATTACAGCAAAAGCAATTTGTGTATATATATAACAAATGGTCTTTCTAAGCACCACTCTATTTAACTTAATACATTTTTCCTGCCAAGTTCATTTGTTTGGGTGAATATTTTCTTTGTGGGTTACAAGTATCACATTTGATTGGGAAACTAAATGTTCTGCATGGCCTCATACTTGCAAGGCAATCCCATGCCTTTATTTGGTCTGTTTTATACCCCTAATCTTGAGTCGCCCTTCTGTTGTCCCTGCGGTGTCCCTGCAAACAGCGTCTGATTTAATTTGGTGATTAATATCGCATTTCTCTGCCATGGCTGAGATCCATTACATGGACGTTGTATACCAGCACTCCGTGTGTACCTCTTTCACAGTCTTCCTACCCATAAGTACATTGTACCCTGGTTATAATTTATGCTCCTGTGGATTTAAAGGTAGTACATGTATACACCATTTGCAAAGTGCAAACATCGAAAAATAGAACTACTGAATTATTACGAAATACATGTACCGTACTAGACGTGTAAGTAGCAGGGTCTCAAGCATCCTGTGAAATCATGGCATCTGGTGTGCTGTCGTTTTCAAGAAGTGACTTTTGAGAGCTATTTTTTATCAAGTCCTCTCTAGCCATTTCATTTCGGAAACATTAACGAAGTGGGAATTTTTAAATTACAGCTTAAGACATTTCTTTTGAACTAACCGGTTATTACTTTTTATGTGATTTTGATATTTTGTAAAGCGGTTTGAGATTTTTATGTAAAACGCTACATTAAGAATAAATTATTATATTATTATTATTATTAGCCCACTGGTGCCATTTGTGTTAAAGTCGTCGCTGGGGGCAGCAAACAAATCTGACGTCGCAAGGCCTTTTCACACTAAAGCGCCGAGCCCTAGGGCGAACTCACCCCGGGGTGGCCCCGGCGTTTTTACCCCGAGTTCAACCCGAGTTCAACCCGGTGTCGTTTTACACTCGTTTTGCGCAAACCTACATGTACCTCAGCCAACCCCGGGGCGAGCTTGCCCTGGGGTTGGGCATGAACGTTTCACATTAATCGGTTTTATTTTCTTCACTATTGTCTTCCATGATTATTTAACTGTACAACAAAACAAATTATCCGCGGAGCGCTGTGCTATAGAGTACCGAAGTCTGACGTCAGTTGCCACGGCAATGGTTCTAAACACATGCAGTTTAGAATGTATTCTGGTTCCAAACATTGCATTGATTGATGTCATCACTTCGGTACTCTATTGGCCAAGATGTACAATTAACAATAGCGCGCGCTTCGGCATGACCTTTGGAATAATTTGGTAAATTACGTCGGGACCACATGTTCTCAACCCGGGTTGTACGAAACCCTGCATGCGGGGGTGAGAATGTGCCACGTTTCACACTAGCCATTTCGCCCTGGGGCCACCCCGAGATCGGTCTCACCCCGGGTTGAAAAATCTCACCCCTGGCCTGGAGCAGAGGTGAGTTCGCCCCGGGGCGAGACCAATCTCGGGGGTGGCCCCGGGACGAAAATGGCTAGTTTGAAACGTCGCACATTCTCACATCTGCGTCGCCCCGGGGCCACCCCCGAGATTTTTGTCTAGTGTGAAAAGGCCTATAATTTCTCTTTTGTGTCTGCGCTAGAGGGGACTTTATAGAAATAGCTCTCAAAAGATAATTGGCTGTTTTATTTTACAATACGCAATGTACATGTATATGTACATAAAACTACAAAATGACGCAGACTTCTCTCGGCAATCAACATCCTCTTTTAACTAATGCACCAGGCACTTCCGAAGTTTCTTTAGTCTGAGCTGGTTCATTGCACTTTCACAGAAATTTGGTCCATGTTTGTTGTCGAGGGACCCTACTGGAAATACTGTTTGTGGGCTATCCTGGCTGAATGCCAAATAAAGATACATTTTACACTCCATACTTGAATTGCTCTTTTGGAGCTTTCAATTAACCCTAACCCTGCCAGATGCAGCACAGTGCATCTGTGTTTTTTTTTAATTTTTTTTTTTAACCAAATCGCCCATCACAAGGCCAAAGACCATTCGAGGTGTGGGCTACAGAGGAAAGTGTGGAAGAACCAGCCCCTCACACTGAAACAAGACGAGATAATCTGATCTCTTCACAGTATGAATAGGGTCGGGAATCGGGATGGGTAACTACATGTAGTCCACTGCAAGGCATTAATAATGCCTCTACCCATATTAAGTGTACATTTGTAGAAGTGCTATAGCCCAGGACTGGGCTCGAACCCACAGAATTACCCGCAGACCATAAATTCAATGCTCCAAACCACCAGGGGCGTGTTTTCGTGACCCGCAACCATGTTTGTGATGTCAAAACGATAACCAGGAACATGTTTACGCAGGCGCGAGAAAATGCAGAACTGTCATTGACACATTGATCTCCATACATTGACCGATCTGGTACACAAACATGGCAGAAGAGTGAGTAGTTGTGCAAGAGTTTGAGTATCTAGTGAAAAACATCGAAGAAGAGGAATGGTTAAAAAGAAAAAGACGTCGGTTAGACGATTACCATGCTTTACAATGTACACACGACGGGCTGTGCCATGGTGGCTCTCGTACATAATTCACTAATTTTTTGGACGAATAAAAAAAATATCGCCCGTTTACGTTTCAGTATCTTCCGCCATTTTGAACCTATGAACCGGCTTCGGTTCTCGTTTGGTTGAAACAATGACGCCACGTAACCATGACCAAAGACGCAAAAATGCCCAACCAATGACCAAAGCGGAAACATGTTTCTGGTCACAGTCGCGAAAACACGCCCCAGGCTATGGCACTTCCATCGCACTGGTGCTGACAGCTCCACTTTGCTTTACTCTGCACACAAGTCAATGTGACAAAGTATGAAATCTAATGCATCTGGCAGAGTTCTAGCCAAAATGCTTTGGAGGGTTAGGGTTAATTAAAGAAAGAAGACAATTCTTTACATAACTTGTGTATAATGTAAATGTCCCTAGACATACTAATTGATGACATGATGACAATGACAGTGATGACAAATTCTCTGATGCTACATGTAAAACAACTGAACGTGATGGATTCTGTTTTTGGAGATGCTCCCAAAGCCAAGTAGTTTTCAAAGTATTCTCTAAATCGTGCATTTTACCAGGAGTCATACATTTGTCACACTGTGCAGTTAAGGACTGGTATAGACCATTCTATATCTCTACGGAATTCTTTGCCTGGTGCACGTTTCCCTTTATCTGATGATATTTCCTTTTTCAAGAGCAATATGAATTACTACCTTTTGTATTTTTGGTTCGGTTTCTTTTTTTGTAGCTCCGTACCTCTAGTAGTTTTTAGCCTTGTTTGGGCTGAACTTACATAAAAGGGGAGACAAAATTAACATATTGCATGGGCTACTCCTGCAACTTGATGCAAATGGCGGGCAGAGTTGAATTTGGTCCAACTTTGTTGACTACATGTATCTCTGTCCCTTTTGGGTCAATCAAGATTTGTTCCATGTCTGCATCGGCATTTGGGACTCTTGGGCGACACTGTCGGTATTCATTATGACTGTATAGAATCCAGGCTTGAGAGACCCATCATTTTGTAACGGGGCAGTTTCATATATTTACCCCAGCCCTACACTTGAATGCAATGGTGTGTCCAGGTTTTAGGTGTATGGCGGGCAAAATATAAAAAACAATTTAGGTGATTCAAATTGCTTTTTTGCCTGGACAAAAATGGGAAAAGGAAAAGAGGGTTTTAAAAATTGGTTGTGATGTGGTGTTGCTTTTGATTAAAACAAGGGCAAAAGGTCTCTATGGTAGCAGGTTGCCTCCCCCAGACCCAGACCCAGACCTAGACCCAGACCCAGACCCAGACCCAACCGATTGTCACACCCTCACCTACTGTACACCCCCAATGCTTGAATGCCATTTTTCACTGTTGATGAAGGTCACATTAAAACCCTGACAGTACTCAACCCCTCAAAAACCCAACAGCATGTTTGGTTGGAATCTGTTAGGATGGGTACTGGACCCCCAAACTGACCCTTTACACTGAGTTTTGCATACCACCAGAATCAGAGTCCAACAATCTGTGTGTATGTGGGTATGGTTCCAGGTAAGTTACATGTATACTATGGGGGAATGTCCATAGATCACCAGAGGATGAAATTAGACAAAAAAGTTCCTTAAGACAAAATGCACTTTTGAAAAGTATAATTTTATTTGCCGTTATCATCTGTTGATCTACTATATTGACACAAATTATAGCCATAACAAGCCATACACAGGAATTCGCCGACCAAAACTAGGAGCCATTTTTGCGGGGGTGCCAAGCTCGCATGCAGGTTGCCCGCGTTCTTCAATTTGAGTCTCATGCGCATTTTGGCAAGTTGTAAACACCCTGTTGGTCGAAGCTGCATCGAGCGCCTGCGTATAACACGCACGTGGGCATTGTGCCACCGCAGTAAATGCTTCTGATTTTGGTCGCCGGATTAGTCTATTGGTCATATCATTTGACTAATAAGCACATCCACTTTTGTTTGGACAAATACTGCAAATGGTCAGAAAATGTTTGTTGTCTGACTGCAATTTCACCCTCTGGATCTCACCGTCTATAAATCAATCCAGTGGTGAGATTTGTCAGGATTTTTCCTTATTTCAGGATTTTTTGTCGGGATTTCAATTTTTTTTTAACCCTAACCCTGCCAGACGCAGCACAGTGCATCTGTGGTGACAGCTTGACCTTGCTGCACTCTTCACACAGTCAATGTGACAAAGTATGCAATCTGATGCGTCTGGCAGGGTTTCTAGCCAAAATACCCTGGAGGGTTAGGGTTTTAAAGAATCTCTTTTGCAATCTGGAATTCCTGAGGTGTTGTCCCAAAGGTGTTTTTACCCGAAAAAGTGGATATAGACCAATAGAAATGGATATTTCAAGGGGGTGCCTTTAGGCAAATACAAAAAAAATCACAACAAATCCACGAGGACCCCAGATCAACATCTGGGGCCCTCATGGATTTTTCGTGATTTTTTCGGTGCATTTTTCGTGGATTTCGTGGATTTTTCATTTTTGGCCAATCTCGCCCCTGAATCAATCAATGTGGATAAAACCCAGCATCAGTAAACAATACATTTGCACGACTGATGATATCAACACTCACTACTTTCAACAGTTCAACTTCTGCTTGCCGGTTTCTTCACACCCATGAAATATCGAGACCATGAGAATGAAAGTTTTTTTTTTTTTTTCACTCTGGTTTTTCCATCAGAAGGAAGTGTGTGTCATTGACCATTTCCCCCAACAAATCTGACGGTGACGAAATGTGAAAGACAGATTTTGTCAAAAGGAAATGACCAAAAGTTCTTAAGAGAACATTCTCCTACAGCCTGTTTCACACTATGCTCTTACCCGGGTAATTGCCGGGTTAACGAACAATTTTACCCGGAGATTACCAGGGTAATGTGGAGCGTTTAGGCTTTGGCGGTATTTCGGTATTACCGTATAGTGACGTCTTTTTTTTAATACCGGACAATACCGACTGACGATCCATAAATACCGAAATACCGGCGAACTCGGTTTGGAATTTCAGTACCGCGGTATTCCCCCTAATGTTCAGAATGTTTGCAAAAACCCTTTCAAAGATAAAGAAAAATAACCGCATTCACAGTTGACTCCATTCTCCAATCATCCAGTGTTATGTCTGCCTTGAAGTGGAAAGATAAGACCTAATTGTGGAGCTCGACTTGGTAACCCGATACTCCAGTGGCTGCCGTTCTACCAGAATAGCCTTTGAAGTTTTGCTTACACCGCCGCATTTGCGGTTAACTTTTTTTGGGTGTGTCATTTTAAAACCGTCTGATTGGCCATCTAAAAAGACGTTCGGAACACATCTCATTCATGTTTTGGGACTTGTGTGATGTGGGCCTGGCAAGCCGGCATGCGATGCATATGCAGCGAGCCGAACGTCATTTAAAACCATCTGATTGGCCATCTAAAAGACATTCGGGTCACATCTCATTCATGGTTTGGGGCCACCTCGATTCTTGCCAGCGTCTGGTCTGATTGTAAGTTGACACTTCGTGATTGTCTCTACCAGCCAAGCTGTTACTCTGTAAACTGTGTTGTAAACTTTTAGTGCTGGCACGAGAACAAAAATAATTCTGAAATAATTCACTCCCTGGGGGATTGCCCACTGATGTACATGTATAAAAATCTGAACTTGCATTAGCTGCTCAAGTTGACGACACCGTCCACCATCTTTCCACTCTAAGCGATACGCGAACGTACGTAAAACTGGTACAAGCATGATGTACATGTAAGCAGGCGCAACCGCAGTAGTAGTAGTCTACGCCATGGAGGCCGTAGGACGTGTGGATATGCGCCATCAGAGAGGTAATGTGGCGGCTGCTGGCGACAGTTGTTCGTACAGCGCGCAGCGGCATAGCACCCGGCAGTGGGCTTGCGGACCACAGCGCCGGGTGCTGTTGGAGTCGCTGGTGACCGGGGGCTGGCACATGACGTGAATCACTGTTGCTGCAGGGTACCAACTGCAAAGCACATGTTCGCTGTGCATACGTACGTAAATGCGCGAGGCATGATATGCACGATTACCATGGTCGTTGACGATCGGTATTTTTTAACAAATGATGTTACAAACAACAATAAGTACATTGTGTACATGTACTACAAAAAAGTCAGCTTTTGTTTTAATCAATCACGTTGATATATTTTTGCAAACAAATAGATTAATATTGTCACTAAAGCGTAGGAGTTTTTGCAAGTTGATAACAGCGTGCTCTGTGGCGTTTTTTGTTGTTGATGATGTAAGTAATACCTCAATTTAAATAATAACCGGTTTTAGTGAATACCGCGGTATTTTTGAAATGTAAACCGCGGACTCCTGGAATTCGATACCGCCCAAGCCTAGGAGCGTTCACACTACAATTCTCCAGGTTAGAAATTCTCCGGGTTAACTTCAAATGTATGATTGCAAATTTAACAATCATAACATGATCTAGTCTACATGTACATCTATAAAGCAGAGGAAACATCCTTGTTCCTCATTGGAAATGTTACCCCTGCATCCGTGATGTGTAACGTCATACAAATAAATATTAAAATGGTGTCTTGAAGAGGCTGTAAGCCTCTTAATTGCATTTTTAAATGGAAGCACAGAGCCTTTGTTGTTTTTGTTGTATTTTCTCAGTTGGCACCATCTTAGATTTTAGAAGTCCAGTGTTGTAACATCTTTAGAAAGTGAAACAGGGAGGGTAAAAAACATTAACCCTAAACTTTTTGCAATAGTTAATAGTTTAGAATATTTTACATAGGTTTTGAGCATGTAGGAATGAAATTGTAAATCATGAGCTTCCTTTCAGTTCAAAAGCATTATATTCCAAACATTATACAAACTGTACAAATGTACATGTATACATGTATAGGATTTTAAAATCTAAATATACGGTCAAATATTTGGGTTCGTTATTTTTGTACTCGTCCTTTAACCCTAACTCCCTACATCATTTCCCCCCCATGTAACCTGAATCCTCCAACATCCTCTGATTTCAAAGTGTTAAAACTCCATATAACCTGAATCCTCCAAAATCCTCTTATGGGGACCATAGCACGAATCCTCCAAAATCCTCCAGGTTTTTTGTGCATACCCCTAGTAACCTCAATCCTCCAAAATCCTCACGTATCACATTGAGCCTGATAACCTGGATCCTCCATATTCCTGCAGGGGCAAAAACCCCTAGTAACCTCAATCCTGCAAAATCCTCCGATGCATCAACTTCCAAGTGCCCTCAATCCTCCAAATTCCTCCATTTTGCAAAGAGGATTTGGGAAGGTTAGGGTTAAGAACGTTCTTTCAGTTTAAACCCTAAACATTTTACATCTCTCAAAATCAAACTTTATAATAAGGGAAGTTCTTTTTGTAAAAATGTGAGCAAATTGTCCCAATCAGACTTCAGATTTTTGTTTCTGTTGCTGGTTCTTGCTGGTAGATGTACTTGCTGAAAGCTAGGGTGGAGATTGGGTTGTCTGTGACCTGAGAATCGGGGCAAAACCATCAGGAAAACGTGAATTGTGGTAATGCTCGGTCTTTTCAAATGGTACAATGTACATGTACATTGTGTACATGATGCAAAATCCTTCCTTCGTGGGTGGTTGGCACCTTTGAAATTGACAATGCAGTGAAAGAGTCAACTCTTGTTTAAAAGTTCACTTTATAGAGCACCGAAGTGATGACGTCAATGCAATGTTTGGAACCAGAATACTTTTGTTACATGTATGTGTTTGCATGACTGGCTGTTAACAAAGGAGCAGTCGAAATTTACATTTGTTTGGAACCAGTTGTCATGCCAACTGACGTCAGACTTCGGTACTCTTTATAGGCATAGATTTTCCTATTGGTATACATGTGGACCTACATGTACATGTACTTTGCAGAGTTGTATTCGAGTCCCTGCAAGTCCCTGCAAGTCCATCACAAGCCCTCCAGTCCTAATCACAATCACAAGCTATTCAAATGAGCTTTGACAAAGGCATTCCTTTGTCATTGTTCATCTAGTTTCTTGTGACCGGCTTTATGAAAGGACTTTGTGAAAGGACTTTGTGAAAGGACTTTGTGAAAGGACTTTGTGAAAGGACTTTGTGAAAGGACTTTGTGAAAGGACTTTGTGAAAGGACTTTGTGAAAGGACTTTGTGAAAGGACTTTGTGAAAGGACTTTGTGAAAGGACTTGCAGAGACTCGAATACAACTCTGGTACCTTGTAGTTTCTATTGATGCTATATTGATGTTTTCTTTCTTGAGTCAACTGTAATTTCCCCCCAGTAACCAAAGCTAACGTTCCTACAGAAAAGGATCTTGAAGCATCCTTTGGTTCTTATCTAACTTTGTAGAAATATTTTCGTCAAACAAACCACAAGGGAAACTGTGACTGGGTAAATGTAAATTTATTTTGATTCAAATCCCCTTCCTGCCAGTTTTGTTTGTTCACTTGTTTTGGATCCACTACACATCTATTGTACATCTATTGTACATCAAAACAACAGATCAAGTTGTGCTTTGTCCTTTCAGCAACAGAAGTTACCTCATCAGGCCCAAAATAATTGTTGTGTTGCCCTCGGACAGGTAAAATTGGAAAAGAGGGTCGGTCGGTTGGAAAAAGTTTTTTTCTTTTTTGCTTCGCCACCGACTTCTTGAATCACCGAGAAGCAATCCAAATGGAAGTATTCTAACTTTTGGCTTCATATTAACCCCAACCTCACATAAAACTACAAAATACTACTAGTAGTAAACTGTAGTATACAGTACTCTCACCTACATGTACATGTATTTGTGTACAATGCTTGTAGTAATTTTTAGTATTTGATACTTCACCCTAAATAAAGTACGTAGTAATATGCAGTACTACTGTTTGTTGCTGGGGTTTGAGGCAAAATGTCTGTTTTCATCTAAGATGGAAACAAAGCATGAACTACTGGTTTTCAGAGATGATACAATTTTTTATCTTCGCCATCCAATTCATTAACACAAATATAATTTACCCAGTAACTTAACTGTATTACATACATGTAGAAGTACAATGTAGTACTCTGTAGTTGCAAGTATCTTGACTGCTGTCATGATACACTCAATCATCAAAGACAGAGAGACTCGGTGCTACAGAATACTACATGTACATGTAAGTAGTATTTCGTAGTACACATGTCTTCACCCCCAAATGAATGCCTAGGATGTTAGGGTTAACCGATTGAATGAGATACGACAAAGTTTTTGCCGATTTGACTCTTCCGCTACAATTTGTTTAAATTGGTTGTATGCACATAGCATTTTCACATGCGCTGTTCTTGTTTTTTTCTTGCTAGACCCAAAGACCCAAAGTTTAGGGTTTTTAGCTAGGCTACTCTTCAGCCCGAATGGAGCTTTGACGAGCGCGACGAATCAGTCATCTTCACGCTCACCCGGGCGTGTTTAGGCCTAAACGCGGGATTTTTTTTACACGAAAATACGCATAAAGTAAAGAAGGTGCATCAAATACAAACACTTTTTGAGACAGAGAGGCTGAGTTATTGATTTAAAAAACAAAACCACAAAAACACGCCGACCCTGATTCTGTCAATTTTTACGGTCGGTCGGTCCGAGGGCAACACAACATTTTTGTTTGTCCTGATGCTCATTCCTCAGTAAATGAAAATTCTGCCTGCTTGATTTTGCCTTAGGCTTTTAAAAGACAAGTAATGTGTTTATAACAAAGATATGGTTCGCAAAACTGGGGTAAATGTCTGATGGGCTAAACTTGTCAGTGGTTGACTCCGGGTTAATGTGTCGCACACAAGTTAGAAGCAGAATACCAGGTGCATTACTGGCTATTTAAAGCTTGACTGTGTATAATTGCAAGTTTTCACGTTCGTATTTTGTCCATAATTTACCCAAAAAGTTTGTACAAAGTTGTGAGGTACATGTATGTAACATACAGATCAATAGGGTAGTCATTAGTTAAGTTTGTTGCTTGAACTTGTTCAATACACCTACATATGTACATATGTACATGTATCAGTACATAATGCACATCGGAGCTCTTGACTTTTGTACGTCTCAAGTTGTTTTTGTGTCATTTTTTTCCGCAGCCCTAAAGTTGAAAGCAGCGTCAGCCGGCCAGACTCAACGTGTCAGTGGGCGGGGAGGTGGGGACGCTGATTGCAAAGCAACAATGAATGGCTTGGATAGTAGTCCGCATGACGACAGCTTACCCAACGGGTGCTTGGAATCTACGGTGGCTACTAATGGACATGACAAGCCGGATTCCAGTGCCGAGGAAACATCTGTAGTCGATTTGGACAGAAGTGGCCCATTCCTGAATGGGCATGCAGACAAGGCTACAGATGATTCAGACGAAGCCACCGCCGCCGTCCACAAACAAGTTGAGAGTGAGACAAATTCCGAGGATCTCCCCTCTGATAATGCTAGTGAGGATGCGGATGGAAACAAAAGCATGGAGGGAGGGAGAGGGGGCGGAGACAGTGAGAGGACAGAATCGGAGGAGGGGGAGGGGAAGAAAGATTCCAAGGTGGAGGATGTGATTGTGATACAGGACACTGCGTTCACTCTGAAGCTGGTTCCCCCAGGTTGTGAACCATTTGAATTACAGGTTTGTACGGTCTTAAATAGATGCCTTATTTTTTTCCCCAAAAACATTTTTGGCTTTAGTATACACTACATGTACATGTATTTGCTTTTGCTGTAATTTTCAGAAATGAATGGATTGGGGGTTAGTATTTTATAGAAAATCCTGTAGCACTGACCTGTTTAAAAGTTTTGTGTGCATACATTTACATGTAGATGCTGGAAAACAAAGAATAACATTTAATGTTCTCCTTGTAGTCTGGTTTCCCGACCCTACTTCAGACAAAACGGAGCAATGTATAGGCCTAGATGTTGGGGAATTATCAGGTCGGGGAACTAGACTTTCCAATGCTGGTCGGCCGACTATTGCTGGAAATTGATAAAAAATAGCTCTCAAAAGTCACTTCTTGAAAATGACAGCACACCAGGTGCCATGATTTCACAGGATGCTTCAGACTATTATTTACTTACAGTCAAGTACATTTGTACATGTAAGGTACATGTATTTCATAATAATTCAGTAGTTTTTTTTTTTTATGTTTGCAAATGTTGTATTTCCTTTAACACAGACCAAGGTGTATATTTTTTACTGTTGCTTTTTGTCTAATGAATGAATTAATTTCTCCTATCAAACAGGTGGTGCCTGTTAACCCTTTCCTTACCAATGTCGAGTTTACTCCACAAGCCACAGCACCCCTGTTGCTTACCAAAACAAGGAAACCACACACCAGAGCATCCAAACAACAAATATATTCACCATGTTTCAACGAACTGTAGTACTTGTGTTTTTTCGCTGTCCATACATGATCTTAATACGATCAGAAAGAGCTTGTTGGATCATTCTAATGGTGCTATCAAATTCATGTGTCGCCATTATAATATTTTGAGAAAAACTGAATCCGAAGTTTCCCTGTACAGTTCTGTACGGAGTGCCATTGGTTCGTCTGACAAACAACTTTCCTGTTTGATAAAGTGGGCCAGAAGAGAAAACAGCCGTAACTGTGCTATTGTAGTCAGTAATGACTTTAATTTTTACACCATATGAAAGAGGAGTTTTCATGGAACAAACTTTAAACCACGCATGCGCTTTGCATTGTTTCACCGTGGTGCGGTGCATATGTGGCAAGTTTCCAAATTCCAGTGCGTTGTTCCTCTTTTCGGTTGCAATCATGGCAGATTTTATTATTGATAGGCCTACAGTCGGAAGTTTGATTGGTGCTAAAGACGTACATGTACATGTAGGCCTGCATGTACACATCGGCTAGAAAAATGAAAAGGCACACGCGATTTGGGTCAATCGCATCAATGTAGAAAGGTCACGCAAAGCGCCCTCATGAGTCGTTATATTGACAGCTCGGTTACTTCTACCACGGTCTCGGTAAAATTTTCCCGTGTCGAAAGTCCAAGTGCGGACAGTGGTCACATTTGACCATTTTTCATTTTACCATCGTCTCGGTAAAACCTTGCAAAAAAATGTCCAGTGCGGACACGGCTTTATGTGTGCATCTTGCGCTTCCTGTTTGCCTGTTAAATGCAACAGAATGCATCAGACCAGGAGACATGCCTTGACCACTAAATGCATTTAGCAGGGTTAGGTTTCAACCATGTCCTAATTAATTTCTTTCAAGATGCTTGGACCTCCGTGTAAATAGAACACCTAAAAAAAAAAAGATTTAAAAAAAGAAAGAAAAATAAACAAAAGGTAAACGTAGAAGTACCAGTATAATTAAACAAACATTGACAAATGTTTATCACTTCAAGAAACCGTACTAAATTATCTTTGATTTTAAATGTAACTTCCCGCATACATTTTTTGTATTTCCGTTTCTCTGTACCAGTAACTGTGAAACTACTGGTAGGAAGTCATACCAGTACGTGTATGTGTAGCAATTGCCAAGTAAAGTTTGTTTTGGCAAAGGCCAGTTAAGTTCATGTGTACATTGTAATGCAGGCCTCAAAATTCACACTGGACTGGAAGACCGAGTTCCATACACATTGGTCTCGCAGACTCCAAGACTAAACTAGACCAGTGGGCTGGTGATCTTTATTTCACATAATCGCTCCATTTTTTTAAAGACAAATCTCGGATTTCACACTTTGAATGAAGTCTGCCTTGTTTGTTTTCATTCACTTAAAGGTAATATACAACATTTGCAAACATCAAAAAGAAAACTACTGAATTATTATGAAATAGTGTACATGTACCTTACAAATGTACTTGACAATTGGTACATGTACTACATGTATGTAATGGTTGGTCTCAAGCATCTTGTGAAATCACGGCAACTGGTGATGCTGTCATTTTCAAGAAAAGTGGTGAAAAAACCTGACTTTTTCCCAAATACTGCCCCCAATTTACCAAATTTAGTTAGTCCACATGTTGTTTGCAATTGGTTGTACATCCGTGAATGGGTGCAAGCCAGCGAGTCTAGTTCCCGACTTGATAATTCCCTGATGTCTTTAAATTGCTCCGTTTTGTCTGTAGTATGGCCAGGGAACCAGACTACAAGGACAGTATTTTTTTCCTTTGTTTTCCCAGCATCTATGCACACAAAACTTTAAACAGGTCAGTGTTTACAGTATACAAATAATGAATGTTTATGAGTGTGATGGTAAGAATAATTTCATGAGGTGACAGATTGAATGTTCCATTCCACGAATGTTCCATGAAATTATTCTTACCATTGCACGAATGTGAAACATTCATTATTTGTTTTATACAACGCCTGAATAAATCCGACAGATTGCATGCATTGCATAGATTTGTTTGTGTAACGTTACAACGTGCCGTTTACCTTCTCAGTCCCGCATAAAACCGCGACAAAAAATGTCGAGTTCCGAATCAGTTAAAGCTTCAATTGTTGTTCCTGCGTGTCTTGCAAATTCATCTAATCGTTTCACTGCATATTTGATTTGTCTCTTTGTATTTGGAGCGTCAGCATCGCCTACGAGTTCCAATATTTTGTCGTCTGTTAGGAGAATAAACCGCGGCAGTTCGGGAAACTCGGCCGCCATGTTGTGTGAATGACAGCCCTGTTGTAGCGCCACTAATAGTGACCGTGAAATTAGGAAAGTTCTTTTGGTTCTATCAATGCGCGCGCACCGTTTGATAGAACCATGTGATAGAACGTTTTGGGCGGTGCGGGTTCGCGTCGTGTGATGGGTCGAATAATTCAATGCACGTGATCGACGATCCACCAATCGGATGGCTGGGATTTATTCAGGTGTTGTATAATATTTGCTATAAAATACTAACACCCAAATCCATTCATTTCTGAAAAAATACAGGAAAAGCAAATGTTTATTTGCAGGTTAAAACCCCTTGGGTACGGATGATGCCAAATGGCACAAAAAAACCACAGTGGCACCAGGTCGGATGACGCCATTTGCCGCTATTTGCCGCTATTTGCCGCTATTTGTGCAGTTTCAATCCATTGTTGGATTATTGTGTACATGTATGTTACGCTTGACGGTAAAAGCGGCTCAGGAAAGCGTACATCCGGCCCGAACGCAAGGTCATGCTTCGCAGGGAAACCCACGCATGCGAAGGGCGTATGTGGCAAAATTCCAAATTCCAGTGCGTTCCTCTTTTGGTTGCAATCATGGCAGATATTATTATTGATAAAGTCGGAAGTTTGATTGGTGCTAAAGACGTAGGCCTGCGTGTGCACATCAGCCGGAAAAATGAAAAGGCACGCGTAATTTGGGTCAATCGCGTCAATGCAGAAAGGTCACATAAAGCGCCCTCATGAGTCGTTATTTTGACAGCTCGGTTACTTCTACCACGGTCTCGGTAAAATTTTCCCGTGTCGAAAAGTCCAAGTGCGGACAGTGGTCACATTTGACCATTTTTCATTTTACCATCGTCTCGGCTTAGGAAATGTTGAGACACACTGGCCTTGATAAAAGTTGCTCTTGTCTAGTTGATCACTTGTACAGTGGGTTTTTTCCACACTAACACTAACTGCTACAAAAGTGTGACATTTAGAGGGAACCAAGGACAGGAGTCGATACATCAAGTAATTTGCCATTTTTTTTCTTTCTCTACATCCAATATCCTTGTCAGAACGTGTGATCAATTTCTTAGGTTTCAAGAAATTACAGAAGATTACGTTTCATTGTAAAGGGTTAGGAAGTAGCAATGAAATGCGCACATAATTTTGTTCCTATGCAAAGCTGTCCACTGAAGGATTGCCACTGGCCAATGTTAAACATCTTGGTTTAAACAAAAAGAACTACAGGGACTTCAAGACTTTATGTTCATAACAGGGACAGACATTTGTCACAACATTTCTGTCCATGTTTTGAACGTTGTTCAAGTCTCATCCTAATTTCATAAATAATAAATAGGTCGCTTTAGTTTGAGTGTAAACAATTCTACATTGAACGAATAATATAAATGGAACAAGGTCTGGATTAATTATAACAGTATTATACAAATATTTCTGTCCAAGTTATGAACGTTATCGTTCATTTCATCTTAAAAGTGGCCTAGTAATTTCCTACATATCCTGCAAATCAGCGTATTTATTTTTCAGTGCAATCACGAATGATACAGGAATGTCTAGGAAACAAAAATTAGTAAAAAAAAGCAACCCTGATTTGAATTCCACCTCCCATGTCTCGCCCCAAAGTTATCAGTTGTAATCATTAGTGTGGACCGAACCATGTATGTACTTCTACAGGTACATGTACACTGTAGAGACGGTGAAAAATCCGTTCGAAAATTTTGAATTTTCCGTTCTGCAATTTTGTAAATTCTGTTTTGTTTTCGTTTTTCTGGAATTTCGAGCCTTTTGAATAATATTATCCTACCTCCCCGATGAGTAATACAATGGTACGTATTCAAAATTGGTAAAATCACTAACCTGAAAGCATCACCATTACGTGATGATATTATGAGTTGTCTAAAAAAAACAGTATTGTGTAGTCGCCCAATCATTGCGTTCCTCCCCAAAAGAAATTTCCAGAAGTGAACAGTTAATAAAGAACCCAAAGTTATAAACCTGACAATCCGACTGATTCTGAATGATTTTTGGCGGGCAGTTTTCAATTTTGACGAGCCGCAGCGGGCATGTTGGTGAGAGATAAAATAACTTTGCAGCGTGAAATACGAGTAGCACGCGCACGCAAATCACATCCGGTAACAGGAGGTTTCACCCCTATGTCAGCTGGGCATGATTTGGGCCACGAATTCGACCACTGGTTCATTGCGCCTGTTCCAACATCAAGGTATTATTCTGCCGCAGCATACCAGCGGAATCAAATGAAATCGCGTAAGGCCCCAAGTGCGTGACTAGCCCAAATTCTAAATGAATTAGTGTACGCGTGGTACATGTACATGTACTTTGTACACTGTCATGCGCATGTACATAATCGGCTGGAGTTTACGGTCTGCGATTAACGGTATGCTGCTTCTTCATTTTAACGTGATTCTTCTGTTATTAATAAAAGCTTATCAGTACATTTTTATAATATTTAATTGAATTTAATATGATTCTCATTCAATCTTATTTTGAAATGCGTTTTCCGTTTTTTTTTTCTTTCAAAATCTTCAATTCCGTTTTTGACACTTGATTCCGTGATTCCGTCCTTGATCCCGCGATAACGGATTTTCACTGTCTCTAACAATGTACATGCAGCCCAGGCTTTCAATGTATTCCTACTTTTCCTTATACATGCTGTACATGCTGTACATGTACATGTACATGTACATGTACATGTACATGTACATGTACATGTACATGTACATGTACATGTGTACATGTACATGTGTACATGTACATGTGTACATGTACATGTGTACATGTACATGTGTACATGTACATGTGTACATGTACATGTGTACATGTACATGTGTACATGTACATGTGTACATGTACATGTACATGTGTACATGGGCATTTCCACACTAACAGGGTACAATTGATAGCAAATTTAGGATTTGAGGGGGGGACACTGGAGGGTACAGCAAATAAAGATATTTTGTTTAGTTGTTTCCTGTACATTCCCAAGGCCCTAATGATCATGTGTACAAACAATATAGAGGACTTTCTCTGTACTTTAGAAATTACAGGGGTTGTCGTAAATAATTATGTATGTAACAAAGACAGAATGTTTACTACAAATTGACAGGACACTAATTATCATGTGCATGAATCTACCCAAATATCATCTCATTCATATTAATAACCCATTTAGGAGTGCTAACAGCCACAATAAACACAATTTTGTTGGTCTTTAAGACACTTATAGGTAACGTACGTAACGTGGACAGAAATGTTGTGACAAATTTCTGTCCACGTTACAGTACATACGTAATATTCTGTACATAATAACCTGTAACATCTGAAATATACAGTAGATTGTCTTGGTTTTTACAGATAACAATGCTGTAGGGATAAGAATGAAAAGGCACAATATTTGATAAAGACATTTATTGTAATTATAACTTTCTATCAATTTTAATAAACTTCCTGACCATGTTAAGTACATACATGTACATGTACGTAGCATTGTGAGCATACATATCTTGTAAAATTTGCCTGGAAAGTCTTAAATTCTTTGTGAGCACAATCCTCAACGATGGGGTGGGAATGTACAAGGGGAAAAGAGGACAAACGACTGGATATTATTATCCTGCTTCATTTCCCAATTCAATGTCACACTTTTGTGGGCTTTAACTGTGGAAAGGCCCACATACATTTCTTTACCTTGCTCCTACCGTGTACTTTTCCTACTTTTGAAGGTCCTACTTTTTGCTACCTTTTTGTCCCACAACTCCGAAAAAAGAAATCTCATTGAAATTTATATATATTATTGGTTTTATTCAAATTCAAACCTCACAGCCCTAGAGCTGAATTACGTTCAAAATACATTACAAAATCACACAAATTTAAACAGCAATTCATTAAAAAAACTAATTAAAAAAAGACAGAAAAAACATTAAGAATATTAATTTTAAAAAATAAAAATATATACCAAAATTATTACACTATTATTTACAATAAACTGAATGGAACATGTAAATTACAAGAAGGCAAGAAGACCAGCTTCATTAAAAAAGAAAAAGAAACACACAGGGGGCACTACGGATAATTCAACTCAGTGCATGTATTAAGAAGTGTAGTCAAAGATGGAATTGGGCTGTTTTTATACCTGTTGGTTCTGCACTTGATTAAGCTGAGTTTGTTTGTATTTCTAAGATTATTATTTCTTTTGGATGGGAGCCAGTCTCTATATTTATTTGAAGTGATAAGTGATTGGCCAAATTTACCAAAAAGCTGTTCAAGTCTAACAGAGACAGGTGACAAACCAAGCTGGGAATAAATTTCACTGAAAGACTTAGTACTACAAAAGTCCTTTGTTAAAATTATGCGTAGGGCCTTTCGCTGTAATTTCTCCAAACATTCCAATTGTGATTTGCTAAGACTTGAGAACCAAACTGGACAAGCATATTCGATTGTAGGCCTAACATACATGATATATATCATTAACAAGTCTTTAATAGGCGTACAACACCGCTTGAGTTGACAAAGAAAAAAAAGCTTACGGTTAAAAGATTTGCACATCTGGTCAATTTGGGTGTCCCATTTAAGATTATTTTGTACATGTACACCTAGGAGTTTCAGACAGTCAGTTTGCTTAATTAATGAACCATCTATCTTAAATGTAGGTGCTACAGGTGGAGAACGCTTAAAACAAATATTTAAAGATTGACACTTTGAAGGATTAAGTCTCATATTATTAACTGTGGCCCATTGTTGAAGACAATCTAACTCATTCTGCATGGTAGTAGTTTGATCTGGATTCTTAAAAATTTGGCTAAGTGTCATATCGTCAACATATTTATAATGCAAAATCTCTGGCGAATTGGTGACAAAATCATTGATCATAACCAGGAATGCGATAGGTCCAATTTTTGTGCCTTGAGGGACGCCTGCATCAACAGTTTCCCAATTAGATAAACAACCATTGTAACGAACTGACTGTAAACGTGCTGACAAAAAATGTGTAATCCATGGCACAATAGAGGATCTGACACCAAGTTGAATAAACTTTTGAGTTACTATCTGGTGATCCACTCTATCAAAAGCTTTACTAAAATCCGTAGCAACTAGGACTGCAGAATTATGTGGATTATCGGTGGCACTATAAATGGTATTTAAAAGCTTAACTAAACAATGAGAAGTTGATGAACCTTTAAGTGAACCAAATTGTTGTTTGTCTAAAAAAATACCAATGTCCTTCATTATCCAGTCCGTAACAAAATCTTCGAATATTTTAGCAAATATACAAGTTAGTGCTATTGGACGTAAATTATCAATCCTAGGAGGATTTGTTTTTGGTATGGGGACAACAAACGCCATTTTCCAGATATCGGGTACTATTCCCTCCCGTAAGGAACAATTAAAAATATCATTCAATGGAAAGGACAGTTCATACGCAAATTCTTTCACCAAACGCGGTGGAATGCAGTCAGGTCCTCCACTCTTGTGAACATTGATTTTTCTTAGTTTATTAAAGACATCCAAAGGGGTAATAACAGGAACTGTGGATTCTGCAGGCAAATAAGCAGGTAGATTAGCCAGGTCTAATTTAGGAATATCCTTCGCTACAGAAATAAAATTTTGGTTAATTTCATTTGCTATGTCCAATGAGGAAGCTCCAGGAAGGAGGACTTTCTTTTGATGATTCAGCCCAGTCATTTTCTGTATCTGATGATGCCACTGCCTTGGATTTGTTGATCTCAGTCTTGCCACGTTGCAGTTATAAAATGCAAGTTTAGCTCTTTTTATGAGCCTGATGACCTTGTTACGGAGTAATCTCCATAAGGAGAGCTTACCAGTGTTGAAGGCTTTCTGTCGCTTCACAATTAGTGATTTAAATTCCGCAGTTATCCAAGGTTTATCTGTGGAATAGATTGAGACAGTCTTGGTTGGAAAAAATTCATCAACAGCACCCAAAAATGTCTTATAAAAAACATCTGTTTTAGCACATGCTGATGGCGCTGACTTTACATCATTCCAATCGAATTGGGTTATCCATTGACCAAAGTATCTTTTGTTAGAATCTCTGATTGGCCGAACGATTCTTCGATGAACAAATTGTTGTTTCTTTGATGAGTTTGATGGATTCCAAAGTACAGTATTGTGGTCACTCAGACCAATCGGTGATGACACCTGTGGGGTATTATAAGAGGTTTGCATGTTGGTTAAGATTTTGTCAAGAACTGCATGGCCCCTAGTTGGTGTGTCAACGATCTGAACAAGGCCTGACTGACGACAAACGAGATTAGTATTCAATTTGTTGAAATCCCCAAATTTGTTTCATATTGAAGTGTTACACACTGTCATATGAAAATCACACAATAAAGGTCTTGGGTGCAGGAGTACTGCAACTCAAGAGGTTTAGTTCAAGAGGATAATTGTGAGTGCAGAACTTGCCAAATGAGGCTTGTGATGTTGACATGGGTGAGTAGCAATGAAAACTGCTCTTGAAATCCCGAAAAAGTCCTTCTTTATCCTTATTTGGTCCTCCAAAGTCCTACTTTTGTCCTGTTTTTTAAACATTTGTGATTGTACTTTTCTACTTTTTCACCTTGGTCTGCTTGAAATCCCTCTAGCTCGATGGTCTCGTGAATATTTGCATAAACAGGCGTTACGCTAATTTTTTTACTGGCTATCCCACTGGGCTAGCTACTGCAGATTTTACTTGCCCATTTAGAGTTTATACAAATGTATACTAGCCCATATTTGGGGGTTTTATTATTTACTTTTGTATCTATTTTTCCTTTAGGACTAAGTGCTATTTAGCACACCCGTCATGAAGTTCATGTTTTTGAAAATAAAAGGCTTGTGGTAAATGACTTGGAAGGCACTACATGTACATGTACATGTACATGTACATGTACATGTACATGTACATGTACATGTACATGTATGTGTACATGTACATGTACATGTATGTGTACATGTACATGTACATGTATGTGTACATGTACATGTACATGTATGTGTACATGTACATGTACATGTATGTGTACAATGTACATGTACATGTATGTACAAACTGCTATTATGCTGGAAAACACCAATAAAACCACACAATGACTCAGTTTATTGGGATCCTGTATTTATTAGTACTGAAAGCATTATTCTGATATACATAATGTACATGTATACAGTGTATTAACAGGTCCAGTCTGCTACTCGGCACTAAGGCTACCAAGGAAGCAAGTTTGGATACATACATGTACATGTACATGTAGCTCAGATCAATTTTCAGTAGAATTTTCATTTTGTACGGGCTATAGTACTATTTCAAAGTCTGATGAAATTCAAGACCTAAAATGGACCATGCCCTACAACCACACTGCTAATAGGCACTTTGATGACGTCATGAAAATCGTCCAACGGCCCCACACACACACACACACACACACACACACAAAGTGCATCGAAAAGAAGTGTAGTGAGGAAATTTATTAAATCATCACTCCGAAACGAAATATGCTGAAAAACTGAAGTCTGACGACAGACATGATGAATATCTCATGTCACTGTCAACGAAAAATGGGTCCAAACAGATGTATAGTTTTTGAGATATGACCTAAAATTTGACACAGTCTCCCGCCGCTGTGTGGGCAAAATCTGCTCGATCGGCCGTGGACGGCCTTTGTTGCACTTCGCTCGGTAACAATCGGAAGGTGCTTCAGTCTTTCATGTCCAATCCTGGCGCTGTTTATTACCATATCGGCCCCTGTTCGGATTTTTCCAAATGACTGAGATTCATTCTTTGTTCTGCTGCATCCTGCTTGAAAATAGGCCCAGCGGTTGGAAAGTGATGCTCCAAAGAAATGTTTACGTTCAAATTTCACCTTGAAAATGGGCTTCGTTTTAGATCCGTCTTGGTAAGTAGTAAATATAATGACAAATGTCACCCCTGTACATCAAATTAAAATCAATATTATCTGTACTTTCAGAAGGTCCATGTACCATAATCTCCATTTTCTGGTGTAGGGCTGTGCATCCGAACCGTGTACCCTGGTACTCAACCGCTTATGTCAGGAACCAGTAGGTTATGGAATCGAGTACCCGTAACCGAATTAACATATTACATGTACTTAGTAATTTCTCAGACAAGGAAAAAGAAAGTTTTTAAATGTCATTTGTGGGGAGTTTTCCAAATGTACACCGCAAAGTTTTAGAGCTCACTGTACAACACTTGCATCTTGCTGCATTGATGCAGTGATGTGGTAGCATTAACGTGCGGTCCTTTATGAACAATGTGAACAGCAATTTCCAAGCTGTAATCTTTGGGATTGTACCTGGGTACCTGTGTTTTATTTTCAATCGGGTACCCAAATGTACCCGTAAATGCACACCCCATTTCTGGTGCCATGTCACTAATTAACATGAATATTATATATGTATCTACTGTGATAATAATGACTTCAGAATCATAAATCTATCCCAGTGAAGCATTTTTTTTTAACTGGGTCAACTTTTTGCCCACTAAACAGCTAGCTCCTACAGTCAAGAAAAAAGAAAAGAAAATTGCAATTGCCGCCCTCTCATATCCAGGCATCTAAAAACAGGAACCCCCTCTGCAGCACCATTATGAATAATGGTCACCGGGGAATCCACGGTTTCCCGTCCTGGGTGTGATTCATTCCACAGGGTTTCTGAAATAGTCATAACGTGCAGCACGTTCGATATCCAGAGTCCAGGATGACTGTGCAGTTGGCATACACGTGTGCGTGTCAAGCCTGCATGAACTATGTACACGGACTGCAGGCTTGGCTATATAGCTGTGTACACACCGAGGTGGAATTTTCCACGTGTTACTAAACTCAGCTGTTGCAGTCCCACGACTGGACCAATTCTACCACGTGGCAAACCAGCTTAGCAGTTGGCATTTTCCATGGGTTTTTTTGCTCATGGTCTTGGGCTGTAAATGTTATCTAGTTTAAAAGTGCATGGCTCCAGCATTCAGAATCTGTAAAAATATTTGAAATAGCCCTAGGGGTTCTCGAGATACATCAATTTTAATGACGGACAATTTGCTTCATTTTTTACTCGGAGGTCAAGGGTTATCCCATGTTTTTCTTGAAAATGGCCACGGCACCAAGAAAATCACTAATCACAAGATATTTCTCCATATCTCCATAATGGTTTATTTGTTTTCATCTATATTTGGCAGGCGTGTTATGTATGCATTCTTCCAATAATATCTATAATTTCAGACATTCATAATTGATTTCAATGTCAATTTACATTTATAATTATTTAACCCTAAAAGGCACAAAATTCAGCTTTTGAGGATTTAATTATCTTTCTTTGACACATTCTGACTCACTGGCATCATAGAATCAGTAGATGACATTGTTGGCAGTTTCTGAACATAACTTTTTGAGATTTGCAGATGTAATTTGCATAATTAATTAGATTTTGCATAATTAATTATTACCATTTTTGAAATAATTCCAGTTTCAACGGAGATAATGTGTTGAAGACATTTTTGCAAAACCTATTTTCAACACCTACGAAAACTCCAACTTATCAGTAATTGTTTGGTTAATGCTTTGAAATTAAAATTAAAAAAGAATATTAACAAAAAAATATTTGGAAAAATGCACATAGATTCAGCTGCGGGCGTGAGCCCGATTACGAGAACCAAACAAAAGTCATAGTCTGTTTTTAAAAACGGCTAGGCCTAATCCTTCAGAAGATCCATTTTGCGAGGGGAAATAAATAAGTTTAAAATTTAAACAAGTTTAAATTTTAATAAACAAAAAGTTACCATGTTGATTTAAATCTACTCCAAATTTAGGGCCATTGTTTTTTTGTTGATTGAAACATTGTTTTATTATAAATATCTACATGTACCTTACATGCCATGTTATGCTCACCAAGAGCTTATACAAATTTACGAGTGCAATTTTCATAAAAATAGATTCATGGCATCAATGATTTTACGATGTCATTATCAGAGGCAAATCCTCATCTTTCATGAACAGTAAATAAATTCATGACCTGTTTAGGCCATGACAATCAGCCGTGAAAGGCAATTATGAATTTATTATGATGATGTATGCGGCAAAATAAAAAGTAAAGCAGGCTATAGCGAAAATATCGATATTAGTCTGGTACCCAAGCACGCCCAACAGTACCTGCGTGTAGCAAGTTACACAGCACCAGTCTGAACCACGCACGCGATCAGTTTGCAGATCAAAAAGTCGTTCAACAAAAGTGTATTTCCTGAAGCCATTTCATAGCTAATATCCTCCAAATTTAGTTATTTACAATAACAATATAGTATTTTTTCTGATTTTAGGATTTGTTGTCGGGATTTGTTTACTGATTTCAGAATTGTTAAAGAATTTTGTTTGAAATCTGGAATTCCTGAGGTGTTACTCTCAAGATGTTTTTTACCTGTAAAAGTGGATATGGACCAATAGAAACGGGTATTTTTAAGGGGTGCCTTTAGGCAAATACAAACCATGGGACCCCACGTTACTCGGGGTCTCCTCAGCGACTCTCAAACACTGCAGATTTCATGGATTTTTAAATTTAATTTTTGGCCAATGTCACCACTGGATATATTGTAATTTTGTATGGTGCTGCACTTCATTCCAAGTCCATTTTATAATGTTTTAAAGTTGTTGTCATGCCCCCTGGTTTTGAGAAACATAAGCTAAAACATTTGTCAAAGTCGGTGAAACTTGTGAACTATGTACATTCTCAGTGCAAAACCAAATCAACCCAAAATGATATTCTGAAGTTGAATTCAGGTACTGTATACAAATTATAGTGGATAGCTCTATTTTTAAACCTTGAGATATACATGTACATGTGTGTTTGTGTAAAAATGGTTGAGCCACATGAGTTTGGAATAAAATGCCGCTAACACCTGGATTGAGTGAGTGATTTATCAGCTGACTTGTGAGGGGAAGTTGTAATTGATCACACTTATCATGGTCTAACATTTACATTAAGTGTACAATATATAAAGCCATTGAATGGATAATACATACATGTACACTGACCTGTCCTTGACTGGAAGCAGCCTCTTATTGGCTTTTCTGACAGTCAGTCGGAAAAGGCCTTGTTTTTGTTCTGATTTTCTTTTCTTTTCTTCTTCTTCTTCTTATAGTTCTGACCAAAAGCCCATAGACTTTGTACACGAATTTTGTCCGCGGCACTTTAGGTCTTAAAAAACCTCAGATCTTAACCAAACTTACCTCAAACATAGACCATAGGCTGAAATTGTATGCCGAAGAGTGACGTCATGATGACGTCATCACGTGTCACGTGACGTCATCTTAAAGGTGCATTTTTCAAGGGCCCATATCTAGAGAACGGTAGGTCCGATTTCCTTCAAACCTGGCATGTTGGTAGGCTAGCTCGTGTTATAGATGAAAATTGAGGTGACGTCATGATGACGTCATTATACGATTTTATAGTAATATTTAAGTTTTTGAACTTCAAAGTTTCTTCAAGCCATATCTCACGAACAGAACATGCTAAATTCAAAATTCTTTTTGTAATAGCTTTGTTAGCTCCTATATTCTTTCACATAAATGTGAAAAATGTGTGACGTCATCATGACGTCATCAAAAATATGCTTTTTTGAAACACATATAAGGGTAGGTCCGATCGTCATAAAAATTGGTGGGCAGGTAGATAGTGCTACTAGCATGTAAAACCCGAGGTGACGTCATGATGACGTCATCGGCTGATTTTCTATGAATTTTTTTGTTCTATTCCAAATCCCATAGACTTTGTACACGAATTTTGTAAGGGCCACTTTGATCACTAAATAACATCAGATCTTAATCAGGCTTAACACAAACAGAGACCCTAAGCTGAAAATGTATGCCAAAACGTGACGTCATGATGACGTCATCACGTGTCGTGTGACGTCATCTTAAAGGTGCATTTTTCAAGGGCCCATATCTAGAGAACCGTAGGTCCGATTGCATTCAAACCTGCTATGGTGGTAGACAAGTACGCGTTATAGATGAAAATTGAGGTCACGTCATCATACGATTTTATAGTAATTTTAAAGTTTTTGAACTTCAAAGTTTCTTCAAGCCATATCTCACCAACAGAACATGCTAAATTCAAAATTCTTTTTGTAATAGCGTTGTTAGCTCGTATATTCTTTCACATAAATGTGAAACATGTGTGACGTCATCATGACGTCATCAAAAATGTGCTTTTTTTGAAACACATATGTGACCCGCTCTGCAAAAAGGGCACTTATGTTGCCAAATTTGAAAATAGTGTTTTATATATAGCTGGAAAGGCCATTTTATATGCTTTCATATGGTATATGTCTGAGGTCTGTAGCATTTTGCAATCACGAGATATTTGGAAATTTGCATGTCTGTTTTCAGGAATTTCTTAAAATGACTTAAGGAGAAACAAGCCATTTAAAAAAACAAAAAGCAAAGCAATAGATGGAAGCACTCGACAAAAACACATTCTTTTTCCAACTTTATTCACTGAAATCAAAGATTTTGGTTATGAAATAGAATAATATAGGTATCAAAGATGCAAAAAATTCCCTCCCTTCAAAATCACTTGTTTAAAGAATTTTTTACCCTCTTCACATTGAACGGCCCATAACTCGTAAAAGCATACGGCGACTTATGTGCCCTTTTTGCAGAGCGGGTCACATATAAGGGTAAGTCCGATCATCATAAAAATTGGTAGGTAGGTAGATAGTGCCACTAGCATGTAAAAACCGAAGTGACGTCATGATGACGTCATCGGCTGATTTTCTATGAATTTTTAGTTCTATCAAAAATCCCATAGACTTTGTACTCGAATTTTGTAAGTGGCACTTTGGTCACTAAACAACCTCAGATCTTAATCAGACTTAACACAAACATAGACCCTAAGCTGAAATTGTATGCCGAAGAGTGACGGGGTGATGACGGCATCACGTGTCACGTGATGTCATCTTAAATGTGCATTTTTCAATGGCCCGTATCTAGAGAACCGTAGGTCCGATTACGCTCAAACGTAGTATGTTGGTAGGCAAGCATTTGTTGTTGATGAAAATTGAGGTGACGTCACGATGACATCATCATACGAAATTATAGTAATGTTAAAGTTTTTTAACCTTAAAATTTTCTTTAAGCCATAATTCATCAACAGAACATGCTAATATCGAAATTCTTTTTGTAATATGTTTGTTAGGTCCTACATATGTAAAAAAAAAATGCAAAATATGTGCACCATCATAATGACGTGATCAAAGGCATAATTTCTCGTAAGACATGTAAATTGGTAGGTCCAATTGTCATGAAGCCTGGTGGGTAGGCAGACTTGTCACAAGCAAGCAAAAATCGCAGTGACATCATAAAAAATAATGCGGAAAAGCCCTATGTTCTGTTCAGCGAAGAGACATAGAGTCCTAGTTCAATATATAGTTATAAAGATCAAATTACTTTGTTGAATACACTTTCATGAAAACAACAAAAATGCCGGGTTTTACATTTACACGCAATTTCCCAATTTAGTTAGCAGAAATTTCTTTAGAAAAGGAATGTTGTTATAGTACAAATGTAGTGGTGGGAGAAATTGGAGATTTCAAAATCTGGTTATCCTAATTTTATTCAAATTGAATGAGTTATCTAATTTCACTGGAAGTTCCCATGTACATGTGGCTCATAGTCACGCCAACAAAAAGTGATGCGTGAGGTGCCGCATGAAAAGCCCTCCCAATGACTGGATATACGCGTAGTTTGCAGGAATCAGTGACTACTGGGCCTTTACAAAAACACTCCAGAGCTGTAATGTTAAAGAAAAAAAATGGATGGGCTGGCTATTTATGTACATGTACCAAGATGAGCATGGAGCAAATTGGAGGATGTTCCAGAGTTGTAGTCGAGTCCCTGCAAGTCCTTTCACAAGTCCTTTCGCAAGTCCAGTCAGAAGTCCTTTCATAAAGCCAGTCACAAGTAACTGGATGAACAATGACAAAGGAATGCCTTTGTCAAAGCTCATTTGAATAGCTTGTGATTGGGATTAGGACTGGAGGGCTTGTGATGGACTTGCAGGGACTTGCAGGGACTTGCAGGGACTTGCAGGGACTTGCAGGGACTTGCAGGGACTTGCAGGGACTTGCAGGGACTTGTGATGGACTAGACTACATCCCTGGGATGTTCCAGTTGTTTTCTTGTAATATAGCCTGTCACAAAAAATTGAAGGCTTATGTACATGTACGTTTGTAATTTCAAATATCTGGTTTCCAAAATCCAAACCGAATAGTGGAATTCAAATCGAATGTTAAAAAATCCGGATTTATGTCCCCCGATAGTTTGAAGCATTTATTTTTACACTAGGGATTAACCACTCTTTATTCTGAATAAAGAGTGGTTGCATGCATTAGCCCTTTCGTCTTGTACACAGGAAGAAGCAAGCAAAATGCAGAACCTCTGAGAACCAGTGCAAGGCTAAATCTGGAGATACATGTATCTCAATCAAATTTAGAGACCTTCTTGGAAAAATGATTTCTCTTTTATACCAAACTTCCTGTATTTCCTATCGTCTCCACTGTCTGTCCTCCTGAGGTTGTTAGCTTAATCACAGGAAGTCCCACATTAACTGGTCCTGCTGGCTGCCAAGTGCCGCAAATCGATGACTTCACAATCACACGCTTCTAAATTTGTTCCCTTTTTATATTTTAAAATTATTTAATGCATGCTGTGGTCTGGGTTACTAATAGAGGCAAATCTAATAATAGTGGGAACCGGTTATCAGGGCCCACACATTTACACAAAATGATTGTGCCAATTATAGGGATGGAGACTAGTTGATTTGTAGAGAACCGTTCTGATGTTTAATGGAAATTGTCAGCCAGGGGCCGTAGTGTAATTCAGTTAGAGCAGGTTGCAGAAGTGCAGTGGTCTGGGGGGGAGATACCACAATTGGCGTGCTGGCTGAAAGGATGTTCTGGTTGGCCGAACCTTCAGGAAAAAATTGTGGTTCTGGTTTAAAACAATTGTTGGGCTGAGTTGAAGGCTGTGGATGTAATAAGCCATTTGTGAGTTAAATTTGAATAACATCTGGTACACTGACGTGCTCAAAATGCTTTGCACATTTTAGCTTTGAATTCTCCAGACCAAAGAGACTGTTACTATATCACGTGATTCGGGGCAAGCCTTATGCTAGCAACCCCCAGCTCCGGAATGGTCTTGTGTCTTTGTGCCATTCTCACCCACTGTAAACAATGTATTGGTGCTAAGCGTCTCTATGTACGTAACTATGTAAGAGCTTGCCCCGAATCATGTGATACAGCAACAGTGTCTTTGGTCTGGAGAATTCAAAGTTAAAATGTGCCAAGCATTTGGAGCAAGTCCAGTGTACCAGATGTTATTCAAATTTAATTCGCAAATGGCTTTTTAAAGTTTTGGTGTCTGGAGAGCTTCTTGTTCAGTATTGAACAAGTCTGTGAATTTGATTTTAAAAAGATGGTTTTTGAACCAACACAAAATTGGTCAAAGAATTGTGAATCATTTTGGGCCACATTTGAATATTTTACACTTTAAAGCTTGTTTTTATTTATTTGGTGTTTTACAGTTCTTCTGAGTGGCCAAAGACATTACATGTAGGTCACATGGGTCATTTGGGATAAAATGTTATTGTGCACATGCGCAGTTGAAATACCGAACTGGCTTATTGCGGATTATTGTTATTATTTTTCTAGGTTTTTTTTCTTAAAAAAAAAAAATTAGGGGGGGGGGGGAATCAGCCAGTGGGTTTATGACAAAAATCTTGAGGTGTTCAACTATTTCCAGAAATACTTATGCAACTTCCACTTTACATAGTTAAACTTGATAATGTCTTAATTTGTGACCGGCTCTGCAAAAAGGGTTATGTCGCACTACATGTATGTGAAAACACACAGGGCAGTTCTATGTAAAGTGGGCGAAAAAAATTCACGTAAGTGATTTTATTTTTTGGTTTGCTGGCATCTGTTATATGTATATTTTCAGAATTTATTTTCAGAAACATTTATATTGATGAATAAAGATGAAAAAATAAATTTTGATAAAAATTACTTCTATCTTATTTCTTTGCACTTTTTGTGTTTAAAGGCCTGTATCTCTAAACATACTTCCGTTAAATTGGGAAAATATGAGTATACAAATGTCAAAATATCTCGAGAACATAAAATGCCACAGGTGTCAAACCTACACCAAATTAAAGCTTAGGATGTGACAAATTCAACTATGTATAATAACTCATTTAAAAAATGTTGCGACATAATAGCCCTTTTTGCAGAGCCGGTCACATTTAGTCTAGAATTTTGATTATATCGGTTGGATGCATCCTGTTGACCTTTTGAACTATAGGAGATAAATGCTGTAAAGATATATTAGGGACCTGTCCAAAAGGCAGGCGATAAAATTAAGCAAACAGCTACATCAGTGTACTCTTAAGTTTATTTTGGAAAGATATTTGACCTCCGTCAATCAATTTTGGCCGAAGTTTACACTACATGTATAACAGACTTGTTTGAATAGTGGTACATGTAAGTTTATTTTGGAATTAAAGTCTTGCAAGTTTAAGTAGAAAAGTTTGTTCTTAAAATTGTGTAGGTGCTTACAACGCATACATGTACATGTACCTGTATCCAGGCATGACACTTGGACTTGATAATGTTTTGTAATTTTCATTGCTGAAAGGGTCTTTGCACACTAATGGTTACAAAAGTGTAACATTCAGAGGGAACCAAGCACAAAAGAGTTGACACATCAAGCAATTTTACATGTTTTCTCTTGCGCTGCATCCCGTATCCTTGTCAGAGCATTACCTACCAAACATTTTAAAAGAAATTACAGAGGATCATCTTCATAAAATGTAATGTTCATAACCTGGACAGGCGTTTCGTCATAAATTGTTTGGAAGTAGTTACGAAATGAATAAATTATCCCAATAATTTGTTGCTACATGTAATGCAAAATTATCCATTAAAGGTACACGTAGTATACAACATTTGCAAACATCCAAAAACAAAATACTGAGTTATTACAAAATACCATACTAGAAAGTAAATAGCAGTCTCAAGCATCCTTTGAAATCATGGCACCCGGTGTACCGTCGTTTTCAAGAAAAGTTAATCTTTTCAAGTCTGTTTGTCACAAGTCTACCAGACTAAACAAATACGATGCTTTACAACCTCATTCTGATATATCAAATTGTGACCTTGTTTTTCATGATGAAAAATTTATTGCTGAATCTGTCGGCTGTGAAAAAAAAATGGTCCATCTGGGATTTTGTTCAAAGGTTGCTTTCATGAATGATATTTCAGGGTTACATGTACATTCTCCTGACGACGGGCAGAGCATACTGTCCGAAACGTTGAGTTCCCTCCGGTTCTTTTCAGAACCACACAAACTCACAAAAGAGATTGATTACATGGTGCTACCGCAAACCAGTTATTATAATCTATGTACTGTACATGTACATTATGCTGGGGACTTTCCGTTTGTGTAATGGAAAAACCTTTTGATTTAGAATAACATGAAAATGAATTAAACTGCTGCAAACTTCTTACTGACTAATTGACCTGAAATATACAAATTAAAAATATTAGCTGGCCTAACGTTTCAAACTTAAGCAAGCAAGCAAGCAGGTTCTTTCTAAAAGAAAGACTTGCTTAAGTTCATAACATTAGACCAGCTAATTTTGTTGATTTAGAATAACTGCGAGTGTATATTGTAATTTCTGCATGCTGAAATCTTTTTCCTACATTTCTAAGATGTTTTAGCGGCCATGTTGGCCCTGCAGCTTGTGCATGCAACCTTCACTCTGCATAATCCCAGCGTTAATTTCCTCATAAAACTTGTTTGGTGACACTCAAAGGATTGTTACAACACAAGTGCCTTTGATGAAATATCTAGTGTACTGTGACACCACCCATGTGAAATATTATATACCGAATATGCAAATTATTAGATCATCGACCGAATATTGGAATACCGTTTTGCCGGTTTGAATACTCCAAAAAGTAAAACTATGCACTTGCACACACGGCAATGTTGTTTTAATTGTAAAGTTGCATTTAATTTGTTGTTAGAGGTCAGCTTTTGTCCACGGTAACTTTTCACTTGTTTTTGGTCCCTGTCTTTTACCTGGGTAAAGCCATTTGACAGTTATGCAGTACTTACCGCAAAACACTCCAGCAGCCTATTATATCCATTGGCGCTCTTTGTATGCAACTTTTGGCCAGTGAAGATTGTAGCTGCGACTGGCCTGTGTAAAGCCTGATTGGTGATTTTTTAATATTCGAATATACATTGTACGGCCAAGTGCAGTTTCAAGAATTCATATACAGGCCTCAAATTTAAGATTTTCTAGGGCACTGCCATTTTGCCTTCGATAATGAAAAATTTGCAGGGCACCAAGGCCAAAGCAAAGGGCTCCAAGGCCAATGGCATTTTAATAAAAAGGCACAGAGGCCAGTCATTATTACTTCTATTAGAAATATTCTGTGAAGTCCTGTAAAACTCTACAAGCTCTGTTAAAAGCCACAGATACATACAATGTACATGTGCATTTACATGAATGTTTGTCGCTTTAATCGATCTTTTCGTGGCATTTTAAAAACAAACTTGATAGTTCAGGTTATTATAAAAATTGACACACAATACATCGGTCATACAATGAATGATGCCATGCGCCGCACGTACACAACTCCATGAGGAAAGCAAACCGCGAGCGAACTTGACAACCAACTTGGTCGATTTTGCCTGGTAACCTAAGCACAAAATATAACCTGGGTACCAGGCAAAATCGACCAGTGGTTGGCAAATAGTTGCTGATGGAACTTGGCCGTACCGTACGTGCACGGGTGGGTACGCGTCGGCCGGCAACGAGGGCACTACGGCCAGTTGGGAAAAGAGCACGGCAAGACTGGCCGTGAAGAGTGCGATTTTGTGAAGGGCACCACGGCAAACTTAAGGGCATGGACGGCACTGGCCGTCGTGGCCACCATTAAATTTGAGGCCTGCATATACTAAATTACTCAGAAATGAACAGCCCTAAGTTCTAGCCATGCTGATTGAAGAATCATCCCATAATATAAATTATCAAAAATTTGCTTTTTGCTGATTTTCTCCTTAAATTCTTGAACGATTTCCACCCTGTCCCCCCTATTCAGGTAAGCCCTCAGGAGATGGTACAGGAGATCCATCAGGTCCTGATGGACCGTGAAGACACCTGCCATCGCACCTGCTTCTCCCTCCAGCTTGATGGCAACGTCTTGGACAACTTTGCCGAGCTGAAGAGCATCGAGGGGCTAAAGGAAGGTTCTGTCGTCAAGGTGGTTGAAGGTGAGGTAGATTTTAGACAATGGTGATGATGTGTTGATGTGTTATTGCATGTCGGTGTTGTCAGTTATATGCCCCCCTCCCCCTCCCTCTAAAAAAATGATGCCTGGGTTATCTTGGGGTTAATAGCAGATCTTACATTTTCCTTGTACAGCATTTTTTCTGCCTGTATTTTCAACTACAGAACAGAATAATACATGTGACCAAAGCAAATTAATGCTGTGAGTTTGACCTGTCCATACTGGTTGGCACAGTGGTTTGTGTTGAGAAAATTACTCCGCATGAACCGAGCAAGCATGCAATGATTTTTAGGAGGGAGGTGAGTTGGTCTAACCAATTGTGGAAGTTATTTCACCTGGTTTTATCGGTCTGAAAATTGGAATAATTTCTTTTGTATCTTTTGAAGATTTATTCTCTATTTAGATCTGGGCCCAGGAAAAACTATAAGAGTGGTAGGGATTGCAACCTAAATTGGGGCCGACCCCCACCTCTGGTGTAGCCCTTTAACTAGAGTGGCTTTTTAGCCTTGTGTTCAGTGGTGTTGGGTGAATTCCATAAAAAACACACAAAACCAAAAACAAAAAAAACAAGAAAAAACTAGAGGTTAATGAACCAAATGGGATTGGAAAGTATGATAATCCAAACCCCTAGGCATTTTTGCCAGGGACCTTCCTGAATACTCCAAAATCCAACACTGCAATAATCCAATTTCATAACTTCAACTTGCAAGGGTCATCAAACCCCATCAAAATAATAATGGCTCCACTCTTCTCAATATCCTGCAAATCCTCCAAAATTTCCGAGAGGATTTTGAAGGATCTGGGTTCAGGAACTCAAGTGTAAGACACAGGGCACCCACTTTAAAATGGATATTAACTTTCAATAGTTGTGTTTTCAAAGTGAATAAAGAAAACTGGCAGGAGCAGTGGGTTTGAACCTGCGACCTCCGGAATACCGTAACGGGGCTCTATCAACTGAGCTATCTTGCCCTATGTTGGTGGTCTCCCATATTGTCAGTATCTTTGTTCGGGGGCACTAGTCAGAAGTGGTTTGTTTGATGATATTTTGACAATATTTTAATATTTGTTGTTCTTTACAGAGCCATACACAGTAAGAGAAGCCAGAATACATGTCCGACATGTCCGGGATCTGCTGAAGTCCCTAGACCCTTCAGATGCTTACAATGGTGTGGATTGCCAGTCACTGTCCTTCCTTACAACCATTCTAAATGATGGTAAGCCATGATTTTACAGGATGCTTGACTATTATTTACTTAGTCAATGTAAGGTTTTTCATAGTAAATCGGTAGTTTTGTTTTTTGATGTTTGAAAATGTTGCATATTAGCTTCAAGGCGATCCCATAAACTCTAGCTATACCTAGATGTAGAAAAATAAGCTATGCCCATAGCTTTTTCCCTTGTACTGTATCTTTATAGAATTCTTTGCCTGGTGCATGTTTCCCTTCATCTTACAATCTTTCCTGCTTCAAGAGGAATAATAATTCCTTCCTCTTGTATCTTTGATTCTTTTTCTTTTTGTACATGTAGCTCCGTACCTCGAGTAGCTTTTAGCATTGAGCGGGGCAAACTTGCATTAACCCCCTTGCATATGGACGATGCCAAATGCCGCAAAAGAAAATTGCCACCAGGCCGGATGACGTCTATACATGTACACGCCATTTTCTGCATTTTCAATCCATTGTTGGATTATTGTGTTCGTTACGCTTGGCTGCACAAGCCTCTTGTGTCTTTCGCTTGGCTGCAAAGCCGACATGGCACCCCGGCGCCTCACTATCATAACCGTACTCAAGGGGTAAAAAAAAAACTTCTAAAATTAGCAGGTCTCCTGTATTGACGACAGGTTGGCTTATTTTCTAGCTTGTTAAAAATGGCAAGCTGAACCCCAAGAGGAGGAATTAATTTTGTGGTTTGTATCATTTTGTCTAGATCGTAAGCGCAACAAGTCGGACTCAGTGGATTGCACCCCTCCAGACTACCTCATGCCGTCGAGCAAAGAGCGTCCCCTTTTAAACCTCCAGCCAGTGCATAAGGAGAGTCGCGGCCCGACGTGTCTGAAGGTGCTGACCGTGTCGGGCTGGAACCCTCCGCCGGGTACCAGGAAGATGCACGGTAGGTCTCCATAGGTCCAAAATGCATTAGATTTCTTTGCCTGGGTTTAAAACTTGTTTCCATTGGAGCGCTGCATACATTTGTAATTAAAGTTGGGTAAAGTGAAATTCACAAGCAATAAGTACATCCGTGAGACGGATTACAAACACTGAAACCCTCCTATACTTATAACTATCACAGCCTATCAAAAACTCTAAACACCAACTCTCACAGTTTGTGTGTGTTTCAGTCTGTCACTTGATAGGTTTTGATATATAGGGGAGCTGGCTCCATTTTGGCCTTGAGAACAGGAGGGTTAATACTTACAAATGCAGGAATATTTACACAAATACAAGAATATTTACACAAATACAAGAATATTTACACAAGTAAATCTATATACATGTATGCGGTTAAATTTCCAACTTTCCAGTATAATGCTATTGCTGATTTACAGATTGGGTAAAAACCCCCACAAAAAAGCCCTTTTGGAGAAATACAAAGGGAAATTCGCATTAAGCTCTAAATTCACATTTTGCATCCATGACGAGCCATATCCATGACGAGCCACATCCATGCGAGCCACTCATAAATCAAAGTCACTGAAGTATTTGTTTGTAGACGACTCATTTTTATAAACACGACAAACGACCATTGAAATTACAGTATCTATTTTAAGACAAGTGCATGTACATGTATGTTGTACATATGTACATTGTTGGCATACATTCCTGTTTGTGTGTACGCAGTTTCCTGTACATCTTAATTCTTCCTCTGTTGAAGAACATCTCCTTCACTTGGTGATACATTGTTAATTTCTCAAGGCAAATCTACAGTCACCTCTCGGCCCAAACAGGAAATTCATCTGTATTCAATTTCCCTGTGTCTGTGCATGCCTTCACACATGTATAATGCACATGTGGTGACATGTTTTCAATTTTTCAATTTCTTTTGACTGAACGGTTGGCTGTTTGTGCATACAGTCGTACTTTCCTATACTCGTGAGGACAATGCTTTGTGTTTCCTATTCTTCCTTTAATATAACCCAACCCCATAGACTAAGCACGTATCTTTACGTTCGAGGACCGATTTCAAGAAAAGACCGTCTCTCGAGGACAAGAAAGATTCTTTTGTATTGTCTTTCTCCCCTTGTCCTCGAACGTAGTACAGTACAAGAACAGAGCTATTGAGTTCAACAACCCTCCCCCCCACAAGGTTTAATGGGCACTGACAAAGAATGAACATGCTTAGAAATTGGTTGTGCAGTGTATGTAGTGTATCAGAAAGTTCAGGGGTGCGTTCCACTCACTCATTTTTCATAGGATGTGCACAGCAGTTTGTTGAACATTCGCATTGTTCGCGTGAGTGGAATGCACCCCACTTCAGTGCCGTGGCCTAGTGGTTTGGAGCATTGAATTCATGGTCTGCGGGTAATTCTGCAAGTTGTGGGTTCGAGCCCAGTCCTGGGCTATAGCACTTCTACACTTAATATGGGTAGAGGCATTATTAATGCCTTGCAGTTGCCCATCCCGACCCTATTCACACTGTGAGGAGATCAGATTATCATCTTGTCTTGTTTCAGTGTGAGGGGCTGGTTCTTCCACACTTTCCTCGAGTGGCCTTTGGCCTTGTGAATTGAAACTCATGCTAAAAGATATTTTGTGCAAAAAGCAATGCTTCTGAACTTCTTAAACATACATGTACACGTAATGTAATTCAGTTTTGTTCTTTTTCACATTTCACGATGTTTTTAACCCCAAGTGTCCAGCTGTTATTGATGGGGGCTGGGATGTCAAGAATGAGCTGTGCAGCGAGGCCGTAAACACAAACAGTAGGCACCACACTACTGAATAGAGTGGTCCTATTCATCACACTTGGAACCCCCCCCCCCCTTTGTATGAATGAAAGCTTTGTTTGAAAAAAGCTCCATCTATTTATTACACTTCCATTCAAGAACAATATAGTTGAAACTTTAATGGATTGAGTGCGTGCAGGAATGCGCGTATAGACGACAACCGGCCAGGTGGTCTTTTTCAAACCGTGGCTAGGGCCGTCGTCCGTATTCAAGAGGTTAAGATGTCACCCAAGGCAGTCTACGTGCGTACCGTTTCGGCACTCCCTGTCTAAAAAAGTCAAAACAACTTATTGTATCTGTTTTGCACATTTAATTTCTATACTGACAATCAAAACAATAAACAGAACCACAAAAATTAAGAATATTTACCCAAGGAAAAGTAAAAACGTTTGGTCATTTTTTATGCATGTACTGACAAATTAGCAAATTTTGAATTTTAAATTTGCATTTTCTATGCCATGCAGATGAAATTGCTCACTGCATTAATACATGTACTTTGCTTTCTCTAATGAAAATGCAATTTAAGTGGAATATGGGGATTGAAAGCAAGACTGAATTCTCACCATTTTAAAAATTACCTGTGAATGCGAAAATAAGATTGCGGAAATTACGTAAACCCAGTACATGTACATGTAGGAAGGAATTTCCATAGCTTTCCATTTGCACATGCATGATGAGAAGATCTCTTCGCAGCCAGTGAAGATCTCTTCACAGCCTACTCGTAAGCCAACCCAATAGCCTGCATTAGCCGCAATTAAAGATAGACACCCGCTGGTATTTAAGAAATGCTCAGGGCCGCATAATGGAACATTTTGTCTGTGGATGGACATCGTGGATGGATGGATGGACATCCCCAGGCTGGGAATTAGGAAGACAAAACAAACATGGCGTAGATGTTGTGATTGCTGCACAATGAGGCATTGAAAGATGAAATCCAGCCAGGATAAATGCAATTTAAATTGCACAGTGATTGGTGTTAAAAAGGTGTCTTGTACCCTGTGTGGATTGTCAGTTTGAAAATATTGTAGAGGGATTTATTTTTGTGTGAGATACTGAGATCAAAATACAGTTTGAGGCAGCTATTTAAAAATTGAAATCAACCAAATACAAGGCTTCTAGCCACTCTAGGGCCCTTTTCCAAACCTTGGCTTGGGCTTGGGCTTCGTCTCCAGCTATTCCTCAGTCCCACTGCTGATCTGAAGCCTTGAATATGTAAATAAATAAACAGGCTCTGTCTCTTGATTAAAACAAAAGACTTTGATGTACATGTAGCCAAAACCGCGTCCCAGATCTTGCCAAATCTGGGGACATAGAATTACGCGAAGCCGAAGCCCGAGCCCAAGCCAGGGTTTGGAAAAGGGCCTACATGTAGGTAAAGGGTTACTATCGGAGGCAGTAGGGTTGGGGACATTTTGACATTACCAACCCCACCACCCTGGTTTTCCTGGACCCAGATCTAAATAGAGGATAATTCTTCAACAGATTCCAGAGAAATGATCCCAATTTTCAGACCCACATGTATAAAAGTCATCACAATAAATTATTGTCATCTCTTGTCACATGAGCCACGGTTTTGGTTAAAAAAATTCCCCAGAAAAAAAAAGAACCCAGTGTGAACTCGCCTAATGACCCTAATGGTATTTAATGATACTTCCATGATGTGACATTTCAATGGAGGTAACCCGGCCTGCCCAGTGGATCAAGAACCAGGGCGTTTAGCCATGGGCCTTGAGATTCCTAGCATTCCCTGAGCCTAGGGATGCTGCGGCCATCAGGCATGTTGGCTATCCTGGTCCACGGATGAAACCGGTAACCTACAAACGTGTCAGCTGGTCAAACCATTCAGATAAACACTATCTGTTATATATGTATTAATTCATTGTTGATATACAAACCTTTTGGTGCGAGCACGTTTGCTCAAATATTTTCAACGTATAGAAGAAGAAATTGGAATTAGTGTACAATGATCATGATAAGAAAGCTAATTTTGAAATTATCACAATGTTACATGTACAATGTATGTTTATATGGGCTTCTAGTTTAAGATTTTTTTAAAATGATGCAAATTTCGGGGGGAAAAATGCTTACAGCCCCGCCTGCTTCGTCTCTTTTTTTTTGCCTTTTCGTCCGAGTAGTCCATAAAAATGCAAAGGTACAGAAAGGAAATACCTTCTAGTCAATAGGGTGTGCATAATTTATGGGTAGTACGGGAATTAGGGCTTATTTTCGAATAATTTAGTATTCAAATATTCAAAACTGTTTTGACCGAATATTTGAATATTCGATACTCGCCAATCAAGTTTTTCACTGCATGCCGCATCGGTAAAAAAAAAAAAATGCATGTAAAAGCACGCCAGTGTTTTACGTGTGGCGGTCGATATTATAGACCGTTCGATCGGCATTTTTTGGCATGCCCCTGTTGTTTCGAAGGTTTTACGGACAGGAACAATAAACCTCCGTCCACAAAAAGTAACGATTGGCAAAAATGCTGCATTTGACACTGCTAAGAAGCGCTGTAACTTTTTCTATTAAAATAGCATCAGAGTCGTATCTGTACGTGCATATATATATCTTTTCGAATATTCGAACCGGCAAAATGGTATTCGAATATTCGGTTGACAATCGAATATTAGAATATTCGGTATGTTCGGGACAGCCCTAACGGGAATCGGTACTCGATTGAAGAAAGCACGGGTACTCGGGTATGGGTACCCGTTAAAAAGAGCCAGACCAAAAAAATTTAAATCTCGGGAATTGCTCTTCATGTTGTTCGTAAAGCTTCGCACGTTAATACTACCACATCGGTGCAACCTTGCAGCAAGATGCAAGTGTGTAGAGTGAGCTCTACAGTGTAAATTGCATTTTTTTCCCCCAAGTATCCTAAACTTTAATCTGTTTTTGTTTGTTTCATGTACCCCAGTTTTCATTTTGAAAATCCCCACAAATGACATTCACAAACTTTCTTTTCCACTGTCTGAGAAATTACTGAGTAATATGTTCATTCGGTTACGGGTACATGTACTTGATTCCTTAATCTGGAACTGGTTCCTGACATGAGTGTTCGGGTACCCGGTTTGGATGCACAGCCCTACTAGTCAATTAATTTGATGTTTTAAATCGATTTGATAAAAAAGGGCCTTTACATGTACAGGTACCTCCATTGCTTGAAAAAAATGTGATGCTGCATGCTTGTTTGGAGTTTTTATTTTGCCTTATGTAACTTTTTCACATGAAAGCAACTGCAATTTTAAGCAACTGCCTTTAAAGGTAGTGTACATGATTGGTCATTGTTGCAGTTTTCAGAAATGGGTGGATTTGTGGGTTAGTATTTTATAGAAAATATCGTTCCACTGACCTGTTCAAAGTTTTGCATTGTTGCATGGCAAAAAAAACCGAGAGAAAAAATTTAGTTTTCAACTGTCGGGCGGATGATAGCCTTTAGTCAAGGCGCACATGGCGTGACGCGCCCCGAATGCCAGCATGTCTGGGGCGCGCCACTCGTCCGGGTAGCCATGTGCGCCTTGACTAAAGGCTACAGGGCAGTTTTCCCAACGATTTCCAGCTGGAAATTGTTGAAAAATGATGTAAATTGCCACTTTTCTTGACGACAGCACACCTGGTGCCATCATTTCACAGAATGATTGAGACTACTATATATTAACTGACAGTCTAGTAAGGTATTTCGTAATAATTTAGTAAAATAAATTGGAGGATTACCAGTCGTGTACACTACCTTTAATGTTAGTATACAACAATTGCTTTTGCTGTAATTTTCATCAATGGATTTGGGGGTTAGTATTTTATAGCATGCTAGCAAATATTGTAAAGCTGACCTATTTAAAGTTTTTTAGTGCATAGATGCTGGGAAAACAGATTATATATTTTTTTTGGTAGTAGTAGTAGTCTGGTTCCCTGACCATACATGTACTTTAGACAAAACGGAGCACTTTATAGAGTCAGGGAATTATCAGGTCAGGTCGGGTCAGGTCAGGGAACTAGAGTATTTCCAACGATTGCCGGCCGACAATCATTGGAAAACGATATAAATTTCCAATTTTCTTGAAAACGACAGCACACCAGGTGCCAATATTTCACAGGATGCTTGAGACTGCTATTTGGGTCATTCCACCAGGTTGGGACACAGTGTGTGACATTTATCCATATCTTTAAAAGTACTGTTACATTGGATTCAGTTATTTCACGTAACATCAGTCTTTGGGTGGGAAATATTTTAGAAAGTTTTAAAATCATGTAAATTATATTTTACCAAAATTATGATAACAAAAATGTGTTAGTTTGACATAACCAGTTTGACGTAACAGGACACGTGCATATTTCCATTTGTGTGTTTTTTCAACACTTTAAATATAAATATGGGAAATTCACAATGTGTACTAATTAAGAGATATACTATGCAACACAAGAACACCTTTTTATGGTAGTCAGTGTCCAAATATAGCAGAGACAGCACGTGAGAGTTTACGTAACATGGACACTCTGTCCACTGTTACGTCCACACATGCATGTTTTTATTGTTCTTGCTGTTTCTGAGCTATTTGGACACTGGCAACCATAACAAAAAGTGTTTTCTGGTAGCATTGAGTGTCTTTTAGTATAGAATACATGTATAGTAAGTTGCATAATTATTTATTTCATGAACAAAAATTTAGGCAGTCTGGACGTAACATTTAGTACTAACATGGTGTGACATAAAAATGCACATTTCCATTTTGTAACATTCTCAACATTTATATAAATAATTATGCAAACTCACTCTGTATACTAATTACAAAACACAAACTGCAACACAAAAAAACATTTGTTATGATATTCAATATCCAAATGCAGCACAACAGCAGAAATATATGTATGGTCATGGTCTAACATGGTGTCCATGTTACGTCTGCACCGATTTTTCAAATTCTTGCTATTTCTGCTATATTTGGACACTGACTGCCGTAAATAGGTGTTTCATTGTTGCATAGTGTGTCTTTTAAATATTGTACGTAATGAATTTCCCAAATTTATTTATTAAAGTGTTGAAAAAACACAAATTTTAATGTTGGACACGGTGTCCATGTTACGTCCATTTTACATTCAAAATAACACACTTTTTATCATATTTTTGTTAAAATATTACTTACATGATTGAAACTTTCTCAAATAATCTCACACCCAAAGACGGATGTCACATCAAATAACTGAATTAAATGTAATGATGGTTTGAATGATATGGTCATATAACACACTGTGTCCCAACCTGGTGGAATGACCCATTTACAAAATGTACTTACAGTCTAGTACAGTGTTTTGTAATAATTCAGTAGTTTCGTTTTTTGATATTTGTAAATTATGTTGTATACTACACGTACATACCTTTAGTGCAGGGGCTATTTTGTTTTATGTTGTAGGCAAACAAGATGATTATGATGAAGAATATCATAAATGGTGAACAGTTTCTTTTTAATTATTCCTAACAGTTCTGAATCCTCCAATTTCAATACATTTTTTCACACTCACCTATAGGGAGTAATATAAGGGGTTAATGGAATCTCTTGCTCATGTGTCTAATGTGCAGTCAGCATAAATCGTACGGAAATGTCTACGGTATTGGCAGTGCAATGTAGCGTTGTGTAAGTGCAGTGTAGTGTTGTAAATGCAGTCGGCATTTTAATAATGGGATAGAATGTCACAATGTTGTCAATGCTCGCACCCATTGAACTCCACTGAGTGACAGCATAGTGGGTATGCAGCTAGAAATGCCAGTTGGGTTTGCATGTTAATGCCAGTACGCACGTGGCAGCTTAGTATGTATTAGAGTGTACGTCATGGTAGCCACTGCAGCCATATACAATGTATGTACATGTAACACCATTTATATATTATTTTAGGGAACACGTATGTACAGGGGAATCAGGTTGGTGTAGTGGTACTTTCCTCGCCTTCCACCACTGTGAACCCCGGTTCGAATCCCGGCTTGGGCCAACATGTGGATTGGGTTTTCAGTCCCTACCTGATTCCGTGGGTTTTCTCCAGAATTATTCTCTGGGGTTTTCCTCCCGTGTCTAAAAAAAACTGTAACTTACTTCCTCATCTTCTATCATTGGACCCCACTGGAAATAAGTCGAAAGATTTTCGTGGGCTATCCCGGCTAAATGTACACGTGTGTACTGTATGTTTGTAAATATGTACAGGGTATGCAGTACTTTACTTGTACACATGCATGTCTAATAGGTAGTCACGTTGGGTGACCGGACATATACATGTACATTTACATGTATACATTGTATTACATGACCATTTACACATGTATGTTGGTTCTAACATACATGTACACATAGACTTTAATTTTACTTAACCCTAAACCCCCACAAAGTATTCTCTGAGCACCCAGCCAAATGCAACAGAATGCAACACAGCTGAAATAAGAACCCTGGCAAATGCAATGTTGCACTGTGCAGTGAATTAACTCATCTGTACCAGCCTTGTTGCTGGAGGCTTATACATACATTTAATACTAAATACAAAAGAATGCATCAGACCAGGAGACATGCCTTGACTGCTAAAAATGCAACAACTTTTTACCATTGGTGCATTCTGTTGCATTTAATTAGCAGGGTTAGGGTTAAAGATGCTGTTTTGTTACAAGTTACAAGTTGTTACATGAAGCTAGCCGCATACAACATTTGTTAAATGTGGCACCACCAAGTGAAATCAGACAGTTGGAAATTGTGAAAATTGATATCTCCATTCTATAATAAAATATACACTCAAAAATACAAAATGTAGGTATGCGACTTATGTTCGATTTCCCTTGCGGAAGCCACAATTTTTGTTGGGACACAGGATAGTTTGAGTTGGCCAACTACACAAGTAATTAAAAGAAGAAGAAAAAAAAACAAGGTTCAGTTTTGATTAAAGTGTCAGTGGAAAAAGTGTCTGAAGAAAAATTAGCAGTAAGATACATGTAGCCTCTTTAAGAGGTAACAGTTGTGATATGATGAAATAATGTTGCAAATTACACTTTTGTGAAGTTCAGGCACTAAATAAGGACAGGCTGTATATTTGTATATTTAATTGACGGAGTAACAACAGTATTATCATTGGGATGCAAACAGTTGCAAGTGCACTTTTACAATGTATAAAAAATACATTCACATGTACTCCAATTAAGCAAAGTGCCGTTTGTAAAATGTATCGTGTGCAACATCTTCACAAATTGACCAATGAAGTACTGATTTGTGTTCATGTATATTGTACATGTATAGTACCCCTTAAAATTACATTGGACAGTGCCCTAATTTAGTTAAGAATATTATTTTTGTTAATACGTAAACATTACAACCTACATGTACATGTACATGTACATGTACATGTATCAACCTTTAATTATGAAAATGTATTGAAAAATGTACATGGATGTGGGTTATTCCACCAGGTTGGGACACAGTGTGTTATATGACCATATCATTAAAACCATCATTACATTTAATTCAGTTATTTCATGTGACATCCATCTTTGGGTGTGAGATTATTTGAGAAAGTTTTCAATCATGTACCTGTAAGTTATATTTTAACAAAAATATGATATGCATGTGTGGACGTAACAGTGGACAGTGTCCATGTTCAGCCACACTCACATACATGTAGTACACATGGTGAATTTCCATATTTATATTTAAAGTGTTGAAAAAACACAAAAATGGAAATATGGATGTGTCCATGTTACGGCAAACTGGTTTCGTCAAACTGACACATTTTGTTATCGTATTTTTGGTAAAATATAATTTACATGATTTAAAACTTTCTAAAAATATTGCTTACCCAAAGACTGATGTTACATGAAATAACTGAATCAAATGTAATAGTACTTTTAAAGATATGGATAAATGTCACACACTGTGTCCCAACCTGGTGGAATGACCCGCGTATAAGAGTTAAGAAATGAAATTAAATTCCTACTGCTGCGGTTTTACAGAGAATTTTGCCAATTTGAATGAGGGATAACAAAATGCACCGTTATGAACAAAAAGAAGTTTGGGAAGCCTCAGAAATCTAGGGAACCAGAAACACAAAATGGTTCTCTTCATATGCCTGACTTTTTCGTGGTCACTTGGTTTTAATAGGGATATGTGTACAAATGTTTGTTATTTTAACCTTTCGGAGAATGGGTCATCTGAACAGCACGTCATTGTACATGTAGCCGTGAGGGACTTACAATGTACATATGTACATGTGTGTGTTCTTGGCTTCCCTCTCCCTGTGACGTGATCAATGAATGAGTGGAGTGCTCGCGTGCGAGGCTTGGATCAATGCCAAGAATCTTGCCGGCTTTGATTTCCGATAGCTTCTCACAACACATTTGTCATGCATGCACCTTCACTGTCCATAAACTTTACAAAACGCACGTTTCCATTTTGTTGATGAGTTTTGTTTTTTCAGTGCCTTTGTAGTTTTACTCAAAATATGATTTTGTGATTTGCACATCGTGCAATCTTGCTGGAGTTTTCGTTTTTGGTGAAATTTTGTTCGGACAATGTTAAATCTTATTGTTTGTACTACGACTTAATACTACTTAGGGCTTACATAACACTTTATGCAAATATCTCAAAGCGCTTTGCGATTATTACCCCTGGTCATCAGGCCATGAGATCAGTTATGCAGCAGGTTGAGATCAGTGCAATGCGTTCTCTACCCCAGGGGTAGATTTTTCAGGTAAAAATCTACTACATGTAGACGGCTGGGCTAGTACTTAGTAGCACAAAAATGTTACCAGACCAGAAGGTACATGTATTTCACGAGACCAATGGTAAAAATAAGAATGATGTTTTGAATGAGTGTGCTGTTTTGATTTTTTTCCCTTTGCCGACCTTGTTGGGAGAGGGGTTAGAAATGCTGTTTTGATTGAAACTCCCTGCCTCAAAACTAAAAATGGCCATTCCAGAAATTATGGGGCTTTTCAGTTTACCATACATGTACATTGTATTTAGAAAGAAAATGGACTTTAGCATTTCATGCAGTGTATGAAAAAAATCACTAGACCACCGGACTAGTTCAGTCAAGAGTTCACTAGACCAACGCTCAAATCACTAGACTCGGTCCAACGGTCCAGTGGATATTTTGATCCCTGTACCCTCAAAAGGCACCCATTTATACTACTGGGTGGAGAGAGGCAATTAGCATCTTCCATAAGCACACAAGCACCATACTCCCTCCGCTGAGTGAAAACTCACCTGTGCCATGGTACCATGAGTCCAATACTGTAACATTAGACCACAGTATTCTTGTGACCCTTGGAAAAAATTCCTAAGACCAAGATCTTAAAGTTCACACAAATTAAAATTTGTTCTCAAAGATATTTTGTGCAAATATCAGTGCTTCTAAACCGTAAGCATACATGTAGGGTAATTCCCTTTTGGACTTGAGATAAGGATTGAGTGTTCTTATCTACAATGTACTCAATGTTCATGCTATTTCCTGACATACATGTACATGTACATGTATTGTACGCGAGTGCTAGGGCTGTCAGTCAAAGTATTCACTAAAAACATGTACCGGTAGTTTGAGCACAAGTGCATGTACAGTACAAAAAGGAAGTCTGAATTTGACTTAGTGTAGCAGCAATTGTACGTTTGTACAAAATGTACATGTACGTTATATTTGTTTACAGACTGGCTACTAAGCAGAAACACAAACATTTAGAAAAAATCCACCCTGGGAAAAGAAAACAAAAATCCTTAATTTTGATGCACAAATCAGCGGTGACAGTGAAGCTTTCCCCTTGTGTGACATCATTTCTGAGCGCATGAATATGTAAATTAACATTAGTATAAAATCCAAGAGATTATGCCGCCGGGCATAAACGCCTTAAAAATGACAAACCAAAGGTTGAATGTGATAGTAAAATGAATGTGTATGTGTATGGTGTGGGATTAAGTATTTAAAAAATTCCATTTCATGTGACCTTGATGTAGACCTGTGTATGCGAACTGGTATATTAAACCCTAACAGTCCTGCATGAATCCTCCAATTTCAATACGATTTTTCACACCACCTGGGGAGTAGGGGTTAATTAATACACTAGAGGTGTGCAGTACGGGAATCAGGTACCCGATTGGAAAAAAAATACGGGTACAGGGGTTAACCCGTTAACCCCTTCCCACCAGGATGATGCCATTTGCCGCTGTTTGTGCAGTTTCAATCCATTGTTGGATTATTGTTTATGTTACGCTTGACTGCACAAACACATTGTAGCGGTTCGCCAGAACCGCCGCGACACCCCGACGTCTCCCGTAAAAAAACTTACTCAAGGGGTTAAAGAAAACCAATCCAAAAATTTAATCTCGGAAATTGCTGTTCACATTGTTCGTAAAGGTCCGCACGTTAATACCACCACATCGGTCCTGTAGCTTTACGGTGTAAATTGCATTTTCGCAAACGCCTAAATGTTCAACTGTTTTGTTTTTCCCATGTACCCTGAAAATTCCCACAAATGACATTCAAAAACTTTCCTTTTTTATTGTCTGAGAAATTACTGAGTAATATGTTAATTCGGTTACGGGTACTCGATTCCATAATCTGGAACCGGTTCCTGACATTAGCAGTCGGGGACCCGGTTCAAACGCACAGCCCTAAGATACACGTAAGATCATCGCAAAAATGTGTTCATCTGATTCAGCAGACAACGTGTTTGTCATATTTGTGGAGATTTCAAAAGCGAATTTGACATTTGAATTGAATTGAATTGAATTGAATTGAATTGAATTGAATTGAAAATGGTTTATTAAAAAGAATCAATCTCGCAGCCACAGGCTGAATTGCATGATTTTTACAAACATTAAAACCACGATTAACATTAAAATTCACACCAATAGAGACACACAAATTACCAACACCAAAAGCACCAAAATATTAAGACAAGACTAAATTAATTTTAAAAAAAGAAAAAAAAGAATATAAAATCCAAAAAAAGCAAGGAAAACAAACAAAAAACACAAAACACATTTGATATAACATTTGAATTGAAATGGCACTTACACATGAACTTTTTAGTAATTAGCAGATGATTATTGTATGTAAATGTTCATTATGGATACATGTAGGCATGACAGGTGCAAGCACATAATTAATGCTAATTGCACGTTCACATGTATCCCCCCTTCCCAAAGGATTTCCATTTCTATATTACATGTATGCTCTTTAGATTTAAATAGACTGGTATTTTACATTTCACTGTGTAGCATTCCCTTGCTCTGTGTATAAGTGCTTGGGCCGTCAATTTTGCATGCACGTGCAGTTGGTGACTTCATTTTCCTGTGAGGACAATGACTCCTCTAGTCTTGACCACTGGCCATCGACCCTTTTCCTGCTTGAATGGGAAACCACTCATGAATGGCTTGCCTTGACACAAGAATTTGAAGATTCACGTCATTTTCGTCCGTCATAGGCTTGTTCAACTGTTTTTTGTTTTCCTGCTAAATTTAGAGATTTTAGAAACGATTCCGTCAGGGCTTTAGAATTTCTTAGCATTTTAATCCAATAAGTTACATGTACGTAAGTGATGTCTTGAGAAAGAAAAGATTTGTACTGGACATACATGTAAATGCAGTTGGCATGCAAGTAATGATTTCTGAAAATACATGCACTGGTGCATTATTGTATGAGTACATGTATGTGCTATCATTGTAATTGCTCTGAAGAGAATTATGCTTGCAAGATGTTTATAGTGCTTGATATTTTACAGAAAATGTAAGAAAATACTTGTGTACTGAGCATAATTCTTGTTGCACCTATTGGTCCAGAGCATGTCATATGACCATCTTATAAATCCATAACCATCCTAAATCTGCCAAAATCCAACACCATGTTGTGTTGTATTTGGATGGGTTCATGAATGCAGAGTTTTTGGCACCATTACTTTACATGGAGCTAAGATGCCCCAATTTGGGGCTAAGTACAAAGAATGTGCCACAGGTTTACTATACATGTACAGTGTTGGACAGGTTCAGGAGACTTCCCAGTTAAAGTGCCATAGGGGTTAGGGTTAATTAAATTAAGCTTTAAATTGGGAAAAAAAAATATAAAAAATTGTGTTGCGCTTAAATGGGAAAAATCAGGAGGAAGGGTCGGTCTGTCAATGTTTTTTTTTCCATCCATGAAAACAATACTACATGTACATGTCGTGTAACTTGGAAGTCAGGAGGCAAAAAGTAAGCTTATTTAAAAGTGAAATGGCAAAATGCATGATCGTGCCGCCGTAGCTGTATCTAAAGACAATGATTTTAATTAAACTTGTTCATTTTGTGCAAAAAAAGTGATGTTTAGAAAATTTCTTTAAAAACAAAACAAAAAAAACAAAACAAAAAGAACAGCCTGACTTTGTGTGACTTTTAGGGTCTGTCGCGGAGGGCAACACCACTATTTTTTTGTTGGCCTTAGAACAGAGATATTTTATTCATTTTTTTTCTCTTTTGCCCTTTCCCGACGTAATGTACATGTATGAAGCACTGTACCATATTCGGTGCTTTCCCAGAACCTATGTGAAAAAATTCACAGGTTTAACCTTTGTTTAATTCTGGTTTATGCTTGAATATTTTCTTCAGTCATAAGCATCCAGGGCCTGTTCGCATTATTCTGCTAACAGTAAACAAGGAATCCCTGCTAACTACTGCAGAAAATTATATTCTGTGTGAACAGCGTATTTCACAGGATATCAAGGAATTTTGCCTTGCGCGCATTTAAAAAGAAAACCAAACATTTTGGTAATGAAACTAAGGATTTCTCAAAAGCGCATATCGCACTGTACATGTAGCTCGAAAGCCTGAAGAAACCTGTAGGAAGAAGATGAAGAAATGTTCAGTTTTAGAAGTGGGAGGAAAACCCCAGAATGATATTCAAGGGGAAACCCACAGAATCAGGCAGGGACTGAAAACCCAATCCACATGTCAGCCCTGGTGGGATTCGAACCTGGGTCACAGCGGTGGAAGGTGAGGAAAGGACCACTAGTCCAACCCGACTCCCCATGTGTACATACTGTACCATAACTGAAGCAGTTTGTTTGGTAAAATGTATGGAGACTGTTAACTTTACAAAATTAAGTCCAGTGCGGACAGCCGGTAAACAGTTTATCCTTCCGCAGCTTTTACAGGGCCAACCGTGTAGCGGCCCTTACAAAAATCTCCCATGGCGTTTTCCCATGGCGATTTCCCATGGGATATCGCCATGGGATCCCATTGGAAATCGCCATGGGGTTCATCATAGGGTTTTGGACATGGTGTTTCGCCATGGGAAATTTTTCCCCATGTGCCCCATGGTGTTTTCCCCCATGTGCCCCATGGTGTTTTCCCCCCATGTGCCCCATGGTGTTTTCCCCCCATGTGCCCCATGGTGTTTTCCCCCCATGTGCCCCATGGTGTTTTCCCCCCATGGTGTTTTCCCCATGTGCCCCATGGTGTTTTCCCCATGTGCCCCATGGTGTTTTCCCCATGTGCCCCATGGTGTTTTCCCCATGTGCCCCATGGTGTTTTCCCCATGTGCCCCATGGTGTTTCCCCCACGTGCCCCATGGTGTTTTCCCCACGTGCCCCATGGTGTTTTCCCCATGTGCCCCATGGTGTTTCCCCCACGTGCCCCATGGTGTTTCCCCCACGTGCCCATGGTGTTTTCCCCACGTGCCCATGGTGTTTTCCCCACGTGCCCCATGGTGTTTTCCCCACGTGCCCATGGTGTTTTCCCCACGTGCCCCATGGTGTTTTCCCCATGTGCCCCATGGTGTTTTCCCCACGTGCCCATGGTGTTTTCCCCACGTGCCCATGGTGTTTTCCCCACGTGCCCATGGTGTTTTCCCCACGTGCCCCATGGTGTTTTCCCCACGTGCCCATGGTGTTTTCCCCACGTGCCCCATGGTGTTTTCCCCACGTGCCCCATGGTGTTTTCCCCACGTGCCCAATGGTGTTTTCCCCACAAACTCAGCGATGCCATGGGACATTTTTGTAAGGGGGAAAAGTTACTTGGCCAGTTTTACGTCGCTGAAAGTCCAGTGTGGACAGCCATTGTAATGTACGTGAAACGTTAATTTTGATCACTGCAAATTTTACGTGGCCAAAGGACTTTCCGCGAGCCGTGCAATCCAAGTGCGGACATATGAAAGAATAACCACAGTGGAATGTTAACAATCACGCACGGTAACTTTTGACAATAGTTAGTCCAATGCGAACGTGGCTTATGGGTACTGTGCTTATGGGGTTAGTGTAGAATTTCTTTGCTAGCTTGGTTAGTACAGAATTACAGGCAGTTAGCACAGGATCCGGCATGACATTGATTTTGTTGATTTCTATTTTCTTGTAAAGGTGATCTGATGTACTTGTACATTATGACGATGGAGGGAACGTCGCACCATGTGACTGCATCAACGAGAGGATTCTATATCAACCAGTAAGTTCTGTCGCAGGTCGTGACCTCTGACCTTCCGAAATGGGGTTCTACCAGAGTTGTCAATCGAGTCATCACAAGTCACTTCACAATTCTGGTCTCAGGCCATGTAACAAGCTATTCAAACACACTATAATATAACCAAAGCATTCCTTTGTCATTGTTCAATGTTCATCCCATATAGCTTGTGAGCTGACTTTTGATCTGACTTGTGATCTGCCCTGTGATCTGCCCTGTGATCTGCCCTTTGATCTGATTTGTGACTGACTCGATTACAACTCTGCGTTCTACAAAATAAACAAACCCACTAGCATCAGAGCTGAAAGGCTTTCTCCTTCAAAATTCATTAAACGGCGTTAAAGGACCACAATGGAAATAAGCTGCTTGCAACTTTTTTGTGTTATCCTCGACAACCCCTCGGATAAAATATTGTATTATGTGTTTTCAGTTTGTTTTTTTCTTTCAGTTTAATAGAATTTTGATGTCCATTGTATTTGTCTTCTAAATATCCGTGGAGATTGTTAAATATAAACCAAAGATATGATACCAGGCTTCAAGTTAATCAGCGGCCACAACGGCCATGTCGTGGCACCTCTCACTGGCTTAAGTACCCCTAGAAAATGCCCCCTTTTCACAGCCAGAATGACCGTTCCTTGTTATTCCCATTGTGCCCTTTTTTAAGCGCGCACTATTTTGCAGTGAGCAAAGTTTTTGAAAATTAAAGTATCACAACATGTGAGAGTTCCGTAAAGTCACAGTTCCACTTGTGCACAAAAAGGGTCGGTACCACATCGTGTCACACAAACTATGAACTATTGTGTCAGCTCTACCATTGCTGTGTATCATACTTTTAGGTTTACACAAATTAGTTGCATATGTCCTGAGCCAACATGGCTTCCAAATTCTAACCACAAGACCACAGTTCGCCTGCTTATTTGTTAAATACACAGTACATTGTATGTACCTTCAAGAACAGTTTTGTTAATACCAGGCTTTTTAAGTATTCCTACTTTTCCTACATGTACATGTACACTGCCAAAAATGATTTTCTTAATTTCTTAATATAAGAAAATATTTCTTATTTCAAAAAAAATGTTCTTGTCTCACTCCCTAGAAAACTTTTCTAGGGAGTGAGACAAGAAAAGTTGTCTTGAAATAAGATAATTTTCTCATTTTTAGAAAACCATTTTTGGCAGTGTACCTTTGTCCCGCATCTCCGAAAAATGAAATCTCATTGAATATTTTTCATAACGGACACTGTCATATGACAATCACACAATGAAGGGCTTGGGTGCAAGAGTACTGCAACTTTACTTCCGAGAGCTTAGTTGAGGATGGAGCACAAGTGTTGTGAATACAGAATAATATGCCAAATGAGGCTTGTGATGCTGTGGACATGAATGAGTTATTGATCAACAAAAAACGACTCCCGAAAGGCCACCAAACTCCTACTTTTACAGTATGAAGAATGCACCAGAGAGCTGTGCTTTGTTTCATCTATAAAGAGGTCATTTTTTTCTAAATGTTTTCCCTGTTTCCCTTCTTTTTCCTTGCACCTTCCCTTCTGCCTTCATTTACCTTTATCTTTCTTTCTTCTCCTCTGCCCCTTCTAGGGGTGTGCATTTACGGGTATTAAATGAACCGGGTACCCGACTAAAAGAAATACGGGTACCCGGGTACCCGTTAAAGAAACCCAACCCAAAACTTCCAATCCCGGAAGTTGTAATAATATCTTTCTCTGAATTCAGACAAAATTCTGAAAATCTCCAGTCATGCCTGCATCCAGTAAACATGATCACTTCTCCACCTTTGCACGTGCCGGCACGCGCATGCACTGGCATCATCACAAAAGACTTGTCCGGAAGCTTATACAGTTGTATTTATTGTGGATTGAGGCATGCTATTATGTCTCGTCGAGGCTCTTACCCATACCCAGACTGCAAAAACCACGACCAGTAAATTCCCTTTATTGTCAACTTTCGTGAGCGTCATAAACGTGAAATCTGTGCTGTTTTCCCACATACATGTAGTCCAGTTTTAATTTTGAAAATTCCCGACAAATACATGTAACTTTCAGAACCTTTCTTTTTTCATTGTCTGGGAAGTGGGTCATTCCACCAGGTTGGGACACAGTGTGTATATGACCATATCATTAAAACCATCATTACATTTAATTCAGTTATTTCATGTGACATCCGTCTTTGGGTGTGAGATTATTTGAGAAAGTTTCAATCATGTAAGTTATATTTTTACAAAAATATGATAAAAAGTGTGTTTTTTTGTATGTAAAATAGACGTAACATGGACACCGTGTCCAACATTTAAATTTTTGTGGTTTTTTAACACTTTAATAAATAAATATGGAAAATTTATTATGTACAATAATTAAAAGACACACTATGCAACAATGAAACACCTTTTTACGGCAGTCAGTGTCCAAACATAGCACAAATAGCAAGAATTTGAAGAATCGGTGCAGACGTAACATGGACACCATGTTAGACCATGACCATACATATATTTCTGCTGTTGTGCTGCATTTGGATATTGAATATCATAACAATTGTTTTTTGTGTTGCAGTTTGTGTTTTGTAATTAGTATACAGAGTGAGTTTGCATAATTATTTATATAAATGTTGAAAATGTTACAAAATGGAAATGTGCATTTTCATGTCACACCATGTTAGTACTAATTGTTACGTCCAGACTGCCTTAATTTTTCGTCATTAAATAAATAATTATGCAACTTACTATATGTACTAACTAAAAGACACCCAATGCTACCAGAAAACACTTTTTGTTATGGTTGCCAGTGTCCAAATAGCTCAGAAACAGCAAGAACAATAAAAACATGCATGTGTGGACGTAACAGTGGACACAGTGTCCATGTTACGTCCACTCTCACGTCTGTTTTTGCTGTCTCTGCTATATTTGGACACTGACTACCATAAAGAAAGTGTTCTTGTGTTGCATAGTATATCTTTTAATTAGTACACATGGTGAATTTCCCATATTTATATTTAAAGTGTTGAAAAAACACAAAAACAGAAAAATTGACGTGTCCTGTTACGTCAAACTGGTTATGTCAAACTGAAGCATGTTTTTAATCATATTTTTGGTAAAATATAATTTACATGATTTAAAACTTTCAAAAATATTTCCCACCCAAAGACTGATGTTACATGAAATAACTGAATCAAATGTAATAGTACTTTTAAAGATATGGATAAATGTCACACACTGTGTCCCAACCTGGTGGAATGACCCAAGTAACTATGCGATAATGTAAAGTTGTACAGGTACTCGATTCCATAATCTGGAACCGGTTCCTGACATGAACAGTCGGGTACTCGGGTACCCGGTTCTAATGCACACCCCTAGCCCTTTCATATTTACTTTTTCCTCACCCCTCCTTGTTCCTCGAGTTCCCACAACTTTTCCCTCTTTTCTTCTTTCTAGCTCCTATGTTTTGTTTTTCCCTTCCCATTTTTTTTCTCAGTGATTTTCGTTTCTTTCTTCTTGTCTTGTCCAGATCCTCCATTTCTTTCCCTCTCCCTCCCTCTTCCCCTTCCCCCCCTCTTCCCCTTCCCCAAGGTATCCCTTCAATGTGACCTATTTTGTGTACTTTTTGTGGGTATAGCTGCATTTTATGTATTAATTTTTACATTTTTTATTTTATCTTATTGGTGTTTTATCTTTTGTATGCTGTTTATATTTTAATATTTTAATGTATTTTTAGGAGTGCAAACCGAGGGATAGAGTTTCATGCTGGCATGACGAATAAAAATATTGAATTGAATTGAATTGAATTGAATTGAATTGAAGCTTTGCCGAACCAAGCTGAAGAGCAAAATCTATCAATTCGCCAAAAGGCTGCTAAGTCTATTAAGATGTGAAGCCATTGCATAACTAGGTACTGTTTCCTGTAAAAATACCAAATCCAGTGAGATCGATGAGACTGTCTGGGTTGTTTTTGTATTGGCCTACATGTAGTTCTCTCATACACTGTATGGAATCTTCACCTAATATTTTGTTCTGCACTGTCGCAGGTCAACCCAGGAAGTGTTCAACCCGAAGCCTGCTGATCAGAAGCACAGCTCCCACTCCCTCATTGAGCTGCTCAGTAAAGTCAGTCCAATCTTCAAGAAGAACTTTGCGCAGATGCTCAAGAAGAGGTAGGGATTGCGGGGGGATAAAGAACTTTGTCAAATTCAGCCCAGCCCAGCCCAGCCCAGCCCAGCCCAGCCCAGCCCAGCCCATTTTCGACTGGCCCCACTTTTGGCTCCAGGCTTTAGGCCACCAAAAAGTCCTTGTCCATAATGTAGTATACTTTCCAACTATGTGTAATAAAAGAAAGGGCAGAAGAATTCATTTAAATAAAACGAAAACATACATCAAGCAATGCAAAACAAAAAATTAAACATTGGAGATTGTTACAAAATTGTCTGCAAGTGGTATTAATAAGCCAGTTCGGTATCTCAAAGGTCAATGGTTATTCAGGATGAAATTGCTGATGTAATTTCATGCCATGTTACGCGAACGCCCAGTCAGATTGAATTTAACACGTGTGCGTTGTGCAACGACCTTTTGCGTTCACAGGCGCGTGTTGGGTCACGCGGATCATTCAGGATAAAATGTCATTGTGCACATGTGCAGTTGAAATACCGAACTGGCTTATTGTGGTAACTGTTTTTATTTAGGTACCAGCATTAACACTCAGTTGAGGATCAGTTATCCATTGACCAACACTGGATTCAGGGCAAGCATATAGTATATAAATATTTACTGCTTCAAGTGGTGTAGTAAAACTAGCCTCCCGAGATGATCCATGGATCATTCAATTTTCCCGAGGCGAAGCGGAGGGAAAATAGAATGCTCCATTAATCACCGAGGAAAGCTAGTTTTACCACACCACGAGATAAAGCAGTAAATATTTGTTTTATAACACCTCACCCACAGATTCTGCTTGATTTAAAAATGTTAACATTATTTAAATCTAAATACAGTTAAAATGGACTTCTATTTCAATAAAAAAATAAGTGGAAAATGTATTTGCTCTTTTCTTTTTGAACCCTGTAGCGCTGGCACTTTGGAACAATATGCGCTATGCGCAACGCTCAACACGCACACCCCTATGCATCCGCACACCGAGACGTACTTCCCCAATACGTCCGAGGACAATGCTTTGTGTTTCCTATTGTTCCTTTAATATAACCAACCCCCATAGACTAAGCACGTATCCTTACGTTCGAGGACCGATTCCAACAAAAGACTCTACGTTCGAGGACTGAAAGGTTTCTTTGTGTTCCCCTCCTCTTGTCCACGTACACAAATACCGCGCCATGTGTATAGTTCTTTGGTTGCTAATGGTATAGTACTTTTGGCCGTGCACAGGAAGATAGCAAAAATAGAAAATGCCATGTGACTCGCTCTCGGCCAATCAAGACACAGAATCTGTGGATGGGGTGTTATAATCAACAATATACAATATAATGAACACCCGGCATCATTTTAACCCTAACTCTCTAGGTTTTGTGAAAAATCGTATTGAAATTGGAGCTTTCATTACTGTTAGGGTTGATAAACCATTTAGTCAGCACCAGCATGTGTTCTATTTAATTTTATTTGTTGGAAGTTTCTTTGTTAGAAATGGGTAATATAGAATTTCAAACAAATACCCATATTTCCAGTACAATCGTCCATGTATCTTTCATCCTTACTCAGAGCCCAGCGGCATCCCTTTGAGCGAGTGCCTACACCGTTCCAAGTATTTTCCTGGATGGCCCCTCAGATGGAACACACCATTGACTCGATAAGGGCTGAGGACGGTAAGGATTGATTCCTTTTATTCTCTACTGTTCCTCCCGATGACAGTCTGAGCATACTGACTGAAAGGTTGAGTTCCTTGGGGCCATCCATTTTTTTCATTTTCACAAGCGTACAAATTGTACCCTGGTGGAAGGGCGTAAGGGGCCATGTACACTTTAAATTTGTTTTATTTTTAATGATAAGACCTAACTCCATGATAATATTCTTCCTGCAAAATAGCAGCTTGCATAGAGTACCGAAGTCTGACGTTAGTTGCCGCGGCAATGGTTCCAAACACATGCAGTTTAGAATTTATTCTGGTTTCAAACATTGCATTGATTGACGTCATCACTTCGGTTCTCTATAGTTCTAATTCCTGCCGCTGTCCGCTTCATGCACAAATACACCCCACGGGGAGAGTTGGGGGTCCATATTTGAACGCATTGCATATAAGCGCTCAAAAGTGGAAAAGTGCTCTCTTGTTTCCACACAGTTTCTTGCGCAAGCACTAGCGTGAGACTAGCGCAGTAGCAGAGACCGAAATGGCGATGACCAACGGTGTGCCTGAAAGTCTAGGACAATGTTTATGCGTTGCCTTAAACACCTTGAAGACCAAACAGAGAAATCATCATTTTTTTTCCTTTTCAGTTAGTACTCTCTGGGAGTGAGGGGGGGGGGGGGGGGGGGGAGGGAAGTGGGCCAGAAAAAGAAGCACTCTTTGTACACTCGTGAAAATGATGACACAAATGGATGACCCCTAACTCGGGTAGTTTTCAGTACCATGCTTCTCTTTTCAAGTTAGGCCCGAAATCCATTCTCGGCCGGTATGTATACCGATCCTCGATAGCCAAACCGGTTCATTTTAATCCTCCCAAAACGAGTTGGATACTGGCCCAGCCTCTACTAGAAGGCTGGCCCGGTTTGTGAGTCTATAGAGTACCGAAGTCTGACGTCAGTTGCCGCGGCAATGGTTCCAAACACATGCAGTTTAGAATGTATTCTGGTTCCAAACATTGCATTGATTGACGTCATCACTTCGGTACTCTATTGTGTCCAGTTTTTGGGCTGGCAAACTACTCCTACATGCAGACAATGGGGTGACTTTAATCCAGTAATAATCCTCTACAGGTTAATGAATGCCTTAAATGCTCACTCAGTTTCAAAGAGTTTGCCACCAAACAAATTTGGCCGCTTAGTATTCACACTTCAGTGATCATCTACACATACATGTATAGTGCCCTGGGTATCCTGTTCTGATACACTCAGTAATTCGCACACAATAGTCAGTCAAAAAGCTTTCCTCTGCCAATAAACACTCTGGAGGGCCAGGCAGCAGCAGACTTGCCAAGCTTGACCGCAAGTCTGTTCATTATAGTGGCTTTGAAATGCCGACGAGCAAGTGGACTTGTACCGGCCCGGGAGGGGTATAATATCGGCCCAGGTTGAAACCGGTTTGATATCGGGCCCCGGTATACATACCGGGGCCCCAGTGTACATACCGGCCGAGAATGGATTTAGGGCCTTAGTCAATTCACATGGTATATCCACAAACTTCTTTCAGTCTCTGCTTTTTCACTGTGAATGTGCTTAAAGTTTGTTTCTATTGGTTATACAATTTCATAAGAGTGGGAAATCTGAGGTCATGTAGTAGGGTGGGACGCTGTATTACCGCGGTACTTATCAGGGTGATATCACGTTTCCCGATCGGAATAGAGATTGCTCACTAACCTTCCCGAATTGTCCTGTCTTTTGTGTTGTATAACTCTTGCTTTTTTTAAACTGACATAAAAAATCCGACGGTGGTTTGGTTTATTCCCATGCGATGCCTGTGAAAATAGACATGCTCGTCATTGCTCGTCATTGCTCGGCGGAGTACAGACTCTGTATTATCGCGGTATGTGGGAAGTGTTTTTTACAATGATTTCAACTTTTTTATTCATGGTTAATGTTTGACCAAAACATCCCCTGAATAAAGTCTGATATTTTCCCTGTAAAGTTCAAGTTGATTAAAGACGATTAGGCCCTGCAAGATGATTTCTTAACACCCTGTCCTCCCTCGAAGGCGACAAAATTCACTGAGACAAGTCTACTGATTGATGATTGGGGGCGCCATTCACTTTACACGGTGCGTCGTTATATTTGTTTTACCGCACTGTCCTTATTTTGATCCCGTAAATGTTTCTACAATTTCGCGGTGGAAATATCGTCCTTCGACGTCATTTTGCATTTGCAGCTGTAGAATGGAAACCAGACAATGGAACTTCCATGGACAGAGCACCATTAACGATTCATGTTAAAATATAGACAGTACCTTTTAGCAGACACGGTGAGGCAAAATGTACAAGTTTTGGAAAACGTGAATATTTATTAAAAATCGTTAAAAGTCCCGACACAACATTTTTTAATCGTCATTTTTTTACACAAATCAGCAGAAAGTCCTTAATGCTTGATGAATTGGATATAAAATTGCCAGTCGAAGGAGTTTTGGCAACGAAAAAAAAAGGAATTTCCGATGCCGCGATAATAGAGTTGCCGCGATAATAGGGAGTCCGACTATACATATTAAACCCCTTGCCTCCGGCTGTTATTGATGGGGTGCTGGTATGCCAAGAACGGGCTGTGCTGCCAAGCATAAATGCAAACAATAGGCACCACACTATAGGTCCTATTCATCGCACTTGGATCCCCCTCCCCCCTTCCCTTTCGTGTGAATGAAAGCTTTGTTTGTGAAAAAGCTCCATCTATTCATTACACTCCCATTCAAGAACAATAAAGTTGAAACATGAATGGATTGAGTACATGCAGGAATGTGCCTATAGACACCAACCAGCTAGGTGTCTTTTTCAAACTGCGTCTATAGCCGTGATCGCTTTTCAAGATCAGATCTATGATAAACATAATAACCTAAGACAAATTGTTCGTCAAACAATCCACAAGGGAAACTGACTAGGTAAATTTGAATACATTTTCAAAGTGAACAAAGAAACTGGCAGGAGCGGGATTCGAACCTGCGACCTCCGGGTTACCGTACCGGCGCTCTACCAACTGAGCTATCTTGCCCTATGTTGGCGGTCTCCCAAATTGTCAGTATCTTTGTTCGGGTGTGCGCTAGTCAAAAGTCATAATGTGTTAAAATCAACAATCGGTTTGCTCTCTTTTTATAACTAGACTCGGCATCAAGACAAAAAAAAACTAAACAAAAACTAGAAATAACACTGGATGTTCTCATTACCAAGTTCAGGATGTTGATAATTATGTTGTAACCCAGATATTATATTTTCCACCTTTTCTCTTGGGCTATCCAACACACCACCTTAATCATTGCAAAATCATTCAGGGCTGAGATTTCTCAGGATTTTTGGTGAGACATATTTCCCTAATTTCCAGAAGAGTTTTGGGTGCTTAAATTGTTCTTATCACTTCAAACTGGACCACTGTATCCTGAACAGTCTTCTTTTCATTCTGAGGACTGTTTTTTTGCAATTTTTTTTACCGTATCTTTAGGCAGAAAATGCAGTTTTCTCATGCATTTTTCAAGAACGCCAGACAAATTAAATGCATCCAAATGTTTTGTGGATTTTTTATTTTCCTCAAATCTCAACCCCGATAAGCTTTTAATTCTAACAAATTAAGTTGTTCATGAGTCGGGACAAGCTCAAGTTTAATTTTTAATTTGTATCAGTGGAAGTTTGAAAGCAATGGGTTTCAATAGTCTTTGAAGGAATTAAGAATATAAATCCTGTCTTTCTCACTAGCGTACACCTCCAGACTTGGCTATGAAGAGCATATACCAGGGCAGGTAAGTGCCATTAATTATGCATTATGTCTACTAGTGTATCGGATTTATCAAGCCCAAGGCCACACACTATGCTAGTAATCTGTTAACATTTTAGAAAGTGCGATGTCTCCTGCAGTGCTGTCGGTGGCACTTACGTCCTTGAACATACATGATGTACATACATTAGTCACGATCAGATACACACAATAGTGGCTAAAAATAGACACGACTCGCAAGTGATCTTTTTAGTGAGTCTTTATTTCAGCTCTGAGGTTTTGTTACACGACAAAAAGAGAAAAGTTTCAAGTCGAAAATAATTACCACCGTGCTGTTAAAAATGTGTAGATTATCAAAGTGAACAAAGAAAAATGGCAGGAGCTAGATTTGAACCTCCGGAATACCGTACTGGCGCTCTACCAACTGAGCTATCTTGCGGTCTCCCAAATTGTCGGCATCTTTGTTCGGGTGGGCGCTAGTCACAAGTCATAAACCCATAATGCCGTATAGCCAAGGATCACGCCCAATTTGACGATACAACCTGGGAAATGACATTGTGGGGATCACTAAATGCGGATACAACTTTTTCACTTATAATATCGTAAAAAAAAAAACACAAGGGAAACTTACTAGGTAATTTGAATGAATTTTCAAAGTGAACAAAGAAAACTGGCAGGGGCAGGGTTTGAACCTGTGACCTCCAGAATAACGTACCTGTGCTCTGCCAACTACATGTAAGCTCTCTTGCCCTGTGTTGGTGGTTTAGGGGGTGCTGAATCAGCCAGTTTCCCTTGTGGTTTGTTTGACATCTTTTAGATTTTAAGTGAAGGAAAATAACTGCCACCGTGTTATTAAAAATAAATAGTCGGTTAGGAGGAGGAAACCATGAGTATACAGCCTATTAGAGATACCTTTTAACTTCTTTTTCTCCATCTTGGGCTCAGAGACGCATCTATATGTGGCTCAAGGGAGCTATATCCATTCTTGGATGTGTAATTAATTTTCAAACAAAATGTGGATTAACTGAAGTTGGTAAATTGGGGAGCAGTATTTAAAAAAAAATGGTTTTTTTTTTCCAACAATGGTCGGCCAGCCATCGGTGGAAATTGATACAAAATTCCACTTTTCTTGAAAATGACAGCACACCAGGTGTCATGATTACACAGGATGCTTGAGACTATTATTTACTTAAGTCAAGTAAGGTATTTCATAATAATTCAGTAGTTTTGCTTTTTGGTGTTTGCAAATGTTGTGTACACTACATTGCAATTGGAAGTTTACACTGTGAATGTGATTGGGAAATTTTGTGAAAAGATTTCCCATTCACATTCACATTTCACATTTCTCACGCAACTTTTCCCACCTGTGAATTCAAGTGGGAAATTATTTTCCCACTTTGTGAAAAGGCATGAAAATGTTTTCCTACTTGTGTGAAAAGGTGTGAAAATGTTTTCTCACCGGGAAGAGAAAAAGTGTGAAGAGAAATTCCCATTTTGAGGTTAAATGTAGTGTACACGATTGGTAATCGTCCAATTTAATTTTTACTAAATTATTATGAAATACCTTACTAGACTGTAAGTTAAGAGCAATCTCAACCATCCAGTGAAATGATGGGACCTGGTGTGCTGTCGTTGTCAAGAAAAGTTGAAATTTATATTGTTTATATTGTTCTGCGTAACAATCGTTGGAAAAAATAATGGATTTTTAGAATGTAGTTAGTCCGAGTTGCGTCGAAAATGGGTTAACAATCCGAAAACGGGCACAAGGTTGCAATTATAGTACAAGTGTGTGTCGCGTAGTGTACTGAAGCGACGGGTTGTAACCAGTCGGCTCGCGTAGTTATGTGACCAATTGAAAACGATCCCATTTACAAAAATTGGTCTTATTTTACAAGAGGGCGCTATAACAAATCCAGTTAACTGCCGCCCGACAGTTGAAAACGAATGCCATTTTCCTCGTGTTTTTTTGCCATCCAAGAACGCAAAACTTTGAACAGGTCAGTGAAACGATATTTCCTATAAAATAATAACCCCAAATCCACCCATTTCTGAAAATTGCAGCAATGACCAGTCATGTACACTAACTTTAACCCTAACCCACCTCAACACTCCAAAATCCTCTTTGGAGTTTTGGAGGATTTTGGAGGATTTTGGAGGATTTTGGAGGATTTTGGAGGATTTTGGAGGATTTTGGAGGATTTTGGAGGATTTTGGAGGATTGTGGAGGATTGTGGAGGATTGTGGAGGATTGTGGAGGATTGTGGAGGATTTTGGAGGATTGTGGAGGATTTTGGAGGATTGTGGATGAATGGTGTTTAAAGCACAAGAGGATTTTGGAGGATTAAGGATGAATGGTGATTGAAGCACAAGAGGATTTTGGAGGATTGAGGATGAATGGTGATTGAAGTACAAGAGGATTTTGGAGGATTGGTGATAAATGCATATTTTTTTGGTGCAGGGCAATCGGAGGATTTTTGAGGATTGAGGATGGTTCCTAGCAAAAAGGTCCGTTCGGGTTAACTTTCAATTGCAATGTACTGTATTACCTTTAATTGACCATGATTCCAACCCATACTCTTCCAGACCAGAGACTGGAACGAGGAGTCCCAGACGACGCGAGAGTTACCACGTAAGAACCTCCCAGAGAGACTCCTGAGGGAACGTGCCATCTTCAAAGTCCACAGTGACTTTGTAGCTGCAGCTACCAGGGGCGCTATGGCCGTCATCGATGGCAACGTCATGGCAATCAACCCGGGGGAAGACACAAAGTAAGGACAGTCTACATCTTAGGAATTGCCTTTTTGCCTTGAATGGTTGAAAATAATGAGATGTCATATTTGTGACCCGCTCTGGAAAAAGGTATATTATGTCGCAAAATATGAAAAAGGAGTTTTATGTATGTTTGGAAAGCCCGCAATGTAAGCTTTCATTTGGTCGTGATAGAGCTCCATAGCCCTTTCCGTTCTGGAGATATTGCATTTTTGCATATTAATTAGTTCTATGGAGTTCAAATTGCACAACAGAGAAAACAGGCTTTGAAATAGCTAGTTCTAATACAATGCAATGGAACAATGCACTTCTAAAAAGGTTCTTTTCTACTTTATTCACTGAAATCAACATTGTTGTGCACCAAACCTGAAACTTTAGATATTTAAGATGTCATTAAAGACAAAAAACAAAAAATGAATTTTGACGAAAAATTTTACCCCCTCAACGTTGAAGGGGCCATTACACATTATAAACATAATGCATAGCGCGACTTTCTTTTTCTGGAGCGGGTCACATTTTATGAAATTCTTTCAAGTCGACCATACAATAAAATGAAATAAAAAGGAATCTGTTATTTGTAAATGTGTCATAGAAAAAAGGATCAAACAAACTCATACAAAATTTAACACTGTTGTTTGTGTACATGTGTAAGAATAACAAACAGAAAATCTCATTGAATATTTCTCATAATAGCATCGCATACTGTCCTATGAAAGTAACACAATGAAGGGCTTGGGTGCAGGAGTACTGCAACGTTGCTTCCAAGAGCTATCCCATTTGTGTAATTCTTCTGCTGTTGGATGTGGATAATAAACAAACCAGTGTTGTGAGTACAGAACATGCCAAATCAGGCTTGTTGTACTGTGGACATGGGCGAGCATCAACGAAAACTACTCCTGAAAGCCTGCAAAAGTCCTACTTGTATCCTGATTTTGCCCTCCAAAGTCCTACTTTTGTCCTTTTTTTGGTTGAAAATTTTGATCCTCTACTTTTTCACCTGGGTCTGCTTGAAAGCCTGCAATTGTCAACAATAGTTGGACCAAAAAAGAATACTCCTGCTTCCTATTACATGGCATTTGAAAATAGGGTAGGTAGGTAGGTACACTTTTTTGGGGGGCACTTTTTTTTGTGCTGATCATATGTAGGTGTCTATGCATAGTCAAGGTTTAAAGGTAGTATTCACAGCATTTATGTTTTTGTTTTATTAATACTTTTTTTCCCGAAACAAACAAATTAGGGTTGGGCCGTTAAAATAGGGTAGGTAGGGTAACCGGAAGCAGAACCAGTTAACTAATCAAGTGTTTATCTATATTGACATGTGCCTGGCGGTATGCGCATTCATTATGTTTTGCATACAATTTGGTTTAGGTGTGACGTTGAAGGTCAGATCGCCTTTGAATTATGTGACCTTTGATGTCACTCCTTAACCTGATTTATGCAAAACACCATGCATGCGCATACCGCCAGGCACATTTGAATATAGGGCGGTTTAGATGTAAACAAACAGATAAAGGGCACATGGTCTATACTTTTTGCTCAGATTTGCTCCAAAGTGCTTCTTCTTGCTGCCATTGCAAACTCTTTACCACTTTGTCTGTAGAATGCAGATGTTCATCTGGAACAACATTTTCTTCAGTCTGGGCTTTGATGTCAAGGATCACTACAAAGACTTTGGTGGGGATGCTGCAGCACACGTGGCCCCTGTGAGTTTATGAAGTTTTTCCTTCATAGGTTTCATAGAAATGCCATCGCATGATTTCCATCACTGTAGCTACTCGGGCACTTTATTTGCCTGGCTGTCTCATCGCATCCTTCCACTGTTGTTGATTTAAAGAGGATGTTGATCGCTGAGAGAAGTCTGCGTCATTTTGTAGTTTTACGTAGATTGCGTATTGTTACATAAAACATCCAATTATTTCTGCCATGAAATAACAAAAAAAATGACCTTTGAGAGCTATTTTTATCAAGTCCCCTCTAGCCCACTGGTGCCATTTGTCTAAAATATAACACAAACTCCTTTTTGTGCCTCATGCTTGACAGAAAAGGGGCGGTCGTCTTATGATGTCAGATTTGTTTGCTGTCCGCAGCAACGACTTTTAGACAATTGGCACCAGCGGGCTATGCTGCGCTAGAGGGGACTTGATAAAAATAGCTCTCAAAAGTCACTTTCTTGTTATTTCATGGCAGAGTACCGAAGTCTGACGTCAGATGGCACGACAATTGGCTCCAAACAAATGGAGATTTCAACTGTTCCTTTGTTAACAGCCAGTCATGCAAACACATTGACACAAAAATACAAAAGTATTCTGGTTCCAAACATTGCATTGACGTCTATAATTGGCTGTGTTATTTTACAATACGCAATGTATGTAAAACTGCAAAATGACGCAGACTTCTCTCAGCAATCAACATCCTCTTTAAAGTATGGTACTGTGAGATACTCTAAATTTTTTCCCCCTCATACTGCCTCTCTTTGGAAATCCTTGCCTGTAACCTGCTTCACTTCAACCTATAATCTTTCACAATTCAAACGAAGTGTGAATAGATACCTTCTATCCCTGTGATTTCTGTCTTTTCTTGTCTTTTGTAGCCCACACCTTGAGTGGCCTTTTGGCCTTGTGTTGGGCCATACCCATACAAATATTTCTTATATTTGTGTAAATATAATTTTTTTGTATATGTGTATATATTCGTTTTTAATTAAAAATGTATGTAGGACCCTAATGGAAACCAGTTTTAAACTGTTTGGGCACACTCTGGGTAACGAAATGTAATAAATAAACCAAATGGGTTTGACAAAGAAGCTTAGCAACGGACTTGAGGAAAGTTCTTCAAAAAGCTGAAGTTGGCCACATATGGGGACTTCGCAATAACTGCACAGAACCATGGCATGGACATATATATGTCCATGCACAGCAGTATAGCCACTGAAAAATCTTGACACATTTCGGCAAGACAACATACCAAAGAAAAATCGTCCGGAAAATAGGAGAAAGATGATGCCATCGGTCATTTTTTGGTTATTATCCTATTTTTTTCTCTCCAGAGCAATGACCTGCAGGGAGTGAAGGCCTACAGTGGTGTGGACATCGAGGGCCTCTTCACCTTGGGAACCGTGGTGGTAGATTACCGTGGTTACCGCATCACTGCCCAGTCCATCATCCCTGGTATCCTGGAGAGAGAGCAGGAGGAGTCTGTTATCTACGGCTCCATCGACTTCGGCAAGACGGTGGTGACCAGTGACAAGTACAAGGAACTGGTAAGCAGGAATGGTGTAGTGAGTACTGTTGGATGAGTAGAACTTCAACCTTGGATTGCGGGTTATGAATGCATTTTTAATGAGTATGAGTACTGGTACAGGAAACTGTACTTGAATATGAGTATCGAGTATGAGTAGAAATATCAATACTTTAGCCTGTGAGTTGTAGTTGAGTACATTTAATGAGTAGAGTACAGGAAACTACTAGAGTAAACTACAGTACATTGCAATTGAAAGTTAACCTCAAAATGGGAATTTCTCTTCGCATTTCACAAAATGTAAAAACATTTTCCCAAAGTGGGAAAACATTTTCACACCTTTTCTCAAAAAGTGGGAAAATAATTTCCAACTTGAATTCATAGGGGGGAAAAGTTGTGTGAGAAATGTTGAAATGTGAACGTGAACGCGAATGGGAATTCTTTTCACAAAATTTGCCATTCCCATTCACAGTGTTGACTTTCAATTGCAATGTACTGTACTCAGCACTGGTACAGAAAACAGTACTAAGCGTGGTAGGAGTACAAGTGCTTCACTCATGGATTGCAGACGAGTATGAGTACAAGAATAGTAAATGGTATATGAATATTAGCATTGAGTACGAATACAGGTTCTTCAACTTTTATTTGAGTATGAGTGCAGTAAATGGTGCTAAAGTTTTAGTATGGTTTCAAGTGTGAGTACTTAGACTAAAGCAATTTTGGATGAGTAGGTGTGTCATGAATATTTGACTCCCAGGAATATCTGACTCTACAATTGCAATGCAGTTGTGCTTTTATAATGAACACAATAATTATTGGCAATGGCATAAACTTTAACCTCATGTCATCCCAAACTTGAACCCTAATCCCTATCCTAAACCCTAACCTCAACCATAACCCTATTTCCCACCCTATGGGCTCCGTGCACAAGTACCCCCTCAACGGAAAGAAAGGGCAATTTGGGGAGTCACTGTCGACGCCATCTTGCCTGACTTTAATTTGGTTTGTTGGGTGCTTGATTCCCACCTCTATTATTCAGAATCAAAACCGCGAAAAAGGAGTCCGCGAACAGACTATCCAATCCCCCTGATATACATGTACGTGTATCACATGAACAAAGAATGGCGTGTGTGAAACCAGTGAATTTGTATGTGACCCGCCCATGGGACATCGTTGCTAGGTGAAAAAGCGCCCTCTTTTGTTGTCGCACAGGGCTCATCCTTTCCCTATGTTTCTCAATGATTTTTTCTATACTCAGTAAGCCCCTTATACAAAAAACAATGAGAAATGTAGGGTATACGGAGGCTTAATGTGTATGCGCAGTTTAATAGTTTGTTTGTGATAGTTTTATGGGTACAGTGGATTTGTCTTAATTCAAAGCCCAACACCTGTGTTTTCTTACTCGAGTGTTGCTTGGGAAAAAGCTTTCTGTGAATCTCTACATCTTTGGAAAGTAACTCCCCCCCCCCCCCCCGTTCCACTTCAAACGAACCTAGTATTAATGTGCCTTTTTTGTGTGATGTGCATGCTGTTAACCTGTTATCTTAAACTGCCATTTTCAGGTTTTCAAGTATTCCTACTTTTTTTTAAAAACTTTTCCCCAAGTTTTTTACGTTACTCCTACTTCTATTTTTCTCTCGCAATTCCATATTTTTTCCCACTTCTCTGAAAAATGAAATATGAAATCTCATTGAATATTTTTCATAAGAGTGTTTACACACTGTCATATGAAAATCACACAATGAAGGGCTTGGGTGCAGGAGTACTGCAATTTTACGTCCAAGAGCTAAGTTGAGGATGGAGCACAAGTGTGAGTACAGAACATGCCAAATGAGGCTTGTGATGTTGTGGACATGAAAGCCCCAAAATCCTACTTTTATCCTGATTTTATCCTTTAAAGTCCTGCTTTTGTCCTGTTTTTATTTTTGTATTTCAAATATTTTTATATTTTTGATCCTGCTATTCTACTTTTTCACTTGGGTCTGCTTGGAAGCCAGCATTTTGGTCAGTTTGCACCAAGTTTGCGCCAATTTTGCGCCTTGGTTTTTAGTGGCTTGGAAAAAATACTAGCGGGAAAAAAATTCAAGAGTAATTGGTTACAAAAATGTTGGCTCGCGCTGTTTTAAATTGCAGGGGTTTCACAATAGCCGAGCATGCACAATGAATAAATGAAAACGCAGGTAATTGTGACATCCTGCATGCAAGACCTGAAATCATACTGTGTTTGTATTTGCAGCTAACCAAGTCGGCCCAACAGCTGAAGATTCTTCCCCACAAGGTGCTCAACCATAAACAGGAGGAGGTGGAGATATTCTCATCTATTGAATGCAAGGTATTAACTCTGGATGTTAGCGTACGGTACATTACCCTGCTTGGGTCTGTGGGTCTGAAAATTGAGATAATTTCTTTGAAAGTTGAGATTAACCCTTAACCCCCTAGGCTCTTATTGCTAGGAACCATCCTCAATCCTCCAAAAATCCTACTGTGCTTCAATCACCATTCATCCTCAATCCTCCAAAATCCTCCTGTGCTTCAATCACCATTCCTCCTCAATCCTCCAAAATCCTCCTGTGCTTCAATCACCATTCATCCTCAATCCTCAAAAATCCTCCTGTGCTTCAATCACCATTCATCCTCAATCCTTCAAAATCCTGTGCTTCAATCACCATTCATCCTCAATCCTCCAAAATCCTCCTGTGCTTCAATCACCATTCATCCTCAATCCTCCAAAATCCTCCTGTGCTTCAATTGCCATTCATCCTCAATCCTCCAAAATCCTGTGCTTCAATCACCATTCATCCTCAATCCTCCAAAATCATGTGCTTCAATCACCATTCATCCTCAATCCTCCAAAAATCCTACTGTGCTTCAATCACCATTCATCCTCAATCCTCCAAAATCCTCCTGTGCTTCAATCACCATTCATCCTCAATCCTCCAAAATCCTCCTGTGCTTCAATTGCCATTCATCCTCAATCCTCCAAAATCCTCCTGTGCTTCAATCACCATTCACCCTGAATCCTCCAAAATCCTCCAAAACCACCATGAGGATTTTGGAGGATTGAGGAGGGTTGGGGCTAATCTTCTGTTTTGATCTGGACCCAGGAAAACTAAGTGTGATAAGGCTGGCAACCAAAAATGTTGCCAACCCCACCACCTCTGTTGTAGCCCTTTACCTTGCGTGGCGTTTAGTCTTGTATTGGGCGACTTCCATAAAATAGAACAAAGAAAAACAAACCTGCTTTACCTTGAAATGTTCTTACTTGCAGGGCATTAAGGGTAATGATGGCAGACATTACATACTGGACCTGCTGAGAACGTTCCCACCAGATCTCAACTTCCTGCCAGGTAAGTACTGGGCGTGATGTGTAAAAAAAATAATATGAAAAGCCCCCCCCCCCCCTCCCAAATTTAAAAGCTATATTAACCCCTTGAGTCCGGGTATTATAATGGGGCGCCAGGGCGCCATGCCGGCTTGTGCAGCCAAGCGAAACGGACACAAGAGGCTTGTGCAGCGAAGCGCAATGCACACAATAATCCAACAATATATTGAAAATGATGCGGGTATAGCCATCAACCGTCGCTATAGACGTTAAGGGTTCAAGGGGTTAACCCCTTGTAGTCGGCTGTTATTGCTGAAATGTCGGGGTGCCAGACTGAAAGGGCTGTGAAGCCGAACGGAAACATGAACAATAGTCACTACACTGAATAAAGTGGTCCTATTCATTACATTTGGAGCCCACCTTTCGCGTGAATGAAAGCTTTGTTTAAAAAAAGCCCCATTACATTCCCTTTCAAGAATAATATCGTTGAATAATGAGTGGATTGTGTCTGAGCAGGAATGCGGCTATTCATGTCAACCGGCCCAGGTGTCTTGCCTCACACCACGGCTGTTTTTCCATCTACAGTGAAATCTCGATAAGTCGAACCTCAGGGGAATGGGCTCAAATTTCGAGTTAAGCGGAGTTTTGAGTTACCCAAGGTCTTCTTTTTCCCCAAAGATTTAAGTGAATATCCAATGTAACGGCCATGAAATCATGGCATTTTTAGGCAATCTTTGCTTCGCTTTCCGCCGTTGCAGGTCTCCCCTTTTAGTGTGAATGAATGGTCCAACAAGAGATAATAGAACAGGCCTGTTTCATCGGCGTTAAAGATGTCTCTTCCGCCAAAACCTTGGGCAGTCCATTGCGTAGCCATTTGTCTGTCATCTCCGTACCGTAGTCACGACACAGTGCCCTCTCTTGAGATGGCATGCGCCCTCTCTCGAGAAAACGATCCTGTGCGGCGCGGTGCGGCGTGCCTTGATCCAGCCACCTATCATATGTCACTGCAGCAAGCACGTGCGACAGTGTGATTGGTCAGCAGCAAAGGTTGCGTGGGAGCTTCTTCAAAGGATTGCAGTGACAATTAAGGCCGCTTTGTGTCTTCGGCCTTCATCCTGGGCGGGTCACCAGCAGTTCCATTTGACGTTGTAAGTTGCACCGGAGCGAATAGGCAGCTGCTCCAATGATACTATGGACGCTAATAGCCTCTTTGTTGCTTATCTTACCCGAGTTTAGGTTTATTGATTGGGGTCCTGGGAGATTCCTTAACCTAACAAAAGGATTCCAGTTTCTTCAGTGGCCTAATTATACAAGTTTACTTCTGCACCTGGCGATTTTGAGTTTGACTTATCCGGAGTTACCGGTCCAAAATTTCGAGTTAGTGTGGGCATGTTTATACATGATTTGCTATTCTTTTCACGGGAATAAATTCTTACTTCGAGTTAACCGGTTTTTCGAGATTTCACTGTATATCATGAACATTAACCCAGCGGTGTGCCATGACAATATACATGCACTGTTACACCACGATGACCTACTTAACAAAACAGCGCCATAGCACACCGCAGAGTTAAATCAGGGAAAGGCAGGATGTCTGCCAATTATAAACTTGACTGGAGCATCCCAGATTATGTCACACAAGGTGATATTTGTAATTTGTGGCGTCCGCAAGGCAAATCGGACATAAGTCGCATGACCTATTTTTGAGTAATAGCAATTTTCAGGAAAGTCGTCAAAAAATCACGATTCCTGTTTTTGTCAAAATACTGTAGTTTAAGGCATATTTTATTCAAAATACCTGGTTAGCTTTTGTGTTGAGACCATTAAATATGTACAATTTGATATTTTAGTCTTGCGTACTTCCGAAAAAAATTGTACTATTTTTCATTCTTAATCTGAATTTGAAGTTGCATTTGAAATGCGAATGTGACTGAATTCTTTTCACAACATTTTTCATTAACATTCACAGTGTTCAATTTTGAATTCCAGTGTACTGCAGGCCTCTGGTACAGATGTACTGCTCTATCAGGGTAAACAATAGACTTAGTTCTATTATTTGCAAACAATTTTCTTCTGTTATTAGTTGAAGGTGAAGAGCTCAGTGAAGAAGTGAAGGCGCTAGACTTCCCTCGCAAGCACCGTCACAAACTCTGCTGTCTACGACAAGAACTCATTGAAGCCTTTGTGGAGTAAGTTCCCAACCTCGGATATACACATACATCGTACATGTTCACGAGTGTGAGGTGAATTCCAATTGGTCATTTTACCATAATGTGCCAGCTGGTATTGTCACTATGTACCAGCGCACTCATGGGAATATCACTTGTGAGGCAAAAGTGCGTGCATGCACAAATGACTATTGCATGAGAGAGCTGTGGGATAGTCATTTGTGCATGCATGCCACTGAAGTAGTACGGCCTCATACAACTATCACACAGTCACATGTCAAACTTGGCAATGTGCACACACGAGCATCACGATGCTGCGATGCATGCACGTCCAGCACTTGCAGCATTTTGCCTCGAGCTAACTGATGCTTAACTCAAATTATTTATTCAAAATGATCTTAAATGGAATTTGCATGTCTCTGAAATCGTCTCTAGAGCCTCTCGTCGTTTGTATACGTTATGCATTTTGAGAAAATCAGGTGTCCCTGTGCAGGATATGGTAATTGTTTATAAAACCTACATAAGGCCCATTTTAGAATATGCCTCGCCAGTCTGGCATACGGCCATTACTCAAACTCAGTCGAAGAAAATAGAATTTATTCAAAAAAGAGCTGTTAAAATTATACTTGGAAAGAAATACAGTTATAATGAGGCTCTTGAAATGACTAAATTATCATCCTTGGTTGAACGGAGAAATTATTTACTCTATAACTTTGGAACTAAACTTCTTAATTCAAACCAGTACAGACACTGGCTTCCACCATCTAAGTCTGATACAAATTGCAGAGCCTTACGTAACATGTCTGGTTTAAATATGATTAGATGCAATACAGAAAGGTACACAAAATCAACCATTCCACAACTTGCTAAGATTCTTAATTAATGGTCTGTCTTCCCAACTCTCTGTCCTTGTTGTCTTATTTTAATGTTTAAGTTTGAGTCATTATTTATTTAATTTAACTTGTTTTTCCTCCTTTTTTATTACTGAATGAACAAGGGTTAATTATGTAGGTTTTTTATTATACTGTCGTATTATACTATTTAATGTATTCGTATTAAGTTTTATTAATTCCTGTAATTGAATTTTTTATGTTTAATATATTGTGTATAATGACCCTTTCAGCTTTTGCTGCTGGTCATTTTGTTTATGCCAATAAATAAAAAAAATAAAAAAAAAATAAAATAAAAAAATACTGAATATGTATGAGGTATATTAACCCTTTCCTACATGTAACCTAAATCCTCCAATATCCTCCGATTCCAAAATCCTCCAGTGTTTGTTACTAGGGACCACTGCCTGAATCCTGCAAAATCCTCCAGTGGGCTTTGGATAAACACCCCAATAACCTCAATCCTCCGAAATCATCCAGCACCAGATTGGGCCTGATGACCTGGATCCTCCATTTCCCTCCAGAGCCCTCAATCCTGCAAAATCCTCTGATGCTTCAACTTCCAAAGACCCTCAATCCTCCATATGTGACCTGACGGCACAAAATGAGAATTAAAGCAAAACTATGGCTTTCTGAGTTGTAACTAAAAAAAGCCATAGTGCGACTTTAAGCTCATTTTGTGGTAGCAGGTCACATACATATGAGCATCCCTCGGTATCGGACGTTGGCAATGATTTCTTGGTTTCGTCTCAGGAGCTAGTTTGCCAACCCACTCTCATACCATGTTATATTTGTATACTGAATTCTTGTCGGATGACAATTCCTCAAAGCTAACGTGTAGAACTGTACTCGGAATGTATTTTTGTGAAAATGATTCACAAAAGTGCCCAGGATGTTGGCCATTTAAAGCAGGAGAGGGTGGAAGAAATGTCAAGAGTGATTATAGACTAAACCGCTGACTCAAACATGAAGCAGTATTGTGGTGGTGTCTTGGTATTTTTAGTATCAAGGGTTAAATTTGGTAATACACTGCATGGCCTATTGACCAATGACGAGATTGCAACTTGGCAAAATGCGCACGCATCTTAAATGTAAAAATACCTGAGATGCAAGCGTGGGCATTACACCACCACAACAGACCTTTAAAAATGGCATTCGACGGAAATTAATTTTATAATTTTTTTTTAATGGAGTAATTGGTGTTTGTGAATGAGGTTAAACAGCAGAGATTTTGATATTAGGTTAACCCCTCGTGTCCAGCTGTTATTGATGGGGGCTGGTATGCCAAGAACAGGCTGTGCAGCCAAGCGTAAACACAAACTGTAGGCACCACACTGAAGAGTGGTCCTGTTCATCTGGGAGCCCCCCCTTTCGTGTGAATGAAAGCTTTGTTTAAAAAAGCACCATCTGTACTCCCATTCAAGAATAATATAGTTGAAACGGATCGAGTAAGTGCAGGAATGCGCGTATAGACAACCAGCCAGATGGTCTTTCTCAAACCGCAGCTATGGCCGTCGTCAGTTTTCAAGAGGTTAAATTTTCAAATAAGTGTTGGTATTTAAAACAACTACGCATGCACAGATTCTTGATTGCCTCAGTCACAAGGGAATCAACAATGGTCAGGCCTTACACTTTATTATCTATGTAAATTTGAGTTGAAAATGAGGCTGGAGGCGTCTTGCGTATGCTAAAAAAAATATGCACCTAACAACTGTTTTATATTTTGTTCAGTTGTTTCCCGTACATTTCTGAGGCAGCAATGATCATGTGTACACAAAATATGGAGTACTTTCTCTATACTTTAGAAATTACAGGGGTCGTCGTAAATAATTATGTAACATGGACGGTAACATGGACAGAATTTTTGCTATAAATTTATAGGACACTAATTATCATGTGCATGAATTTACCCACATGTCATCTCATTTATATCCATAACCCATTCAAGATTGTTAACAGCCAAAATAAACACAATATGTAACGTACGTAACATGGACAGAAATTTTGTGACAAAGTTCTGTCCATGTTACGTATGTAATATTCTGAACATAATACCGTGTGACGTCTGAAATATACAGATGGTTTTTACAGGTAACTATGCTGTAGGGATAAGAATGAAAAGGCACAATATTTGGTAAATACATTTATTGTAATTATTACTTTCTCATCAGTATTAACAAACTTTCTGTCCATGTTACGTACGTAGCATTCTGAGCATACATATCTTGTAAAATTTGCCCGGAAAGTTCTTAAATTCTTGGTGAGCACAATCCTTACCAATGGGGGGAATGTACAAAGGGGAAAAAGAGGACAAACAACTTGATATTATTATCCTGCTTCATTTGCCAATCCCATGTCACACTTTTGTACCCCTTTCTGTGGAAAGACCCAAGTGTGAGTTTGATTCAGTGTGTTATTTTTTGTTGTTGGCAGGCATCAATATATGGTTTTTGTACGCCATGCAGCCGTCTTATTAATGCAGCAACAGAAACCAGAAAGAGAGACTGAAGCAACAGAAAGCAACAACAATTCAGAGCAGACGGAATCCATCAAAGAAGAATTGCATGCAACAAAGACTGACCCAACAAAGGATCAAGACGTCGTAATAAACGACGCCTCGAGTGAAACAAACTCGGGTCCAGAACAAGCAGCGACCAACGGCGAAGTTAACGGGCTCGAAGAATCACAGGACGAGATTGAGAAATCGATAGAGGATAGTTTGAACGATAGTCTAAAGGATGCAGCCAATGCCGCCCTCGCAGGGAAGTGTCCCGTACTGAACAGGCTGGACGCCACAGGGATCGAGCACCTGGCGGAGAACATTAGTAGTGTGACAGAGGAGGCAGCGAAAGCTCTTACCGAGTCCCAGAAGAAGGAGATTGGTGAGTATTGGGCCGAGTGAAGTAAAAGTATTTGACAGCGGGCTTTGCAGTGGCTGGCATGTAGTTGAATCCTGGTCCCGAATCCAAGGTAACATTGGCAAAAAAGTAGAATTTAAATCTAGTTGAGTCAGAAAGCGACATTTTTAATTTTCTTGAGCTCAAATCTAAATCGAAGATAATTCAACACATTCCAGAGAAATTATCCAAATTTTCTGACCTATAGACCCAGGCGGGATAACTTCCATCGTCGGTGAGATCAACTCACCTCCCCCATACTAAGAAGTGTAGTCAACGTTCAGCATCAAAAGATAGCAATGGGAGTAAGACATAGAAGAGGGACATCAAATCAAGTATTTTGCCCAAATGTTTTTCTGATGCTTTCCAGAGCTGTTAGTGATCACACTGACACAAAAAATAGGATAACACTCAGAATATATAAGAAATTAGAGGGTCATCTTCAAGACATTATGTTTGTAACATGGACGGACATTATTCTATTGTTGACTGGAAAAAAGGAGGAATTTGATAACATTCTAAAATGTTGGTCAGTTGACATCTCTAACAATGTCAGGATTGTTATCAGTGGGAAGTATGACAAATTTTGAGGTATTTTAACAAATTAAGATGTGATATAAATTATGTTCAAACATGGACGGACATTTTGTGACAAATGTCCGTCCAGAAATTGTACACGTTTGATATGTTACAAACATAATATCTTGAAGATGATTCCTGGTCTAACTTCTTAACTACTCTGTTAGATGTTGATTATTTTGCTAAAACAAACTTGTTGATGCGTACTGAATGTATTGTGACAAAAATCAATGGAAAATTATTTTATATAATAACTACAATCTGAAATTCTCCTCCCATGTCACACCAAAGGGGGTAATTAGTGTGGAGTACCGAAGTATTGACGTCAATGCAATGTTTGGAACCATAATACTTTTGATATTTTGTGTCAATGTGTTTGCATGACTGGCTGTTAACAAAGCAACAGTCGAAATCTCCATTTGTTTGGAGGCATTTGTCATGGCAACTGACGTCAGACTTCGGTACTCTATACATGTCCAATTCATTGCAGTTGATTCTGGACATAAAGAGGTCATCGCCAAGGCAGCCAAGGTGGCGGGGTCACTGAGCATGACAGAATTTGACATCCGCTTCAACCCTGATGTCTACTCGGAGGGCGTGACACATGTCGATCCCGATGTAAGTATCCAGGTGGATTGGAAGCAATATGTCTGGTTCCAAATTAATCCTAGTTTTCCATACGGTCACAATGAACGTTATCAAATATTTAATTATTTATTTTTGAGTTCGAATATTCGAAGGTGAAATGCAAAGGAATATAAGCATAACGAAATTGCATCCGTGACTTTATGACTGGTTACAAACACGTAATGATGAAAGGTACCCGTTCTTACTTTGTCGGGAAAATAAAATTTTCTCTCCAGGGCAAAAAAGTATTTCTGTATTTTTGCATTTGTGCTAAACCTTTACTAAATCATTCCATGGTGCTGGTGATAGTCACAAAAAAAAAGAGAGAATCTTTTACAATGATAATGAGCAGTTTCGTGCGTTAATTATTCTGCCTCTGTACATACATGTACATTGTTTAAACAAAAATCAGCCATCCGGACAACCGATATTTGCATATTCGATTGAATGGAAGGTTGAATATTTGAATATTCAATTATTCGATCTGACTCGGCACTACTCAAGACAGCAAGTTGTAAGCCATCCGGGCAGAAATGGTTCATGACCACATTTCACCCCAGACAAAATGGCGTCCAGACCAGAAAATGGCGTCCAAAGCAGAAATGTAAAAATGGCAATTATTTTTAGTCGTCAACACTTGAGCTCGGTTGGTGGTATTGGAATACTGGTCCAAGGGCTCAGATTCAACTCCTGGGGCCAATTTCACGGAGCTGCTAAACACAAAAATTTGCTTAGCACAAGAGGTCTCACTTAGTAAAAATGGGTTAGCAGCCAAAACCTCGTGTGATTTTCATGCTACACTAACAGCAGCTGAATACCAGTCACAAGCATCAGAATTTGGTTGGTGTTTTTACCAAGGAACACTTCTTGTTAACCCCTTGTGTACGGATGACGCCATATGGCGAAAAAAAAAAAAAGTGCCACCAGGCTGGATAATGCCATTGGCCGCTGTTTGTGCAGTTTCAATCCATTGTTGGATTATTGTTTGTCATGCTTGACTGCACAAACACATTGTAGCGGTTCGATTTGGCTGCCAGAACCGCTGCAACACCCCGACGTCTCCCGTAAAATACCGTGCCCAAGGGGTTAAGCAAATTTGTGGGTTTTTTTCTGTGCTGCATTTACATAGGTATATCACAGCCTTAGTCATTATATTTTTATTGATGGTGCTTCAGTTAATGGATGACAAATATCTGGGATTTAAAGTTATTGTTTTTGTTAATATGTAATCTTTCAAAACGGGTTTAAAGTGAACGCTGTTTCCTGCAAATTTAGTGAAACCTACAGTAGTTATTCTCTAAAATTGTCTCAAAATTTGTGCTTATTCTTTCTTTTGCTGAATTTCAGAGTGAGCATTTTACAAGACAGAAGAGAGTAGTCAAGGATGCCGCCAGGTTTCTCCTTGTGGGTCAGATTCCGACATTTGTAAGTGCTTTTCTGCCGACCATCTCCTAAACCCTCCCCCTTTATGCAAAAACTCCAACCATCAATGACTGCTTCTTGCAGCATGTTGCCAATTGCTCACTCAGATAGCCCCACTTCGTAATCACTTTCTCCCCCTGCCCTCATAAAAAAAAACCAATTCTGATGGTGTTTGTTAGTCAAAAACAACCCAGACATTGTTAATCATGGCCCTGGAGCAGACCCAGGGAACGGTTGATTGATCACATGTGACATGACACTGGACAACTTGGTGCTGAGCCAAACTTGTGCAACACTTACATGATTTGGGAGTTGTCAGCCGCGGGTGTTTTTTCCGGTGAGAATTTCTGGTTCAGTTTTTTTTATTAATATAACTTGATACTCTTTAATTTTGTTCCAGATACGAGAATGTCTTGAGCACAGCTTAGCCCCACTAGATGGTTTAACACTGACAGAGGGTCTACATCAAAGGTAAGAGAAAAGAAAAAGCAAACCTTGTAATTTTTTCTGAGGAACTGTTACAGAAGATAGCTATCTGACCAGAAAGGTTTAAAAATTCTGTTTGTGGAGACTGATTTATTGTCAAATTGAGCCACTTCTATTAAGATATTTTTGTATTTGACCTTTTAGGGGCATCAATATCCGTTACCTGGGCGTCATAGCAACGATCGTCTCCACTGCTCCACCGCTGTCATACCTGCATGTGAGTTAGAGTTGAATACTTAAAAAAACAAAGTAAATTAAAATATGAAAAATGCTGAGAATTCAAACAGAATCATGATTTTATCCAGAATCACTTGTTGCTTTCCTTTGAAGCTATTCATGTCTGCAAGCACTTTTGAATTTCCTTTTTATAGGAGAATTTCGCATTTTCTCATCTGCGCACGTCCGTGTTGAAAGCGAGGCTGTCAGTGCTAAACAAACACGGTGCTATTCAACAAATCCATTCATGCATGCATAAATCAGAACAGCTGACAGCGTAGCGCATGGTCAGTATGGTCAAGACGTAGCGGCTCATCATGACAAAAACTGTCCAAATTCATTCTTAACCAGTTCGCACCGGGATTTTTTTTGCCAAAAATTTCTATTTTCCAAAAAGGCAAAATATAGCTGCCAACTTCTGATATACAGCCAAACGCCACAAATACTGATTTGCAAGAGTCATTTAAACAGTACTTGTACAATATTTCTTGCCGAAACCTCATATTTCAATACTCCGGGTGCGCCCACCGGAGCGTAAATTGTGGAACAGGCCGTGCACAGCGGCCAAGTTTAAGTTCAACGCACGGTCTGCCTCCACAGACTTCTCGGACTTTGTGTGTGTGTGTGTGTGTGTGTGTGTGTGTACGCGTAATGTTGGGGTTGTGGGATAGGTTCGAGAGAGGACAACAATGGGTACAAAGGGAAAAAACCTACCCCACATCTTTCCTTTAGAAATCGATGTACCCCACATGGACAACGCTATGGCTTTGAGATTTCAATGGGTACAAAGGAAGAATAAAAGAAGGGATTTAAAGTCCACAATAGATGTACCCCATATCTGTACTTGTGTGAGCTTGTGAGTTTGTATATGCCGGCAATTGTGGACCTAGGACAAAAGAATTCGGGCGTAGACAAAGGGGTCCACGTTTGACCTAACGTCCACGATTGAAAATCGTGTACAAAACCAATGGGAGGCCTTCCGAAAAAGTTAGAGTATAAACAAAAGAGGAACAATGGGAGGTCCACGATTGCACCCGTTTACATGACTGTGTGTGTGTGTGTGTGTGTGTGTGTGTGTGTACAAAACAAATGAGGGATTAGCATGTTGAGACGTCACCCGGAGGTGAGTCGAGGCAAGCTTGACATTTTTACTCATCAGCCGTGCCCGTGTATATAAACAGCCAGATCGTGTGAACATGTCCTCCGACGCGAACTGGTTAATCGACATGATATTGAACTATTTCACAGAACAATGATTCTCTAATAAACTTACATGCATGAGATTGTTTTTGGATGACTCGATCAGTGACTTTTCAAAACTCAAATGATTTTATACCATGTAGAAATTGCACACGAATGATCATGACATAGGTTGTTAACTTAGCACTGAGCCTCGCTTTCAAACCCGGAAGAGCACAGATTGGTGCTATTTTCATACATGTGAAATGTGTCTATTCCTTGCTGTTAGGTTACGGAAAGAGTTCCATATCCGGCCATCACTTTGGACCTCGTGCACAAAGTCTATGGGCCATGACAGAAAAAGTCAAAGTATTTTCAAAGAAAAAGTCGAAAAAATTTCCCTCCTAAATTCGTGTTTCTTCATCAGATTTACACTTTTTGGTAGTTTTTAAGTCATATTAAGGGAAAATAAGTGATGGCCGGATATGGAACTCTTTCCTAGGTTACTGTTACCCAATGTCAAAACACATTGCAACTTGCAATGTATTGTAGGGATTGTGATGTGTAATTAGTTCTGTAATGCAATATGGGTAAGAGGTGAGCCATTACTTGTTCACAGTATTCATTGTGACAATGATACCTCTTTGACACTTTATATTGATAGCATTAGTGTACAGTTGTGGGAAACAATTAATATTCCATTGGCATACATTGAGCTACATAGAAAATATTTATTTTTTGTTTGTTTAGACAAAATCACTCAATGCAAGGCTTAAAGCCACTTGTAGGGTTGGTGACATTTTGAATTGCCAACCGTACCACTCTTACAATTTCGTGGCCCAGATCTAAATATAATACTTCAACAGATTCCAGAGAAATTATCCCAATATTCAGACCGGTAGACCCAGGCGGGATGAATGCATGTTGTCATATTTTATGTGTTATGTTTGGATCTGTGTGTAGATAAATCATTTGGTAGAGCACTGCAGCAGTGGTCCAATGGGCTTGGTTCAAGTCCTGGTCTTGCTAACCTTTAATAATGTTTCTTCTACCACACAGAGACTTCTAGTGAGTGAGATGATCATCCGTGCAGCCAAGCATCTCTTCAAGACTTTCATGCAGGGCGTGGGTATGGTCAGCCTGTCAGCTGCCATCAGCCACTTCCTAAACTGCTTTCTGGGGTCGCTGCCGAATCCCCAACCACCCAAGGCCGATGACGAGGTGAGCAAGACCGTTAACCCCTTGCGTACGGATGACGCCAAATGGCACAAAAAAAGTGGCATCAGGTCGGATGACGCCATTTGCCGCTATTTGTGCAGTTTCAATCCATTGTTGGATTATTGTGTGTTACACTTGACTGCACAAGCACATTGTGGCCATTTCACTTGGCTGCACAGGCCGCCCCGGCACCCTGACGCCTCACTACGATAACCATACTCAAGGGTACCAGTGTTGTGGGTACCGGGATGAAAAAAGTAGTCAATTTGGCATCATGTAAATGACAAAATATCTCTAGGTGTATTGGAACTTGTAAAGCAGTTTAACATAATTAAAAAAAGAAACCAGGGGGAGGTGAGTTGGTCTGAAGGAGGGAGGTGGTCTCAATAACAGTGGAAGTGATCCCACCTGGGTCTGTTGGTCTGAAAATTGGGATAATTTCTCTGGAATCTTTTAAAGAATTATCCTCTATTTAGATCGTGGCCCAGGACAACCATAAAGCAGATAAGGTTGCTAGGATTGGCAATTCAAAATGTTGCCAACTCTACCACCACTGACCGTAACCCTTTACCTAGAGTGGCTTTTAGCCTTGTATTGGGTGATTTCAATAACAAACAAAACAATTTATTTTACAAAAATGGTGTACCCACTACCCAATGGGTGATCACCGATTTTTACATACTTTTGGTAACTGATACGGACAAACTTTTGCCTGGGAAATATTTGGTGGTTGGGAAGGGGTTGTTAGATTTTTCATAATTTGGGGGCGTGTGCAGTACAGTCATACACAAGATAAGGAACAAAATATGATGCCAGACCTTTTTTGTGAATCGTGACAGCGATTGAAGCTTTAGAAACTGTATTCATGATTAGTTGAATGCTATTTTTGATTCATGTCTGATCTTTTGCTTTAACTGTTGAGGATCTTCAACATCCTGAATGTATTGACTAAAGCCAGACAGCATCGATGCCGTCTGGCGTAGCAAGGTGATTCAAGTAGGGGCTCGTACGGCAGGAGAGAACTGTTTTGTATTTGCCACACAAGCTTGACACACAAGTAGCTCATGGTTTGTCCAATCAGTTTTCAACTGAATGTGCCCAAAACTGCAGCATGAGTTATGTGCTCGTCATCCACCCCAGTGTGGGCACAAGACTGAGAGTGACGCTATATGCACATGATGTATAATAATCATTGTGTTACATGGGTAGAGGGCTACAATGTGCGTGGAGCACTTCTGCTCCGTGTACCAACCATTGAGGGCGTTGCCTGGCTTAGCAGTGTAGTCGACAGTTACTTAGGCATGACCAAACTAGAATGCAGTCTAATACCATAATTGTGGGAACATAGACATCGTGGGGACCAAAATTGTTATGGGGGACAAAGAAATGTCCCCATAACTCTGTCCTAATTTGCCTAACAAATAAAAATCCTCCACGACGCTGTCGATGCCTACTTATCAAGTCAAGCATCATGCACGATGTGTTGACAGTGAAAGCGACCAGTTTCTGAAATATCCAAACCAGAATGGACACCCAACTTCCAGACGGGATGCGCAATGGAAAGTAACTCTTAAGTTCTCATCCATTATAGTCATTCTTGCATTATCAGGGCAAGATGGTACAGTGCACTGCGCCCATTGTGTGATGTTGACAATGGTTTGTCTAATGGTGTTTTGTTTTTTTTCCCTGTAAAACAGATGACCAATGGGCACGGCAAGAAGAAGAGAAACAAGAAGAAGACAGCAAGGCTGATAACGGCCTTAGGACACGGTTGGTTCTATTCATGAATTTTTCCCTTCATTGACATCCATGAATGTCATGCAGAGTTTCTGGAGAAAAAAAACCCATCAAAATATGTCACTCTTTGTAAAGGATGAGAAGCTTTTGTTTTTTTAGCCTGATGTTCATTGTCAAGTAACTTTTAGAGATGAGTTTATGCATGCATTACAGTGTAAATTTGTCAATAAGTCAGAATATTGGGATAATTTCTTTCCTATCTATGGATGATTTATCTTATATTTAGATCTTTACCCAGGAAAACCGTAAGGGTGGTAGGGCTAGCAACCTAAAATGTGGCCAACCCCACCACCTCTGTTGTAGCCCTTTACCTAGAGTAACATTTAGCCTTCTATTGGGCGACCTCCATATACAAAATAAAATCTGAGCTTTCCTGTTTGTGGCCTCAGTTTAAAGAATGTTACAACCTCTCATGACCCTCCATGGCTTTTTAAAAAAATTCCCCAGTTGACATGTTCCCTGTATGTTTGTGTACAGAGCATCAATTGTACACAAAATAGGAAAATCCCCGGGGAATTAATGGTATTTCCAGAGTTGTATTCACATCCCTGCAAGTCCTTTCACAAGTCCAGTCAGAAGTCCTTTCGTAAAGCCAGTCACAAGTAACTGGATGAACAATGACAAAGGAATGCCTTTGTCAAAGCTCATTTGAATAGCTTGTGATTGGGATTAGGACTAGAGGGCCTGTGATGGACTTGCAGGGATTTGCAGGGACTTGTGATGGACTCGAGTACATCTCTGGGTATTTTTCGTAAGGTTGTTGGTCAGAGGTCTCTTTGTGGTTAGTCCTGGACTGGCTACAAGCCTCCGAGTATAAAAACAAGATTTTCTGGGAGCTAGCCACTTTTCACACATTTGCAGTTCAAAACTGACACCTAGGTTAAGGGTGTGGTTTTTTTTTACAATAACTGCAGAGAGCTAAAGTGTTTCCATTCTTCATCAGTTTAAAAAAAGATGTGACATGGTTGCAGATTATGTACCAGACTTCTTGGAATCTGGTACATTTGTTTGAAATGTTCGGTTGTGTTACAGACAGCATAGTGTGGGCCAGCCTGACCCCCAACGAAATGTGGACCAACATAAAAGCAGAGCTCAACGAGTATTACCGTTTCAAATTGGAGTGGTAAGATCCTTTCCATGTTTAAACCATGTTCCCTCACCGTAAACCCCAACATCTCTGCAACTTGGTAAAAATCACGAAAAATGCCATAACAGGTTTCTAAACTGCCGACTGATTGCCATGTTTTGCATTTTTCAACCTGCGTGGCAACCTGCAATAGAACTGGTCGCATGCAGAGCTGCCAACCAGTACGGATTTTCCGTATTTCGTACGAAAATTTATGAGAAATACGGAAGTACGAATTTGGGTTTAAAAATACGGATTTTGTGAAATCCGACCATAATAATCGGGCATGTGAAATTTTCGCTGTTTTCCCACGCTTTTCGTTTCCCCGCTATGCTTTTTTTTGTTTGACTCTGCATTTTTAAGTCCATCCGCACATGTACATTTGTTAAACCATTGGCATTACAGTGGTATGTGTGGACTAGCCTGCGCAGACAAAAATCTGACTTTCAGGTAATGTTTAAATTTCTTTGCAAAATACTGATTTTTTTGCTCTCTGAATACTGAAATGTGTTTTAAAAGGTTGGCAGCTCTGTCGCATGTCTACAATAGAGAAATCCCACAACGACGAGTTTAGCGCCGATCTGCGCACTTCCGCGTTTGAAAACGAGGATCTCAATGTCACAGTAAACAACTTTATGCTGATCGTGCGCCTGCGTTTCCTTTTATGGCCTGATTAATTCATGCATGAATGAATGTGCTGAAAAGCGTTGCTTTGTTTGCCACTGCCATTCTCGCTTTCAACCCGGAAGTGCGCAGAAGGGGCTAATGTGAAATTCCTCTATTATCTATTGAAAAGACTCTTGAATTGATCTGTCTAGCATTATGCAGAAAGACTAACCCACAAGGCAAATTTCATTGAGTTTTGTTTTAAAGTTTTATTTTATAATGAAACAAATAAAAACTGTCCCAGACTGGATCGACTTTTGATTCAAAGTGCACCTCTATTTGTACATAGACCCCAGCTTTATATGTAGAAGTACAGGCTTTTTCACCTGTATGTTGCAGTATATATGCATGTGTATATATATATATTTTTCTAATTCGAACGGAAAGGGGAAACAGAGTTGTGTAAAAGTGACTGTAAGGGGAAAAGTGACCTTAGGGCGAAAAAGTCGTTTCGCCTTAACGTCATAGGTACCTTTTCTAGGCAGAATTTTACTGTCGCAAATGTTTTTATTTTGTTCTTTGTGTTCTAAATAGCATAATTCTGAAGTTTGGTCGAATTAGGTAAAGTTTGGGTTAGGTTACAGTAAAAAGAAGTTTGTGCGCAACTCTATGGGATTTCGCCTTTACGCCGGACCTAGCGTGTTCTGGGTTTATGACTTCTGACTAGCGCCCACCCGAACAAAGATACTGACAATTTGGGAGACCGCCAACATAGGGCAAGATAGCTCAGTTGGTAGAGCGCCGGTATGGTAACCCGGAGGTCGCAGGTTCGAATCCCGCTCCTGCCAGTTTCTTTGTTCACTTTGAAAATGGTTATATATATTAATTAAATACATTTTTATGAAAGTTCGCCTCGAACAAGGCTAAAAGCTACTCGAGCTACAGAGCTACAAAAAGAAAACCAAAGAAACAAGAGGTAGGAATTAATATTCCTCTTGAAGCAGGAAAGATTGTGAGATGAAGGGAAACATGCAATAGGCAAAGAATTCCATAGAGATACAGAAAAGGCTATTTATTGACATAGCTTTTCGTTCATAATAGTCTGTTGTTTTGTTCACTTGATGTGAGTGCCAGCTAGCATTATTTGTCTTATTTTTTACCATAGCTGGCAGGATTGGGTTACATTAATCAATTGAATTTTTTTTTAAGTGAACAAAGGAAACTGGCAGGAGCGGGATTTGAACCTGCTACCTCTGGAATACTATACCGGCTCTCTTCCAACTGAGCTATTTTGCCCTATATTGGCGGTCTCCCAAATTGTCAGTTTTCTTTGTTTGGGGGCGCTAGTCAGAAGTCACATACCCAGAATGCCGTATAGCCAGGGATCGTGCCCAATTTTACGATACAACCTGGGAAGCCACATTGTGGATACGACTTTTTAACTGATAATTTGTCAAATTTATTCAAATTTACCTAGTCTATTTCCCTTGTGGTTTGTTTGACCAATGATAAATTCATTGATGAATTTCTATTGGAATTTTGAAACCCTCCTCCACCAGTGACAATATCGACTCTGCACTGGAGACGTACAACCTACAGAAGGTAACCCTACTACGGGAGTTCTGCACAAAATGCGGCGTGCAACTCCTCCTCAAGGACTACGACTTTGACACCAAGCACAAGGCCGTCTTCAGCGAGAATGACATCATCAACGTGTTCCCCGTGGTCAAGCACATCAACCCCATCGCCAGTGACGCCTACAACTTCTTCCAGAGCGGGCAAGCTAAGATTCAACAAGGTCAGGGGAGGGCATACGTCTTTGCTCATTCGGAGATAGGTCTTGGTACCCATGGTCTTAAACTCTTGAATACAGACGACGGTCATAGCCACAGTTTGAAAAAGACCACCTGGCCGGTTGACGTCTATAGGCACAGTCCTGCATGTACTCAGTCTATTCAATTTTCAACTATGAGCAAGTTCGATCAAGGACTATAGTTAACTATAGTTCGACTATAAACTCTGATCGAACGCACGCTAGTCGACGATGGTTGGACTAGTCTAGTCAACGATTCGCGACCAGCCTACCGAGGTTGGTCGCATCGCTGGTTCCCAATAGCCGTTTTAATAGCACAGTGCAGAGAGGACCAGTTATCAGAAAAATGGCAGAAAAAACGTAAATATTCAGCAGCAGTGAACGATCGTTTTTTTGTTACTTTGACTTTCTTTGAACATGTTGAAATTGTCGAAATAATGCACACGTTACCACTTGTGACATTGTTGATATACTGAGCAAATATCGTCCGTCTCGCTTGAACTCGTCCAAAAACGTAAACAAACTAGCCACCGCCATTTTCTCATGGTCGCGTTGACATGACAATAGTTCGACTAGAGTCGTTCGCACTTCAACTTCAGTGCTCATGCGCTACGTACGTCACGAACCAACCACTAGTTAACCATTGGTCCCTGATTGAACTTGCTCTATATTGTTCTTGAATGGGAGTGTAATGAATAGATGGAGCTTTATCAAACAAAACTTTCATTCACACAAAAGGGGGGCTTCAAGCGCGATGAATAGGACCACTCTATTCAGTGTAGGGCCTAATGTTTGCATTTACGCTTGGCTGCACAGTCCCGTTCTTGGCATACCAGCCTCCATCAATAAGAGCTAGACACAAGGGGTTGATCTCGGTCTCGGACATTTGAGGCCTCAATATTTGTGACCTGTTCTTGGGGGGGGGGGGGGGGGGGGGTAGATAATGCATCTTTAGTCGATATCGAAACATGAGTAAATGCTCTCTACAATGTCATTTGTTTTATTTTAATTGGACATTATGTTGCAAAGTTATGAATTTTCATAAATATGGGATTTTGGGATAATGTGTGTATTATAAATAATGAGTTATTTGCATTTTTCTAATGGTGACAACCAATGCCCAGTTCTGTCTGATTTCACAAGATTGCATCAGATTCTTCTCGTGTTGCGATTGAGACCACATTTCATTACCAGTGGTGAAATGTATTAATTTAGGATCATCCATAATAATAAACATTTGGCATTTTTTCCATACAAAAGTTGCAGCATGTCATGTAGAAGGTAATTGTTCCTTTTTTTCTAACTGTGTTGGTCATGTTTGACACTTCGACTCTGGTGGAGTGCCTCATAAAATATATAATTGGTTGGACTGAAATTTGTAGCAAGCTTTACACTGCCGACTACTCGTCTCGTAACAAATGCTTTTTTTTCTTTGCATGATTTTGTGAGTCTGGTACCTAGAAATATAAATAGTTTTGTGGTATTTTTAGTTTGAAAAAAAAAATAGCCAAAATAAATTGATTTTGTGTTTTTTTTCTTAGGCCACCTGAAGGAAGGTTATGAGTTGATCAATGAGGCCCTGAATCTATTCAACAACGTCTATGGCCCGATGCACCCAGAGATTGCCAGTTGTATGCACAAAAATAGCCAAAATAAATTGATTTTGTGTTTTTTTTCTTAGGCCACCTGAAGGAAGGTTATGAGTTGATCAATGAGGCCCTGAATCTATTCAACAACGTCTATGGCCCGATGCACCCAGAGATTGCCAGTTGTATGCGCAATCTGGCCCGACTAAGCTACCTCATGGGGGAACACACAGAGGTAAGAATACAGGTCATGTGACTCACAGCGCCCTCTATTGATACTGTGAAGAAATCAGTTTATCTTGTCTTGTTTCAGTGTGAGGGGCTGGTTCTTTCACACTTTCCTCTGTAGCCCACACCTCGAGTGGCCTTTGGCAATTTCCATAAAAAAAAAAAATAAGAGTGCTTAAGCAGCAGCAAACATTTGTTTGTGTCCATTGTCGTGTGAATATTAGACTGCCTGAAAATCGGACTTGTTGGTTATACTGCACATACTCAGTAGGTCCCCATGCACCAAAACAATAAAAAACATAGGGTAAGGGTAAAGTTGAGGATTAGAGTGAGCTATAGGGCTAGGGTTGGGGTTGGGGTTTTGGATAGTGTCGGGGTTAGGGTTGGGATGAGGTTAAAGGTTATCAGGGGTGAGATTTGTCCGGATTTTTCCTGATTTCAGGATTTCTGAATTTTTAAAGAATCTCTCTTGCAATCTGGAATTCTGAGGTGTTGTCCTATAGGTGTTTTTACCTGTAAAAGTAAATATAGACCAATAAAAACGGATATTTTAAGGGGCTGCCTTTAGGCAAATACAAACTATATGTTGATCTGGGGTCCTCGTGGATTTCGTTGATTTTTCATTTTTAGCCAATCTCACCCCTGGGTTCATTATAAAAATCACAATTGTGATGCAATGCATCATGGGTAAAGAGTCTAGGTAATTTGAATAATTCAGATTTTGTTTCCCCCCAAACAGGCTCTTGAAATGCAACAGAAGGCAGTCATGATGAGCGAGCGATGCAATGGAGTGGACCATCCAAACACCATCAGTGAATATGTAAACACATCTCATTTCTTTCGTAAAAAAATCCCAGCTCATTGCCTGCTGATAAATATGAATCTGCCCTACATTATTACAGGGTTCTTCTGGTTGTGATAACTACGTGATTACGTTGCATTTTAAATTCTTTCGTTTGTGTGCAAAATACAAACTGCCGTAAAATTTGCTGAATGTCATGTACTGCATATGAGAGTTTATGTTGAGTTTTCCCCCCCAACAGAAATTGTCTATTTTCATTCTTAACCCTAAAAGTCCCAAATCCTCCAATTTTAATATGATTTTGCATGCACCCTTGGGGCATGGGCGTCGCCAGGATTTTTTCTAGACGGGGCAATATCCCAAAATCATTTTTGTTTTGATGGTGGGTGGGGGGACCTTTGCCAACCCCACCACCATTGAACCCCGGACGCTCATGTTAAAGTTGCATTAAATTATCAGTAATCTGACACCTAGTCTTTTTATTTATTTATTTAAACAAAAACATTTCTCTATTTTATTTTTAGTTTCCCTTTTTCCCCTTTCCCCCTTCTCCTCGCGACGCCCATGCCCAGGGGGTTACGGTTAAGGAATCCCTTTTCAAGCACAAGATTTTGATCCAAGTTTCATAGTGTCTTTTTTTTATGGAAGTCGCCCGAATACGAGGCGAAAAGCCACTCTAGGAAAAGGGCTTCAACAGAGGTGGTAGGCCACATTTTAGGTTGCCAGCCCCACCACCCTGTTTACGGTTTTCCTGGGTCCAGATCTAAATAGAAGATGAACCTTCAATAGATACCAAAGAAATTATCCCAATTTTCAGACCTATAGACCCAAGCGGGGTAACTTCCACCATTGGTGAGACCATCTCACCTCCCCCTTTAAAGTTAAGTCTTGGGGGATTAAACTTGTTTGCAATTTGAGTCGAAGTATTTAAGATGTCCTGCATTATATCATTGCTTATATCATTGCCGTTGAATTTGCTGCAGTTATGAAAAATACTTATTTTGAAAAAGCCGATTTGGGGTTTCAAGAGTACAGATTGTGATGTACAGGAGTTTGTAGGTACGGCTGATAAGATTTCAACTTAAACCAATAAGAATTATTTGTTCAACCCCCTGTGTCAAGTTGTTATTGATGGGAGCTGGTATGCCAAGAATAGGCTGTGCAGCCAAGCGTAAATGCAAACAATAGGCACCACACTGAATAGAGTGGTCCTTTCATTGCACTGGGAGCCCCCCCCCCCCCCCTCCCTGTAAATGAAAGCTTTATTTTGTTAAAAGCTCTATCTATACATTACACTCAAGAACAATATAGCTGAAACATGAATGGATTGAGCATGAGCAGGATTGCGCCTATTGATGACAACCGGCCAGGTGGTCTTTTTCAAACCACGGCTGTCGATGTCGTCCATATAAGCCAGTTGGTATTTCAACTGCGCATGTGCACAATGACATTTTATCCCAAAAGACCCGCGTGAGCTAACGCGGACGTGTGAACGCAAAAGGTGGTAACACAACCAGCACGTGTTAAATTCAATCAGAATGGGCGTTCGTGTAAACATGGCGTGACATTACATCAGCAATTTTATCCCGAATAACCTTTGACCTTTAAGACACCGAACTGTCTTATTCAAGAGGTTATTTCACCACAATGTACATTTGGTTTCTGTAACTTTTGTGTTTCCTTGCAGATGCATGTAGCTCTGTACAGCTTTGCCAATGGTCAGGTGACTAGCGCCCTCAAGCTGATGTACAGGGCCAGGTATCTGACTCTCGTGGTCTGCGGCGAGGACCATCCGGAGATGGCACACTTTGATGTAAGTTTGTGTCTGAGAACGGAGTATATAGTCGGATATGACAAAAGTTGGAATTAGTGTGTGTTCTTGTAAGGAGAGCCTTGTGGGGTACTCGCCCAGTGGGAACAAGGGTACCCCACAAGTTGGCCTTTGTGTAACAAGTTAACAGTACCCCACTAGAGAAATTCTAAATATTGGGGTTAAAGAGAGCACAATGAAAGTACCACATAAACCCCAACGCTTGATGTGTATGGGTTTGTTTTTCATTCAATAGGGGGCCATTAACAATAGAGGACAATAAGATCCCGGTTGAGAAAGGTGCCTGTTTGGAAACCGTGTACAAAACCAATGAGTGTCCTTGCCAAAAAGTATGAACATTAGGACAATAGGAGATCCCTGATTAAAGGTGTTTTCAATTTGGTACCCGGTACCCTGTGGAGACATGGAAACAATAAAGAACAAAAGAAAGAATAGTTCCCCACAAGGAATTTCTAAAGAGGAAAATGTCTCCACAAGGAAAAACGTGTAGAAAGTCTGTGGGGGATTGGTTATACATATAACAAAGGAGATAACAAAGCCATGTCTCCACAGGGATATACATTTCAGAGTGTGCACACTTTGGTGCTCCCACATACTGCCTTAGGAGGTACCTCGCACTATGGGGAACAATGGGGACAGTAGTGCCCGACGAGGAAGTCTTTAGAAATCTATAGGTGCCCCACAAGGAAAACGCTATAGAGTTTGAGATTTCAATAGGGACAAATGAGAATAATAGAAGGAAAGTAAAGTGGACAGTAGAGGTACCCCGTAAGGGTGCATATGTGAGGATGTACAGGTTATCCATTAAAGAAGACTTGTCAACATAGCAGTGTCAATAATTTCAAACAATAATTTATTTGACTTTTAGAGCAACATAGGCCTTGTTCTCCATGGAGTAGGTGAATCGGATCTGGCCCTGAAATTCCTGGAGAAAGCCAGACAGACGACTCTCAAGTATCATGGTGCTAAAAGCCTCAAAGCAGCACTCGGGTAAGACAAGCATTTATCAATGAGGCGTCAGTCTTTTTTGTAAAACCAGCAATTCATTTGTGGTCCTTGAAGCAAATAGAATTGTTTTGAATAAATATAGGGCCGTCCCAAATATAACGATTATTTGAATATTCGAATACTTTTTGGTAGGTTCTAATATTCGGAAAAAATATATATGTATGTACAAATATGTCTCAGCTGCTATTTTAATAGCAAAGTTACCGCGCTTAGCAGTGTCAAATGCCGTAATTTTGTCGACGGTTACTTTTTATTGCCGGAGGTTTATTGTTCCCATCCGGTAAAACCGTTAAGAAAAATACATTTTCAAAGTGAACAAAGAAACTGGCAGGAGTGGGATTCGAACCTGCGACCTCCGGGTTACCGTACCGGCGCTCTACCAACTGAGCTATCCTGCCCTATGTTGGCGGTCTTCCAAATTGTCAGTATCTTTGTTCGGGTGGGCGCTAGTCAGAAGTCATAAACCCAGAATGCCGTATAGCCAGGGATTACACCAAATTTTACGATACAACCTGGGAAGCGACATTGTGGGGATCACTCAATAAGGATACGACTTTTTAACTTTAATTTTTTAACTTTTAATTTAAAAGAAAATTACTGCAAAAACAAAGGCTGGAGTTCAATCATAACGTTATACAAACCCGTAATGATCAGGCGCATGCAAAAAATAAAGGTCGATCAGGCAGTCCATAATATCTATCGTTACATGTAAAACACCGGCGTGCTTTGCGTGCAACTTTTTACCAGAACTGATGCAGTTGAAGCTGAGGCATAAAAAACTTGATTGGCGAGTATCGAATATTCAAATATTCGGTCAAACCCAGTTTCGAATAATCGAATACTTAATTATTTGAAAATGAACAGCCCTAGAAAAATAATATTAAAAAAATATGTAAATTTTAGTGTAAAGAAAAATGATGTGAGTTTGATAGATGTGCTAAATCATTTGTGAGATTAAACAAAATTACATGAGTTCAGCGGCAATCTGTGGACTTATGTTGTAGCTCTGTCCAGATTATATTGGATGCAGAGAAATTCTTAAGAATTTTTACAGATAGTGCAAATTTAGAGTTTGACATTCTAGAGAAATATTGTTGGAAGAGTAGAATCTAGAGAATTTCTGTAGATGTTGTACTGAAATCGGCAGAATTTTTTACAAATTCTTTGCACAAGTGGAAATTCTGATGTGAATTCTAAAAAGAAATACATTCTGTACAGAAAGAAAATCTTAGTTTGTTTTGAATCCTAGAACAGGCATGCAACTTTTCCTCGGATCAGCTGATTTCCTCATTTTGCACTTCACAATTATGCCATAGAAACTTGAAAAACACTGTACAAAGTCTTGTAAAGATTGGAATTTCCTCGTTTTTTTTTTTTAATTCCAAGTTGCATGCCTGCTAGACAGTACGCAAATTAGAATTTGGCATGAAATTGCATCTGACTAGTTTTATTTTCTCTGTGTTAACAGCCATCATCTTGTCGGCCGAGTCTACTCATCTCGAGGCGATTTCCGCACTGCCCTCAGATATGAGAAAGAAGCCTATACCATCTATAGAGAACAGGTAAGCTGTTAGTTCATCCAAAACTTCAAAATTGGTGTTATCTTTAATCATGTGGTCTTCAACAAACTTTAATCCTCGGTGCTGATTGGCCAATCCACAGCACCATTGTTAGTAGGGGGTGGTAAACTTTAAGGTCAAAATTTGAAGACGTCCATTTGGGAAATGATTAAAACTATCAATACAAGCATTTTGACACCAAAAGTAATGCTGTATCTCTTAAATAACCCCCCCACCCCTTGAAATTCAAAATTAACGCCAAAAACACCCAAAACTGCTACAAATGGAAACATTTGAGTCACAGTGGTATGTAGAAAACTTAGGAAGATGCCAGCTTGTCAAGGCTTTGCTGGAATTTCTCATATTCCAGTAATGTTCGGTCAAGGGGCTAAACAAGTCATTCATATTTAGCACTTTAATACCAACTGAGCATGTAATACGGATTTCGTATAATACAGATTTCGTATAATACAGATTCGTTTTTTGGCCGGGGTAGGGGGTTATTTTCATGCTAGATACCCACTTCCTGTGCAAAATATCTCCCAAATGACCCAATGCATCACCCCTGAAGTGGACGTAATCATATTCCAAAATTTTTGTTTTCATCCCTATTATCACCCGATACTACCATTGTGATAGCAACACAGTAGCACAGCTATATTGTAGTCTGTGTTGTGCATTGCTAATTTCCAGTTCAGAAATTGCATGTTGTTTATTCCCTAAAAATCTGAGATTTTTTTTCCATAACGTGCTTCAGAAAACTCCATGTTCATCACTTCATCTAATGTCGTCAACTTGGCTTTTTACCATGTCGCATTGCGGATGCAAACGTGCTACATTTTTCTGTGTACAGCAGGCATATTTTGCATGACAGATTTTTTCTACCACAGACAGTATTTTGTAATTTTACTTGGCTTATGTTCATTGACGTGAGTTTTGGGACTAAGTTTAACATTTACAATGTAGCAACATGTATATTTTGTCTTCTTTTTTTTTTTTTTTTTTTTAAGGGAGTATGCTTCCCACTCCATTGAACTTTTTTAGATAATAATACATGACCATAAACATTTTGGTGAAAATATTTTGAAATTCCAAAACACAACTTTGCCAAATTTGCAAATAGGTCATTCCATAAATTTGGGGTCCAAAAGTGTGACATTTTTGGTGTCCCTGTTACATAGTGACATAAGGTTTTGCAATTCAGGACATTCTTTAACCCTAACCTTTTAAAATCCTTCAAAATCCTCTATGCCAAATGGAGGAATTTGGAGGTTTGAGGGTCTTTGGAAGTTGAAGCATCGGAGGATTTTGCAGGACTGAGGACAAAAGAGGATTTTGCCTCTGGAGGATCCAGGTCATCAGGCCCAATCTGGTGCTGGTTTATTTCGGAGGATTGAGGTTTATACTAGGGTGTTCACGAAAACCCCTGGAGGATTTTGGAGGATTCATGCAATGGTCCTCATAAGAGGATGTTGGAGGATTCAGGTTACATGCAGCTTAAACACTTTGAAATCAGAGGATATTGGGTGATTCAGGTTTATACTTGGAGGAAAATGATGCAGGGAGTTAGGGTTAATGCCTTCTATAAAAGTAGAGTACCTGCCGTACAAGTAAAAAATAGTGTGAAGTCCATTTTAATGATACTTGATGGGAAATTACACAGGTCAGGTGTAACAGGGACACCGAAAAAATGTCACACTTTTGGACCCCCAAATGTATGGAATGACCCAAATACAACATGGATTGTTGGCACAACAGATGAAAGAAAAGACGAACATGTAGTAGATTTGCAATCCTGTGACCACCCTGAAATCAACAAACATGTACATATGTTTGTAAAACATCTAATGATCTGTGAAAGTAATTTTCCTTCCTCAGTTTGGCGAGCACCATGAGAAGACCAAAGAGAGCTCGGAATTTCTTCGTCAGCTCACGCAGCAAGCCGTCAACTTCCAGAAAACAGTGCGTGCTGTCAAACTTCATTTTTTGGTTTTTGTCTTAAATATCTAAAGTTTCAGGTTTGGTGCACAACAATGTTGATTTCAGTGAATAAAGTGAAAAAAAATAACCTTTTTAGAGTGCATTGTTCCATTGCATTGTATTAGAACTAGCTATTTCAAAGCCTGTTTTCTCTGTTGTGCAATTTGAACTCCATAGAACTAATTAATATGCAAAAACGCGATATCTCCAGAACGGAAAGGGCTTTGGAGCTCTATCATGACCAAATGAAAGCTTACACTCTGGGCTTTCCAAACATACATAAAACTCCTTTTTCATATTTTGCGACATAATATACCTTTTTCCAGAGCGGGCCACATATAGGCCTACCTTGTTTTGTATTCCAGAAGTTTACATGTTCAGAGTTGCATGCAAAGCAGTTCAAAGAAAAAGAAATAACTATAACATGCATATTGTTTGAAAATTTAAGACTTCCTTTTTTAATAGTAAATGACTTGTGACTGGACTCGGACTCAACCTATGTGACCCAGGACTTGGACTTGCTTTGACACTCGGGACTTGGACTTGGTTTATAGACTCCATGACAAGTCTGATACTTTCCATGGTTCCCATGGAAATCTTAAATTCCATGACCTTCTTATGACTTTCCAGGAAAAAAAATTAGTTTTCCATGATTAATTCTTATGCTATTTTTTTTTTTACATCTTTAGAGTCTATTTACAATACACTGACTATGTGTATTGGTTGTGTGAGATTCGATGACTTTCGATGGCTTTTTTCTTGAAATATAAATTTTCCATGACTACTTCTAAAATAACAAAACTTCATGATAGCTTTAAATTCCAGGATTTTCCATGACTGTTGGAATCTTGTTTCCGATGGTGCTACTACCGTACACCTTGTTAAAAAAAAAATCCCACCACACAAAACCTCAAATTGTAAATGTCTGTACAATTTCTTTGCTTTAAATGTCCTTAAAATATTGTTTCATTGAAAGAGTTTTTTAGATCCAAACGAAACAAGTTATGTGTCGTGGAGAGATCTCCTAAGTGTTTGACGTAATCATTCTTGTCGTTGTTGCGCATACATAATGATACATGTTTCTCTCTTTTTCTTTTATTGAAATCACCCAATACAAGGCAGAACGCCACTCCAGGCAGAGGGTTGGTAGGGTTGGCCACATTTTGAATTGCCAACCCTACCACCCTTACGGTTTTCCTGGGCCCAGATCTAAATAGAGGATAATTCTTCACCAGATTTCAGAGAAATTATCCCAATTTTCAGACCTACAGACCCAGGCGGGGTAACTTCCACTGTTGGTGAGACCAACTTAACCCCCCCCCCCTTCTCATTTTACCTTTTCTCACTTTCATGGACACATAACAAACTTGCTGCTTTTTTGTGTGCTTATGTCTTGATTGCAGATGAATGAGTTACGTAAGGGTAACTCACGGGCAGCCATGCATCCAATTCCGTTCAGCCTTCCGTCCATATCTGGCATCCTGGATACCCTGAATATGATCAATGGAGTCTTCTTCATTCCAATCAGGTAAAAGTGAAAGTGCCGTGGTTTAGTGGTTTGGAGCATTGAATTCGTGGTCTGCGGGTAATTCTGCAAGTTGTGGGTTCGAGCCCAGTCCTGGGCTATAGCACTTCTACACTTAATATGGGTAGAGGCATTATTATAAATGCCTTGCAGTGGACTAGTTACCCATCCCGACCCTATTCATACTGTGAAGAGATCGGATTATCTTGTCTTGTTTCAGTGTGAGGGGCTGGTTCTTCCACACTTTCCTCTGTAGCCCACACCTCGAGTGGCCCTTGGCCTAGTGATGGGCGACTTGCAAAAAAAAAAAAAAAAATAAGTGAGGTCGGGCTCCCAAGGGTCAGGTTCGTGCTTCAAGATGAATATTAATTCCTACCCCTTGTATCTTTGATTCTTTTTTTCTTGAAGCTCCGTACCTCGAGTGGCTTTTGTAGCCTTGAGCGGGGTGAACTTGCCTAAAAAAAAATAAACTAAAAACACACTGCCCTCTCCCCCCCCAAAAAAAAAAATTCACTCAAAAACTGAAACCCTGCCCTTTATCTACAGCATACCTGGGCCCAATTTCATGGCTCTGCTTACCGTTGGCGAAAAATCCCCTCTTACTGTAGCAGAAAATTCTGTGCTTACAGCAAGCGTATTTCACGCATTAGCGGGGAATTTTGGCTTCTGAGCATGCGTACATCCAGTAACTAAGGATTCTGTGCTTACAGGGTTAGCGCAGAATTTTTCCGCTGGAGCAAAATGGTGATCGTAAGCGCGGAAAGCCCGGTTGGTTTGTAATTTTTGTAACTAGTTTGGCAATTCCATTTACCAAAAAGTGCATTTTTGTTCCTTTATAGGGAACAGGGCCCTACACTACACAATCGTCCTAAAGACATGTAGCAAGTTACATCATTACAATGTATTACAGCTATACGTGACTTTAGCCGCAGTCTCTTGATGTTCCGTGTATTTTTTTTAACATCAAAATGTGATCCAAATTTTAATGCTGTTATTTCTCTCATTGCAGCATCAAGTCCAAGGGACTTCCAAAAACCGCCAACGCAGTGCAACCAGTGCATAAACCAGACACAGAAACCCCCTCCGATAGCAAAATGGACTCACCCGGTCCCAGCTCTGGCAAGGCGTCCCCCACCCCGGAGGCGGACGGTACCGCTGAAAAAGGGGAGGTGCTGAGGTAACCGTTAAATCCCTTGATAAGTAGTAGTAGTATTATTATTTTTTTTCTTCAATTTTCGACAAGGCCAGTTCAGAGAAGGACTGAATATGTGACAAGAGTAATGCCTCGCAAAAAGGATTTCCGAGCATTGAATGGTGTGTGGTGATTGGTCGAATAGATACACTGACTAAAACAAGTGTTGCAGACGTTACTCTTTTCCATTGCTAGCTGTGTGTGGTCATGTGTGTTCACCTGATTTACCGTATAGTTGATGACAGACCATGCAATTTTGGTCATGTAGTTGATGACAGGTTTGAGGGTTTTTTGGGGGCAAAAATAAGCACGTGATGTAGTAAACACTGATGTCAATATTGACACGCTACTCTTCTAGTCAGAAACAGGGTTTGGTGAAATTGTTCCCTTTTTTAAACCAGAGAAATTTACACATTTTTGGCATCTTAAGCTGTCGATGCGATGCTTTGTCAGTACAATTCATGGTGTGTGCATTTGTTCTTGGTAACAAATTGAGTAAAAACTTTTCACAAAATTACAATAAACAAAAACTTAAACACAACATTTCTAAACAAAAGGCAAACCATTGATGGTCATGTTGCAATATGCTTACAACTTTGATGTCTTTTAAAAACTACTGTTAAAAAGTTCAATATGGTGCTGCTATTTTGGTTACACTAATCAATTCTTGGTGCAAAAGAAGAAAATGAGCCATATTAAAAAAAAAATGTGAAGAATATACAATTGAAGTGGCATAGTTTAAGAATAATAGTAAAAATGAATGTATTTTAAAAGGGTGAATATATTTAGAAATTGGTGACTTACTGAAGCTGGCTTTTGGATGTTCAGGTAGATTTACAAACCATTCCTCCATTTTGTTAGTGACACTGTTTTTAAGCAAATTTAATGCTCTTATGCAATTTAGACTTCACGTCTTCCAAATATGTTCTTGTAACTTCCCTAGCTTTTCTTGGCACCGAGTGTAGTTAGTGCACCGACTGTCAAGATTTTAAACAAGGCTCATTTGTGATCTACTTCCCGAATAGTGTATAAACCAGAAAATAGAATAGTCTTTATTTTGGCCAAAATGTTGATAATAATGTACATCGAGAACGTTATGTTAAAAAAAATGTATGATTTGAAAGGACACGGTTTGTTTAGAGCCAAAAGTAAAAGTTTTTTTTTTCGTGTTGAAAGTGTTTCTTTCCAAAGCACGCACAGAGACTTTTGCTATTTTTGTATTTTGAGAATCTGTATTCAGATGCAAATCCTAAGGTTCACGGTGTAGTGTTGTTCTATGCAACAGTGTCAGCGTATATGTAGGATAGTTGCTCTTGAAAGTTGAAAAGGGAGGGATGATTTTGAGCGTTTTCTTATTAAAGGATTTCATCTCTGTTTGTGTCATCATGATTTGATGTTGATAATCTTTGTACAATTTTGTTGTGGACCACAGTTATATATGGTGCATGCTGTGACCTTTGAACTGAGCCTCACTGCCTGGTACTTGTCCACTCTTCCCTGCTATTTAGCATGGCATGCTGCTTTGATAACCGGTGATGCATCAGCCTAGACTGGTTCCAAAGTTTAAGTATTGTCAAGTAGTCTTGTGGGAGTTAGTTTAGTTTGTTTTAACAGATACCAGGCTTTCAGGTATTCCTACTTTTTCTGCTCTTTCCTTATTTTTTTTTACCTTGCTCCTACTTTTCCCAATTTCTTCTAAAAATTCCTATTTTTCCTACTTTTTCCTAGTTTTTTGTTACACAACTCCGAAAACTGAAATCTCATTGAATATTTTTCAAAACAGTGTTACACACTGTCGTATGAAAATCACACAGTGAAGGGCTTGGGTGCAGGAGTACTGCAACTTTACTTCCAAGAGGTTAGTTGACGATGGAGCACAGTACAGAACATGCCAAATGAGGCTTGTGATGCTGTGAACATGGGTGAGTATCAACGAAAACTACTCCTGAAAGCCTGCAAAAGTCCTACTTTATTCTGATTTTATCCTCCAGACTCCTACTTTTGTCCTGTTTTCTTTTTTTGTAAGTTTTGATCCTACTATTCTCCTTTTTTACCTGGGACTGCTTGAAAGCCTGAGATAGTTTGCACCAGAATTCACTTGCAATGACCTTGTGCAATGTGGCTTTCTGCTGGTTGAAATGCCAATATTGTGCTTGTCCTCACCTTAGCACCAATGTCTGGTGTTGGCCTATCCTATTCGTAAGCAGTCCGGGATACTGGAGTGTGTTTAGTCAAAACAGAGTTAGTTGTCGTTCCCATCCTGTTGCCAGCTTGTCCCAGTTACTAAATGGAGGACAGCCAGTTTAGGGAACAAATCATGGGCTCGGTCTTGAATCAAAACTAGTGTGTATTCACTCCTGAGAGAAATGGCAAATGAGGCACTATGTATTGTACACATTCAGTCAAATAATTCGGTCGATTCACAACTCAGTGCCGCCGCCGGCGGCAAGCCGGGAAAAGCCAATTTCCCACTTTCGGGGTCGACATCACGTCTATCGCGTTGTAAAGACGGTGGACAGTACAGCAGTATGAATTTCGCGCGAATGTGAGTGGATGAGTTAAAGCAATTTTTGACTAATCGGGTAATACCTTGTGCAGGAAAGAAGAGAGAGGAGTTGATAGATTTAGCGGAGAAAGGGGTTAATAGAACCGATGTCGACTTTTTCCCATGATGCACTGCATAATTTGGCCTCTCCCTGGCTTGCCGCTGGCGGCGCACCGAGTTGCGAATCGACCGAATTGTTGTGTAGGTTATGTGCTGATTGTGTAGTTTGCTTGAAACAAATGCACTCAAATAAAGCCTTCCTGCATTGTGACATTGTTAACTGGTGAGATGCAAGTTTAAAAACCGTAATTCTCTTTGCGAGGCCACACACACTATGAACATCTAACAAAAGAAAACCCACGCAGTCCTTTGTTACAAACAAAGGACTGCGTGGGTTTTCTTTTGTAAATTGTTCATAGTGACAGCACTCTCGTCAGGTGTGCATGGATCAGACAACACTGGCCCTAGGAAAGATTTGCACGATTGAGGTCATCAAAATAAGAGTTTGCTGGGTTAGAAAATGGACCTTTTCAGGCAGGTTTTTTTTTCCCCAGTTTAATGAATGAAGTCTCACTAATAGGCTCGACAAATTTCTATGGATGGTTACTGTTTTCTTGTTAAAAACTGTTCACTGCCTTTTCGGATTTTACAAAAACATAAATAATAATAAATGAATACAAAATTTAAACAAACAAAAAAATTGTAAAATATTGAAAAAAAAAGTTAAAAAGGACAACATTTTGGAAAGATGTTTTAAGTGTTGTACCATCCAAATGAAAAGTTTAACTAGTTTTGTAACCTTCACTTTCCTTCCCACCCCACCCCTACCCCCTCCCTGAAAAAAAAAAAAAAAAAAAAAATAAGGAATAGCACACAATTAAAAAAATTAAATAACAAATTCAAAGGAAATTAACAAATTATTAAAATAGAAATCTTGAAAGTGGTATTGCAATTGATGTCATTGGTTGGGAAGGCAATATTATCAAATTTGAAGAATTATAGAGATAAAAGTTGGGTGGATACCGTAGCTTTTGTAGCCATGTCCTTTGTGTTTGAATTCAATTCAGCTGAATAATATGATTTGAAATTATTTGATTTTTTTGTTTGTTTTCCATGTGTCTGACTATCTACATCTGTTAATAACTGCATATGTACTTTTAACCAGTTCACGCCGGGATTATTTTGACATTCACCGGACCCAGGCACGGGATTATTTTTCACGAACCTCGATGCCAGCCGGGTTCAGGTGGAATCAGGCCGTAATCTGCGGGTAGCACAACATGATATTGCCGGCCTCACTCGCTGCGAGCAGGTCGCTGACAGATATTACCGGTCTCGATTAGTCATCCGTTCTGAATACTGCAAAACCTTTGCGTGCATACACGTCATCCGACCCAAACTGGTTAAAATATAAATATGTAATTTGATTGTGCCAATTTCATATTTGGTTGAACTGAATATTTCATATTTTGTTTTTATTTCAGTTTGAACAATTGCAAAAAGTAAGTTTGTTGACCAGTCTTGTTCAAAAGGTGCATTGACACCTTGAACTCCTCGAATGCGATGGTTTAGGACGATGTCATTTCGACAATGGGCCTATTCAAAATGACATCCTAGCCTATTCAAAATCACATCTGAAACATCTGAACGTATTGTCTCACATTGACAGTGTAAATTGTGGGTTTCATAGCATGTGATTATGGGCTGGGGATGTGATTTTGGACCCTCATTGCTCAAGTCAAATCGTCCTGATCCTCCTTTCTATTTTGAAAGTGAATAGTCACATCCCAAAGAGGTTTTTTGTTGTGAACAAGTTGACCTTTTGATACAGAAATTATGTTTAAAACCCTGCAAGACCAACCCTTGTCTGGAAAACACGGCGGCCTTGCCGTACTGCAGTTTGCAGTCCGTTGGTAAAACGTGTATGGACAAAATACCTTTTTTCCAAGCTAATGACCTTATCAGAGGTGGTCAATTAGACCTGTTTAAAGGAGGAACTTGAGAAATATATAAAAATGCAGGAAAAATGATCAAGTTATTAAAACAAAATGGAAATACGGACTGCAGTTTGCAGTACGCCCGCACTTTGCAGGGTTAAACAATGGCTGCTGAGGTACGACATTGAATATTATAGCTACCATGTTATGATATAGGCTCCTTTTGGGTATTGGGCCCATTTTGGGTATGGGCCCGTTTGGGGTATGGGCCGCACCCGTTTGGGGTATGGGCCGCACCCGTTTGGGGTATGGGCCGCACCCGTTTGGGGTATGGGCCGCACCCGTTTGGGGTATGGGCCGCACCCGTTTGGGGTATGGGCATATTTTGGTGTATTGGCACATGTTTGTGTATGGTGCCCATTTTGGGTATGGGGCTGTCTGGGATATATGGTATATAGGACTGTTTGGGGTATATGCCCATTTTGGGTATGGGCCCATTTTGGGGTATGGGCCCATTTTGGGGTATGGGCCCATTTTGGGGTATGGGCCCATTTTGGGGTATGGGCCCATTTGGGGTATGGGCCCATTTGAGATTGCATGTATAAGATGTGTACATACCACAAAACAGTCCTGTACTGCAACTGGGTATATTGACCCACGAGCTGTGGCTGACATGTGAACACCCATTTGTGGCAGTTCCGGGTATTAGACATTAGGATCACATCCAAACATGGCCTGAAAAAAATTGAACCCTTCGAAACATGAGAAACAAGATTGTTATCATTTGATGATATTTATTCAGCAATTACATGAATCATGCACCAACACCTTCCACGTGTCCGCCTCCCCTTTCGATACAAAGTCCTCAACGGCGGCGCATGTCAGCCACAGCTCGTTCCTCACCTTTGCAGGATCAGTACGTAAGATTTCCACCTCATGTTGAATGCGGGCTTGTAAATCCTGAAGGTTACGCAGTGGACTGGTGAACACTTTGTTCTTCAAATACCCCCCACAAGAAAAAGTTAGGTGTCAAATCCGGTGACCTGGGTGGCCATTCCACAGCATGATTCGAGGCAATTACTCTGTCCCCCCCCCAAAAAAGTTCCTGTAGGCGATTCCTGACAGCGATTAAAGTCTGTGGGCGCGCAGTGCACCATGTTAGGATGTGATGTCTTACCCGGAACTGTCGCAAATGGGTTTTCAGGTACCATTTTCCAAACAATGGGGTTCGGTGAAGCATGACTGGAGGAATGCCATCAAGGTATTATTTGAAAGCATTTTGCTCCTACTTTATGGCAAACTCATGGTTATAGTCATACAGCACACAGCTTGGTCAAATTAACCCTTTATTTCAGGATTAAGTTTTTTTCTGGGACGCCCTGTGTAGGCCCATTTTGAGGTATATAGGCCCAGTTTGAGGTATATAGGCCCAGTTTGAGGTATATAGGCCCAGTTTGAGGTATATGGGCCCAGTTTGAGGTATATAGGCCCAGTTTGAGGTATATAGGCCCAGTTTGGGCCAGTTTGAGGTATATAGGCCTGTTTGGGGTATGGGCCCATTTAAGATTGCATGTATAAAAAACAGTCCTGTACTGCGACATGACATGGAAGATCTGCGCCGAGGGGATTTGGCAAGACCTATGTGGGAGAATACAAAGATGACATTACTTTAAGTAGGTCTGAAACCAGACCATAATTATTGGCTGCGTTATAGCAGTCAACCAGAGCAATAAAACTGCCACCCTTGTACGTTGACGTATGTGTGTTTTGTGCAGTGTGTTGGTGAGTTATTCATTTTGTTGGTAATATTATTGGTACGCCATTTTGTCCCATTGAAAGTGCTATTACAATGACTTTAGGGAGTACATGTATTTACAGTAGTTCATTTTCTTTGTGAGCAAATTATTCAGGATATGTTCACTTCTGTTAGCAGCTAATAATAGCGCCCTCGTTTGGTCAGAATGCAACTAGCTCTTGAATGTTGGTGTTTTCATGCTTTACAAATTGCAGTGTATAAATTGAAGTATAAAGTGTTCATACTTGAATATGTAACGTATTGTAAGGGGATCGAAAGTGCGCAATAAACACGATTAACACTAATGATACCACAAAATACAAGTAATTGTAACCGATTAATCATTGTAACAAGAATGGATATGTGATGTGAATTACCAGGGTAAATTTTTACATAAGGAATCTTTTGATGAATGGTAATACATACATGTCCATTTTATTCTGTCAATGCAGCATGTGTTCTACTGTTGTTTTTTGCACTATGCTGTTTAGATCTAAACAGAGTTGTACATTTCATCTCATTTTAGGGAAATATATATATGTCTGGCCAAAAAGTTAAGACATTAACCCTAACAGTCCTGAATCCTCCGATTTCAATACGATTTTTCACACTACCTGTGGAGTTAGGGTTTTAAAGATTAAACAAATCAGAATGTTTGAAATGAGAAAGTGGGTTCAAATAAGATGCCCATGTTACCGCAGATCATTTTAGAAAATTGATTGGGAAAAGCTGCAAAATGGCATAAATGGTCGTTTTAGACTTTGGAATATCTAGCCACATTGGTGGTTGAAATATTGCGTCCAGACATTTACTTTTCAGAACATCACCGTTTTGAAGAAGAGTATCTGACATCATGTTGGACCCATCCATTTATTTCCCGATTGTTACAAATATCTTTCAATGATTGCATTTGTGATTAAAGAATTGAACAGAATTCCCTTTTAAATAGTGAAGCAGAAATATGGCTTGACGAGTTCAAACCCATGTATTTACATGCAGTAGGCTGTGGTGTCGATTTTTGCAAAATTGTTTGTTACAAAAGTTATGCAATCATTATATACATAATGGTGTTGGTTTTGACATTCTATATTTAGATTTAAATGTTCTCAAGACAATTTTTCGTTGTTTAGTAAAAGAGTACATTTCTTTGGGGGAGTCTGGATTCCAACACTGCTGAATCGGGGACCAGACTGCTGTCCAAAGTTCTCTTCGAGTATGGTCGGGCAGATTTGCGATATTCATGTAAATGTCAACTGTTCATATGAATATTACTATTTTTTTTTAATTAGCTGAATGGCAGTCTATCAAATAATATACCGACCAGTAATAAGTTATCAGTTGGGAATAAATACTTTTTTGAGTTGTATTGATTAACAAGTGTCATCTGTTCAGGCATATTGGAATTAGGAATGAATGGTGTGTGATTCCCTTGTTCAAGAATATATACGCATTTGGAAATAAATTGTATTGATTGACATGAACAAACAATACCATCTTTAATAACTTATTTATTTATTTATGTCCATGGTGCCCATTTTCAGTATCGGGCCATGTTTATATCTTGTGTCCTTGGCATTCAACAACAGCATATTTCTACAGGATGGCAGTCTATCGCAGGTTACTCCCTGATTCTCGCTGGTACCTATTCCTTGTCCTGGGTGGAGAGGGACAATTATGATAAAGTGCCTTGCTCAAGGACATGAGTGCCATGACCAGCCAGGCTGTGATTCGAACCCACTTTCTGTTCATTCGGCCACAAGAGCTTGGGTCTGGTATGCGAGACTCCTCGGCCACACGACACTCATGAGTGTTTTAGTAAACGACTCCAAAATTATGTGGCCTCGGAGAGCAAAAAGGGGAGGAGCATATATATATCATGTAACAAGAAAGGGGAGGAGCATATAGCATGCATACATCATGCAACAAGAAAGGGGAGGGACATATAACATGCATACATCATGCAACAAGAAAGGGGAGGGACATATAACATGCATACATCATGTAACAAGAAAGGGGAGGGGCATACAAATCAATCAGGAATGGAGCTACTGCCAGCTAAAGGAAAGGGGCTAATGGCATGTCAGAGCCAGCTGCCCAAGTACCAATAATGAATAGAAAAGGGTGTGTGGGGATAGTCAAAGGGTAAGCACTTATCCAGAACCACCAAAATGACTTCGTCGCGCACATCGCGCCTTGTGCCTATTCAATAAGGCCTGGTGCATTTTCAGTAATACATGACCGTGTCATTTTGGTGGTTCTGGATAAGTGCTTACCCTAGTCAAAGGTGGGGTTAATGGTGCAGCAAGGGGAGGACATGGGACATTCCACACTTTTCAATAGCATAAAATGATAGGGGTATGATTGGTTTGCATAAATACCTTGCCCCTTTAAACTATTAAATGGGAGGGTATTGATAATATGTATGTAAAGATGGAGAGAAAAGGTTTTAGTGTGCAAGGTCATGCAGCATCTGGGGAAGTGGCACTGACAAATTGCAGTTTTAAAAAAAGAAAAGGAAAAAAAGTATGTCTACCTCATGATCAAGGAGCAACATTTGTGCAATGGGGAGGAGCTCATATCCTTTCAAGAGTGGAGTTTATGTTGCAGTTCATGTGAGCTCTAGATCCATAGTGCATGATGCGTCAAAATAATATGATAAAAGTGATCAATTAGGCAAAACGGGTATTGCAATCAAGACCATCACAAGACCCTGCAAGACCAGGCACAAGACCAGCAGTCTTAATTCAAGTCTCAAGCTATTCAAATAAACTGTAACAAAAGCATTCCTTTGTCATGGTTTATGCCTGTTACTTTTGCCTGTTACAAGCTGGTCTTGTGCATGGTCTTGTGATGGTCTGACAACAACACTGATTGCAATATACAATTTAGATACATTATGCTTCGTGTACATGTTTCATTTGTATGCATTAGTGATCAATTTCTGTTCAACCACCCATGCCTTTGAGTTTATTTGTGCCTCCTTCCGGGGAATCTTTGGCCAGTTTTCAGAAACAAACTCACAAAATACACATGTACTGCCAAATTACAGGCACATGGATTTTAACCATAGAGCAGGAAAGAGGGGCGCCTGATATACCTTTAAAGTTTGAAGTATAAACACATCATAAATACATCAGAAGAGGACAAATGAGTTACACAAATTACTTGCCAAGGAAGATACGTTTACAGATTGACAGAACAACAGAAAAAGTGCAGGTAAGGAAACATCGGATACACAACAAAGCCACACCAGCTGGACAAGTGTGTCGTTTTAATCAGCAGGTAACATTCACAGCTTTTTTACACAGTGAACTGTATGTTCACATACTCGGTTCCAACCAAAGTACAGCAGTATTTTACAAACACTGTTGGCATCAGATGAAAGCTAACATTAGGGGTTTTCATGGGGAGGGTATAATGTCAGAGGATATGGTTTAAAGATTTACGCAGTTTGAAGTGTAGTTTTCAGAAAATGTCTACCTTTTAATGTCTTCCAATACCCTACTGGTGCTTTGTGATTACCCAGGATACATCTTGATACCCACAATGCATTACTCCATGGATACCAACACAAAGGTCACTACAAAATAAACGAGATACTTAGGAAACACAGTATTCACAATTACAAAAGAAAAAGCAATCAGTTTCGGTTATAATCTGTAAGTTATCCATACTCTTGAGATAGGATTCACTTCAAATAGGAAGGAATTAAACATCAAAATAAATAAACTAAATGTAAAAATTCATGCTTCAAAAAACGCAACCGACTTATTACTTACTGTACACAATGCACCTACCTCTGAAAACCAAATGTCCAATTCTGTAATATTGAGGGATTATTTTACAAAATATTCATTACCGACTCCCAATTAGAAATGCAAATTACTAAAAGAGTATATATATCCATGGCCCTTGATAAATGTTATTTGTGAATAAAATGATGCAACGGATTACTATACAGTGTGTCCCACAAAAAAGGAAACTTGTCTTATCAGGTAAATTACTTATTAATAAAAATAAATTTCTTCAAAAGTGTATACCTTATTAGAAAGTTCATTCTATCCTCTTTCATGTGACACCAAAAGTATGATGGGATGGTCGTGGATGACCAAGCAGAGGCAATCCAAATTCATAGTGTCACAGTTATGTTCGCTCAGAACGGGTGGTTGGTAGTTACAATGGGAGGGAATCTGTTATGTAACAAGCAGACCTCCTTATTCCTTGAGTCATGTGTACATAAATGCCCCACTTATCCTGAACAAAACCAAATCTGAAATAGAAACTTCAAATTGTCTCTGATCAGTCATGTATGATGCTACCATCATAATTTCATATCATATGAAAGAAGACAAGATGATCTTTCACCTGAACATACCATTATGGGGAATAATTTATTTGGTTGTTGGGTAATTTACCTGAAAAGATGGGTTTCCTTTTTTTGTGGGACACACTGTATAACTTGGGGTGAAAGGCTTTAATACTACATTCCTACAAAAAAAAAAGGCAGGTTCACATTTCAAGCAATTACAAAGCTTGTTCGAGTCACAGTGATTGTCAAAAGAAAACTTCACTACCGACATCATACGATATATAGACCACGTTTTTCAATGGAGGGCACCATATCAATGCCAGGCTGGAGTACGAGTTGGAGTAAATTATTTCCTATTGAAGTTTACATAACTGCTTGATTGAAAAAAAATACCATTTTCACAATCTGCAATTTTTAAATATGAAAATTTACTTAAAGCAGGGGCGATTTTTTTCCAGAATTTTTCCTGATTTCAGGATTTTGTTGTTGGGATTTCAGAATTTTTAAAGAATCTCTTTTGCAATCTGGAATTCCAGAGGTGTTGTCCTACAGGTGTTTTTACCTGTAAAAGTGGATAGACCAATAAAAACATATTTTAAGGGGGTGCCTTTAGGCAAATACAAACGATATGTTGATCTGGGGTCGATTTTTTTGGATTTCGTGGAATTTTCATTTTTGGCCAATCTCACCACTGTTAAAGGTATGATACAGCCTTGGTTGAGCTGACAAGACAGTTGCAATGAGTGTCCATACTTTGTGCGATTCAACACATACATTAAATAACCTGTGAAAAGTTTTTGTGTCATCCAGAGTCGTGAGAACAGTGAAGATCCACTGTTTTAACCAGTTCACGCCAGGATTATTTTGACATTCACTGGACCCAGGCGCAGGATTATTTTTCACGAACCTCGATGCCAGGCGGGTTTAGGCAGAATCAGGCCGTAATCTGCGGGTAGCACACTCTGATATTTCTGGCCTCGCTCGCTAGGAGTGGCAGAGTTGTATTCGAGTCCCTGCAAGTCCTTTCACAAGTCCTTTCACAAGTCCTTTCACAAGCCCAGTCAAAAGTCCTTTCATAAAGCCGGTCACAAGTACTGGCCGGATGAACAATGACAAAGGAATGCCTTAGTCAAAGCTCATTTGAATAGCTTGTGATTGGGATTAGGACTGGAGGGCTTGCGATGGACTTGCAGGGACTCGAATACAACTCTGGGGAGTGGGTCGCTGACATGTTTCTGGTCTCAATCGAGTGCGTGTTTATCAGTCATCCGTTCCAAATACCGCGAAACCTTTGCATGCATAGACGTCATCCGACGCGAACTGGTTAAAGGTGGTTTGATGTACCTTCATTAGGTGTCTATTTCAATTGTTGGAAATCAAAACGTGACCCACTCTACAAAAATGAGTCTGATGTGTTAAAAATACATTTTAAGCTTTACAGTTGGTCTGAAAGAGCATGAAGTAAGGTTTCATTTGATATATGGCACAACTCTCTAGTGTAATGCAATTTTTTTTTTACAATTTTTTGAAATGTGCGATTTCTCAGTTATTTAAAGCATAACATCCGACTAATTTTTGCAGAGCGGGTCACAAATAAGCCACAGCGTTTACGGAGGTCTTCAGATACAATAAACAAAATATAAAGAAACTTCTAGGGAGTGGAATTCGAACCCGAGACATCCGGAATACCGTACTGGCGCTCTACCAACTGAGCGGTCTTGCCCTATGTTGGCAGTCTCCCAAATTGTCAGGGTCTTTGTTCAGGAGGCGTCAGAAGTCATAAACCCATATTGCCATATAGCCAGGGCTCGCGCCCCAACTTTATGATACAACTTGGGAAGCGACATCTTGGTCATTACCAAAGCTATATCATACCTTCAAATAAACATGAGATCACCGATGTTTGTAACCCAAAATGGCATTGTTACAGTGCCCTCATTCACTCAATAATCAATGTTCGAGTCAAGTCCGGATCAGAGTCTGGGATAATATTAGCAAAAACACAGAATTAAAGTGCTCTTGAATGTGAACTCGAAAAAATGCACTGAAGTCTGTACTTGACTTGCGCCCTGTAGTTCCAACCCCAACTTGCCTCTGGATTCCAACATCCTTTTAAATGTCTCAAAGGTATAAGACACATGTCCGGACTCCATTGAGTCCAGGAATGATTCGAAGACCATTTTGATGGTAAAAAGTAGTTTGAATCCAGCATCAAGTCTGCATTCAAGCCAGGGCCTTAGTCAAGTCCAGCGTTGAGCTCATTTGTTGAGTTTTGGACTTAATAAGTCCACTTCTTCAGTGTTTTACCAATCGGACCTGAATCCGGACTCGACTTTATTACTGTCAATAACATAGCTTATTGAAGTCGACTTCACTTTGCTCTTAGCATGAACCAGCATGAACCAGCCTTAACCCCTTGCGTACGGTTGACACAAATACGTGCAGATTGAAAATTGCCACCTGGCCGGTTGACGTCTATGCACGTCAATTTCTGCATTTTCAATCCATTATTGGGGTATTGTGTACGTTATGCTTGGCTGCACAAGCCTCTTGTTTCCATTTTGCTTGGCTGCACAAGCCGGCCTGGTGCCCTGACGCCCCCATATGAAATCCGGGGTCAAGGGGTTAAAGGTACACGATTGGTAATCCTCCAATTTTGTTTTTTTGACTGAATTATTAGAAATACTTTACTAGACTGTCAGTTAATAGTAGTCTCAATCATCCTGTGAAATGATGGCACCATGTGTGCTGTCGTTGTCAAGAAAAGTGGAAATTTATATCGTTTTCCCAATGATTTCCAGCTGGAAATCGTTGGAAAACTGCCCTGTAGCCTTTAGTCAAGGTGCGCGTGGCTACCCGGATGAGTGGTGCGCCCCGGACATGCTGGCATTCGGGGCGCGTCACGTGGGCCAGGTCTTGACTAAAGGCTATTATACGGTTGAAAACGAGCACCATTTTTCTCTCGGTTTTTTCCGCCATCCAACAACGCAAAACTTTGAACAGGTCAGTGGAACGATATTTCCTATAAAATACTAACCCCCAAATCCGCCCATTTTTGAAAATTGCAACAATGACCAATCATGAACACTACTTTTAAGGAAATCCCAGACAATTTCAAGCACACTCTGCTTATTTTTTTGCACAAGGCGATGTTTAGCTCGCAATCCCTCAAACTGGTCAAAGAAACACAGATGTCTTCATATGTCTCAACGGCAGAAACAAGAGGAAATGAGGCCGTGATAAAACTGACAACTATCTTGCAAGCTATAGTCTGCGACTGAAATGGCCAAAACAATCCGACTGCCGAAACAAGTTGAATCAAATTTATCCCAAAGGAAAGATTTTACCAAGACGGTCACCACGTGCTAATTTCTGTAGACGTATACACGTATTCAGCTCTACAACAGCCACAGATGCTTGCACACCAACAGATCAGCAGAACACCTTTTAGCATACTGTATCACAGACATATGTAATTGTATTATTGTTTTTTGGTCAATTTTATTTTTTTGTACACAGTATCTGCATCATACAGATAGCACAGTAGACTAAGTGCACACACACTACGTTTAATCTATTCTCCCATGGGCACACTGTAATTTAGAATTTGAAAACCCCAGCCCAATTTCATCAACAGACCAGCAACAGAAATATTTATTATCAACGTTGCTTTGTACCAGTACAAGCAGAGGGCGCCAAACCTATTCTTTTCAAAAGGTTACAACATGCCAACTTGGAATATATTCATCCTATACTATCAATGCTTGAATCTTAAATATTGTTGGTTGAAGATACAGATGAGTATATATTATCTTCTTTTGATAACTTAAATCTATTTCTGTTGGTATTAGTCTGAACAAAATATTTCCACGGCAATTTTTTTTCTGTTCAGTAACTAGTTCAAATTGGTCCTTTTGTTTGGATGTTTAGTCTTTGCTGGAGAGAGCTAGATTACTAGATCCGAAGCCAGGTGTTCATTGTGATACACAGCGTCCTTCTGCTTAAAGCTGGGTGTGATATACAGCGCCCTCTACTGACAGCAGGAAAGACAAAGCGAGCCAAGTTACGTTTGAGTAAATCTCAGAGTTTTAAATTAGAAAAAACGATGTCATCTGTGTCACCTTCATTGTTTGGGAGATTTAAAGAAACTGTTACCGTGACGATTCAATCACACCAACCCGGATTTCTTTAAACGAGAGCAGAAAATCCCCCCGAGTTTTTGACAGCTGATCACTACAACCTAACAATTTACCGACAATTAGTTTATTACACAAACACTTTTGCTCTATATCCATGGGCTACGATCATCATCTACTTCTGTACAAGTTGTTTCTCTCAACAGCATACTTTTTTTTTTATTTATACATAAACACCACGTACATAGCATGCCAAGTGTGGCTATATCATTAATTTTTTTTGTACACTGAAAACTTGTGACAACTTCAAGGCTACGTACGTCAGACACGATAATTTGTCACTGTTTGTGCAAGCGTCACGTAGACAAGCCCTCAAATTTACACAGTTTTTGACAAGTTTTCAAAGAGAGCAGAAAAACCATGTAAATATGGTATCAGGAAACTCAGATTGCTTTAGGAAACCTGGCCTCAAAATTGTGTGTCAAAGCGTTTCAAGTTTTATTTGCGTAATGAACATGGATGCAGACATTCTTTAAACAGCAAATCTAAACATGGCAAATACTCCTTGCCTATTGCTCACAAGAAGGTGCACTGTGGGACGCAACAAATTTTAAGAGACAAGTTGGCGAAATTTGGAAGATTTTTTGGTGATGTATGTGTACTTTCGGGGGCATCCAAGGTTGTAGTTTTGATGTCTAAAATCACTGAAGTCACACAATTTGTCCAAATTTATCAGTTTCGGCAATTTGAGATTCTGAAAAATGTTTTTTCTGCTCTCATTTTTTTTCCTTGTAATATTTATGCATTAAAAAAAAACACTACAGCATGTTACATCGATCAAAATACATCTGCAGTTGTCATACAAACATCTAGCTGAATGTACACGTTTATATAGATATTAGATAAATACTAGACTCCGCCCACTGAACCTTGACCTTTTTGCATAATAATAGTATACACTGACGTCACGCCTCATTGGAGGGAAAAAATAACACCTATGGTTTTTAAGTCATTAGCTTTACATAAATGGAAAAAAAGAATTTACAATAGGTTTTTTTTTGTTTCAAGTTGCAAATTTTGGATTGAAAAAAAATCTTCATTTTCGAAGATAATGAAAAAAAGGTTGGTTGAAATATCCAGTTACCCTGCCTTTTCAAGAGAGTAACCTTGTTTTTGTGGTACAACTGCCGATCAACTTGGAAAAGTCATTTTTTTCTTTATTTGTGCATGGTAGCGTTTCATAAACTTGTTGAAATGACTGACAGTAATATCGCTTTGAAGACCTACAATGAGATTTTACGGCAACTAATGAAATATCAGGGAAAATCAGGAATTCCAACCAACGGGATGTTTTCAAAAAGTGCTGCAATAAAGGAGTGCATCACTAAGTAACTGAGCAAAACATTTCAAATTGTACAAGTTCTACAGTCTTAAAGCACAATGGTTATACTTTTTATCATTAATTTTCACATTATTCTGGCTACGAGCAAAGCCAGATTGGCGTAGTTAAATACATGTACTTTTGACATTTGACAGCATGCATTGCAACAGTATGCACTGCAACACGACTGTCGAAAGGCTGATATACACACAAAGTCAACCTACCAGATAATTACCGTATGCATTCATTGTGTGCTTACGACAATCTGCCCAAATAAGGCTTGTGGCCTATACTAAGAATGGTATTAGCACAGCGGGGGACAGGACTGCTAAATTGGTTGGGAGTTCTCATTCGGGCAACCAACCTTAGTTTTTTTTTGCCAATTGAGTACAATGGACTTTTGTTCTAGACCCTTGACACAACGGACTGATATCAGACCAGACTACTACAGTGCAGCAGTCTGCCCAGGTGAGACATGCAGCCCAATTACGTGAACCAATTACGAATGGTATCAGGTAACCAATTACAGCAAAGTATCTTGCTCATGGACACAAGCTCAAAAGACTGCCAATGCACACGAGATGGGCACAACAAACACTGTCCCACAACACTCCGCTGTGCCGATACCATCTAGGGCCTAAACTAGTGACCAGCCCACTGTAGGCAAGTCCAATAATACTACAGATTGTTAGTTTGTTTACTCTGGCGGTGTTTCCAAGGTTACCAGTTACTATAGAGATAGATATATATATATCGGGATTGCATCTGCATTATTAACGGCACTCCCATACTTTGACAGTTAAATCCACGCTACCGCTGATGACAAAGGGCGCAGACTTGTGGAAATCTGTTGAAAAACAAGACAATAAATAGTCACATGAAACTACACATGCTTGGAATACAACAATAGAACTTCGCTGTTACAAACTTTCTTACACTGATCTTTTGGCTAAATCGAACATCCGCACTGGCTCCCGTAGTTTTGTATTCACTAATAGTCACAATACCTAACAACTTTTATACCTGACATTTCTTGTGAATTGATGCTCGCTACGGTGGTGTTCTATGACTTTTTAAAATTGTAAACTAGCTGATGACCTCTTTACAACTAACATGGAAATAAGTGAACTGTGGCAAGAGTATTGAGCAAGCAAAACTCTGGGACATTTTCCAAGATTTTCAGGGGCACATTGTATCAGTGTGCTCTTTTATGGAACTATTTTTTTGATAACCGAAATCACCCAAATACAAGGCTAAAAAGCCACTCTAGGAATTTTAAAGGATGAGAGGGTTGCCGACATTTTGATTTGCCAACTTTATCACCCTTACGGTTTTCCTTGGCCCAGATCTGAATAGAGGGATCGTTCTTCAAAAGATTCCAGAGAAATTGCCTCAATTTCCAGGGTAGCAGAATAATTATGAAAACAAACTTGATGCTAACATCCGATCAATGGTGGCAGCAGAGTCAATGGTTCTTTTCCATTGTTCTCACCAGTCGTGCGCATGCCCAGAACTACGCGCGCATGCCCAGAACTACGCGCGCATGCCCAGAACTACGCGCGCATGCCCAGAACTACGCGCGCATGCCCAGAACTACGCGCGCATGCCCAGAACTACGCGCGCATGCCCAGAACTACGCGCGCATGCCCAGAACTACGCGCGCATGCCCAGAACTACGCGCGCATGCTCAGAACTACGCGCGCATGCCCAGAACTACGCGCGCATGCCCAGAACTACGCGCGCATGCCCACAACTACGCGCGCATGCCCACAACTACGCGCGCATGCCCACAACTACGCACGCATTCTCAGAACTACGCGCGCATGCTCAGAACTACGCACGCATTCTCAGAACTATGCCCGCATGCTCAGAACTACGCGCGCATGCTCATAACTAGCAAAAATGACCGTTACGTCTGCTGCCTCTGACGTCTCAAAAGTCTCTCCTTGATCATGCACATTGCTAGTTGGTAAAGACAACCCGAGTAGACAGTGGCTAGGCTTGTCAGCATTTGGTACCACAACGTTCACGTCAAAAGTGATTGTCAGGTTGTGCACTTGATCAGTTCTGTACATCAACTGAAGAGGGCGCCGCCTGGACCAGCAACGAGAACCCTGGATGTGCAGCAACTTATGCATGCAAACCCAGCTTGTGCAGCCTCAAGTTTCCAAGTGAATGTGCACAAAACAAAAGCCTGCAGTACTCTGCAATTGAAAGTTAACACTGTGAATGGGAATGGGAAATCTTATAAAAAGAATTTGCAGTCGCATTCACATTTCGCATGCAACAACCCCCCCCCCCCCTGCGAATTCAAGTGGGAAATTATTTTCACATTTTTGAGAAAAGCATAGCTGCCAACATTTGAAAATTCCAATTAGTAACAAAATATCGCGGCGCGGCACATCGCGGCACGGCGCAATGCGGAACAGCCTTTGACATGTACATGTACATAATTTGTATGAAATTTCAATGTTTTTCTTTTGTGTGGCCCCACAGAGTAAAGTACATTGTATCATTAATAAAACAACATGCATATAGATCCTTGGTGCTGTCATCTCTCAGTCATGTCAGTGCTTTGTAGGTAGCTGATTTGTCTCCCTTTAAAAACTAGCTGTCAAATTCATCACTGTATTTCTTACTATAAAATTATCCTTTCTGTCTACCTTTGGAAGCCATGAGAAACGATGAAATCTCGAAAAATTATGTAAAGTTTTGAAACTAACAGTTAAACTTGACAATCGCGATGTATACCTGGGATAAGCAACTCACGATGTGCTGTGCTGTGTTCGTGCACATGTTTTCCTGCATTTTCATCACGTTCATGCCATTCATCAAGTGCTATTTTTCTTCCCGCAAAATAGCGAAATTCTCACCGGCTTATCTACTGTAAAAATGTCCTTTCATCTATTCCCTTCCACAGTCTTGTTTCACAATGCAATTTTAGAAGGTTCGTAAAATTTTGACAGTTCCGGACTGCAGGAAGCCATCTTGAAAATACATGCAGGCCTATACCCCATACCGCAGGTGCGTTTTGTCACTGGCTCCCACACCTTTTTCCATACTTCTACATTTGACACTGGTACCCTGACACACAGTATCGATACTGAACAAATCGATGTGGGCAATATTTCGGTGTTTCAGTATTGTGTGTAATGACTACGTTTCCAAAGGTATGGTATCAACTATTTTTTACACAAATTCGACAACAGCAGAACAATTTCAAAATTAATAGTATCGTTTTGTGAAAATTATCCTATTTTTTTTTTATTTTAGGCGGAAAATTTGAAATTTGTAACTTTTTAAAGGCAATTCGTATTTTCGTAATTCCAAGTTAAATTCGTAACAATTACGAACAATTCGTACCAGTTGGCAGCTTTGGGAAAAGGTGTGCAAATATTTCCCCACTTGTGTGAAAAGGCGTGAAAATGTTTTCCCACTGTCGGAAATTGTTTTCACATTTTGGGAAAGGAAAATGAATGGGCAGAGAAAAAGTGTGAAGAGAAATTCCCATTCCCAAGTGAACTTTCAAAAGCAACGTACTGTACATTACTCCTACATGGACGCATAAGGGTGCGCCCACTCTGGAGCGTATTTTTCATAACGCAAGATGGCGTACACTTGCACAGAGCCCATTGGGGGATGATCAGACAGCAGGGAATTCCAACTTACCGAGCGAGGTGACAAAGTGACTGTGGGCGTTGAGTGCCTTTTGACAGCGTCGGTTCTTGATGTCCCAGACCCTGATGGTCTTATCATCCGATGCACTCAGTATGTACTTGCCCCCTGGATGGAAGAGTACCCCACGCACCCAGTTGTCATGTCCAGTCTGTGGGGGAAATTTCAAAACATACGGCACAAACATGTCATGGAAAACAAATTATGCATTTTGTTTTAAATTTTTTGTTTTTAAAAAAATGATCTTATTTATCCTGGGTAGCCTGTTCTCCCTCAGGGTCCAGTTTCAATTGAAGGATATATTTCAGTTTTAGTAGTGGGAGGAAAACCCAGGTCACGTAAGAGGGTTTTAACCAATAATAGGGAAAAGGAGTCCCATTTTCATGGGAGTCCGATATTCATATGAAACCGGTATGCCAATACAGGCTTGTACAGCCAAGCATAATGCACACAATAGGCAAACAATGGATTGAATACGCCCAGGAATGCGCTTATAGACAACTGGCCAGGTGGTCTTTTTTCAAACCGCGGTTATGGCCGTCGTTGGTATTCAATGGGGTAACTGTAATATTAAATTACACACTATGGGCTCCCACGGAGAACAGTTCTTTGATAACTGATGGGACTACCCTGGTTAAATAAAATGAAATAAATAAAAAACTAACAATACACATTGTACACACCCAATAATATCCATTTTCATCTCGTTTATTGATAAAGTGGAAATTATGATACCGAGGTTAGAACAGTGACATGTGAGCAGCAGCCGAAAAATGTGCACATTCATCACTGTATTGATACGGACACCCACCATGCGAAGGGAGTGGTAATATGGCGGATGCAGGCTTCAACTGCTCACACAGGCAACTGCCAATGAGCCATCCAGATTGATTTACATTAGTGGATTTATGTGGCGGGCGAAAGAGATTCATGAAAAATATATTACATCAGTGCAAACAATCTATTCTTCAAAGTTACCATCAGCGACAGGTGGATCAAGAGTAAGGATCAAGATTGAGGATCAAGATTAGGCTTACCAGGGTGATAATGCAGACACCAGCACAGACGTCCCACAGTTTGATGCTCTTGTCTCGTGATCCCGACACTAGGAACGGCCCCGACCTTTGATTCTTCTTTGTCTGGTTCGGAAAAAAAGCATTAATATTTCAATGTACACGTCAGGTTAGTAAGACGATGGTAAAATATCACCAAGAATTCTGGAATGCTATTTCAGTCACATTGCCATAAATCAATTTCATATGATGACAAGCAGTAGTCTCCGAGGGCAGAGCTTAGCGCAGTGCTTCCCCAGCTCTGCCCAGAGATGTCCCCTGCACTGAAAAAAAACCCAGCGTGGCAGCCACTAACAAAAGATTGTACCTTTAATCAGAGATGTAGTCAAGTCCATCACAAGTCCCTGCAAGTCCACCACAAGTCCCTGCAAGTCCACCACAAGCCCTCCAGTCCTAATCCCAATCACAAGCTATTCAAATGAGCTTTGCCAAAGGCATTCCTTTGTCATTGTTCATCCAGTTACTTGTGATCAGCTTTATGAAAGGACTTCTGACTGGGCTTGTGAAAGGGCTTGTGAAAGCACTTGTGAAAGGACTTCCAGGGACTCGACTCGAACTCTACATTTAATAAACCATAACTACTCCAAGCCTTACAAACTCCAACAGGTTTTGTCTAATTTTGTTGGGTTCACTTCAGTACTGTAGGGCCTTAGCACCATTACTTTACATGGAGCTATGATGCCCCAATTTGTCCAAAGAATGTGCCAAATGTTTAGTGCACAGAGTTGGATTTTGACAGGTTGAGGAAGCCTCCACGTAAAAATGGCTAGGGGGTTAGGGTTAAAGAGTCTTCAAGATGGAAATTGTACAACTGTAGTGAACTGTAGTCAGTCTGAACTCGGTTAAATCAACAAATCTTATAATAAATGTAATACGTAAAACATACACATGCATGAAGTCAAAATTTATATCACAGTGTGAAACATGTCCTTGAAAATTTCCCATGGTTCCACCATGGTTCCCCCTCCCCCCTCTTTAACTTGTGAAAGGCTGCGAACATTCCTGGTGAGACTGCCGATGACAAGACATTGGAAAAGTTAGGCAATGAAGGTTAGGACAAAAAAACAAAACTTGTGTTGCCCTTAAATTGGAAAAATCGGGGAGGGAGGGTCGGTCTGTCAATGTTTTTTAACATCCATGAAAACAATACTACATGTGTAACTCGGAAGTCGGGAGGCAAAAAGGAAGCTTATTTAAAAGTAAGATGGGCAAACGCATGCTTGTGCCATCGTAGCTGTATTTAAAGACAATGATCTTAATAAAACTTGGTCATTTTGTGCGGGAAAAGGTGAGATTTTGAAGATTTCTTTAAAAAAACAAACAAAAAAACCCAACCGGACTTTTGTGATTTTTAGGGTCGGTCGCGGAGGGCAAAACAAGAACTTGAAAGAAACTGATTAAAAAAACAAAAACATAATAAACAAGTAAACGAAGACAAATACTGGTGAAGTACTAGAAACACAAAGACTGACTAGGAGAACCTACAGAAATACCGGCAGCTGTGTGCAGAACTACATTTAACACCAAACATGCCAATTAGACATGTTAGATCATGCTCTATTGGTAACATTAAAGGTCGCATAAAAGGGAATTTAAAATACTTCATCCTAAACCATCCGCCGTGTCCACATGTACATCCAATTTATTTGATTTTATGCTAATGCAATTTACATATTTACGAGCACAAAAGTGATGTCACACAGGGGGTAAGCTTCAGTATCATAGCTGAATTTGCATAATTCTAAGGATTTTGTTTACCTGCATGTCGTAAACAAATTTAACAAGCTTCTACAATCAGTAAAATTTGGACTTTTTGTGGTTTAAGTGCCTACAACAGAGTTGTAGTCGAGTCCCTGCAAGTCCGTTCACAAGTCCTTTCACAAGTCCAGTTAGAAGTCCGTTCATAAAGCTGGTCACAAGTAACTGGATGAACAATGACAAAGGAATGCCTTTGTCAAAGCTCATTTGAATAGCTTGTGATTGGAATTAGCACTGGAGGGCTTGTGATGGACTCGACTACACCCCTGGCCTGAACCGTATTGTGAGGACCTTGATTGACATCATGGCAAGAACGCCCTCAAATGTCAAGAAATAACTTGAACATTTTGAAAAGTGAAAAAGAACGTCTAATTCTTATTTCAAGTCAAAAAAGGAAATTCCTGTTAGCTTCCACGGTTCTGAAGCATTGATATTTGCCCAATTTTAGGATACAACCTGGGAAACGACATCCCTGGCTAGACGACATTCTGGGTTTATGACTTCTGACTAGCGCCCACCCGAACAAAATACTGACAATTCGGGAGTCCGCCAACATAGAGCAAGATTGCTTTCAATAGGGAGGAGTGGTTAATCTGTGGTCGGGCCAGGCCTTTGAAAAGCCCAGCAATGCCCGGGCCTTCAGGCTTTTACTCTTGCTATTGTGAGCCACAAATCACCTAACAATAGAGCATCAACTAATCAATAAAGCCCGGCCTCTGCCAGGCCAGGCCTGGTTGTAGCCCCTCCCACACTAATCTGTACCCATTTATGGCAGGATCAAAAGATGCTTTAGCTGTCAGTCAAGTCTGGTGAACAATGGGAGCCGGCTGGACTCCAGAATTAATGGCAGTTTATTGTGTACAATTAGGGGATTATAGAAGTATGAAGGCCCGGGCTTTCCAAGGGCTTTCCAAGGGCTTTCCAAGGGCTTTCCAAGGGCTTTCCAAGGGCTTTCCAAGGGCTTTCCAAGGGCTTGGCCAGGCTTTTCAACGGCCTGGCTTGACAACAGATTAACGACTCCACCCTTAGTTGGTAGAGCACCTGTACGGTATTCCAGAGGTCGCATGTTTGAATCCCACTCCTGCCAGTTTTCTTTGTTCACTTTGAACATTTATTCAAAATTTACCTAGTCACTTTCCCTTGTGGATTGTTTGATGAACTATAAGTTAAAAAGTCGTATCTTCATTAAGTGATCCCCACAATGTCCCTTCCCAGGTTGTGTCGTAAAATTGGGTGTGATCCCTGGCTATACGGCATTCTGGGTTATGACTTCTGACTAGATCCCCCCTGAACAAAGATACCGACAATTTGGGAGTCCGGCAACATAGGGCAAGATAGCTCAGTTGGCAGAGCGCCGGTACGGTATTCCGGAGGTCGCAGGTTCGAATCCCGCTATTGCCAGTTTTCTTTGTTCACTTTGAAAATTATGAAAATAATTTCGTGTGACCTCAACAGCCATGCAGTGAAGATGTGATTGAAATGTTCATGCTACATGTAACACGGGCTTGGTTGTTAGTATTACCTGCTTGCCGTCAACATTGTTAGCCACGGTTAACTTTGAAAAAGAGGAAATAATTGTTAAAAACACAAAATGCTGAATAAAAACTTATGACATCAATTTTAACCCCTTGCGTATGGATGACAGTTATACGTGCAGATTGAAAATTGCCACCTGGCCGGCTGACGTCTATACACACCAATCTCTGCATTTTCAATCCATTATTGGGGTATTGTGTATGTTATGCTTGGCTGCACAAGCCTCTTGTTTCCGTTTCGCTTTGCTGCACAACCTGGCATGGCACCCCGGCGCCCCCATATACATATGATGTACAATATGGGGCAGATGGAACCCCCCCCCCCCTCTTGTGTTGGTCATTGTGTTCCCGAAATCTCAGGAATTTTTTTTAGAGGTCTAGGGGATATGTGTTAGGTAACAATAGTCTGGAGAGTGTATAGGGTATAGACTAATCCGGTGACAAAAATTAGAAGCATTTATTGCGGTGGCGAGGCGCTCGCATGCGTGTCAGACGCGTGGCGAGGCGCTCGCGTGCGTGTCAGACGCATGCGCTCGACGCAGCTTCGACCAACAGGGTGCTCACAACTTGCCAAAATGTGCATGCGACTCGAATTAAAGAACGCGGGCATTCTGCACGCGAGCGCGGCACCACTGTAAAAATGGCGTCGGCGAATTCCTGTATAGGGACAAAAGGGGGGTACCCCTCTGCCCCATATCGTGCTAGGTATACCCATATAATACCCGTACACAAGGGGCTAACTATCAGCAAGAATTCAACAAATAAATACCTGTTACTTTTCAGGCCACGCCAGTAAACGCATTAGACATTAATCTATTTTCATTCGTCAAACAATCCACAAAGAAAACTAGGTAAATTTTGAATACATTTTCAAAGTGAACAAATAAACTGGCATTAGCGGGATTCGAACCTGCGACCTCCGGGTTACCGTACCGGCGCTCTACAAACTGAGCTATCTTGCTCTATGTTGGCGGTCTCCCAAATTGTTAGTATCTTTGTTCGGGTGGGCGCTTGTCAGAAGTCATAAACCCAGAATGCCGTATAGCCAGGGATCACACCCAATTTTACGATACAACCTGGGAAGCGACATTGTGGGGATCACTCAATGAGGATACAACTTTTTAACTTATAATTCGTCAAACAATCCACAAGAAAACTGACTAGGTAAATTTTGAATACATTTTCTAAGTGAACAAAGAAACTAGCAGGAGCAGGATTCGAACCTGCGACCTCCGGGTTACTGTACCGGCGCTCTACCAACTGAGCTATCTTGCCCTACATGTATGTTGGCGGTCTCCCAAATTGTCAGTGTCTTTGTTCAGTGTCTTTGTTCAGTATCTTTGTTCGGGTGGGCGCTAGTCAGAAGTTTTAAAGATATATTGTCTATTTAAAGCGCAAAAGCCACTAAACGCAAAAAAGAAATATTTGATTATTGTATACTAGGAACTGAGAGCTTTCACTTGATATTGTTTTTTAAATTTTTCATAGAAGTCTTCATTTCTTCTGACATATTTCATGTTAATGAAAAACCACCTTTTTCCATTTGGGGTGTATGCAACACTCCAAAAATGATCTTTATTCTTTGTTGCTTTCATGCACTCAAAGATATGACGAAATTATTGCCAGGCCGCAAATAATTCGACATTTGTAAAGTAATTATTTGATAACTAAATGTGGGTGGTTTTTATGATATTCGATTATGTCATTGCTAGAAAAATATTAATTTAAAAGAACAATTATTTTGGGGTGAAACTTAAGAAGAGCACGGGCAGTATCTATTAATAAACCTTCACCTTTAACCCCATTTTAAATCTGTGTACTTTCAATGCATTTTTAGATTATATTTTGTTGGTACCCATTTTTATTGTTTATGAGCTATCGACAGAACAATTTTCCTAAATTGGATAATAAAGAATAATAGAGTACCGAAGTCTGACGTCAGTTGGCACGACTGGCTCCAAACAAATGGAGATTTCGACTGTTCCTTTATTAACAGCCAGTCATGCAAACACATTGACACAAAATAACAAAAGTATTCTGGTTCCTAACATTGCATTGACGTCATCACTTCGGTACTCTATAACACTGATAAAGCACACGTGCATGTATAGACATTATTAAACAGGTTTGATATTTCTGAAATTACCTCTGCACCGATAGCTTCGTTGATGGTGGGATGAGCACATTCCGGAGCCCAGCTGACGCACTCCACTACGTGGTCATGTTCCCTCAGCTCTAGCTTGCATTCCTTGGTGGCTACCGCCCAAACTCGTACGGTCTGCACAGGAGACAAGTTTTTCCGGGATCAGGAATGCTGAATTTCCAAGCTTCACCCTAAACCTTCTGGGGCTAATTTCACGGCGCTGCTAAGCACAGGAATTTGCTGAGCACCAAAAAGTCTTGCTTAACCCTAACAGTCCTGAATCCTCCAATTTTAATATGATTTTGCACACACCCTACGGAGTTAGGGTTAAGCCGTGTCCGCACTGGACTTTTTTTTTGGAAGGTTTTACCGAGATGATGGTAAAATGAAAAATTGTCAAATGTGACCACTGTCCGCACTTGGACTTTCGACACGGGAAATTGTACCGAGACCGTAGTAGAAGTAACCGAGCTGTCAATATAACGACTCATGAGGGCGCTTTCCATGACCTTTCTACACTGACGCGATTGACCCAAATCACACGTGCCTTTTCATTTTTCCGGCTGATGTGCGCACACAGGCCTACGTCTTTATCAATAATAATAATATCTGCCATGATTGCGACCAAAAGAGGAACAACGCACTGGAATTTGGAATTTTGCCACATATGCACCGCACCGTGGTGAAACAATGCAAAGCGCATGCGTGGTTTCCCTGCGAAGTATGACCTTGCGCTCGGGCCGGATGTACGCTTTCCTGAGCCACTTTTACTGACTCGCACTGTCCGCACTGGACTTATCGTCTCGGGAAAAGTTACCTGGTCAGTTTTCCAGGGCAGCAGTTGCCCGGTAGAAGTAACCGCTGGACTCAGGAAAAGGAACTGAGAGGAAAACGTCCTGGGCTGTCCGCACTGGACTTAAAATGGGAAAGTACCCATCTTCTCGGTAAGTTTTACGCAAACGACAGCTGAATGCCAGCCACAAGCGATGCACTTCACATCAAAATTTTGTTGGGTAATCCTGTATTTACAAAGGAAGACTTTTCCTGCTAAGCAAATTGTTGTGCTTAGCATCTCCGTGAAATTGGCCCCTGAGCATTTTTGCTAAGATACCCATACCAATAATTGGTGACTTGAGTCGGTCATGTGGACTTGAATCGCACTTGGGTTGCAACATTTGTGACTTCAACTTGACTCAGGCTTGATAACATTCATTTGAGAACTGACTTGCAACTTGACATCTTCATTTTAAAACTTTTTTTGGCAGTGCACGGGGCAGAACTTTGAGGTAACTGATAATATAATAGTAATAATTTGGGAGGCTAATCTCCAATTTCAAACCGTGAAAAGTTTTAAGGTACGATAAAGACTGGAATTGCGGGTAACACCATGTGAAAAACAAATCTCTTCTGGGAAGATGTGTGGTTCTGAAAAGAACCGAGTTGAGTGTGTAACTCGACATTTTGGACAGTGTGCTCTGTCCGTCCTCAGGAGTGTGAGTGAGGACGGACAGAGCACACTGTCGCAACCACCATGCAAAGCTTCAAATTGTACTTAAAAGTTTTAAGACTGTGTTTTGATCGACGGACGTGTCCATCCTAAGTATCTTGCAATGGCAGATATGCCAAAATTTTCAGCTTTTGAAAAACAACATTCTCCTTATCAAAAAAATATGTTCAACTACACTGTATGCTGTGTATTTTTTCTTAATTGAAATCACCCAATACAAGGCTAAAAACTACACTAGGTTACAAGAACCAACTCTCTTTTTAGCGTTCCTGCCTCCACACCTTGTATCTACAAACTCTTCTCAATTTGTACGTTTCACTGTACCGAGCCCTCCTATCACATGACTCCTACCTGGTCATTGGAAGCACTAGCTAGCAAGGAGCCGTCGTAGTTCACCTTGACCATCCGTACCCACTCCCTGTGGCCCGCAAATGTCTTCACACAGTAGCTAAATAGAAAAATATAAAAAAACAAGTATTTAAACAAATAAGTTGATTTCTTTCTTGTTGCCAACTTATAGGTACATTGTGTGTAGGTCTTGCAAATGAGAAAACAAGAAACCCAAACGAAACGGGTACATCAGAGGTGAGCTTGGCAAAAAATGAAAAATCCACGAGGACCCCAGATCAACATATAGTTTGTATTTGCCTAAATTGCCCTTAAAATATCCTTCTTTATTGGTCTATATCCACTTTTATAGGTAAAAACACCTTTACGACAAAACCTCAGGATTTCCAGATAGCAAAAGAGATTCTTTAAAATTTTTGAAATCCCAACTAAAAATCCTTGAAATCAGGATAAATCCTGACAAATCTCACCCCTGGTACATGTAGGGACTATGGACTGAAACCCAATCCACATGTCAGCCAGTGGTTAAAATGACATTTTATCCTGAATGACCCGCGTGACCTAACGCACGCATGTGAACGCAATAGGTGCATTCGCAATGGGCATTCGCGTAACATGGCGTAACATGGTGTGACATTACGTCAGCAATTTTATCCCAAATAACCTTTGACCTTTGAGATACCAAACTGGCTTATTGCACATGGTAACAAAGATAAAAACTCACTTTTTCAATTTTCCTTTTTTTCTTGGAAATCAAATAAATTCATCACTACCAACGACTTAGTAAAGTTATGTTGACAGAATCTATTTGAATTTTCTAATTACAGTAATTAAGGAAGGGGGCAATGACTGACATGAACTGAAGTATGTACATGTATTTTTGCTAATTCAAAATCAATTTCACGAAAGGTACACAGTGCGACTTGCGCGACAAATTATGGCGTAACTTACGCACTCGTTTTAGGTGGCTAAAGTTGTCCGCAAAAACACCGAAATGACTACTTAGCTAGCTGAGTGCGGGCATACATGTAGTAGAGCCTTTAGTTGCTCAAAATATTTATTAAATTCACTACTTTATTTCAGAGAGTAATAAAATGATCATCCGCTGCAGGTTTACCTGTGAGGTATTTCCAAAAGTTGCCACCACTTTGTTTATTCCGGAGCGAAGTTTCAAAAGTGAACAATTTCAAAATGGCGCCCCACAGTTCAATTTCACGACTGTTCCATGTATTTTTTTATTGTACTAAAACAGTCGTCGTAAAAGCTGCATTCAGCCTCGTCCGAGATATATAAAACAAATACAACATTGCGCAGCTACGCACTGCTTCGTGAAATGGATCGCAAGGATGTTGCGCAGCTGCGCAACATTTTTATAGTGCAAGTCCTACGCCACGGCATAAGTTGCGCATGGTTTTTCGTGAAAAATCGGCTACAGCAGTCTTGTTAACATCTTCAGCATGAAACGTCTACATGTGAAAATGGTTTCAAAGCGCCTAAAAACAGCAGAGCAAAAACGTGACTGACCCTGTGGCAACATCCCACATCTTGATGGTCTTGTCTCTTGAGCTGGACACCACAAAGTCCCCAGTGGGCATGAAGCTGACAGATGAGATGTTGTGATCGTGGCCACGCATCGTCTTGATGCACTCAAAGGCCTGAAAGTCCCACAGCTTGATGGTCATGTCGGCCGAGCAAGATGCTGTCAAAAGGTGCACAAGAAAACAGAATGAAAACAGGGTTCAATTTCAGGGAGGCGCTTAGGGCAAAAAATACTGCTTAGCACATTTTCCTACAAAGCAGCGGAGTACCAGCCAGTATAGATCATATACAATTTTGGCTGGTAACCATTTTTCAACCCAAAATTTTCTATAACCTAAGTAAAGTTTGTGTTTTTACATGAAATTGGTCTCAACAGTACATCGCATTTGAAAGTTTACATGGGAACGGGAATTTTCCTTCACATTTTTTCTCTTCCCAGAGAATTAATTTTTATTTCACAAAATGTGAAACCCCCCCCCCCCCCCTGGGAACACTTTCATCAGGGATTCAGGGGTGAGATTGGCCAAAAATAAAAAATCTACGAAATCCATAAAAAAAGCTACGACGACCTCAGATCAACGTACAGTCTATAGTTTGTATTTGCCCCAGTCAAAGCACCCCCTTAAAAGATCCGTTTTTATTGGTCTATATCCACTTTTACAGATAAAAACACCTTAAGGACAACACCTCAGGAATTCCGTATTGCAAAAGAGATTCTTAAAAAATTCTGAAATCCTGACAAAAAATCCTGAAATGAGAAAAAACCCTGACCAATCTCACCCCTGTGTCTTGCCTTTTCACACGTGAGGATGTCTTTTCTCATTGTATGGAAATAATTTCCCACATGAGTTCGAAGGGGGTGGGGGTTGGGGAGGGGGAGGGGGAGGGAGGGGGAAGGGGAGGGGAAAGGAAGTTGCATGTGAAATGCAAAATGCAACTGCAACCTTTCCACACATTGTTAACCTCTTGCATACAGACGACAGCCATAGCCGTGGTTTGAAAAAGACCACCTGGCCGGCTGTCGTCTATATGCACTTTCCTGCGCATACTCAATCCATTGTTTGCACATTATCTGCGTTACACTTGGCTGCACAAGTCTGTCATGGCATACCAGCACTCCATCACAAACAGCCAGACAGAAGGGGTTAACTTACAATTATTGTAATTGTACCGTACATGGAAATAAGCTGGAGCGGTTTACTGTCAGACACTTATTTTGCGGAAGTATTATTACTAACCCTCGAAGATCCGGGGAGGTACATGTAGAGGGGAAGAATCCACTTCCTCCCCATGTCCCGTTTCTGCAATAGTGTCGCTGTGCATTTTCTTTAACATCTTGAGCCTTGGGGGATGTCTTAGACATCTTTTGACACCAAATTGATAACAACCGGAACCAACCTATGCCATAAACTGTTCACTTAACAATTCTGAACTCAGATGATGAACCCACCTAATAGTTTGCCTGTGTGGTCGAAGCATATATCCTGCACAATATCCGTGTGACCTTTTAGTGTGCGTTCAAAGTCCCCCGTCTCGTAGTCCCAAACCTGAGAAACGACAGAAGGAAAAGTGCAATGAGAGAAAGGAATACTCAGTTTGAAAAGTGGGAGTAAATAAGCCAGTTTAGTATTTCCACTGCGCATTTGCACTCAATGACATTTTATCCCGAATGACACACGTGACCTAAAGCGCGCGTGTGAACGCAAAAGGTGGTCGCACAATGCGCACATGCTAAATTCAATCAGAATGGGCATTCGCGCAAGATGGAGTTACATTACGTCAGCAATTTTATCCTGAATAACTGTTGACCTTTGAGATATCGAACTGGCTTATTCTCCTGCTGTTAATGGGTAGAAAACAACCTAAGCGACTTCATGAAATATCTCTGGTTGTGAAATGAACAGTAAAATCTGCCAGCAAAATCCTCCCTCACATGGTATGCATAATACTCCTAGGTGGGGATAAACAAGTGTGGTAAAGCACTGGTGCTCATTCAACTTGACTGTTGAAACAAATCGACTTGTGAAAACTTGACTGTTGAGACAACTTGACTGTTGAGACAACTTGACTGTTGAGACAACTTGACTGTTGAGACAACTTGACTTAACCAACTCAACCGTCTCTGCGTTGAAAAGGACAGACAAGTTGCTCAATGCTCATTGAGACAAGTCGTCCGTTAGTACCCGATTCCCTTAATAGAGAGATTTCATTTTCTGCGACGGTAAATATGATTACCATGACCATCCGGTGTGCTAAGTTTTTGTTCTGCGAAAGAATCATTTCGATTTTCAGGACGAACTTTATTTAAGTTGATCACATGACCAATAGTTCGTCAAAAGTTAGGGTCAAAGGTCAAATGTATGAATATTTATTAGTAGTTTGTTTCAAACGTTGTCGTTTTCAGCACAACGCAGATTCACCCCAAGTACCGTTGTAGAAATTGGAGGACGACAAAACCTCAAAGTCGACGCATGCCCAGATGACCATCCATCGTCCAAAACGAAAGCTCACTAATGCTGAGACACACCGTGCTTGCACCAAATCTTGACCAGTTTCCTTATGGCTACCGGGCTGGACCGGGCAGCTAGCGAGTCATCACTGAGGAGTCACCCATGGCGTTTAACCTTGCAACACATGCGAAATGCCACCACGTTGTCTGCGGCACATTCCCTTTCATGCATATGAAAACACCCATCAATGGTTTGAGTTGTCTTCATGATCAAAGTCGACTTATCTTAATGCCGACTGGGAAGCTGAGCTGTCTCAAGTCGAGTCAAGTTGTCTCAAGTGAAGTATTCAAGTATACACAATATCCCCCAGTCCAAAATTGGTCTGAGAAAATTAAGCGAAGCCGGACAAACACCTGCTTACAACAGATCTGGAGGGGCAAAAACTGGATCAGATAACTCCAGCATCCCATTTCATGAAACCTTGCGCAATTGCGTAACTCTACTTACGCCACAATTTATTGCGTAAGTTGCACAACATCTGTGACATTATAAAAATAGATTTCACGAAAGGTACGCAGTGCGTAAGTCGCTGATTTGCACCACAAATTATGCAGTAACTTAGGTGGCTCAATCGGCTGCTGTCATGGCTGTATTGGTCCAGTTCACCAACCTTTATTGTGGCATCCTCAGAGGATGTGGCCATCACACTGAAGACAGGATGGAATAGGACCCTGGTGATGGTGTTGCGATGGCCCGTCATAGAGTAACGCTCAGGGGGCCTCGGTATCCACTCGGTCGGGGAGCGCTTCTGGTTAGTGGGTCCCCCAATGCTGTATTCCTTCTCCGTCTCATTCAGTTTACACTCCAGGTCCATCACCTTCTTCTGTAGTCTGATGACCGACGTCCATTTCTTCTCCAGGAGACCATTGTATTTTCTCTCCACGTCTCCAGACTGGAGGGGTGGGGGGGGAGAGGGGGATGGAGGCAAAGACCAAATACCAAAGTATTATTTTGAAAGGTTTAAGAAATATTGACTTGAGATCATTCAAAAGTAGGAAAAGTGACCGGGATGTGTTGAGTAACATATACACATATAAGCCATGTCTAGCCACTTGGAGTGGTTAATTTTGTGTTAATTTCAGTTATTTGTTTTGCATTTTTTGGCTAACAGAGCCCATACACTGTTAGAAAGTTGGGCAAACAGATTACCCAATGTTGGTAGTACAATAGTCAGCTTGTTCAACCTAAGTTGGGTAATTCTTCACGTAATTTACCAACTGTTGTATAACCACAGCTGTTGTTTAACCCCACTTTACCCAACAGCTGTGGTTATACAACAGTTGGTAAATTACGTGAAAAATTACCCAAAGGTTGAATGTACCAACGTTGGCTAATCCATTTGCCCAACTTTCTAACAGTGTAAGCAGTAAGCACAGCACAATACTTGCTAACTTCAGAAGCCAAATTTGCTTAACATAGTGAGAACAATAGAAATCTCCATTCACATTCGCTAGCATGACTTGGCCGTTAAACAGCGCTAAGATTAGCACATTCTTGTGCTATAGTTAGCACGACTTTTGCACTAACCATTAAACAGCATCATGTAATTGGACCCAGGGCCCAATATCACGGCTCCGCTTACCATGTACATGTACAGTGCATTGCAATTGAAAGTTAACACTGCGAATGGGAAATGTTGTGAAAAGAAAGGGCATAAAAATGTTTTCCAAATTTGTGAACAGGCGTGAAAATGTTTTCCCACTTGTGTGAAAAGTTGTGAAAATGTTTTCCCATTTTTGTGAAAAGGCGTGAAAATGTTTTCCCACTTTGTGAAGAGGCGTGAAAATGTTTTCCCACTTTGTGAAGAGGCGTGAAAATGTTTTCCCACTTGTGTGAAAAGGTGTAAAAAAAATTTCCCATTTGTACGATAATGCGTGAAAATGTTTTCCCACTTTGTGAAAGGGCGTAAAAATGTTTTCCCATTTGTAGGATAATGCGTGAAAATGTTTTCCCACTTTGTGAAAAGGCGTGAAAATGTTTTCCCGCTTTGTGAAAAGGCATGAAAAGTTTTCCCATTTGTAGGATAATGCGTGAAAATGTTTTCCCACTTTGTGAAAAGGCGTGAAAATGTTTTCCCATTTGTAGGATAATGCGTTAAATATTTTCCCGCTTTGTGAAAAGGCGTGAAAATGTTTTCCCGCTTTGTGAAAAGGCATGAAAAGTTTTCCCATTTGTAGGATAATGCGTGAAAATGTTTTCCCGCTTTGTGAAAAGGCATGAAAAGTTTTCCCATTTGTAGGATAATGCGTGAAAATGTTTTCCCACTTTGTAAAAAGGCGTGAAAATGTTTTCTCACTGTTCGCAGGTTAACTTTCAATTGCAATGTACTGTACATGTATTCTCCTTTCAACTACAACTTCTTCCTGTTCTTTTTAAACACAGCAGGACACATTGTACCTCAGGGACCACAGTTTTGTGCTTAACACTTGGTTGGTGTTGATTTCCTTTGTTTCAATTATTGGAAATGTACATTTTATAACCAAACTTTCAGAATTCTTGGCAACAGCAAACCATTTTACAATGTTCGCACAATTTTAGCACCCTACTAGTAAATCATTAACAAACATACCAGTACATGTAGTGTCTGTGATGGTCATATCTAAATTTTTAATCTCTGAGTTCTTGGAAAGGTGAATAAACCATTTTTTCTAGAACAGTTCAATGGGAGTGGACACATTTATTTTTACCATAAACCAAGTACACAACATAAGAAATTATGAAATCAAAAGTTGAATGTAAAGACATAGATCTACCAAAATAATGACCAATTTGATAATTTAAAGACCGGATTTACAAGTAACAGCACCTACCATTTCTGCCTCCTTTTGAAACTCATGCAGGGCATTCTCATAGCCATTGGATCGCAGGTAATCAGCGATGGCTTTATTTCTGCAAAAAAGCAAACCAAATGCCAGGAATCACTTACGTTTATGCATGTACATGTAATACAATGTACATGTAGCTGTAACAAAATTTCATTGTGCATACTGCAGGTCTCACAGAATTTAATCTATTTTGATTTTGATATTGGTAGTAAATTCAGTTTCACACAAGCACTGGAAACACTGGTCTCGTGCAATGAAAGGCCTTGAATTTGTTAATTTTTAGGGTAAGGCCACTTTAGCCTTGAATGAAGCAAAATTATGGGGGGCACCAAGGCCAGTACATGTAGGTAGGGCACTAAAAAGGCCAAATAATATCTGCAGAATTAGAAAGGGCACGGAGGCTAAATGAGAATATTGAAATGTATTTTTTTCTTACGACCAGCAGTGTACGTACCCGGAGAAGAAATCATTTTTCTTGCATTTGCTGGCTGATTTTCTAATTAGTTTTGGGGCTGCCCGCTTTAATCAATCTTTGCGCAGCATTGTTGATTTAAAAAAAAAATTTCCCCGTTCAGAACATATTTAACAAAGAGGAAGACTTATTTATCATCAAAAACTTTTGACAATTAGAACACCACACGTGACGCGTGTTTGACTATCGTTGTTTGCCTCGTACACGAACATCAATGTGTATTATGCACCGTGCGTACAAGTACTGAGAAAAAGAAAGTCAGTTGACATTGCACGTAAGATCTGTCGTGCCTACTCCTGCTGGTACTAATGTAGATTCAATTTGTGTACATACATGTAGTATGTAGGGAATCGCCAAACCAGATTCAGTTTGTGTATACACCGTACGGTTTACCCGGTGTGACACGTGATCGCCGGCATTTGGGGGATGTGCAGCAAGATTTTAGGAACACCGATTCAGCTGGCATGACATCGAAATATAATGTGTGTAAAAACAAATGAAATCAAAGATTGTAGTGGCTGTATAATAGGCTAATGGATGTTTTTGCAAAAATGGCACGACGGCCAAAGGTAAATATGGGGCAAGGCAAAACTGGCCGTGAAAACAGAATTTGTGTGGGGCACCTCGGCCAGTAAGAAGGCAACAACGGCACTGGCCGTCGTTCATTTCAAGCCCTGCAATTAAAAAATACACTTGTACATATGTACGTGTACAAATGATTACATACATGTATCACATGGGTCCCTGTGCTGTTCATAACAGGGTTTCGGACCTCCTAAAAAAAAATGTGTCAATGCTTCATCTGTTCAAAAATCACTGCCTTCAATTGTGTGAATGAATCGGTGCCATTTTAGCTAGGCTCTGTGCACACCGAGCAAGGGCATCTGGCCTGTGCAGATTTGCTTGTTGTGTTGGTATTCCTACTAAGTGTAACTTCATGAGAACATCGCGTTAACATTTCTATTCATGTGATTGATGGATAAAAAAACCAAACAATCAAGGTCAAGAAATGATGGTCTTGATTCCGTCAAAAGAAACATTTTCTTAAAGGCAAAGAATACATGTGTACAATGTACATGCAGAATTTGCAAACAAATATGTTCTTAAACTGCCTTTTATTTGTCCCGAAACTGTCATCTTTAGGTTAGAATTCTTTACAATTGTACATGTCCATGTACATGTATTATGTATTTTATTTACAATAACTTCCTGAAGTGTTTTTGTGTGGTGTTTAAAGGGCGCATACATGTGAATGCAAAGCATGTGGATTAACTGGATTTCTAACATGTTTAAATGGTAAAAAAAAAAAAAAAAAAAAAAGATTATTAATCTTCTAAACACTTAAATAAATCATACATGTACATAGCAAAATACGGACCATCCCCTTTTTTTCGATGTAATTTCCTGAACTTGTAAATTCCTGCATTAATGAAGCGGTAGTACATGTACATGTACTTCTTCAAGAAGGGAAAGAATTTTAATCGGAGGGTTGATTTTTTGTTTAAAAAGTAACTAAATACTTTTTTTCTGGACCCAAATATCCTTTATTAAATGACTGAATGAGTGGAGAAACTCAAGTGTTCAAATTAATTAAAAATAGACGGAAACCAAATAAGCACCCATTCATAATGTATTGTACAATGTACCGGTACATACTGTAGAGTGTTGAGCATCTTACAAACATGTGCAGTGTTTTTAGCCAGGGTGAAATTAAAGTATACATCATGTACAGGGGCATTTTGCTCAATGATGGACAATGCGAGCAAGGAGCTCAAAGCCCTTACGGCATGGGGTCCGGGGTCCACTTAACCCCTTGCATACAGATGACGCCAAATGGTGCTGGTGCAAAGAAAAAACAGTGCCACCAAGCCAGATGACACTTACAGCCACTATTTGTGCAGTTTCATTCCATTGTTGGATTATTGTGTATTTTACGCTTGGCTGCACAGGCCACCCCGGCACCTCCTGATACTAACCGTACTCAAGGGGTTAAGGGGCCCAACAAATTTGGATTCTAGACGCTCTGTGGTGCAATCTGAGGCAATTCCTGGGCACTTTCCATTGACCAACATGAGAATGGGTGTTGATAAAAAAACAGGAAAATATTTTGTAAGGAAATAAAGCGTATTGAGCGAAGCGAACGGAGCGTGCAACGGCTGGGGGTCAAGGCCTTAGGCCCCCTTGCGGGGTCCAGAGGCAGGGCCCCGGTGGGGGTCCAGGGGGGCCCCCTGAAGCTCCTGGGTTTTATCATATTTGACACCTGTTGAAGGCTGTTTTTGGAGTAGATGTATTTATTGTATAGATGTACACGTGTTTCAATGAGCCTTGTAAATCACGTAAACACGTTATATTGTGTAGGAGCTCCGACTTTATTGAAACGGAAAATAAAAGGGCGATTCCAGCGTCACTCGCATTTCACTTATTTGCATCCTTTTACAATCTTAGTGATGTAGTTTTTACAATACAGGGAATTACTCTTTTATTTTTGGTATGGAAATACTCAATATATAACATTGTATAAGGCATTAACCTAATGGTATTAAGAAAATTAAATGATACTAAATATGAGCATGACACTGTTGGACAAAACCGTCACTCGCATTTCGTGAAATGGACATGCCAAAAATTGTCTTGGTTTTAATTGAAAAGTTTCCTCAAACCAAATGCACCACAACCAAATGGTAATATGTACTAGATACCTACCATACTAAAGTATAAATGAGGGTAACAAATATCTACAACAACTAACTGTATTTAAGTTAGAGGGGAAAAGTGCCGTCACTCGCATTACCGTCACTCGCATTTCAGTTTGTCCGTTCATTAAGTTGTGAACAAAATGAAGGTTTTCCTCCTAATTCTTATCAAGTCTTGGCTAAGCCTTTTCAAACAACCTTTATAAACCTTTTGAGTGTGCTCAAAATACTAATTACAATGAAAAAAAAAGTATTTTCTTAAATATTTACAAATGTACTGTAATTTAATAATCTACAGCCGCAAAGGCACTAGCTCTAGTTTCTGCAGTCCCATACTAGATTCCTTATTAACCCTAACAGCCCAAGGCTTTTTACTAGAATCCTTCCCTAACCACACAAACTCCAACACTGTGTAGTAAACCAATGGCACATTCTTTGTACTTAGACAAAATCAGGGCATCAAGTCCCATGCAAAGTGATGGTGCCAAGGCTCTACAGTACCCAATCACACAAAATTCAACACAAATGGGGTGTTTGATTTTGGCAGGTTAGGGATGGTTAGGGTTAAGTTGTTAAAGAATTTCTATGAATTGTGTTCATCCATACATTTATGTACTATTTGAATTAGCTCACAATTAGCCATTGTTTCCACATCATCAGAAGTTCAAACCATGAGGTGGGGGTGCCCCACCCATGTCGGGGATTGTCACTAAAATTGTTCACTTCATTTTGTGACTTCAAAAGTGACAATCCCACATCTTGGGTGGGGCGCCGGGGGAGAGGGGGGGGGGGGGGGGGGGGGGAGTGAAGGAAGCAATTGATAGGTGCATTTAGTAAACAAATAAATAAATAAACAAATAAATAAATACAAATCAATAAATGATTGTATCTTTAACATTACGAGATCAACATCTGAACATTGAGAATATTTGCTATACCTACATGTACATGTATATTTTACCCTTAGTTTTAGACCTAATGTTTTAAATTGTTTACAATCCTCAATAGCACAATTATTATCTTTACAACAAATACATGTACTTGTAGTTTATTTCCTTTGGTAGTAGGCTACTATACTGCAAATCATATGAATAATCAATTTAAATTACCTTTGTTTTAATATAACCAGACTGTATAGCAGGGAATTGTAGAATTCTACTAGTGCTGCATGCTGCTTTGTGATGATTGTGACTGTTCCTATGGAGATGCAATGCATCATGGGTACCCAAATGATGCCTGCCCTCTATAGACCAATCCAACGAGCAAAACTAGAAGCCATCCCCGGGCACCCAATCGGGCGGCACCGCGTTCGCGCGCGCATCATACGCATTCTTACTTTTAAGGCGCGTGTTTACTTTGGCAATCCTATTGGTCAAAGGTGCACTGAGTGCGCGCGTATGACGAGCGCGTGTGTATGGCACCGCTTGATCGGGCACCCAAAGATGGCCTCCAACTTTGCTCGTCGGATCAGTCTATAGGCCCTTGACAATAGGTATACACAGTGCATGTATATGTACTTCCCTCAATACCATTTAAGAGCTTCTCTGCCTGCATTCTTATAATAGAAAGTGGTATGTCAGTCGCATTTCATTTGTCACTCGCATTTCACGTCACTCGCATTATAAATTTCTAGGGCTCTCTATTATAATATGCTGGTTTTTTTTGTTAATACTTGTTGCTTTTATACTTGGTATTGGTGGGAGAAGCAAATTATGAATTGTCAAAAATATAATCACTACCAGTTATTAAAAAAAATAAAAAAGAGATCTCTTTGTCACTCGCATTTCATACCTCTCTGCGTCCACAGCTGGGTACTTACATGTCTTCAAGAAAAGTCATGGGCAGATTTTTAATTTATTTTTTTAAGGTATAAAGTCATACTATTAAATTGCATTATAATTTTGTGACTACTGCTTTCTCCAAGAGAAAAATGCAAACAAATGAAAATGCACATGAAGTAGTTCATTTTTAAAGCCAAACATAACAAGGAAGAAACGTGACATATTTCATAGAAAATGATAAAGATTTGACTAAAAAAGTTTATATCCTGGTCTTTACATCTATTAGCAATAACTTAAAAATGAAAAAAAGTTCAGGAATGAATTTGATTTTTGGGGGCTACATACATGTATGTCCCTGTTTGCATGGAATTGCCCAAAACAATGTCTCAACTCAGAAATTTCACTCGGAATAAAGGGGGATTTCGCTCCAGAGTGGTAATCCAAAATTACCCCCTTACATTGCCTTACAACTCACCCCCAAATTTTATTTCAAATTTACATTGAACTCGAAGACCACAAATTTGGAGGAAAATAATACAGGAATTCCTTTTAAAACAGGAAGATTCTCATGCCTGATTGACTGTTTTGAGCAAAAGTTTAAAGATTATTAGGATAGGCAAAATTTAGTTCCTTTTAATTTTTTTTAGTACTCTTGCTCTTAAATTCATAGCGTAGTGGTAGCCAGGGATGCCAGTCAGACTTCTCTTCAGAGCCTGAAATTACAGCCAAGATGAATGGATTTACAGTCAAATTTTGAAAATGTACAGGATTTCAAATTTTGTAAAAGCCCGAAATCAGGCAATTGCCTGAAGATCGACATCCCATGGGGACAGGATTCAAGCGTAGTGCTAATTCCCAAAAGCATAGTGGGTGCTGGTGCACCTGTAGTCCTGTACTACTACTAGTACTACATGTACACGTACGTAAGCTGTAATCTGAGTACATACATTTGTACATGTACACATACAATGTATGCAGGGAAAGCCTCATTTATAATGAATTTGTTTGAGAAAAATCCTTCACCTTATGAAAATGCGATATTAAACATGTTAAAATCAATGTTCCATGCAAATGTCTAATTTTATTTGGGAAAGGAAAAGATCAATGTAAAGTACATGTACTTTTTGTCTGTACCAGGACAAAACGGTTCAGGTGACGACATTTTATGCACGTGTATTAAACTTGCAGGCGACTGACAGCAAATTTATATCAGCGAGACTTCATCAGGCGATACACGGACAGCTCCGGCGCTCGTTCAGTAATTGCATGCGGGGACATGACATGCATGCAGAAATGGTGTGTGCACACATGAACATTGTACATATTTGTAGAATATTTGTGAACATTGGTCTTCTAGAGACCTTTTACGGATAGCCTGGAAAGGTGTATAGTTAACCCTAACCCTGCTAAATCCAACAAAATCCAACAATGGTAAAAAGCTGTTGTAATTTGTTGGATTTCACAGTCAACACAAACTACATTGTGTATGAATGATTACTGTATTCGGCAGGGTAGCACAGCTACAGTACATTGTAAATGTACATTGTTTGTACCTGTTGGATTTTGTCATACATGAACATGTATATATGTACACATGTACATGTACATGTACACATGTACATGTACATGTACATGTACATGTACATGTATACATGTACATGTACACATGTACATGTAGCAGGGCGGAAGCTAAATGTATACATGTACATTGTACTTTTGTACCTGTTGGATTGAGGGAGGAAGCAGACTTCCAGTAATATTTTAGTTGAATTTCAATGGATTTGGCATGGCACATACAAATACCTGTTGTATTTTGTTGGATTCAGCAGGGTACAATGTACAGTCGACTCCCGTTATAACGAGCTCGGTCATAATGATATCCCGGATGTAACGAGCACATTCTCCCAGTCCCGATCAATTCGTGTACATTACTATGGGGAAATATTTGGTTATTACGGGCACGGACATTACGAGACTCCGGCTAAAACGACGATTTTGGCCGACCCCAGGCGAGCAAAACCATTGTTCTCAACCCATTTACAACGACATCTTTTCAAAACTACGGACACTGCAGCTTGTCAACGACAAACCTTTTGTCCCGATACGGGCATCATGCTCCCGTTTTCCTAATTCAGGCAACGCACCTAAGCTTCACCCATCAATGTACCTTTGTAAGGACTTCAACCCAACGTTATTTCATCTCGCCGATCTTAAATAAATTCAATGGGACGGTGATAATCAGCGCAGTAGGTCTAGTCGCTAATCCCCCGCTGCGGTTTCCCTTAGCATGACCAGGCTCACGACTGCGGCACCACGCCGCCAAATGTTTTTTAACGGACAATAGGGGGCGCTCAGGAGATAAGTGTTATCATTGTAAGGATCTAGAATAGCCTTTAGTGCTGCCGCCCGAACATCGAGTGCGTAATTGCTCGCTATTGTTGGCTTGTGGCTATTAAAAAATGCATTAGAAGAAAATGCACCATATCTTTTGTTATTGCGTGTCAATCTGGGCAAACTGGGAATATGAAGTTTTAAAAATACCCTCAACAACCCCCCCCCCCCCCCCACCAAAAAAAAAGTCCCACTGAAAACAGTTGTCCCAGAAACTTTAAATGCCCCACCAAAAAACATGGGTTAATCCGAAATTATAAAAACTTAAAAGAATCCCTCCAGAAACAATCCCCAATTACTCCACAAAGTCAACAACAACAATTATAATTTCACATCCAAGGAGACACTAAAACCCGGAAGTAATATTGGCGCCCTCTCTTGCCCGATTCCAGCAAATCAAAACGAAAGCAAAATGTCACTCGGCACGATTTGTGCGAGTAACCTACTTGCCTGATTCTTCTCGGCGATTCTTCTCAGCGATGATGACTTCTCCTCCGGATTCAGGTCGTCAAATATTACACAATGTACTCTTAAAGGTATATTTTATTCATCACGATCAGTTAAATATTATAATAACAGACGTACATATCAACATACGTTCATCTTTTCATGAGTTCGGACGTGCGTTACACGATTACAACACACGCGCACATGTACAAATACATGTAGCATGTAACTTGTGCACAACGAATGGGAAAAACTGCGCTCCGGTTGTAGCGAGGTTCCGGCTATAACGACAGAATTGTGAAAGTCCGCCGGACCTCGTTATAACGGGAGTCGACTGTACATACATCCAGACTCTGCAAAATGCCAAGGCTGGTGTGCACATCCATGTACATGTACATGTACGTGGCACACTGCAGAATCCAACAAAATTTGCTGTTGGATTTTGTTGTATTTTAGCAGGCTTCTCTTTAGTTTTGTTGGCAATTGTTGGATTTACCAGGGACATATGAAAACATTAAAGGGGGTTAAGGATAGTTATTGTACATGTATGTTGCACTACATTCTGGGACAGTTGGCATGGTCTAAATACTGTACATGTACATGTACATGTGTACATACACAGCCTTCATATATACTGTATATAGGTACTGTACATACATTGTACAGTACCATGTACAATGTACTTGTACATGTACATACATGTATGTACATACTTCGTAATTTGTATCGTCTAAGGTCTACTGCCCAAAATCTACATCGGTTACAGTACATGTACATGTACAATGTACATCCAATTTACATACATTTACAACTTCTAGGTAAAGAATACATGTACATACACGTACATGTACATGTATACACGTACATGTACATGTATTATACACATGTGTACATGAACGCGTACAAAAACCAGTTCGCACAGAACTTTTTGGGTAAAACTCATTGAGATCATGCTTTATTTAGCCATTTAAATTCCAATACATGTACAGTCTAAAAACCCAGGAAACTTTCCTCTCAGTTGTGAAAAGCATTCACATTTCACACACACTGAATTCAAGTGGGAAATTATTTTCCCACTTTGAGAAAAGGCATGAAAATGTTTTTCCACTAGTGTGAAAAGGCAAGGAAATGTTTTCCCACTTTGTGAAAAGGCATGAAATGTTTTCCCACATTGGGAATAACATTTTCAAATTTTGTGAAATGAAAATGAATTCCCAGGGAGAGAAAAAGTTAAGAGAAATTCTCAGAAAAGGTGATATAAGTCGCGCTAATTCATTTTTTGTTTTTTGTCTTTAATGACATCTTAGATATCTAAAGTTTCAGGTTTGGTGCACAGCAATGGTGATTTCGGTGAATAAAGTAAAAAAATTACCTTTTTAGAGTGCATTGTTCCATTGCATTGTATTAGAACTAGCTATTTCAAAGCCTGTTTTCTCGGTTGTGCAATTTGAACTCCATAGAACTAATTAATATGCAAAAATGCGATATCTCCAGAACGGAAAGGGCTTTGGAGCTCTATCATGTACCAAATAAAAGCTTACATTGCGGGCTTTCCAAACATACATAAAACAAATTTTTCATATTTTGCGACATAATATACCTTTTTCCAGAGCGGGTCACATATATTGTACATTTGTGCTGACAAGCATGTACTGTATTATATGGTGGGGGAATGTGATTATAAATGTACAAAAACTGTGAATCATGTGTGAAAATTGGGTTTCCTGGGTCACGCACAACAGTAATAAACATGGATCACTGTCAAAAGAAAGGAATAAATGGGTCAGAGTGTGTACATCATGTGTACACATACATACATGTATATGCAGATGTGTTTTAAGACATGTCAATTTTACACTGCACATGTACAAAATGTACTTTACGTTTTTCTGATTTTGAAGACATGTACATACTTGTGTACATGTACTTTCCAAAAGAATTTCATAAAAAAAATACTCCCTAGGGTGTGTGGAAAATCATATTGAAATTGGAGGATTCAGGACTGTTAGGGTTAAGGCAAACCCAAATTACCCATACAGTCCATGTACATGTACATGTATAGTAATAATAAACAGCTAAACTGTAATAAAAGATTACCCAATTGTTTTGTTTCAAGAGTGTACATTGTACATGTATGTGAAACTGTAATCTGTGTAATCTGTTTTTTGACTTAGAAATTACACATACAAATTACATTTTCAAACTTCAAAATAAAAACTAGAAATAAACTGGTGTTGATTTAATTTCTGTTAATACGGAAAATTCATGAAGCACGATTTAAAAAACAACAGCAGCAAATTTCTTCAGATGCAGTTTTCTTGAATCAGTGGTGGAGCTTTTGGACCGTCGTGCCATAAGCTGTCAAGAATAAGGGCCCATATGAAACGATCTCTGAATGTCTCGCACGTCCATTATTCACGGGTCTAATGATGCAGCGTGCATGTCTGAAGTGCCCCCATGGCATTAGCTGTGTCTCTGTCGGGCTTGTTCAAATGCGACGTGCCAGACAATCCAGGCATATGGCTTGGATACATGCAAATGGAGTCGCACATGACATTTCCAGAAACAAGATTTCAGTTCAACGACCGACGCCAATTGTTCAACAGTTATACTTAAGTGTACCAGTGTACAAACAATGTACATATTGTACGGTGTACATGTACATGTACATGTATACATGTGTCTTTCCACATTAACCCTAACTCCCTAGGGTGTGTGGAAAATCATATTAAATTTGGAGGATTCGGGTCTGTTAGCAGGGATTGAAATATCTACTGGACCAGTGATTTGAGCGTTGGTCTTGGACTCTTGTAAACTCTTGACCGAACTAGTCCGGTGGTCTAGTTATTTTTTTTATGACTGCATAAAATTTTATCACTAAAGTCAATTTTTTTTCTCTAAATCTGGTAAACTGAAAAGGCCCCATAATTTCTGGAATGGCCATTTTTAGTTTTGAGGCAGGGAGTTTCAATCAAAACAGCATTTCTAACCTCTTCCCCAACAAGGTCGGCAATGGGGGAAAACAATCGAAACAGCACACTCATTCAAAACACTGTGTGTTCTTACATGTATTTTTACCATTGGTCTTGTGAAATACATGTACCTTCTGGTCTAGTAAAATATTTGTGCTACTAGCCCAGCTGTCCAGTAGATTGTTACCTGAAATTCGACCCCTGTAAGTTAGGGTTAAAGGTTACAAAAGTGTCACATTCCGAGGGAACCAAGGAGTCAATTTGATACAATGTACAATCATGGCCTCCGTGGTACAATGTACATCAAGTAATTTGTCATGTTTTCTCTCTCTCTACATATCCTTGTAAGAACATTGCCTACCAAAACGTTTGACATATTCTTACTATTCAAGAAATTACAGAGGATCATCTTGAAGATTTAGTGTTCATAACATGCACAGACGTTTTCTTCATAAATTGTTGGGAAGGAGTCATGAAATGAATTAAGCACACGAAATGTTGTTCCTTTAACACATTGTAATACAAAGCTATCCATTGTGGTATAGTCACTGGCCAATCAAAGTATAAACCTCTAGAGGTATTTTTGAAATGTACATATACAGGGTGTACATCTTCAAGACTTTATGTTCATAACAGGGACAGACATTTGTCACAAATTTCTGTCCATGTTATGAATGTCAAGTCATATCCTTACATGTATTTCATAATTTAATAAAACATGTTCCTTTAGTTTTGAACAAGTAATTTACCGGTACATTGAACAAGTAATATCTACATGTATCAACTACATGTAATAGTCCCAAATACTCCAATTTTCATATGATTTTGCATGCACCATAGGGAGTTACATGTATGTACATGTAGGGTTATTACAATGTAAGTGGAACCAGTATGATGTCCATTTGTACAAGACGTCTGTCCCAGTTATGAATACATGTGTGATCATTCATTACTTTGTTTCACCTTCAAGATTATTTCTTACATACATGTACAATGTATACATGTATCCAGTGAGTAATCTCATTATATTTGTCAGTGCAATCACAAATGATGCAAGAATGTCTAGAACACAAAACTTCACAAAAAAAACCCAAAACACCCGACTTGATATGTACACGTATGTACCTCCCATGTCTCACCCCAAACTTATCACTTGTTAACCATATGTGACCCGCTCTGCAAAAAGGGCACTTATGTTGCAAAATTTGAAAATAGTGTTTTATATATAGCTGGAAAGGCCATTTTATAAGCTTTCATATGGTATATGTCTGAGGTCTCTAGCATTTTGCAATCACGAGATATTTGGAAATTTGCATGTTTGTTTTCAGGAATTTCTTGAAATGACTGGAGGAGAAACAAGCCATTTAAAAAAAACAAAAAGCAAAGCAATAGATGGAAGCACTCGACAAAAACACATTCCTTTTCCAACTTTATTCACTGAAATCAAAGATTTTGGTTATGAAATAGAATAATATAGGCATCAAAGATGCAAAAAATTTCCTCCCTTCAAAATCACTTGTTTGAAGAATTTGTCACCCTCTTCACATTGAACGGCCCATAACTCGTAAAAGCATACAGCGACTTATGTGCCCTTTTTGCAGAGCGGGTCACATATGAGGAATGACCTACAATGTGCATACTACATTTTTTTGTATTTACATATGTGTGTACGTGTACATGTACTACGTGTATGTATGTGGTATGCATACATGTACACGTATGTACAATGAGTATTATCATGATCAAATTGACCAGTGTGCACTTGACAAACATCTCCTGGCATATGAGATTTACTTGAATGTATACACGTACCGAGTTTTCATAAGGGAATAAATATGTGCTGGGCCGGTTTTAAACGTACGTTTAAAACCGCCTTGGGGCCTGGGCGCTTGATAATGACCCGAGCCGAAGGCGAGGGTCATTATCAGCGTACAGGCCCCAAGGCGGTTTTAAACGTACGTTTAAAACCGGCCCAGCACATATTTATTCCCATTCATAAAATACCTTTTTGTATAATTAAGCAAAAAACACCGAAAATTATAACTTTCCAATGATTTTGTTTAATTTGTTTTACCTTGGTTTGTAAAACACCCCTTCAGCTATTTAATGGTTCGTGCCACCCGCGGGTAGTGGTAAACAAGTCCTTATATGGAAATTGACGCGCGCGCGACGCGCTCGCCAGGTGGTGCAAGAACGCAGCAGTGCCGGTGTAGCGTGAAATTATGGACTCTAAATACGGACGCATCGGTAGTATTGCGCTTGCGTTATTAGGAGAGTGACTGGTCGCTCGAGTGTTCAACCAATAAAATGGACCAGATTTTGTAGGACTCTACATTTCGTGTGACACTGGGAAAAAATGTTTCAAACCGCGCCGTGTTTAAACAACTTCCAGCCGTGTTTAAACAACCGTTTAAACACACCCACGTGACAGGCTCTCAACCAATAGGCATAGTGAAACTCGCTGAGGTATTTATGAATGTACATTTGTACACGTATGTACATAATGTATGTATATTATGCACGGAGGAAATACAGTGTAACAGTATTGGGGGAGGGCATTTAATGCGTATACATTGTATACAAGTGTGTAAATACCAGCAATCGCAGACCTTCTATTGTCCCTCTTTTGTTTGTACTTTAACTTTTTCGGAAGGCCTCCCATACATGTATATGTTTTGTACACGATTTACAATCGTGGACGTTCGGTCAATCGTGGACCCTTTGCCTACGCCCTAACCCTTTTGTCCCTACATGTAGTCCATGATTGCCGGTATTTACACACGCACATGTACATTGTACATGTACATGTACATATATGTAGATCAGAGACCTCTTTTTTCATCAGGCTAGTGTCTTTTGACAAAAGATATAGCAACTTTATACTCAATTCAGCATTTAAAAGTACAAAAAGTTATGATTTATTTTTGAGAACAATTTCAATGTTAAAACATGTACATGTATTAATGTCATGAATGTAGCCGAGATTTTAAATTGTAATGTAACCCTGCATGACACAGTCATGTGATCGTACAATGTACATGTATACTGACAAATGATGATAATTAATTTTTTTGGCATGCTTTTGCCACTGAGTAAGTCCTGAAGACTTTTTCTTTCATGTACCTGTACAAAGTCACGCAGGCATACAATATGTCGGTACCAACTACATGTACATTGTACATTGTACATGTACAACATGTATAACATCCTGTACGTGTCCATCATAGTAATTAGTAAATGGACTTCACTTACAATGTAGTTTCACTTACCCCGATCAGTGTAAGATCAAATGTTCATAATACATGTTATGTACACGTACATGTACATGTACATGTGTATGTACAGTGTACATGTACGTTCATTCAATCATCAACCTCTATAAATATCCTACCAGTATACAATGTACATATCGTGTACTGTACACAAATGCTCACATGGCCAATGCACATGTACAAAATGTACCTTTTCGCAAAAATGTATGAGGGACAGTGCTCCATCTTATCTCACTAAACTTATCACCCCATACCACCGGAGTTGTACACTCCATTCCAGTTCCGATACCAGAATCCTCAGTAAACCCAAAACTCATTCTTCAATCTCCACAAAAGGTTTTATGCAGCTGCTCTAAACCTTTGGAATTATCTTCCTTATAAAATCCGTCATGCGATTTCCCTTGCTGACTTTAACCACTTGCGTACGGATGACGCCATATGGCGTCAAAAAAAAGTGCCACCAGGCCGGATGATGCCATTTGCCGCCGTCTGTGCAGTTTCAATCCATTGTTGGATTATTGTTTATGATACGCTTGACTGCACAAATACATTGTAGCGGTTCGCTTGGCTGCCAGAACCGCCGCGACACCCCGACGTCTCCCATAAAATACCGTGCTCAAGGGGTTAAAACACATCTTTTCCTGACTTATTTAGCTTCACATTCTCCATTTTGTATTATACACCCTAATTATTTACTTGTGTAAAAGCGTTGTGTTACCAGTTTGTGTAAGAATGCTATAAAAATGCCCTGTTTATTATTATAAAAATCAAATACAAATGTTCATTAACACATGTACATGAACTTTAGGGTCCGTCGATATCAGAATTTCAATAATTAATAGATCCAACATCGATTATATTCAATATATCAATTATACCTATGTACAAGTATGTATAAGGCTGTTCAATATCCATCTATTTCGATACCGAAATATCAGCAAAAAAATATCGCGATATTCATTTTTTCCTTACCGGAAGAATGGAGGAATAAAAAATAAATACATGATGGAAGTCACCACGGCATTATTTTCAAATGCTTACGCGAAATAAAAAAATACAAACAACACACAGTTGTGTTTCACAAACTTTATTTCATCAATATACACACAAAAAATTCCATTGCAGCCACAGCTTGAGTGGTTTTATTACCCTCCAGGACCTGATCCCATTTACTGAATCCAGTGTAAACACAGTGCAACTCACCTCCCCCCCCCCCCAAACTGTGTGATGTGGGATTTTTGTTAGCCCATTCAAGGACACATGGTACTCTTGGCCCATTGAACCCAATGGGGCATATCAGGTGTGAAAAATGCCATGTCCCACACAAACTTGTACAATACATGTACAATGTACAACACTGGAAGTTAACAACTTACAATGTAAATGTGCACACTGACCCATGCACATTGTTGGTTTTTCATGTTTGGAAATGGAGGACAGACAAAACAATCACAGGAGTGCAGGCATTGTGTCATATGAATTCAAATTGATGACACCTGACCAATTCAGCACAAAAACTGGGACACTGACTGCCTAAATGGGACTGTATGGGATATTGTCCAGCTTTATGAATGAATGGTTCCTTTTGGAGGGGGGGGTGTGGGGGGGGGGGGATGTGGGGGAGGGATGGGGGGGGGGGATGGGGGGGGGGGATGTGGGGGGATGTGGGGGGAGGGGGGGGATGTGGGGGGGATGTGGGGGGCATGTGGGAGGGGATGTGGGGGGGATGTGGGGGGGGGGATGTGGGGGGGGGGATGTGGGGGATGTGGGAGGGGAGATGTGGGGATGGGGGAGGCTTGACGCTGTGGTTTTAGAACCAAGGGTATACAATTCTCTTAGAATTACTGGAATTGAAAACAACCTGTTCTTTTTGCTACTAACATACATTGTTCGTAAACAATTTTGACACCTACATGTACATTGTATTTTTCAATTGCTGACTGCCAGTTAAGAAATCCTGGCTAAAATCTTTAGAGGATTCTCACCAACAATATAGCAGCCGATTTCCACTACAGACTTGCACTATAAAAATGTTGCATAGCTGCGCTACATCCTTGCGATCCATTTCACGAAACAGTGCGTAGCTACATGTAGCTGCGCAATGTTTTATTTGTTTTATACATCGCGGACGAGGCTGAATGCCGCTTTTACGATGACTGTTTTAGTACACCAATAAAAAATACATGGAACAGTCTCGAAATTGAACTGTAAGGTGCCATTTTGAAACTTTTCACTTTTGAAACTTCGCTTACAAAAAAAATTGATGCCAACTTTCGGAAATGCCTCACAGGTAAACCTGCAGCAGATGATAAATTTTGCATTAATTACTCTCTGAAATAATATAGGAATTTAATAAATAATTTGTGCAACAAACCGAGAGCTATGCTCATGCTCAGCTAGCGAAGTCAACATTTCGTTGTTTGTGCGGACAACCTAAGCCACCTTAAACGAGTGCATAAGTTACGCCATAATTTGTAGTGTAAGTCAGCGACTTACGCACTGCGTACTTTCGTGAAATCGATTTTAAAAATGTCAGAGTTATGGGTAGAGTTATGCAATTGCGCAAGGTTTCGTGAAATCGGCTGCTGCTCCAATACATGTACATGTAACAGTACATTTTTGGTTATAATCACAGATTTTTATTCACACATGTACATTGTATGTGCCCATTTTTTGCTGGCCATTTCAGAATTTCATCCAGTTCTTTAACCCTAACTCCCTACATCATTTTCCCCCCAATGTAACCTGAATCCTCCAACATCCTCTGATTTCAAAGTGTTAAAACTCCATATAACCTGAATCCTCCAAAATCCTCTTATGGGGACCATAGCACGAATCCTCCAAAATCCTCTAGGGGTTTTTTGCATACCCCTACATGTAGTAACCTCAATCCTCCAAAATCCTCATGTATCACATTGAGCCTGATAGTGATAACCTGGATCCTCCATATTCCTGCAGGGGCCAAAAACCCCTAGTAACCTCAATCCCGCAAAATCCTCCGATGCATCAACTTCCAAGTGCCCTCAATCCTCCAAATTCCTCCATTTTGCAAAGAGGATTTTGGAGGATTTGGGAAGGTTAGGGTTAATGAAAATGTCAATGGAGAATGCAACGGTAAATTTAAAAATACACCTGAAAAATCAAAACCAGTTCTTATAGAGTACAACATTCAAGAAGTACAAGCCGAAGCCCTCATCAGCAGTTGATGCCTTGCATGGCATTGGATAATAAAAATGTTGATTCTGCCCAGTTTTCCCCAGAGACTTTCCTCCCCTCAGTTACTTGTTTAAAGTGCATCCTCTCGAAAATGGCAGCTTCACAGCGGGATTGACGTAATTTGCAATCCAGGTGGGCCCAATCGGCTTCAAATGAAACACTCCCCCGAGATCGGTTAGTGGCACTGCCTGGCTGTCGGATATTGTTCAGAGATTTAAAACCTCTCAAAATAGCCTTTGTGTTATTGCACTTCAGGAATTGGTTGGAAATCACCTCAGAAACAGGAAAGAGAGATCCAGACCATTTGAATTCTATCAGAATATTATGAATTGGTCGGCACAGAGTGGACTTTAATTTTTAAGATGGAAGTAATAAATCAATAACGTTCTCAAACTGACCTCGTTATAAAAAAACATGTACAGATCAAATGATGAAATTCAATTAGGAATTTTATGACAAATACATTGTACTATATGCAATCTGAAATTTACATTTTCCAAAGAGACTTGTGTGTTATGTATGTGTTGTACTTCAGGAATTGCTTGGAAATCACTTCAGAAATAGGAAGAGAAGAGATCAGACCATAAAGTGGACTTTGATTTGCAAGGTGGAAGTAATCAATCAAAAATGTTGTTCTCAAACTGGCCTTGATACATTGTATTTATACAGATCACAGGATGAAATTCAACTAGAAATTGTATAAAATTATAAAAAAAAATTTTTAAGGGATATGTAACGACTTGTGCCCAATTTCATGGAATCTTTAAAGCTAAATTCTATGTGCGGCCTGCAACTCTGGTCTACATCCATGACATCTGCACGTACTGTAGCAACAAAATGCTGTGCTAACCCGTGAGATATGCTAACCATTAGCACAGAATTTTCTGCTAAAGTTAATACAGTAGCAGTGATTCCTTGCTTACGGTAAGCAGACCCACGATGCAATTGGGCCCCCGATTTTTACCAGGTCAATAATGGCAGAGGAAGGGCGTGGCCACTTACTGGACTCAGCCAAAGGTGAGGCCCATTAACCCCGGATTTCATGAGGGTGGGGGGGGGGGGGGGGGGGGGGGCGGGGCACTGGGGCGCCAGGCTGGCTTGTGCAGCCAAGCAAAATGGAAACAAGAGGTTTGTGCAGCCGAGCATAACATACACAATACCCCAATTGGACTGAACTGCAGAGATTGGCACAAATAGATCCGTCGCTATTTGGGGCAACCAGTGGGCAAGGGGTTAACAGTGACCTTGGCCATCCAAGGTCTTCATTGACTAGTAAAGGTCAGGTACTTTTTACATGCAATCGCACATTTATTCCCATTCATAAATGTTTTCTAAGGAGAAAAGCAGGCCTACGTGTACATACATGTAACATGTGTTCCCCAAATCCTCCAAAATCCTCTTTGCAAAATGGAGGATTTTGCAGGATTGAGGTTACTAGGGGTTTTTGCCCCTGCAGGAATATGGAGGATCCAGGTTATCAGGCTCAATGTGATACATGAGGATTTTGGAGGATTGAGGTTACTAGGGGTATGCAAAAAAAACCTGGAGGATTTTGGAGGATTCGTGCTATGGTCCCCATAAGAGGATTTTGGAGGATTCAGGTTATATGGAGTTTTAAAACTTTGAAATCAGAGGATGTTGCAGGATTCAGGTTACATGGGGGGAAAATGATGTAGGGAGTTAGGGTTAAAAAGGAAGCTCATTTTCCTTCAACGTTGGGATACTTGTACAAATGTACAAGTTAGTACATGGGTACAGTGCATGCATGGCTGTACATGTACTAGTTTGTACAGACTTGGCCTTTTATGAATTGAGCTGTAAATGTTTACATATTAATTTGTACAACTTGTACATATACGCATGTGTACAGTGTAAATGTATACAGTGTACATGTATATATGTATACAATGTACATGTATTTTACAGTGTAGTACACAGACAGGACAAAGAAACTGAATGCAATTTTATACAAACTATACATTTACGGGTATGGTACAATAATATTACCATGTACATGTACTGGTACACGTGTATATTGTTTATACTAACCACTGTCAAACTTTTTGTTGAATGCAATGTACAATTGTGTAGATCCATGGCCCACTTGCTGCGCTCTACAATGTACATGTACATGTGTACGTGTCATTGGGTACCTGAATGCACATTGTGCATTGTAAAAGTGGGCACAATACAGAACTTGCATTTATCACGAAGATACATACATGTACATAGGTTGTTCACACTCCACAGATCAGAGCTTTTCAGTGTAATTAATTCAACCCCGTTACACACGCGGGCCGGCCCACGTACATGTACACGTTACCTGCTCAAGATGCACTTGGCACATGCCAATGCCATGACTCATTCCACGTTGTCACCGACGGCCAAAAACAACATATGTGAGAGATGTAATAAAATTTGAATGCGACTGCGTGTGTAATTTTGGAAGATCCGTGTTGAGTTGAATGGTCCGAGAATTTTCATACAAATTATTAAAATGTTGTGGATTACACAGCTTAACACTACGTTCTATAAATAGCCTAAAAGGCTACACATGTTATACATGTGTACATTGTAGGTTAAAATACCAATTTTGTTGTACCATTAACCCTAACAATCCTGAATCCTCCAATTTTAATATGATTTTCAACACACCCTAGGGAGTTGGGGTTAACCCTAACCCTGCCAGATGCAGCACAGTGCATCTGTGCTGACAGCTCCACTTTGCTGCACTCTGCACACAAGTCAATGTGACAAATGTACATGTATGCAATCTGATGCGTCTGGCAGGGTTTCTAGCCAAAATACCCTGGAGGGTTCGGGTTAAATCCCTGTTTAATAGTAAGGTAAAAACATGCATTTTCCATGTCTAAATCTCCCAATACAATTCAGAAAAAAGTAAAGAACGACAACTAAAACTGTGCTCCACCCAGTATTAACAAATCATTATGTTCAATCCGTTTTGTGTTTTCTTGTTTAACGCTGACTCCCTCCATCATTTTTCCTCCAAGTAACCCAAATCCTCCAACATCCTCTTATGGGGACGACTGCATGCATCCTCCAAAATCCTCCAGGGGTTTTCGTAAACACCCTAGTAACCTCAATCCTCCCAAATCAACCAGCATCAGGCTGGGCCTGATGACCTGAATCATCCATTTTCCTCCAGAGGCAAGATACTCTTATGCCCTCGATCCTGCAAAATCCTCCTTTTGTTAAAGAGAATTTTGGAGGATTTGGGAAGGTTAGGATTAAAGGTGGTATGCATACAACATTTGCTTTTGCTGTACATGAAATTTTCAGAAATGAATGGACTTAGGGCCGGTTAGTATTTTATAGCAAATACTGAACTGTTTAAACTTTTTCAAAGTGAACAAAGAAACTGGCAGGAGTGGGATTCGAACCTGCGACCTCCGGAATACCGTACCGGCGCTCTACCAACCATGCCAACTGAGCTACATGTATCTTGCCCTATGCTGGCGGTCTCCCAAATTGTCAGTATCTTTGTTCGGGTGGGCGCTAATCAGAAGACATAAACCCAGAATGCCGTGTAGCCAGGAATCACCGCCGGTACAGTATTCCGGAGGTCGCAGGTTCGAATCCCGCTCCTGCCAGTTTCTTTGTTCACTTTTGAAAATGTATTCAAAATTTACCTACATGTAGTCAGTTTCCCTTGTGGATTGTTTGACGAATGTTTAAACTTCTGTTCTTGTAGTCTGGTTCCCTGACCCTACTTAAGACAGAAGGAAGCAATTTATTGACGTCAGGAAGTTATCGGGTCGGGGAACTAGACATTTCCAATGATGGTCAGCCAACCATCTCTGGAAATTCCACTTTTCTTGAAAATGACAGCACACCAGGTGCCAGAATTCACAGGATGCTTAAGACATACGTACAAGTTTACTATCAAGTAGTTTTTATGTTTGCAAATGTTCCTTTAAAAACCCTCCTATACTTATAACTATCACAGCCTATCAAAATCTCTAAACACCAACTCTGACAGTTTGTGTGTGTTTCAATCTGAAATTTGATAGGTTTTGATCTGTACAGCAGCTGGGTCGATTTTGGCCCTGAGAACAGGAGGGTTAAGATTAACCCTAACCCCCTAGGCCCTTATTGCTAGGAACCATCCTCAATCCTCCAAAATCCTCAAAAATCCTCCTGTGCTTCAATCACCATTCAATCACCATTCCTCCTCAATCCTCCAAAATCCTCCTGTGCTTCAATCACCATTCCTCCTCAATCCTCCAAAAATCCTCCGGTGCTTCAATCACCATTCCTCCTCAATCCTCCTCAATCCTCCAAAACCACCATGAGGATTTTGGAGGATTGAGGAGGGTTAGGGTTAAAGATCAAATCTTCAATACTGAATACATTGTATGTGGATAACGAAATTCTTATTTCACCATGACATTACAGGGTAGTCTTTTTCTTGGATAAGCCACTCCATGACCATTGACGCTAAGGATGTGACATTCAAACGGAAAAAAAAAATCACAAATTTCTTGAAAATGCTCATATCGTTACATTCCTGAGACTGATCATTTTGTTTGGGACACCATTAATATTCCTGTGGTCTAAAAACAAATGGGGCTAAACTATTATTTCACTTTCTGAAAGACATGGTCAGAGAATCAACACTGATCCCTTATTAAATATTTACTGATGGTAACTACAGCTCCTGTACACAGGGTTATTTGGGAAGCCATGAAATTATATTATCCTACATTGTGCTTGTACTCTGTACCGACACTGGTGAAGCTGTTAGATTCATGTACAATGTACATGCCCCTTCACTGTGAGGATGCATACATTGTACAGTGCCAACATGATCAAACTCATCTCCCAATATTGCTGCACGAGAGCCACTTTCACACAACTTAACTCAAGCAACAGACTGCCATGTAATATTTTACAAGGATGTATGCAGGCCCTGTATAAAAGTTTCATAATACAAATTATGCAAATTCCACATGGTAGTGGTTTGATGTATTCAAATATCAGATTTTGTATTTCAATACAAACACAATCCCTATTTTTAATGCAACACGGACATGTACACAAAGCCACGTAATACCCTCCCAAATTGTCGAAGAAAAAAAACCAAACAAATCAACAATACATTAGCCTACAGATTATTCAACCGAAATTCAAAGGCAGAGAAAAGTTTAAAGGAAGGCTAATTTGGGACACACTAATTGTCTGATTATGCCTGGAATGCTGTGAGTAAACAAATCAGTGAATGGTGACTGGACAAAGTGTCAAGTTCACGTAAATCACATGCCTTCCTTGATGGCCGATTGGATGTCATGTACATGTGAACATACATGTACATTGTAGTATAAATCCAGCTAAGCAACTGCATACATGTACAAATGTACATTTGTACATGTACAGCCATCACTGTGCAGAGCATAAACCAGGAATTAGCCCAGGCAATAAATCAGCTTAACCCATGTTTGCTTTGTGTGACTTCACACAAATAATTAATTCTGCCTAGTATACATGTGTTGTAATGTTTACATTATGGTGTATGGAGACACCCCAGCCTAGACACATTGTAATTACTGAATAATACATTGTAATAAAACTAATTGACATTTATCATCACTTTACAGTATCAATGCACTTGAAACTTGTCCCGTTGAGAGAGCACTTGCAAACATAACCCTCACCCTGCAAAATCCAGCAAAATCCAACAAAACTCAACTGTGGTAAAAAATATGTTGGATTTAGCAGTCAACACAAACTACATACAGTTGTGTGTTGGATATTATTGTATTCAGCAGGGTAGCAGCTAAATGTACCTGTTGGATTTTGTCATATTTAGCAGGGTGGAAGCTATACACCTGTTGGATTTTGTTTAGCAGGGTGGAAGCAGGCTTCCAGTAAAAGTTCAGCTGGATTTAGTTGGATTTGGCAGGGCTCATACAAACATATACCTGTTGGATTCAGCAGGGTTGCTGCAAAATGCCAAGGCTGATGTGTACAATGCAGCCTGTAGCATTTAGCAGGCTTGTCATTTCAGTTTTGTTGGAAATTGTTGGATTTAGCAGGGCCATATGGGAACACACTGAAGGGGTTAGGCATTTACGGAATATTGATTTAGCATGGCTGCAGACAGACAATGTGATTTTCTACAAGCGGGTCTTCCCGCACTAACGTTTACAAAAGTGTGACAGACATTTCATTTTAAAGTGTTGGGAAGTGTAGTGATGAATTATCCCCAATTTGGTGGATACTAGGAAGTGTCCTCAACCTGTCAAAATCCAACACTGTGCAGTATACCTACACGTGTACACAGTATGACACATACTTTGGGCATAGACAAATTGGGGCATCGTAGCTCCATGTAAAGTAAAGTCCCAAGTTTCCCGTTTTCTAAAATCAAAATTCCGTTTTCTTAAAATTGAAAATTCCGTTTTCTTCGGGTTTCTTTTAACATACCTTTCACTTCAGGCTTTCGGTTGCATGTTGATGTGCACTGCAACTTAGTTAAAGCGCCCTTCAATATCGCCATTAAATCCGAAAAAAACTGACACCGCGATCACACACAAGTTGAAGTTTCGCTCTGTCAACGCACACACGTGGTAGCCTGCATGCTGGCCGCGGGGCATACAGAATATCGTGCATACAATGTACATGCATACAATGGATGCGATGTTGTTCTGTGATGCATAATTCATGACGGACATCTTGTCTGTGCACCAATCCGGTACCACTGCGCGCGCGGTGAGAGCCCAGCAGGTCGTCGTGTAGCAGTTGTGAATGCAGGCGGTGTGGTAGTCTAGGTTTCAAGACGTTCTTTGCGGTCATTCCTAGCGCGGCGTATTTACCTTCTTTATACCACGCGCTGCATGCAGCGTGCTTGTCGCATGTTGAATCGCACTGCAAAAGGCATCTTGGAACCAAGACTTCAATTTGCATTTGACACGAACTCAGCTGGTTCCCAATGACATACGAATCCCTGCAGTACTGCCGTGTTACCAGTGATGTCGCAGCACGTACGTACGTGCGTGCGTTTGGCCAGCAATTGCTTCAGTACCGGTACGATGTGCATATTTGGTAAGAAAGGAATGAATACAACACTACGAAAAATCACAATAACGGTTTATTAGGTTCCTTTTTAAGTTTTCATGCATTTTTTGGCAGTTTATATAGAATTCCGTGTTGTCCTCATTTTCCGTGAAATTCCGTCCGTTTTCCGTATCACGGAGGACTTCGGACTTTAATGTAAAGTAATGGTGCCAAGGCCCTACAGTCCTGAACCCATCAAAATACAACACAACCTGCTGTTGTAGTTTGTAAGGCTTGGGGTAGTTAGGGTTCAAGAAAAATGCAAGGGAAAAGAATGTTCCAAACTAAATTATTGCACAATTTGAATCGATTTGTGGAATTCAAATATCAGCGACAACCATCCTGAAAAAAACTGTCTATCTTTAAAGATACTGATAGCAGGATATAAAAAAAACAGGAAATAGACGTTTACGACAGAGGGTCTCCTCACTATTTGGAATGTCGTGATGCTTAACATGGTTTTTGTTTATATTTTGCCTTAAATTAAGAGATTGGTTATCATTCTCCTACATTATGAACGACCCTGTTAGGAAAATGGGCATCCAGAATAAAAGTGTTAGTCAATTACAGTCGATACTTACAGTTCATCTTTCTGTCGCTGGGACAACACCATTGTGATGACATGGAATGCGATACCACTATTCCAGAGTATTAATACTTGCTGGTCCTCGCTGGTAAAATCCAATGGTTGTGGACAAACAATGTCCCAGTTCTTTTTGCCTCGGCTGCACTTAATTCCTCAATTCAGTAGGTGCAATTTACTACATAAATACAGTTCATCTACATGTACAAAAGGCGAGGGAGCTTTCATCAACTCATCATGATTGATCTGGAGAATCTGTGGGAGAAAAATAAATATTTGAGGGTTGTTTTATTTCCTCTTAGGACTAAGTGTGTTCTGAATTTATCATCTTCCACATTTCGGATTTAAATTATTTTTCTTTGTTTAATTTGAAAATGTATATACAAAAAAAAGGTACAGGGGCAGTTCAAAATTTTAATAACAACACTATGAACACACAGAACCGACATGAAATGTCAAAATTAAGGCATCATAAAATTAAAAAAGTACAGTGAGTTTCCATTAGTTTGAGAATCACTCGCTCTACAAACTACATGTACATACATGTATATGCAGACATACATACATATTGTACGTATGTATGTATGTACGTGCACTGTATATATCTCCGAGGACAAGAGGAGAAAGAAAACACAAAGAAACCCTTCAGTCCTCGAACGTAGAGTCTTTTGTTGAAATCGGTCCTCGAACGTAAGGATACGTGCTTAGTCTATGGGGGTTGGTTATATTAAAGGAACAATAGGAAACACAAAGCATTGTCCTCGGACGTATTGGGGAAGTACGACTGTGTGCACATGTAATGCGCCAGTGTTTTCAAAACAATGCTGAACAGAACTTCACTCATCTTCAAGAATGATCACATCATATGCGAGTCTATCCACACTAATGACCCCATTTGGTGTGACACGGGAGAGGAATTTGAGATTGTAGTTATTATATAAAATAATTTTCCATTGATTTTTGTCGCAATACATTCAGTACCCGTCAACAAGTTTGTTTAGCAATCAAAAATCAACATCTAACAAAGTATTAACCCCTTGCGCCCGGTTGACACATACATGTATATGTGCGGATTGAAAATTGCCACCTGGCCGGTTGACGTCTATACACGCCAATCTCTGCACAAGCCTCTTGTTTCCATTTCGCTTGGCTGCACAAGCCGGCATGGCGCCCCCATATACCCATACGCAAGGGGTTAAGAAGTTAGACCTGGAATCATCTTCAAGAATGTTTATGTTTGTAACATATCAAACATGTAACATTTCTGGACGGACATTTGTCACAATGTCAATCCATGTTTGAACATACACATCTTAATTTGTTAAAATACCCCAACAATTTGTTATAATTTCCACTGATAACAATCCTGACATTGCAAGAGATGTAAACTGACCAACATTTTAGAACGTTATCAAATTCCTCTTTTTTTCCCAGTCAATAATAAATAATGTCCGTTTATGTTACAAACATAATGTCTTGAAGATGAGTGGAGCCCCCATAGATAGCAGCCAAAAATTGCCATAGGCTACTACTAGTACCAGGACTAAAAAAACACACCATTTTTTTTTGTAATGTGGACACAACAACCACTGCAAAGTTTGGAAAGATTTTACTTTAATACCCCCCCAGCAAATCTTGGAAAATAACCATCCATCTGTGTTCATAATTGTATAAACACTTGGCACAACCTTTAATTTTGAGAATTTTGTTGGGACATTTTAGTGCAATATAGGGGAAGAAAGTTTGTGTTTTCTGTGTTAGAACTTTCTTGGCACCTTGTATAGTCACTCAACCTCAATGTGTTCACATACACGTTGATTTCTTCCTCATTTTTTAAAGATTTTGCTGACATAAATCTTGAAATAACAGGTTGTGCCACATGTTTAGACGGGAATCAGGTCAACTCGGACCCACGGCCAACTCGGACCCACGGCCAGCTCGGACCCACGGCCAGCTCGGACCCACGGCCAGCTCGGACCCACGGCCAGCTCGGACCCACGGCCAGCTCGGACCCACGGCCAGCTCGGACCCACGGCCAGCTCGGACCCACGGCCAGCTCGGACCCACGGCCAGCTCGGACCCACGGCCAGCTCGGACCCACGGCCAGCTCGGACCCACGGCCAGCTCGGACCCACGGCCAGCTCGGACCCACGGCCAGCTCGGACCCACGGCCAGCTCGGACCCACGGCCAGCTCGGACCCACGGCCAGCTCGGACCCACGGCCAGCTCGGACCCACGGCCAGCTCGGACCCACGGCCACCTCGGACCCACGGCCACCTCGGACCCACGGCCAGCTCGGACCCACGGCCAGCTCGGACCCACGGCCAGCTCGGACCCACGGCCAGCTCGGACCCACGGCCAGCTCGGACCCACGGCCAGCTCGGACCCACGGCCAGCTCGGACCCACGGCCAGCTCGGACCCACGGCCAGCTCGGACCCACGGCCAGCTCGGACCCACGGCCAGCTCGGACCCACGGCCAGCTCGGACCCACGGCCACCTCGGACCCACGGCCAGCTCGGACCCACGGCCAGCTCGGACCCACGGCCAGCTCGGACCCACGGCCAGCTCGGACCCACGGCCAGCTCGGACCCACGGCCAGCTCGGACCCAAGCATGACCAAGTCGGACCCAACAAAGATTGAATCAGCATAACGAATCCCAGGCTACAGCTGTCCGCGTTTTCGGAATCTTTACTTCATATCGCGCGTTTCGCAGGTTCGCATTCCCGCATTTCTGATTGGGATAAAATTTAAACTTTTCAGTATAAAATTTGAACTAACTCAACAGTTTCCCAGTTCACAGATGGTGACATTATAATGATTTATTTTAAATATCAAATTCTCTTGAAAAAGAATTCTGAAAGTTTTAAACATCAGGGTGAAGTGCTTTTACAACATTATTCCAACGTCTACTGATTCTTCCATGGAAACATAATTTCTACTTACAAAACATAGGTTTCAGAACATTGGAAAAACAAACAGGTGGTAATATTTTAAAGGCTTAAGGATTGTGTAAGTCAGAACTTTGGCGCAACTTATTTTCTTGTCCAGTGAAGTTGCTGATTGGATTAAATGTTGTTTCAGTTTTGTTCTGAATTTCTGGATTCCAGGCTGTATTTAAGTCTTTTTTTTCTGCGAGGTGATCCCTTCTAGTTAACTTTGTTACCGGTACATATGTATTTTATGGATAGGCCTACTTATAAAACATCATGGGTTTATGGTTTTCAGCGCTTTAAGAACATCGTAAAAACAAACAGGAGATATTATATTTGTACGTCTTTTAAATATCAGGCTTGAGGATTCGTAAATACCGTGTGTAAAAAGGTGTATTTAAGTCCCTTTTCTCTGCGAGTTGATCCCTTCTAGTTAACTGAATAACTTTGTTATATACTTTGGTTCGTTGATTTATCGCAAGTCCATTGCCGGGGGTTTAAGTCTTAACAATTCCGCCTGTGTGACTACGTTTATATCAAGGGTTCTTTGTTAGAATCGCCAACCTCCTTTATCCTCCCCACCCCTGTTTTTGCCTCCCTAGAGGCCCCGTTCGTCCGGCCATAAGTTAATTGCCCGTCCCACTGAGCGCGGCCACTCATCAAATTTGAAAATCCCAAGTTTATTGCAGTAAAATTCCCCAGAATTCCCAAGATGTTATATTTTAGTACGGATGATGGTAAAATTAATCCGTTCGATCAGAAAAAGCTATAAAAATATACATTGCCATCAAAACATTGAATGTCAACATTTGCACGATGGGTCCGAGTTGGTCATCGTTGGGTCCGAGTTGGTCATCGTTAAGTCTGAGTTGGCGGTGGTTCGAGTTGGCGGTTGTCCGAGTTGGTCGTGGGTCCGAGTTTATGTGGGTCCGAGTTGGTTGTGGGTCCGACTTTGCCGTGGGTCCGAGTTGGCGTGGGTCCGACTTCGTATATGGGTCCGAGTTGGTTTGGGTCCGAGTTGACTCGAAACCGTTTAACGTTAGACAGTTGTTATCAAAGAGGGTTGGTTATTTTCCAAGATTTTGCTGTTCTTGACCGATTTTGCTGGGGGGTATTAAAGTAAAATCTTTCCTATTGGAGAACCCATCATGTACATTAACCAGTTAAATATCCATTGCCTTACAAGAATGACGAAAATAGAAAACAAAACAACGGAAAACATGGCTCTGCTGCAGAGTGCAGTGCTGGTCATGGTTGGTCATATGTCATAAATAAAAAAATTATGCTTGCTTGCTGTTTGGAATCACCATTCTCACACTAACTGTTATACAACCGAATTTGCCCCGAATTTAAACAACATAACTATCAATCAGGTTTTTATATAATTTAAACTAAATCCTTTAAAAAAATCCCACCTGTCACTTATCACCCAACCAACAACTTCGTTTGCTCATTCTGTCATGCCAAAAATGAAGTCGCCCAAAATGGCGATTGTGTATGCACAAATCGAATGCAATCTGGATTGACACTACCGCACAAAATCCGACCATATTCTCACGTTCATGTCTAAAATACTGGAATATTTTTCAATTACAAAAATCAATAAGGCTTAATTGTTCTTCTTCATACCTGATCACGTACAAATTTGATTGTGGTAAAGAGCCACAGACGCAGAAAGACGGATTTTCCCGTCCCTTCCAACACGTTGAAATTTAACCCAGGATGCACGCCCGCGCATGCGCCAACTTTGCTATGTGGACAGATTTCCCATGATGCACCGGGACGCAAACGCGGAAGTTAAAAATTTTCGTTAGCGAGAATTAATAGACTGGTGCCGCGAGGCCAACAAGTCCCCCATCTCCTTATCACACAGCGCTTATGAGTTTTTCTGAAGAAGCCTGGGAATCAAAAAAATTTTGACGCAAGCAAATGTGATACAACTTCGTCCTCATAGTGATCGAGCCGTACGCTACCAGTAGCGAGAAAAGGATAAAAGTTTATGAACCCTGGGAATGAGGCTTTTGCATGCAGCATGCACACATGTCGTCTGTAAATCGTTCGGAACGTGTCAAAAACGGTAGTCCGAATTTATTCGTTATAAATAATACAATAGTCGTATATAACTTAGCGCACCCCCCGTCGTATTTCTTTGGATTGCCGTGATTCTGCCAAACGAATGACAACGCTAGTTGTTCATGTTGTCTGTTATTAATGTTGAGTGTTGGTGTAGAAAATAGAAACATTCTGGTATTTCTGCTGGTCTACCTGGTCTGCCTACGCGGCCCCTGGGCGGCCGCGTGGAATGTTCGTGGCTGGCGGGCACACGTGGTTTATGGTTACGCCGTGCGCCACAAGCGTAGAGTTGGAGAGTGACAAGTAACTAGTATTTACACGTATTGTATGAAGCATCTCACGATGTAACCACCTGACAGGATATCAGCAGATGGTTAGCTACATACATCATTTTTTAGGCATCATCATCCAGTACCCCAGTTAGGACACGCCGCGCCGGTGCACCACGTAAGCCTAGGTAAGAAAAATGATGGAAAGAGTTCCATATCCAAAAAGTGTAAATCTGATGAAAAAACACAAATTTAGGAGGGAAAAAATTTCAACTTATTCTTTAAAAATACTTTGACTGTTTCTGTCATGGCCAGACTTTGTGCACGAGGTCTGAAGTGATGGCCGGATATGGAACTCTTTCCAAAATGACTGCTTCTTTCATGAACAAAGTACATGTAAACCTCTTTTTTATAAAGCTGGACTCCTTTTAAATGCATAAACTGGTAATCGTTACCTTTAGCCTTTAGGACCCCGTTCCATAAGGGAACGAAGGAGACAGTTTATGTTTCGGAACTTACCTCAATATTTTGCGATGATACAGGCAGGAAAAGTCACTCTGTGTGCTTGAAATCATCTAAATAGTTTGCTAAGATACCATGTTAAATGTGACCCGCTCTGGAAAAAGGTATATTATGTCGCAAAATATGAAAAATTAGTTTTATGTATGTTTGGAAAGCCCGCAATGTAAGCTTCATTTGGTACATGATAGAGCTCCAAAGCCCTTTCCGTTCTGGAGATATCGCATTTTTGCATATTAATTAGTTCTACGGAGTTCAAATTGCACAACAGAGAAAACAGGCTTTGAAATAGCTAGTTCTAATATAATGCAATGGAACAATGCACTCTAAAAAGGATATTTTTTTCACTTTATTCTATTTACTGAAATCAACATAATTTTTGTGCACAAAACCTGAAACTTTAGTTATATTTAAGATGTCATTAAAGACAAAAAACGAATTTTGACAAAAAAATTCACCCCCTCAACATTGAAAGGGCCATTACACGTAAATGCATAGCGCGACTTATATCACCTTTTTCTGGAGCGGGTCACAAATATGAGCAAGCTTAATTTTGTGGAAAGAGGGCAGGGTTTTGATTTATGAGGGAAATTATAGGGTATAACGTCAACGTCTCTCCTGACTGCAAACAAAGCTAGAAAAGTCACATTTTCTTTGAAAGTGCATTTAAAAATTTACAACAAACATGAGTTAATCTGAAGAAAAAAGGACTGCTTTAGCCTGCAAAAGTCACTTTTGTAATGTAAAGTCATCTGCAAAAGTCAGTTTTTAATGTAACTCGTAAAAAAAATAGAGGTGTCCTAAAGTAAAGGTAGTATAACGATTACCCATAAACTCAAACAACAATAATTTAGGCCAAGTAAAAAAAAATGTTTCACCTCCGGGTTTTAAAAAAAAAGGAGGAAGAGGGGCTTATTATTTTTTATTTTAAAAATTATTTTCAAGATGGCCATCATTAAAAAAAAAAATCTGGCAACTGTTGGTGTTTCCTTGTTCAAAGACGCATTAAAAATGAGACATGTTGGACAAGAGAACTGAACATATTTAAAGTGTTTTTAGTATGTTTATAGCACCATATCAGCAACAACAACAACAATTCTGACTCCCAAGTATTTATTTTCCGATTGACTGGTTGACATTTAAAAAAAAATTATACATAATTTGTCTGTGGTAAAAAAAAAAAAAATCCAGGCGGCCTAAAAAAAGGAAGCGGGCGGGTTGCGAAACATGTTTTTTTATTTTTTGTCTTATCCAAACCGTTTTAAGATTTTTTTTCAAACATTTAAGAAGTTCAACATTATTTTATATGTCATGAATTTCATCAACCCTACGCTTGCACTATTAAAACAACTGTGAACACCTGGTGAAGGAGGGGCCTAAGCTTTGGATTTCAGGTGATGTCTCCTTGAAAATTAAGCAATTTCTTAAAAAATAAGCCTTTTTCCACAGGGTAACTTACAGGTCACAGGATAGGCTGCAGGCATTTTACTGTACTTCTTAAATCATGTCATTATCATGCTAACATTGTTTAGTAACACGCTAACATGACTATTATGTTTCTTATAGTGTTGGTGAGTAGGTATGTGTTAATATGTTATGTATTGTAAAATTACTTTTCAGGAGTCCCCAACATCTTATGTTGAAATTGAAAACAAATTGAAGTGAAGAAGTGAAGACAAAGTCCCCTTTGCTGGACACAAAAGGGAAGCCATTTTATGCCTGCAGTACAGTGACGATTTTTAGACAAATGGCACCAGCGGGCTAGACAGGAGTTGATAAAACGGCTCTCAAAAGAGACTTTTAAAAAATTGCCTGTTTTGTTGTAATATCCCATAAAAAGATGACAGCAGATTTCTCTTGGCCATCAACATCCTGTTTTATTGCATGTCAGCTGGACATGTATGCCAATGCGCACTCCAGTTGCAGTGCATTAGCACATGCATTGGCTTACCAGACAAGGCTCCAAATAGTGATATGAGCTGGAGGGTGCATTGGGGCCTACACTGATCAGCAGGGGCCACTCACCTTTGTTTATCAGGGCATTCATTTTGTTCTCTCAGGTGTTTCAACTTGGCCTTGGAATAATGTGGCTGCTAATGAATGACCATCCAATAAACATAGGCCTTTTATACTTGTACATGTATTAACCGTTTCCTTCCGGAGGTCGCAGGTTCGAATCCCGCTCCTGCCAGTATTCTCTGTTTACTCTGAAAACCTTTCCTTACCACATTGTTTATTGGCTTAACTTCCCCCAGTACCACATTCTTTGTTCAGTCAAGCATAAAAAGCATCTGACTGCTTGTTGAATGGTTGTATTTTCAACCAAAGATTTCACCCTCGAGAATTGATTGAAAAGGAAAATGTGTGTAAAGTTTATTCCATGAAAATTTCTTTCATATGGTGTAAACATTAGTCGTAACTGCTAAAATGGCAAAGTTACAGCTGTTTTCTCTTCTGGCTCACTTTATACCAAACAGGAAAGTTTGTCGCATGAACCAATGGCACTCCATACACTACAGGGAAACTTCGGATATAGTTTTCTCAAAATATTGTAATGGTGACACATGAATTTGATAGCACCATTGGAAAGATCCGAACAAGTAGATCATGTATGGTCGGCGAAAAACACATGCACTACAATGACTACAGTTCGTTGAAATATGGTGAATATATTTGTTGTTTGGATACTTTGGTGTGTGGTTCCCCCGTTTCCTTGTCGAGTTCATGTAAATTCGACATTAGTAAGCAACAGGGGTGCTGTGGCTTGTTGAGTAAACTCGACATTGGTAAGGAAAGCAGGGAGGGGTTCATTGCATGCACTTGCATGCACTTGTAAGGGATGAATTGTAAGTTGATTTTCTTCCTGGCATGCAGATTGAACATGGCGCTGAACCAGTTTATGCATCCACGGAACCGCTACAAGGACAACAAGCCCGACTTTGCCGCTCTCTCCCAGAAGTACCCGGAATTCAAGCGCCACTTGTCCACCACGCTGACGGGCAAAGTCTCACTGGACTTCAGGGACCCAGAGGCTCTGAGGGCACTGACCTGCACGCTGCTCAAGGAGGATTTTGGGATCGACCTGGAGATCCCCTTGGACAGGATTATCCCAACGTTGCCACTGAGATTAAACTATATCCTGTGGATTGAGGATCTACTGAATCAGAGCAGGCATGGTGGCTCGGCGGAAACTTTTGGCATTGATGTTGGTAAGAGTTTAAAAAGGTTTTGCCCACTTTCAAGTATTCCGACTTTTCCTATGTTCCCCTATTTGTTACTTTGTTTGTACTGTTCCTAATTTGTTTGCCCCACAAGTCCGAAAAATTAAATCTCATTGACTGTCTTATTAAAATCACACAATAATGGGCTTGGGTTCAGGAGTACTGAACCTTTACTTCCAAGAGCTTAGTTAAGGATGGAGCAACAAGTGTTGTGAGCACAGAACATGCCAGATGAGGCTTGTGCTGCTGTGGACATGACTGAGTATCAATTAAAAACCTGCAAAAGTCCTACTTCATCCAGATTTTGTCCTCGGATATACAAATCTTTGGAGTAATTGCAGAATACCTCGCCACCCGAAAGAACCCCCCCTAAAAAATGCGGGTACGGGGTGGGAGGGAGTCGGGAGGGGCGACAGAGGGCGCTATTTTCCCTTTAAAAAAATCCTCCGAGGAGGCTGGAATCAGACTTACATGTACGTGTGTAATTCGAATGGGAATCTCGGTAAAAAGTCCAAAGGATGTCCCAGGAGGTGGATACGCGGATACGGGGTGTGGAAGAATAGGTGATGGGCGGAAGAGGGCACCATTTAGTCTCGGACTTGCACGGGCGTACGGTATGTAAGATGGTTTATTATGAAACGTACTAAATTTGCCCTCTGCGCATTTTTGCCCTTTTGGAACAAAATCAAGACTAAACTTTGCTAAACAAAAGCCGTGTCCGCATTGGACTTTTTTGGTAAAATGTACTGAGACTGCTGTCAACTTGACCAAATTAAGTCCAGTGCGGACAGCCGGTAAACTGTCCAAATTGTCAAGTGTCGGTTGTCCGTTTGTACCTCCAGAGTGGGAACTTTTACAGGGCCAATCGTGCAGCGGAAGAGTTACATGGCCAGTTTTACGTCGCTAAAAGTCCAGTGCGGACAGCCACTGTAAATGTAAAACATGCATTTTGAACACTGCAAAGTTTACGTGGCCATGGACTTTCCGCAAGCAGTGTAATCCGAATGCGGACGCACGGAAGAATAACCACAGTGGAATGTTAACAATTACGCACAGTAACTTTGTACAATTTTAAGTGCAATACGAAGTGCCCGGTTAAGTGCCCGTTTGAATGTGCCAATTTATGCATTTTCAATCCATTATTGGGGTATTGTGTACATTATGTTTAGCTGCACAAGCCTCTTGTTTCCATTTCGCTTGGCTGCATAACCTGGCCTGGCGCCCCGGTGGCATATTGTTTTCTGCAGGTGGGTGTATCAATTTGTATGACTAATTCAGTGGTTCCATTGATCACTGCACAGCTAGCACTTGGGTTCTCGGTCTCTTTTTTCCCTCTAAATTAAAAATATCCCAAAGATATCACAGTAAAGAAAAATGGGTACAGGTGGATTCGAACTAGGGACCTTTTGATCCATAGCCCATCCCACTATCCACTAGACTAGTCTGTAGCAGCTCGACAACAGTCGTTCTTTAAAATGATTTAATGTAACTAGTTGACTAAACAATAACAATGCTGTGACGTTCCGTTCTATTATAATTAATAAACATGCTTTCTCATAAAAACTAATGAATTATTCATGAAAATTGATACACCCACCTGCAGGGAAAAAAAAAGCGCCCCGGCGCCCTCATGAAATACCCAGTATGCCCCGGTTCAAGGTGTTAAGCAAGTTCTTTCTCAAAGACATAATATGACAGTGGTACAAGAAACAAACATGTGGGGTGACACACAAGCATGTAGGGGTGGATGGAGAAACACAAAAGAAGGATTAAGGACCAAGGGAGTGTGGCAGTAGGTGAACATCAAAAGGAATAAAGAGGGGAAGGGACAGCAAGGAACAAAGAAGTGTGGTTTGGGTGAGGCTGAAAGGGGGTTGATATGGGAGGGATGAAGCAGGGGGAACAAAGGAGTGTGACAAGAAGGGGTGTATAGGAGGTGGGAAGTGAAAGGTGAAGACATCAAAGAAGGCAAGAAACCTCAAGAGGGTTTGCCAGGGGGATAATCTGTAACAAATGACAATGGGGAAAAATGAAGAGTTAGTCATTCCCTTCCTACATATGTTGAGTCCATATGGTTGAATAGTCCAAAGACATTTCATCCACTTTCTCCCAGCTGAGGCGAACTGAGTTCTTGCTGTGGCCAAGTGATCCTATACGCTGTGAAATCATATAAGAAATGGATAGGCAGGTTGAGTTCCCTCCGGTTCTTTTCAGAACCACACAAACTCACAAAAAGAGATTGATTACATGGTGCTACCGCAAACCAGTTATTCTAATCTATTGCCCTTTCGCCATGCAAACCTTCAAATATCAGGTTGAATAAGGTGAGTGTCTACTTTGTCTGTTGTAACTTAGGTTGCGGAGCATCTTGCATTTATCCTCTGCTTGGGGCCAAGCTCAACGGCTGGCACTTTGCTGCCTCTGAAGTAGACTCATCCTCAGCTTGCTTCGCAACGCTCAATGTGAAAAGGAACAACCTGCACGGCAAAATCCAAGGTACTCCCTCCGGTTACTTATACTTAAATGTAGTATTCAACATTTGCTTTTGCAGTAATTTTCAGAATTTAATGGATTTTGGGGGTTAGTATTTTATAGGAAATACTGTAACACTGACCTGTTTAACCCCTTGAGTACTAGGGCCGTAACGATTCACCGATGCATCGATAATTGCGATTCTGAAATGCCACGATACGGCATCGCGATACAAAAATGTGCATCGCGATACCTGCAGCTTGTAACGTTAAGTTGAAAATAAAGTTAATATTATTATTAATGTGAAATAAATAGGCATAGCTGTCCATTTTTTCATGTCGTTCTTGCATAAAAAAAGTTTAGAGTGTTGGACGGGTAAAAAAACGAATGTCATTGGCACTAACTCGCCGCACGTACCTTGCAGGTAGTGACGGCCCGGCCCGGCCCAGCCGATCATCATACTTTTTTCACGGAATCTAATCGTTCAATGGGCTCCGTGCGCCGTCGAATGAGGGCGCTGTCTACATACATGTAGCAACCGCACTTCCATGGGCAGTACGTCGCTGGTATCCGCACCGCGCTCCTCGTTCATTTGATACTCGTATACCAGTGGGATTGCTTTGTCTGTTTGCCGACTCTCGATAATTGCATTTTCAATAAGAATATCATAGCAGGAACCAGACACTTTTATTGAAGTCAGGTAAGATGGCGTCGATATTGACTCGCCTTTTCTTTCCGCACATGCATTATTCAACGTATTCATTATTCAGCCAATAAAAACTGTAGCTAGGCGTGTCATTTACTGCACAATGAATGACATCATTGATGTTAAGATCTAATATGGAGTTTAAGGGCGTGGTTACTGGATGATTGACACGCGCAATGCAGTGATCGACCACGAAGGGATTGAGAATTTGGCAAAATAATGCGCGTTGCCCGTACACATGTTGCATCGTTACTGACGTCTTTCTACAAGCGACTTGTGCTTAAGTACATGTTAGATTCTCGGAATTGGTATTTATTATTGGGGGGGGGGGGGGAGGTAGGGGATATAAATCACCACCTTGCAGACTGAAGTTTCTTGTCCTCATCACATATGAGCTTATAGTTATACCAACTAAATTTTTTTTTTTTTTTCTTACTGGGTTTTGTTTCGTTTTTACGATACGTATCATGATACATATCGTATCGCGACCCAATTATCGCGATACGTATCGTATCGTGACAAAGTGGTATCGTTACACCCCTATTGAGTACGGTATTTTACGGGAGACGTCGGGGTGCCGCGGCGGCTCTGGCAGCCAAGCGAACCGCTACATTGTGTTTGTGCAGTCAAGCGTAACCTATACACAATAGTCCAACAATGGATGATTGACACGCGCAATGCAGTGATCGACCACAAACAGCAGCCAATGGCGTCATCCGGCCTGGTGGCACTGTTTAATCCAACAATGGATTGAAACTGCACAAACGGCGGACAATTGCGTCATCCGGCCTGGTGGCACTGTTTTTGTTGCGCATATTTGCGGCATCCGTACGCAAGGGGTTAAGTTTTGTGTGCATAGATGCTGGGAAAACAAAGGTTTTGCAATGATGCATGCCATTTGGCATGCACAGATTAGCACGGCGTGTTCATGTTTCTAGTCATGAGTTTGATGGTTGAAAAAGGTCAAAGAAAGTCAAGAACTAATTTTCTGCAACTGAAAAGGTTGTGCTGCAGGGCATAATTTTGACAAGAAAATTTGCGTAGCAGTTATTGCTATGCAATATTTATATTGCATAGCAGTTTGCTATACATGCGTAGCAGTTTTGTCCGGAGTTGCACATGTGCTTAATAAAGAAACATAATTTTGTCTCACAGCCGTTTATTGGTATAAAGCTTTCAAGAGAGGGCGCTGTCCACCGTATAACTAGCCTTTAGTCAAGGCGCGCGTGGCAATTCTGGTCGATCACATGCATTGTTATATAAAAAGGAAAACAATTTTCTTCAGCGATTTTTATATTTTTTGGCTATAAAATGGTGTTTGTCTAATTTTTTTCTTCTAACTGGTGTGGAGTTGACTTTTTTTTTCAGTATAAATAAGTTTGAATTATGACTAATTCACAGCGCCCTCTAGTTGGTAAGGTCCATTTTGCAGTACCCGGTTGAAGCATGCTCATGCTCACTCTCGCTCAAGCATAAACCACACCCCGCATGCATGGAAACAACACAGCGACGCAATCCAGGAAAATGGGGCCGAGGTTGCTGCTTGTAGCGGGCATCTTTGGTTTGGATTCTCGTTGTTGGCTGTGTACGTAACTTTAAACCCTCAACGTAGCCTTTCAAACATGCAGCATCGGACTACTGCTAATATCGTAGCGGTAATTGCAGGCATCAGTTTCCTACTTCAGGGCAGAAGTTGCGAGCCGAAACTGCACATTTTTTAACAGAACATTGTTGTTGTTTTGGGCTACATTTTAAGATCTGACTACTTTATTAAAGCAAGTTTGATGTATCTCAGTTTAACGGCCGGCCATTCAACACGGGTCGAATCGGAAAATACCCCATACTGCATTCTGGTCGTTCCGTCGAGCTGGCTTTGGATGGAGCTGTCAGCCCAAATAGCCAACATAGCATTCACCTCCTCCTCACTCCATGTTGTCTAATTTGGGGCCCCATTTTCTCGGGACATATCGGAGTAAAAAGAATCGCGTGAAAGTAGCATGCACAAAAGGCCAGTTCGGTATTCCAATTGTGCATGTGTGCATCGCATCTTGACAGCTTTTCTTTCGGGCTAAACATTTCATCGTATGTATGCAAAAGCATAGCGGGTACCAGCAAATTTAAAGAGATCGTCCGGTTCTAAAGTAACATTTTCCCAAAAATGTTTGGACAGCAAAGTGTTTTCAGGGGTCTTGTGTGTCCAAACTTTTGTTCAAACAAAAGTTTTCATCGTCTTTTCGATTGCACGAAAAATTGCACATAATGCATATTTGGTTACCACCTCCCCCATAGACCTGTGTGTATTTATCTGCCACATTTAGTGCGAGAGAAAAATCGTAAAATCTTGATGCGCAGTTGGAATACCGAACTGGCTTATTGAAATGAACGCGTGTTACATGTATGGTGCGCGTGCATCGTGTGGTGCTGTGCATGCACTCGCACTCCGATCCGCGGTTACACGGGTCGAACTCGACCCGGAGGCGTTCACACTACGGCTTTCAACACGGGTCGAACTTCTCTACACGGGTTGAGAGCTCTCAACTAACCTCCCGAGCAGGGTTGAGTTTCAACCCGGGTTGAGCGCTCTACACGGGTCAGTGTCGTGTTGAAATGTTGCAGTGTGAAAAGGTCAGTCTAGTTAACACAGGTCGGACCCGGGTCCAACACCGAGATTTTTCGTAGTGTAAAAAGGCCTATAGATATTATACAACGCCTATTTTGATTGATCATTGATACTGTACCAAAATGGTATCTTTTTTTAATAGCCACTTTTTTAATAGCATAAGGGGGAGCCCGTATGCCAGAAGGGTTTGTGCAGCCAAGCGTAATGTACACAATACAATGTAGGCGAACAATAAAATAAATATTCAGAAAATGCGGGTATAGCTGTCAACTGGCCAAGGGATTTTTTCAAATGGTGACTATAGCTATCATCCTTATTCAATGGGTTAAGTTTCTATGGGGCCAGCCCTTGGTTCTCCAGGCACTGAGGTTGTGGAATGTTTTTGTGTTTAAATTCCTTTATTCCTGGGCCATTTTTAGTTTCAACAATAGACTGCAGTCACCTGGTACGGGTTGACTGCACATTCAACATACATGTTTGAAGGTGCTTGCATGGGTACTGTCTTGGGTGAGGCATTTTCTTCAGCAGAGTGGCTGGGGACACTAATTGCATGGCCGGCTGCAGCTCTATATTTTGTAGGAGTTTTGTTAACAAGTTGGTTGTGGCCAGTACTTATTATGTTGTATTTATTTTCCCCTGCCATCCATCCAGCTTCCAACATTTAATGTACATGTACATGTAAGTCACTTGTATTTCCATTCGTGGTGTAATAAACATCCAGATTTTGTTAACATTCGGTTTTAATTCCACCATTCGGTTTCTATTTTGGAAACGGTATATTCAAAAGCAACCTTAAAGGATTAACTAGGACTCTACATGTATGTCTCTTCGCTGAACAGAACATAAGGCTTTTCCGCATTATTTTGTTATGTCACTGCGATTTTTGCTTGCTTGTGACAAGTCTACCTACCCACCAGGCTTCATGACAATTGGATCTACCAATGTCTTTCGAGAAATTATGCCTTTGATGACGTCATTATGATGGTGCACATATTTTGCATTTTATTTACATATGTAAGACCTAACAAACCTATTACAAAAAGAATTTCGATATAAGCATGTTCTGTTGATGAGATATGCCTTAACCCTAACCATCCCTAACCTGCCAAAATCAAACACCCCATTGTGTTGAATTTTGTGTGATTGGGTACTGTAGAGCCTTGGCACCATCACTTTGCATGGGACTTGATGCCCTGATTTTGTCTAAGTACAAAGAATGTGCCATTGGTTTACTACACAGTGTTGGAGTTTGTGTGGTTAGGGAAGGATTCTAGTAAAAAGGCTTAGGCTGTTAGAGTTAATGAAAATTTTAAGATTTAAAAACTTTAAAATTAATATAATTTTGTATGATGTCATCATGACATCACCTCAATTTACATCAACAACAAATGCTTGCCTACCAACATACTACGTTTGAGCGTAATCGGACCTACGGTTCTCTAGATACGGGCCATTGAAAAATGCACATTTAAGATTACATCACGTGACACGTGATGACATCATCACCCTGTCACTCTTCGGCATACAATTTCAGCTTAGGGTCTATGTTTGTGTTGAGTCTGATTAAGATCTGAGGTTGTTTAGTGACCAAAGTGCCACTTACAAAATTTAAGTACAATGTCTATGGGATTTTGGATAGAACTAAAAATTTCATAGAAAATCAGCCGATGACGTCATATGACGTCACTTTGGATTTTACATGCTAGTGGCATTATCTACCCACCCAGCAATTTTAATGACGATTGGACGTACCCTTATGTGTTTCAAAAAAGCACATTTTTGATGACGTCATGATTACCTCACATATTTTTATATATTTATGTGAAAGAATATAGGAGCTAACAAATTTATTACAAAAAGAATTTTGAATTAAGCATTTTCTGTTGATGAAATATGGCTTTAAGAAACTTTAAGATTCAAAAACTTAAACATTACTATAAAATCGTATGATGACGTCATCATGACGTCACCTCAATTTTCATCTATAACACGTACTTGTCTACCACCATAGCAGGTTTGAATGCAATCGGACCTACGGTTCTCTAGATATGGGCCCTTGAAAAATGCACCTTTAAGATGACGTCGCATGACGTTAAAAACATTACATAACAAAGCTGTTACAACAAGAATTTTGAATTTAGCATTTTCTGTTGGTGAGATGTGGCTACTTTCAAATTTTGAGGCACTTCCGGTTTCAACCGGAAGGAAGGGTCAGGTGATTTTGCACGTAATATAAAAAATGAAGACCCTGGATTCTTCTATCAGTTCCCATTAAAAGCCAAATCAGATCTCTCTCGATTGGTTTTTATATTGATTTTCAAAAATTACATCTAGAAATCCTTGATGGCCTGTCATCTCATATTTGATGACGTCATCGTGACGTCATTATCAGAAAGCTTGAGAGCTATGTTAAATCTGCCATCTGAAGCAAATATCTGGATTATATCTCTCGCGGTTGATTTTTCAGCAATTTTTTAAGGTTTAAAGGTAGTTTTATTGCAACTTCCCGTCTGGTGACGTCATTAATCTTTCTCCCCCCTTAACTTGTTCTTAGCATGAAGTCGATTAGATACATCAATTATAAAGTGATTTCAGCAAACTTTGCCACACACATCGACTGATTATTCATTTTAAACATTGTTGAAACCAAGTTCACATCTTTTTCCACTTTCAAATTATAAGGCACTTCCGGTTTTGACTGGATGGGTCACATGATTTGACGCACACGAGATAAAATGAAGATCCTGGTTTATACTATCAATTGACACTAAAACCAAGATCAGGGGGTTCACGGCTGATTTTTATATAGCATTTTAAAGATTAAAAATATTTATCTTAAATCGCTTCTAATATGACACCCGATGACGTCATCATGACGTCACTCTTCGGCATACAATTTCAGCTTAGGGTCTATTTTTGAGGTAAGTTTGGTTAAGATCTGAGGATTTTTAAGACCTTAAGTGCCGCCGACAAAATTTGTGTACAAAGTCTATGGGCTCTTGGTCAGAACTAAAAGAACAAAAAAATTTGAACAAAAACGAGGCCTTTTCCGACTGAGTGTCGGAAAAGCCAATAAGCCTTTCATTTTTTGCAACACGGGCTAAAGAAAACAACTACATCCTCCAGTTTGCTCCATGGTTTCTGATTGTAACTGCATTCACTTGCTAGTGGTCTTGGTACATAAAAGCCTGTCAAATTTGTCCACAACATTACAGCTCTAGAGTGTTTTAAGGCCCAGGGGTCACTGAATCCTGCAAACTATATCCAGTCATATATATCCAGACAAATGATGCAATAAAATTGTAACCAAAAAGCATTTACTTTACATCTTTACACTAATAGCCCACTTTAATAGCCTGCGAGAAATGAATGCAAGGTTGGCTACTGCACACACTCAATGACCTTCCTTCTACTGTGGTGGATCAAAGCAGGATCAGGATCAAGTGTAAACTGCAGTTTATTTGCGGTTAAGCTTCCCTGTGGTTTAACCCCTTGAACCCGGGCATTTCATGGGGGCTCCGGGGCACCAGGCCGGGTTATGCAGCCAAGTGAAACGGAAACAATAGGCTTGTGCAGCCAAGCATAATGTACACAATACCCCAATAATGGATTGAAATGCAGTAGAAATGTTACTAAATTTGTCTATAAACCACAATTCTTTCTCTCCAGTACTTGAGATGAACCCAGATGACATGCTCTGTGGAATCATGAAATCCGCTCCGAGGGGCCGCTACCACTTCACCATGTGCAACCCGCCATTCTTCGGTAACATCCTGGAGGCCCAGGGCATCATGACGTCTCGCAGCATTGACCGGGCCGAGCCCAGCTCCATCAGCACGGCCGCGGAGGGCGAGATGATCTGGGGGGAGGGAGGGGAGGTGGACTTTATCAAGCGCATGATTGCCGACAGCCTGCAGCTCAGGGAACAAGTAATGTGAGTAGACTCTTCACTTTCCTGAATTCTTATCTTTGATTCATTTTATTTTTGTGGCTACGTACATCAAGCGGATTTCTCATGTTCGGGTCGAACTTGCATACAAAATAAACATTTTCAAAGTTAACAGTTAAGTTGGCAGGAGCGGTAATCGAACCTGTGACCTCCGGAATACTGTACCGGCACTCTACCAACTGAGCTATCTTGTCCTCTGTTGGGGGGTCTCCCAAATTGTCAGTGTCTTTAAGTGGGTGCTAGTCAGAAGTCATAAACCCAGAATGCCGTATAACCAGGGATCGTGCCCAATTTTACGATACAACCTGGGAAGTGACATTGTGGGGATAAGGCCTTTTTAATTTATAATTCGTCAAACAGACCACAAGGGAAACTGACTTGGTAAATTTGAATACATTTGGAAAACTTGGACGTGATCCCTGGCTATACGGCATTATGGGTTTATGACTTCTGACTGGTGCCCACTGAACAAAGACCGACAATTCGGGGTGTTCATCATGCTCTCCACTAGCTACATGTAGGATGATCCTAGCATTATGGTTGTACATAACGCTAGAGAACACGCACTAACAAAAATGGCAATTTTTTTTTCAGATACGAAAAATCTTATAATATATTCAATATTGAAGTATAACTGACACAGTAATGAAATATGGACCTATATGCACCAAATGATGAAAAGGTGAAAAGTAAAATGACAACTCGCGTTTTTACAGCTAATTTTTTGAGGTCTGGATTCGTCAACACACACTGAAGCACACACAAAATGACTGTCAGAGTGTAAACACATGTCACAGGTCAATGCAGGTACTTTGCATTAAGTAGCACACATTGTTACCAGCGCCTTGGCAATGGTCGGGTACGCTTCCACCACCTTTATTCTCCATGTTCAATATATACTATACCAGACGACTGTTTGGTGTTGATATTATTAGTTGAGATAAGCATCAACAATGAAGGTATACCGTAATTTTCGGAATATAGGCCGCGCGGAGTATAAGCACAGCACGCAAAAATCTGTAAAATAAGATTTAAAGTTGGCATATTAACCGCACCGGTGTATAAGCCGCACCGCGGCGCTGACGACGTCCAACCACAAGTCATCGTGCTGCATGCTGAAGCACTAGTCGGACTCCCTATTAATTATCGCGGCAACTCTTATTATCGCGGCATCGGAAATTACTCCTTTTTTTGCGTTGCCAACCGTATGGCAATTGTTCATCCAGTTCATCAGGCATTAAGGACTTCCTGCTAAGTTGTATAAAAATGACGATTATAAAATGTTGTGTCGGGACTTTTAATGATTTTTAATAAATTCACGTTTTCCAAAACTTATACATTTTGCCTCACCGTGTCTGCTAAAAAGTACCGTCTTTATTTTAACATAAATCCTCAATGATGGTCTGTCCATGGAAGTTCTATTGTCTGGTTCCCATTCTACAGCTACAAATGCAAAATGACGGCGAAGGACGATATTTCCACCGCGAAATCGTAAAAACTTTTACGAGAGCAAAATGACAGTGCGGTAAAAAAAATAAAACGCCTAACGACGCACCGTGTAAAGTGAATGGCGCCCCCAATCGTCAATCAGTAGACTTGTCTCAGTGAATTTTGTCGCCTTCCAGGGGGGGACAGGGTGTTAAGAAATCATCCTGCAGGCCTAATCGTCTTTAATCAACTTGAACTTGACGGGGAAAATATCGTACTTTATTCAGGGGATGTTTTGGTCAAACATTAACTATGAATAAACAAGTTGAGATCATTGTAAAAACCACTTCCAGTACCGCGATAATATACAGAGTCTGCACTCCGCCGAGCAACGGCGAGCATGTCTATTTTCACAGGCATCGCAAAGGAAATTCCTTATGCATTATGCATCATGTATGAGCACGTGTCGCTAGTCGTTGTTTTGATTGGCCAAAGTAGATTTTGTTGCACGCTTACATGTACGTGCTGGCAACCATTCATAAATTTGGGGGCCTTGCTAATTCATGCAAAGGGATGTTTATTGGTTTCAGCTTAAGATTTCAGTATATAAGTAATTTTTCTTTAAATTTGATATAAAGCAAATACGCCTGGAAGCAAGTAACTTCTTTTTCAAACACAAATATGATTTTTATTTCCCACATTATCATTTACTCAACTTGACAATGTTTTCGGAAATTCAACAACATCCCTCGTAGCATATTTGGTGCAATCCAAAACTAGGCACGCTCATTAGATCTGAAGAAAATAATTCGTTTTGCTGTAAACGAAAGATGATTTTTGTCTGGATTTTTCCTCCACTTCAGGGAACATACGAGAACGAAATTCAATCGCCAGAATGACAATTGATGAATAATAATATATATGCAGATAGATGAATATATTTTACTGAAAGATTTCAGCGGATTGCAATGGATTGTAATATTTCGGTCAAAATTCTCCTGTGAAAATGAACACGTCGCATGGTACCCCCGCGCGATTTGGTTACTACGGACAATACTGGTACCCGCGCCCCGGAAGTACATGACTTTTCCGCAAAGATGTGGCGACAAAACATTATTGCAACAATATTTTGTTTACTTTAGAGGACGCTGGAAATGGAAGTTGTGTACGTATTAAAGCCTACAATTATTGTAGGCTTTAATACGTACACAACTTGCATTTTTTTGTCACATTCGCAGACCGCAGATGCGATAGATTAAGCCTCAAAGCGGTTGAGGTATGTGTTTATTATGATCCTTTATACTAATAATAGTTGACTAGCGCTTCGTTAGTCCCAGAATTTTGACATTTTGACATCGAATATAATCGATGTTGGACCTCCGATGTATCGATTATTGAAAATTCTGATAGCCGGACCCTACATTAACCAGTGAAATAATAAACAACATGGATTACACAACGATAAAACAGACAAAAACGAACAGACGCACCACACGATTTGTGAGGTGTGAATGGTACTTACGGTACATTTGCAAGTCTATTCGGTCCCTCTGGACTGGTTTCCTTTATTTCCAACATGTGAGTAGAGCGAACGTAAACGGCAACCAACGAAAACATGACTGTCTGGCCCGGAGCACCGCCGCCTGCACGCGTGGCCCGGGCTGCGCTGAGGCGCGGCTTCTGTGACTGATTTTATTATTCTAATGTTGCCGTATAAGCCGCCCGGAGTATAAGCCGCAGAAACATTTTTCAGCGTAAGAATCAACGTATAAGCCGCGGCCTATATTCCGAAAATTACGGTACATACATACCTAAATATTACATAAAACAGTCGTATACAATATCGATGGTATTGTGGGTTGGGGACACGATCAACATGTCTTCAAATGACCGCATGGTGGCGATGTTTAAAGCAGGAAGAAAGTGTATGCATGAGGCAATGAAAAGACAGTCGGATTTGTTGACGTTTTGGTAACAAAGGTCTCCTCAATTTTAGCCAAAATATACGTAAGTAGTTAATATTTCTGGTTTTATTTAGCATTCAAGTGATGGAAACAGTTCAGCAACTATTATTATCCAGGTTTTAAGACAGTTCTCGCTGTGTCGAGGAAAATATTGCTAAGGACATGCTTCTGAAAGAGATGTGCACTAGCTAACTCTCCACCTGTTTCAGATGCCCAACATTTTGTGTTTTATATTTAGGCATGAGGGGGACATGTCTGAATGATATGAAGTGATGTGCATTGTAGAATTTAACCCCTTGAGTACGGTTATCGTAGTGAGGCACCGGGGTACACTGTGCAGCCAAGAGAAATGGCCACAATGTGCTTGTGCAGTCAAGCGTAACACACAATAATTCCAACAATGGATTGAAACTGCACAAATATCGGCAAATGGCATCATCTGGCCTAGTGCCACTGTTTTTTTGCGCCATTTGGCGTCATCCGTACGCAAGGGGTTAAAGTTCTCTGTTGGGGTCATTTTTGTCTGGCCGTCTACTTAGACGTTTAGAACTTAACAGGGCCATCTTTTGACCAGTCCGGATAGTTTGGCTTCCCAAGGCTTTTAAGCGCTGTGGTCCAATGGTTACCCTGTCTTGCGTGTGATGGTATGTGGGTTTGAACCCTGCCCGGGGGATTATGGCGTTTGTGTGCTTGGGCAAGACACTTTACTACAATTGCCTCTCTCCACCTAAGAGTATAAATGGGTACCTGTGGGGTAGAGAACAGATTGTGCTGATCTCCAACTGCTGCTTAAACTGATCTCAAGGCCTGATGATCGGGGGTAATAATTTTGAAGCTTTTTGAGGCAGCTCTATTAAGTGCTTTTTAATCGCCAAAATATTTTGTCAGTGCTTTCAAAGTGCTGGTTTTAGAATGTGAGGGTTTTCTGCTGCAAATGATATCGTTTTTTATTTTCTTATCAGCTGGTACACATCGATGGTTGGAAAGAAAGCCAGTCTGCCACCCATTAAACAGGAGCTTGCAAAACACAAGGTAATGTAGGCCAAGTATGGCAATGTTGTTTATGTGGGTAAACAACGATGCAAAATTATTAACCCTTTCATTACTACATTCTTTGTTCAGTCAAGCATAAAACCACTGCTGCAGAGAATTGATTGAAAAGGTAAATGAACAAATGGCGCTCCATACACATAAATGTACCGGGAAACTTTGGATAGTTTTCTCAAAATATTGAAATGGTGTGACACATTAATTTGATAGCACCATTGGAAAGATCTAAGCAAGCTCTTTCTGTTGGTATAAAGATCCTGTATGGGCAGCGAAAAACACAAGCACTACAGTTCGTTGAAACATGGTGAATATATTTGTTTGGATACTCTGGTGTGTGGTTTCCTTGTCCAAAGGTTTACAAGAACATGACCTAATTTGACGCAACGTAGAAGACGACCAAAGATGGCGAATGATTTGACGAAGCATAACAAATTGGCGTAATGTTGCCTAAAATTCCCTTCCAAATGTTTTGGAAATAATGCTTTTTCTGAACGAACTAGGGGAAAATATTGTGCTTCCGTTATTAGTTTGCGTCTGAAATTCAGGTTTTTGAAAAGAATGCTTGAATAACGTACAAGGGCGCAGCCATTACATTTTGCGTGGTTAATACCAGCGATAGATGGCGCTTTTAGCTATTAGACGTTATTGGGCATTCGAGTGGCCGGAACACGATCACGATTGAAGACACAAGTTGTTCTTGAGCAAACAAGAACTCGCCCGAACCTACTGAAGTCAGTGCTTCGGTTTAGAGTGGTACCCTTGGCATATGATGCACGATATGGGGCAGAGCGAACCCCCCCCTCTTTTGTGTTGGTCATTGTGTTCCCGGAATCTCAGGAATTCTTTTCAGAAGTCTAGGGGGATATGTTAGGTAACAAGTCTGGAGAGTGTATAGGGTATAGGGACAAAAAGGGGGGTACCCCTCTGCCCCATATCGTGCTGTGTATAACCCTTGGTCTGCAGTTTGGTGCCAGTCTGAATGTCCTGAAGTCAGTGCTTGGGTTTAGAGTGGTACCCTTGGTCTGCAGTTTGGTGCCAGTCTGAATGTCCTGAAGTCAGTGCTTGGTTTAGAGTGGTACCCTTGGTCTGTAATTTGGTGCCATTCTGAATGTCCTGAAGTCAGTGCTTGGGTTTAGAGTGGTACCCTTGGTCTGTAATTTGGTGCCATTCTGAATGTCCTGAAGTCAGTGCTTGGTTTAGAGTGGTACCCTTGGTCTGTAATTTGGTGCCATTCTGAATGTCCTGAAGTCAGTGCTTGGTTTAGAGTGGTACCCTTGGTCTGCAGTTTGGTGCCATTCTGAATGTCCTGAAGTCAGTGCTTGGGTTTAGAGTGGTACCCTTGGTCTGCAGTTTGGTGCCAGTCTGAATGTCCTGAAGTCAGTGCTTGGTTTAGAGTGGTACCCTTGGTCTGTAATTTGGTGCCATTCTGAATGTCCTGAAGTCAGTGCTTGGTTTAGAGTGGTACCCTTGGTCTGTAATTTGGTGCCATTCTGAATGTCCTGAAGTCAGTGCTTGGTTTAGAGTGGTACCCTTGGTCTGCAGTTTGGTGCCATTCTGAATGTCCTGAAGTCAGTGCTTGGTTTAGAGTGGTACCCTTGGTCTGCAGTTTGGTGCCATTCTGAATGTCCTGAAGTCAGTGCTTGGGTTTAGAGTGGTACCCTTGGTCTGCAGTTTGGTGCCAGTCTGAATGTCCTTAATTTTTAATCATGGATCTTGGAAATTAGGTAACTAACCAGGGATTAAATTTTGAGGCTTTCAGAGCAATGTGTGCCTTTAATCCTAACAGTCCTGAATCCTCAAATTTTAATGATTTTCCACACACCCTAGGGAGTTAGGGTTAATGTTCTGTAATCTGAAATCTGTTTTTGATCCCTTGCAAAGATCTCGGATTATTAGTGTTCTGTAATCGGGAAATTTGTTTTTGATGATGGATTCGCACTGTTTGAAAATGTATTTCTTGCGTAATTTCCCTGTATTAGATTCGCAACGTGTCGACGACTGAATTCTGCCAGGGTCGGACAATGCGCTGGGGAATCGCCTGGACTTTCTACGACGACATTCAGCTCCCTGTAAGAAATTGCCCACATGTACAGAACGTTTATACTGACAGTTTTTGTATTAATTGTTGGTTATTTGAAGATGCTTATAACCACCATATGTAATTTCAGTTTGTAAATATTGTTCAGTTCAGTTTAATAGAAAATAAGTCGGCGTATTAAAGCCATTGAATTGCTGCAAAAAAACATCAAGTGTTGCCTTAAAACTCCAGCCACTTCAAAGTGGAAATTATAATTTTGTGGTCAAATTTTGCATTAATTTGAGAATCTGTTACTGCATTGACTTGTCATAGTTTGTCACAAACCATGTTTTTTCTAACATTTGTTGGTCTTTACGCACTGAACATCAACATTGTAGTTGGAAGATTATACTGTAATTTTTTCTTTTTTTCTATTAATTGCTAGTCTTGACAGATCTTTCAAGGGGTTGATATTCCATTAACCCTAAGACATTAAGAGTTCTGAATCCTCCACACACACCCTAGGGAGTTTGGGTTAGTGTCGGTACAATTCTAGAAATTACGAAACTGGACATTTGGAATTTTTAAAATATCCTTCAAGACAAATTTGGCATGAGAATGGAACTGTAAAGAAGTTGCAGTTCACAGTTCGTTGTATGCATGCACAAGCACAATACTTAAATGTGAGGCTCGTCATTTTCAATAGAGGAATCCTACAACGAGTTTAGCGCCGATCTGCGCACTTCCGCATTTGAATACGAGGATCTCAATGTCACAGTAAACAACTTTATGCTGATCGTGCGCCTGCGCTTCCTTTTATGGCATAATTAATTCATGCAAGAATGAATGTGCTGAAAAGCGTTGTTTTGTTTGCCACTGACATTCTCGCTTTCAACCCGGAAGTGCGCAGAAGGGGCTAATGTGAAATTCCTCTATGTATAAAGGAATAGCACTGGGCCTGAAAAACATTTTGAGAGTTGTACACTGGATGTCCCGATGAGAATGAAGGATTGTCAAGTTTGCAATGCTGCCTTGAAAGCTTGTTCAAATTCTGTTTTTGCAAAATTTCAAATGTGAAATGCTTTTTTCCCCCCACCAAACTATATCAGGTTATGTCGCCAGCAAAGAGGTTCAAGCGGGATAAAGAACACCCTCCATTGGTCATCCAAGTCCCGGAGGGAGTCTTGCAGAATGCCCTGTGTGAGGACAGCCGTGGGTCAAAGGTCAAGTCTGGAGGCAGTGAGGAACAACGAAAGGTCAAAGCGGTTGCACAGGTCGTGGAGAAATTGTTGGGGGCATTGGAGGTGAGGACATATACAAATTTTATCTTTCAAAATGATAATCAAGGGAAGTCTGTCGGCCCAAGTTCACCAGTCTCTCGGGCATATTGGTGTAGCACTGTTAGCTAATGACACTAAAGCTGTGTCCGCACTGGACTTTTTTTTGGAAGGTTTTACCGAGACGATGGTAAAATGGTCAAATGTGACCACTGTCCGCACTTGGACTTTCGACACGGGAACATTTTAACAAGACCGTGGTAAAAGTAACCGAGCTGTCAATATAACGACGTTGTGCTACCTTTTACATTGACGTGATTGACCCATGGGGGAAAAATCATGCGCGCCTTTTCATTTTACTGGCCGATGTGCATAACGTAGGCCTCCGTTTTTAGCACCAATCAAACTTCAGACTGTATCAATAATAAAATCTGCCATGATTGCGACCAAAAGACGAACAACGCACTGGAATTTGGAAACTTGCCACATATGCACCGCACCACAGTGAAACAATGCAAAGTGCATGCGTGGTGTCCCTGTGTAGCATGACCTCGCGCTCGGGCCGGATGTACGCTTTCCTAAGCCGCTTTTACTGACTCGCACTGTCTGCACTGGACTTATCGTCTCGGGAAAAGTTACCTGGTCAGTTTTCCTGGGCAGCAGTTGCCCGGTAGAAGTAACCGCTGGACTCCGGAAAAGTAACTGAGAGGAAAACGTCCTGGGCTGTCCGCACTGGACTTAAAATGGGAAAAGTACCCATCGTCTCGGTAAGTTTTACCAAAAAAAGTCCAGTGCGGACAGGGCTTAGGACGATTTTGAACTGAGGATGGCATGACCTGACGTGACCTGGGTATCATACATGTATATGCGATGTGTGGGTCAAATTTTGTGCCGTGTCCTAATGAAACTTCCATGGATCAATTTTTAGGTTATTATTGTTTACAGCTTAAATAGCAAATGCAATAATTACTTACAGTACATTGCATTTGAAAGTTAAGCTGGAAATGGGAATTTCTCTTAACACGTTTCTCTTCCCAGGGAATTAATTCTCATTTCACAAAACGTAAAAAAATTCCAGTGGGAAGATATTTTCACACAGCGGGGGAAATGATTTAGAATAATTTCCCCACTTGAATTTGCAGAGGGTGAAGTTGTGTGCAAAATATGAATATACACATACAACTGCGAATTTCCCATTCCCATTCAGTGTTGACGTTCAGTTGCAATGTACAGTATGGAATTATTGCATTATTGCTTATAGCTTATAGGTTTGCTTATAGCAAACAGTTATTCAACTGGGTGGTTGTTACAAGTAAACGGAGACCAGCCAAATACTGTTGCTTCATACATAATACATATTGTCCATCATGCATAACTGATTATTTCTTATCTTAACTCCAAGATTGACTTCAAGTCCAAGTCTGGACCCAAGCTGTGCTCGAAGTATACTCTGACGGCAGTCAAGAACACCTGGTCCAACCAGCGACAGAAGAGACGCCAGATGAGAAGACGTCTTCACCAGGAGGAAACGGCACCAGCGTCCCAGGCTGTCGGAACCGAAGCAAGCCCAGGAGTTACTGATACAAATCTAGCTCTTGCAAGTGTGGTTGGGAAAACTGATCAAAGCCAGGCAGCAGAGGACTGCTTTAAGCACCCCACACCGAGCCCTGATGTTGGACATAGTAACCAAAGTCAAATTGTATGTGAAACTGATGGCAGATCATCAGTCGTGCAGCAACTCCAGGGAGAGAATGACTCTTTACCAACACCAGATTTAACGAGTGTTTGGAGTTGTCTGCTAACAGAAAAGACTGGTATTACAGATGAGGTTCCAAGTTCAAAACCCATGCCGATGCTTGAACCGAAAGCACTCCACACAGACATTCCTGGTGATGTCCAAAGCACAGAGGGTCTAGCTAAACATCTCGATCCTCCAGAGGGCAGCAGTCGGGAGTCGAACCCAACTGCAGACATAACGCCGATGCCAGAGTTGAAAGAAGCCAGCACGAGTATTTTGTCCTCCAACGCCGACAGTTCCAGGTGTCCTGCTGGATACCTTGATCCTCCGGAGGGTAGCAGACAGGCGGCAGAGTTCTTGTTCAAGTGCGTGCTGACGGTCAGAGTGGCTGATGGGAAGGTCATCGTGGAGTTGAGCTGGACGGAAGGGCAGACCCGTGAGTCCATGCACCAGGTTGGGCAGTACATAAAGAATCAGTTCAACAAGGTGTCGTAGGTTTGTTGTCGGTGGCGTACAGGATACCAGTCACTTATGGAAGCATGCCAAGTTGGCACTCTTCCAGATTGGCAATTTGCCAGCACAAAATGATAATCCCTGATTTGACAAAGGCCAAATTTCATCGCTCTGCTTGTGCTGTAAGTTAAAAAGGTGGCTGTAGGTATTGCAAAAAAATTCTTTGCTTCTTGTAGTGTATTTTACAGAGAATCGAGGAATTCACTGCATGATTACTTTGCTTGACTGAGACTGTTTTGCTGATGGAGTGTCCATGTACTTTGTAAGCACAAATTAAATGTGCTACTAAAACAAGAAATCTTATAGTTGTGGGGAGGGGGAGGGGGTTTCAATATTACCGAGTGTTCACATTTTTTTCAAAACCAACTAAAACGGATCAAGTCTTTTTGAATACTAAAATACCAACAAAGTCAGTTTACCATTTGAATACCGTGGTGTTTTCAATATTGTGTTGCTGAAATTTTCTTAATTGAAAGAAAAAAGTATGGTACATTCAGTCATTTGAAAGGCTTGTTGGTATCCAAATGCTAATGACTTAATTGGCCTGTAGCACACAATAAGGTTGTCTAGGCCTAGTGGTTTTTTCAATGATGTAATTGACCAATGTTTTGGTAATACCGAACACCGAGGTATTTTGTTAACACTAATACCAGCTGTTGAAAATGAAAATCAGTACGCCACTATCTTACAGTATATGCAGAGCAATGGGATTGATTGTTCCGGATTGCTTCATTAAAACCCTCCTATGCAAACATGCATTCTGAGCCATGTTGTTGTATGGGTCAAAATCAGTCAAGGTGGTTGTTTGTGACCCTTCTGCCACATGTACAAACCAATTGTAATCTGACCCTGTCTGTGTACAAAGTATACATGTAGGCAGGGGAGGTGGAAGGAAATTTTGACCGATTTTGACCTTTTAAATAGCACAAGGGTTAACCCTCCCTCTCTCGGTGTCAAAATGGAGCCAACTACATGTTACCCTATCTATGAAAACCTATTGAGTGATGGGTTGAGACACACAAGCTGTGGAAGAGAAGTTTTGGTGTTTCGATAGGTTGCGATAGTTGGGAGGGTTAATAAGCCAGTTCGGTATCTCAAAGGTCGAAGGTTATTCTGGTTAAAATTGCTGATGTAATGTCACGCCATGTTACGCAAACACCCATTCTGATTGAATTTAACAAGTGTACGTTGTGCGACCACCTTTGCATTCAGTCATGTGGGTCATTCGGGATAAAATGTCGGTGCACATGCGCAGTTGAAATACTGAACTGGCTTATTGTGCTAAACTTTGTTTCTCTGTGGCCTGAATGAAGTAGTGTTGCATCCATCTTTGCTGGCCTTGAATAGCTAATGCTGGTTTGCAAAATTGCATTTTCAGATTTGGTGTAAAATGCACTTTGCCCCTTGATAGATTTGAGGGCCATTTATTGATCATTTGCCGTACAAATTCAGTTACTTGCAATTGAAGGCAACTGATTGAATTTCGAAAGTAAATCCTGAATATTGTTTTATTTGTTTCCTTTTTATCCATGGTATTTCAAAACGGATATTATTGCCCAGTTTAGTTTTTAAAACGTTTGGTTCAAGTAGCTTTGTGATATGATTTTTAAACACTTTTTGTTCCTTGTGGGGATATTTGCATAGCTGTCAACGGTCCAAATTGAAAGTTCGGTTTAATTAGTTGTAAATGAACGTACAACTGCTATTTGAGGGGTGTAGAAACCGACTTGTCTTCTGCATGTTTTTTTAACTGACATTCATGTACATGTTAAAATATATCAATTTTTAACACCCGAACTGCCCTATAAAAAATATTATCGGCCTAATAACATCACAATTCACTCCAATTAACTTAAGAAATAGATGAGCATTGGTCATTCATTTTGACCCAGATATTAGTGACTTTCCTGGGTACGAGTTTATATACAAGTTAACCCCTCCAAACTGGAAGATGATGAAATTTGGCAAAGTGAAACATTGATAATCTGATCAATCTCCTCATAGTACGGGAAAGTTGCCCCTCCCAGGGGGCATTATTTTTTTCTCTCTGTATTTTCGACGGATGTACATGAAGTCCATCCTGTCCTTCAGGGACTCCCACGTGTTGTACAGAGAGTCGGGAAATTTCATGAAAAAACTGCCTCATGCAATATGGAGGCTCACACGCTGGACTTGTACATATTCCCTCAACCCTCCTGGTGTTCTCGGGATCCCCAGACAGTTTCAGCGTGGCCCCAGTTCTTTTTCCTCTTGGCACTACCGCCTGTTGGGTCGGCTTTTCTTTTAGTTTAGACCTCAAAATGGTGGTGAAATAACTTGACCAATGGCCCTTTAATCTGCCTTCACACCATTACAACACACTCTTGTGGCATGTTTTCATCTCAGATTTCCGGATATTTTATTTTGTTCCTTAACCCTAACCCTGCCAGACGCAGCACAGTGCATCTGTGGTGACAGCTTGAACTTGCTGCACTCTGCACACAAGTCAATGTGACAAGGTATGCAATCTGATGCGTCTGGCAGGGTTTCTAGCCAAAATACCCTGGAGGGTTAGGGTAAAATTGTTTTTGATGTCAAATTGACCTCTGCAACCGTCAACCTTCTTTTAGATATAATGACCTTATTTTTTTGCAATTATACCCATAATACTACAAGATTTTTCTCCGGCACACCCCAATCTTGACATAATCCTTCATCCTTTGTTCTTTTCTGCATGCTGAATAACATCCAGGGTATAAGTTAGGACAGCGTAGCTTTGCTTGCCATCTCTTCTGGTATGGCCAGTTTCTTAAAAATAGTCATCTGTCTCGAGATGGCCCATGATGGATGACATGATAAAGTTCTTGTACGTTAATGCAAGACATGTTTGTTTGCCACACATTTTACCAGTTATGTTTTTAGTACATCGACCATCATTACTCCTTCCCAGACGTTCTATATGTATTTCTATATTTGACACTGGGAGTACATATTTTATTAGTTTTAAAATTAATTATTGGCAAGATTTGCCTCCCCTCCTCAATCCTTGTCACTGTTTGACTCCATTTCATCAAGAGCCTCATCCTCACTGTTGCTTTCATCCACTCTTACCTGCAACAGCTCTGCAACCTCTTTATTTAAGCTTTCGTCTCAAGCCAATGTCTGATTTAATGTACATGTACACAGCATGTCGCCCATTCCTAACTGCAAAGAAAATACGTCGATTCAAGGTCCCAAATTTTCCTCTGGCAGGCCTAGGCCCTAGGGCGAAACGTACATTTGACCACTTAACATTATTCTAAAAAGCTGCAGTGTAAGTCGGTTGGTCAACAACACACTCTTGACAGCCCCCATCTTCTGAAAATAGACAACAATTTAACAATGACCATAACACACAATTTACATTAGATCATAAGTTATGCATTTCCTCCACTTTTTCAAGATTGGTTAACTGCAGACCTAAAGATTAGTTTTATCTTGACCTGTCCATATAGCACTGTGCCAGTGTACCTCCATTGTCAAGTTTTCCTCATCGGTCTTGAGTACTTTTGCAATCTGAGGTCTTTCTTTTACATACTTGACAAACAGTGCCACAAGGACGCCTTCTTTCAGTCAAGGGTGAGATTTGTCGGGATTCTTCCCGATTTCAGGGTATTTTTGTCGGAATTTCAGAATTTTTCAGTTCTTAGATTATTTTTATTTATTCTTAACAAAATCTTAGTGTATTTGTAAATTATTCTTATAATATTCGTACATTTCTTGATACATTCATAAAGATTCGGCATGATTCTGGACTGTTAAACACCAAGAATAACTCTAAGAAACTTTTAAGAATGCTGTAAGAATATCCAGAATTAGTTAGGAATACAACGAGAATAAACCAAGAATTGAAATTGGTTCCCGAAGCACCCAATTTTGAACATGTCCAAAAATGGTCGGGGCGCTTCCCGATCTTTAACGATCTTTCACCGATCTTTCACCGAACTAACAGAATCATCCCGAGGCAGCCAAGAACCATTCCCCGATTTACTCAAGATTCGGCTTAAAAATCGGGAATGTGTGAACCTAGCATAAGCTGGATCGAGCCAAGTGGCTATATTTTCAAGAGATGGTCACATTGCCAGATCATTGTTTCTTGAAGTCTTCATCCCAGCCATCGGATCTGCTGTTAGTTTTGAGTCTTCGTCAGATTTTGAGGCATTCACTACTGATTTGAGACCTCTGTAATGTTGTTTTGTGAAAGTGATGAAAATATGAGATAAAACAAGCATACACCTCAACTGTAGATTGACAGCAAGAGAAATGCATTTCATTATCATTCTATCATTTTTTTATTGTCCAGAGGTCCATTGTTGCCTTTGTGTTGGTAGCAAGAGGCTTGAACATTGTGTTGTTTTGGGGTACTTTATACAAAGAAACGTCTTTAACTTTTTAGTGCATTTTCACAGTCACTTCAATTGGAACAAGTCAAGTCAAGCTCATTAAGTCGATATTTTTAACTAACAAATATTGTTCGTCAAACAATCCACAAGGGAAACTGACTACATGTAGGTAAATTTGAATATATTTGAAAATGTATTCAAATTTACATGTGCCTACATGTAGTCAGTTTCCCTTGTGGATTGTTTGACAAAATATAAGTTAAAAAGTCGTATCCTCATTGAGTGATCCCCGCAATGTCGCTTCCCAGGTTGTATCGTAAAATTGGGTGTTATCCCTGGCTATACGGCATCCTGGGTTTATGACTTCTGACTGGCGCCCACCCGAACAAAGATACTGACAATTTGGGAGACCGCCAACATAGGGCAAGATAGCTCAGTTGGTAGAGTGCCGGTATGGTATTCCGGAGGTCGCAGGTTTGAATCCCACTACTGCCAGTTTCTTTGTTCACTTTGAAAATGTAGCAAATATTGTAATTGTTTAACACCTTTTTAGAGCACCAAAACATAGCAGAATACGAGTTCAGCTTTGCCGTTGAAGCAGCCTCGTCCTGGACAGTGTAGCACACAATGTCTCGCCACATCCAGTCTTCTATAGATGCGGCAGGTGCAGGATGCATACACATCATGTGCATGAAACCAGAGGCAGCCTGGGCCCATGTGCATAAAAGGCTACTACTGCCTAGTTGGCAACTAAAATGGACTTGAGTTGCTTACTAAGCCTAGTTGATTACTAATTGTGATGCATAAAACCCAACTAGATATAGTAACATTCTAAAATTCTGGCAAAAGTTAGAGTTGATCTGGGGTACCTCTAAGTCACTAGATGACAACTAATCAGTCTGCCTTTGGACACCGTCCTGACAACATGGCTCGTAGAATCATGGAGCTAGTTGAACTGCGTCGTCAAATAAGAAAAGAACGCGTCTTCCGAGACAGGAGAAATCCATTAGACTTCTTTGATGATGATAAGGTGTATGAGCGGTATAGATTTAGCCGTGAAGGCATAATGCAAATTACTGACATAGTGGCACCAGACATTGAACATGACACTGTCAGAAACCATGCGCTGCTACCATATCAGCAAGTGCTAATTGCGCTGCAGTATTACGCAACTGGAACATTCCATAATGTAGTTGGTGATCCACTGCAGGTACACCGAAGTACTGCAAATCGCGCCATCCATCGTGTCACTAATGCATTATGTAGGAGACTGGATGATTTTGTCAAGTTCCCTGATGAGAATACTATTGGCGAGATCAAGGATGGCTTCTTTAATATGAGACGCTTTCCAGGGGTCATTGGATGTGTTGATGGTACACACATATGGATTGAGCGACCCCATGAGAACGAGGTAGACTACGTGAACAGGAAAGGCTACTCCTCTATCAACGTTCAAGTAATCTGTAATCATCGAGGACAGTTTACAAACATTGTTGCTAGATGGCCTGGTTCAGCTCACGACAGCAGAATTCTGAGAAGCAGCCAAGTCTGGGACATCATGGAGGGCGAAATGTTTCGTGGATATCTCCTTGGTGATAGTGGATACCCATGCCGCAACTGGTTAATGACACCACTCTTGAATGCCCATACAGCACAAGAACGACGCTACAACTCTGCTCATAAAGGCACTAGAGTATTGGTGGAGCAGACGATTGGAAGATGGAAGCGTCGGTTCCACATTTTGCATCTACAGAGTCGATTGAGAAGTCCCGAATCAACTTGCAAAGTCATAGCGGCAACAGCGGTGTTGCACAACATTGCAGTAGACAGAAATGAACCATTAGGTGCAGACCGACGACCTGGCATACCTCAGCCTGAAGAGGATGGCTACAATGGTGAACTCAATGGGCCAAGAGCTAGGGCAATGCTCATACGTAATAAGTTTTAATGAAGCACTATGTATATACATCCAAAGATGTTTGCATGGCAGTGACATTTATCATGTTTACCAGAAAGGAACAGTGACTCTTTTGTTAATTTGACTAGATTGGCCAACGTGGCCATGATTTTATTTGTTATCTTATTCATGTGCCATCACAAAATGAACAAAGTACCGGCCTCAAAATACTTATTAAGGTTTTCAATTTATTTAAGAGATGAGAAACTTAACTCAGAAAAAGGAAGCATTATGTCTGAATAATGTCATGCTTCTGTATATAATGTATTATTATATCTAACTAAGCAAGTAATTATTTATTGGACGTTTTTGCACTTCAGACAGGCTATGAAGATAAAACAAGCAAAACATTGACTTTGATCTTAATTTTGTATGTAAACAGGTCTGCTCAAATAATACCTGTCTAAAGGTGTGTTCACACCTCGCCGCAGTTGCGATGCGATGGATTGCGATGGACCAAATATGGCGCAAGCAATACCATATTTGGTCCATAGCAATTCATCGCATCGCAACTGCGGCGAGGTGTCACCACACCTTTAGTTAACTGAGAAGAAGAAAATGAAAAATAATTATTCATTTATTGCAGCTTCTAACAACAATGCGCATTTCAATATGTAATTTGGTTTTTCATGTTAAATTATAATTAAATAAGTATTTAAGTATTTTTCACTTGTTTTAATATATCACCAACTTCTTTAAATATTATGAAACAGACCAGCCACATAAAGACACAGTAGACACATGTTGCTGTTGTTGTTTGATTGAAGGTCCAACAGTTTACAAATTAAAATATACTGGATCATTACTGCTGCCACTTGTGTTTGCAAGTTGTTGCTGCAATAGCGCAATTTGCAGCTTGAGTTTCTCTTGCTTTAGTAGCAAGTTTTCTTTTATTAGAAGAGCATTTGACCGTTCAATGTCAATTAGAGCACCGAAGGATTCATGCTGCTTGGCCTTCTTCTCTGCCGGAGTTTTGTTCTGGGCTGGTGTTGAGGTTGGTGGATCACTTTCCTCATCTGAACCTGCCGGGTCATCTTCAAAGACATCGCCTGTAGAACAAAATTTAACAGCCAAAAAGATATGCTATAAATATGTTGTTTAAATTTACAACATTTTAATACCATTGGTATATGCAAAATTAAGTGAAACTTAGGAAGGCAACAATAATAGCTTTTACATCAATTATTTTGTTTACAATAATATAAGTTCATGTAATAAGCACAGACATGAAGTTCATATTTAGCAATCCAACAGTACAAAGAACAATTATTGAAGAACTTATATCCACTCACCTAATTCATCATGAACACTGGCCACTGGTGCTTCCCCTTGCTTATTTTTAGATGTCGATGCTCCAGATTCAGCCCCTTGCAGGCCTTTGAAACCCGGTGTATCAGCACAAAGATCTAATATTTTCTGTTCAGCAGGACTTGGGTCCTTTGGGGCTTTCCTCCGCCAGTAGCTGTCTTTGCTTTCTTCTGAGACATTACACATTCTCTTCCTGCAGTCTTTAATTTGCCAAGCTTGGTTTTCAAATCACTCAAAGACCTCTCCACTGTGAATCTGGCTTGATGTTGCTGTAAAATTTCAGCCCAAGATTCCTTCTTTTTTCTGTTGGTGTTCGCATCTTTGTGTTGTGCATCTATGACATGTTTAAACTCTTCATATTTGTCGGCCAAAAATAGGTTTTCGTCTTGGGTAAAATTAATTTTTCTTTCACGCTTGAGACTCATGGTTGTAGTTGTAACTTTATGTACTAGCTGTAGCAACCTTGTATAGAGAATTTATGTAGTTCTACAAAATGTAAGTACTGGGCAGTAATGCAATGTTACAAAGACCTTTAGAAAGGAGTTATGCTAATTTGGAATGTGATTCGAAGCTCAAACACAATAAACTTGTCTACAAGCCTATTGTATCTGACATAATCACCTCCTCTCCAAGGCCATAGCACCCAAATCAGTTACAAACCAAATTGTCCTAGTATGCAACTAGTAAGCAATGTGCCTAGTGAGGTTTTATGCAACACAAATTAGTTGCCAACTCCGTAGGTATAAACTAGGGAATTTATAATCTTACTAAGCACTAGTTGGCAGCTAAACTAGTAGCCTTTTATGCACATGGGCCCAGGACACTAGTGCACTCTTCAAGATACTGTGTGTAAAACAAGGAATAAATTTTGAACAAGCCAGTTAGATTACAGCTTACATTGTACTAGTTCTGATTTGTTCATTTGCAATAACTGTCTTATTATTCAAACCAACAATTGGAGACCCAGTGCTCAGGGGGGGGGGGGGGGGGGGGGGGGGGGGGCCTACTGCATTAGCACACACAATCATACCAAGTAAATAATGACGGATGGTAACTACAGTGTACAAGCGTAAAACCAAGTGTTGGTATCATAGTGAAAAGCAGATACAAATAATCCAGCTTTAATATTTCTTGTCAGGAATTGGGCCGCAACCTGAACAAACCAGTGTAGAATCGTCGGGGCCAAAATGGCAGCAGTTTTAGGCTAACCGCTGCTGCGGGTTGAGTACATTACTGTTAGAGTGCTCTCACTTTTGTTATGGATGTTTGGCATTTTTGTTTGATGAGAAATGTTTTCATATGGTTTAGAAACCATGGAGACCCCTGAAGAATACAATCCCATCATACACCAATTATTTTATGAAGCTTTGTACGCATATGGTCAGCTACTACAGTGTTCTCTGCTTAAACTTTTCACTTGGACTGCAACCTTCATCTATAGCTCTAACATAATCTCGCTTCTAGAAAGTGTCTAACTTTCCAGGATGACATCGGGGTGCCTGCTAACCTCCGACTTGACTATCCATTTGGAATGGGTCAAGTTTGAGTTTCCCCTTGAACCCCTACAGTTGCCCATCTGCATCTCCCTCTTTGAAAAGTTGCCGAACCAAAGGCGAGTGCGAAGTTTTGGATGGAGCTGGACTTCTGCTTAATTTTGACAACTGTTCCACATGGAAGAAAGGGATGGTGCTTCAAGGGGCTCGAGTGTAGGCGGGGGTATGTCTGTCTGAGCAAATTGAAGAGTTGGTCTTGAATGCCTCCATTCTTTTGCCTCACCTTGTTTCAATTCTACCTGGACTACTCGCAGGGGTTCCTCTCTCTCTCTCTCTCTCTCTTTGTTGTTGCACTTCTGAATCCCATCCGAAGTTTCCATCTTCTAAAAATAATACAACAATTTAACGATGACCATAACACACTAAAACACACAAATTACATTAGATCATAAGTTATGCATTTTCTCCGCATTTTCAAGACCTAAAGATTAGTTTCATCTTTTGTTATACAACTTCCGTTTCAATCCAGAGCTTAACTTCCTAACACAGAATGCTATGGGTAAAGAGAAAATAAACAGTCTGTCAGTTTTGTACCCAGGCGTTTATATATAAAGTGATAAAATTTTATCATGGATTCCCGAGACGTGCACGGTCTATTCGACATTTGGTTTTTCCAGAATTTGATGGCATCGTATTGTGAAATGCCCCAGGACATCTTGCACAACCTTAACCATGGCTTCTTGTCGGATGACTTTGGACATGAAGCCCAGCATCTGCAATAGACTAGGAAAAACAACCTATTGACAAGCTACATGTATATGTCCTTATTCAACAAAGAACTTAAAGCGAATAAATTCTTAAAATTTAGAGACCTGGTTGACTTCTAAACATCTATTCACATGCCAAGCTCGCTGACCAGTTTCTTCAAGCTCGGAATATTGGGTTTTTTCCAGGTGTTTTTGCATTGATGCTTTTAGGCACTCCTTTTTTGTTAGCACAAAGTCCTATATTGCCATCCATATTGTCAATGTTGGCAAGTACATATTTAATGTTAACTCCTTGTAGTTTCCAAGTTCCATGCATGGAGCAATAACAATCTTATTCCTCCATGTTCCACGGCTCCCCCCCCCCCCCCCCCCAAAAAAAAAGATACTTTGTCTGAAATCTTAAACAACCCCCCTCTGTTTCTTTGCGAAACCGGTTGCCTCTGTTGGGGTTACATCCTCCCCTTTAACGTGCTTCTGGGAGCAAACAAAAGAAACAAAGAAATACATGAACAATAGTGATGCGACACTGGGACTCATTATTTAGGTAGTCAATAGTCAACAAAACGTTCCTATGAAGCGTCCAGAAACGCCCTTCTCCCGTCTCTGGCTTGACCCGATAAACTGGCATGTCTGGGTTAATCTGGTTTAGTACTAGGCACAATGGAATCCCATTGGTCGGCAATCTTGTGCTTTTCTTTCAAACCAAGATTTCTGACCAAAACCCGGTCTCCGGACTTCAACTTGTTTCCTTGTACACGTCCATCATTATGAACTTTGTTCATAATGGGCCGACTTACCTGTACGTGCGGCCAACTATTTAGTCGCCAGCTGATACGCCTTTTCCCGTTGCTCCCGAGGTTCTTGACATATTTGACATGGAACTTGATCAACTTTTTGTTGACAACTTGGCACGGTTCGTGCACATCCTACGAATGTTACTCTTGGCCACAGGAGAAACAAAAAGAAACTACCAGTGCCCTTTTCATAGCCTCAGTCAGGGTTCTGGCGATGTTTCAGAGGCATTTTGGTGGAAAAACGGCCTGAGAACTGGCAGTTGGGATATTGTGCCCGAGGATGAGCAGAGTGGGAATGCCACACACTCGGCAAACCACTGTATCTTGACTGACAGTACACGATGTTCAAATCCCTCGTCTGCAGTTTGTGCTTCATGCAAGAATGGTTCCATGTCATGAAGCAGTTGTTAAACCAAAATTTAGCAACGTACTCAATTTGGTTGAATGTTTGGCTACTTGGCTGACTCTGGTAGCTGAACAGCTCTTTGATTGGTCAAGAAACCGGTTTGATGATTCAGCTTTTATGTCGATACATGTACGCTCTAAGAAAAAAGTACCCATGTTGCGTAAAATCTTACACTTTGGGGTAGTAAGGAGGGAACCTGGTCGTTTAGAGGGTAAACCTTGACACAACAGGGGTTGTGTCAAGTTTTACTCCTGACTTGTGCAAAGATTTTACCCTCGGAAAGACATCAAATGTTCTACTCCAAAAAGTTTTTCAAAGGTTTAGGCCTACTCAACGATGAGTAATGTTTGTTTAACCTACATTGTAACTGCTGAGTTCTCTTTACCCAACATATGCTGTGTACTTTTTGTCTTGCCTGAACGAAGTTCAGAAAGAGACTATGCAATCACTCTTTCTGTACGTAGTCCGTACATGTATGTGTCATTTTGGTTAAAGTTTTGACAAATGGGTCTTATACGCAAATTTAAAGTCCAATTGCAATCAAACTTGGGTCATGCATTCAATAGTGCAACCTTTATATGATGCTTGTGTCAAAGGTCACTTGATGTCAAGTTGTAAAATAGGCTGGAATTGTAAAATTGGTTTTATATGCAAAGTGGAAGTCCAATTGGAATCAAACTTGGGTCATGCATGCACTATTGTAACCTTTATATGATGGTCATGTCAGTAATCTCCATGCTTTCATCCTCTCTCGTCTTACACCCCACTCAAACTTCCATAACTTTGGACAACATTTTCCTTCCACATTGCTTTTGTCACCTACCATTGTTTTAGGCATGCTCATCGGTTCTTGCTTTTGATAACTTAATTGCCATTTCATTCTCTTTTTACACTAACCCTTGCTCTTTCAACCGTTATCAGTGCCCCTGCATTTTTCTCAGGGAATCACAAAAGCAGGCGAGACACGTAGTTCGAGAACCACCTTGTTAAACACTAGTTATATTTTTACTCAAAACTGTGTACAATTTCGGAAACGTATACAACCAGACAACAAATGCACAATAAGAATAGTTTCCTTTTATTCTGATCTGTATTTATTGCATACTTGTATTGAAATGGCATCAGAACTTCAAGAATAAGTTATAAAAAAAAGATAATGCTGATTAATTCGAGTGAATTTCCTTTTGAGAAAATTTGACTTTGTCCAAAATGAAAAAAAGCAAACAAATGACTCATTCTGTAATTAGTCCAATTATTCCAACATGATATGGGAACACCAACACTAAAACATTATAAAAAGTCTTCACTAAAAGACCATAAACTTCTCTTACGCATGCAGGGCTGTCCAAAAACAAGACTCATGGAGGGTACTTTATAGGTCAAAGATGACCGGATTTTGTGCTGTCTTCTTGGCTTGTTTTTGAAAGCCCATATCAGGCCTCGCATGTTTGGAGGTAAATGGTCATTTTGGAACAGATTTTGGAATAGGGTGTATGCCAGTGAGGCTCCTTGAATTTACAATGAGTTTAATAGCCTGCATATTTTGAATTATAAAAATTGTTAAATTTAGAAATGACTTTTAGGTGAAATGTAACCCGAGGTTCACTTCCAAATACAGGAACCAATCACAGTAATTAACTCCTTATGGAAAGAAAACTCCCTTTTCACAAATTCAGGATTTGCATGCACAATTAATGATGTTTTATTGTTAAGACATCTCAAATCAATTTCAAATAACGACAAAACGCAAAGTTTAAATACAATAGGCAGGATCCTGCAAGTCTAAATTAACAGATTGAGCTCATGATAATTAGGGCGCCAAATATATCTAATGGACTAAAACCGCGAGAACTCCAGGGAAGAGTCCATCTTCAAGAGCGAAATCCAGACGTCATGGAAGATGGGGAGAGGAAAGTTCAAGTCACTGGTGAAAAGCTTGAGAGGAGGCAGCCCTCGTCATTCGCCGTGAAAATAGACATATGTGACCCGCTCTGGAAAAATGAGTTTTATGTATGTTTGAAAAGCCCGTAATGTAAGCTTTCATTTAGTTCATGATAGAGCTCCAAAGCCCTTTCCGTTCTGGAGATATCGCGTTTTTGCATATTAATTAGTTCTATGGATTTCAAATTGCACAACAGAGAAAACAGGCTTTGAAATAGCTAGTTCTAATACAATGCAATAGAACAATGCACTCTAAAAAGGGTATTTTTTCACTTTATTCACTGAAATCTGTAGATTGTTGTGCACCAAACCTGAAACTTTAGATATTTAAGATGTCATTAAAGACAAAAAACAAAAAATATATTTTGACGAAAAATTTCACCCTCTCAACGTTGAAAGGGCCATTACACGTAAATGCATAGCGCGACTTATATCACCTTTTTCTGGAGCGGGTCACATATACTTGCGTGATCTCGCAAGGGGTGGAGACGGTGGTGGCTGGGTCAGTCCTTAGACACCGCAGCATGGGTTGGTCTTGGACGTACTGGAGTTGATAGCTCGTGTGGGTTGCACCACAGGGTCACGCGTCTATACGGCCGGTGCAATTTCTGAATGGTTTCTCCAGTAGTCCGAGCCTGAAACAGAGAGCCAACATTCGTGCAAGAGGAGGTGAACTTATGCAGTTGGGATCCTCCAACGAACAACAAAGAAAAAGGTCCAACGGCTGACGAAAATGTGAAGAGCAGGCGGTCAGCACAGTGGCAGAGCTGGAAATGCTGGGCTTTGCCAAACTTTTGGGGCAAGCCAGCACCCAGACCATGCTCTGATCACATGATCAGCCCAGGCTCTCATTGGCCAAGTTTAAAACTGTCACACATGACAATGTACCCGATTGGTTACTCAGTAACCGGGCAGATAGGACACTCGCAGAGTCTTGTGGTTTCACAGCTTCTGGAAGCTGTGAACAACAAGGGGATTAAGTGTCCCTACTCCCAGCTTATCTCCCAAAAGCCTGCTGGGGGGCAGTGTACTCTGGGGCAATGCCCCCAATAAAACCAGAGGTTCCCAGAAGGTGGGTAAAAGATCAAAGGATGACCTGAGATAAAGATAGGGGAATCAAAGGTCTGCTGCAAGGCAGGCAGACAGACATCAAAGGACTGTGGAAACAAAAGGGGAAGAGGGATTAAGGGTACTACTGGACACAGCATACCATGTCATAAGAACAACAATATGCAGGCTCAGGAGAACAGAATCAGTGGAAATATAAGACCATGAATAATAAAATGAAGAAATAATTTAAATGTAGAATTATAACCCAAGACCTCCCTGGGGTTGGGGTTACAGAACAATTAATTTTTAGTTCAATTTTTATGATTTGGCCTCAACCTTGTTAAGAAAAATATGGCAGCATGAAACCGTCAAATTTTAAAAAAAGATAAATGTTGGAATACATCTCAGGTGCTTTGGAAAAGTATCACAGCTGCACAGATACACTGTTTGAAATGGTAGTAGGCACTGAAATCCCGCACAGACTCTGGTTTGTTTGTCATTTTAACAGAATACACAAGGCTGTCAAAAAAACGACCAGATGCCTGAAGTTTGAGGGTACTTGAGGTCAAGAACTTCATCAGTGTCTTGACAGGTAGAGCCTTTTGCTCTATGATGAAAAAAGACTATTGTGGGTGGCATGAACGGCTGGCTCCGAATGGTTGCATCAATTGTCCTCAAGAACTCGAGACCAGTGCCTTGCAAACCAGATATTTGTTGTTAAAAACAATTATGTTCTGTGTTTTACTAACTTCAAAGGAAAAATCTTACCCTGAACAAGTACTACATGTAATGTAACTGCATCCCTTTATTTTAAGTTTGTAGCAGAAATTTTAGACTAAAGACATTGTCTGAGTTCGAAGATATTCTGCCAAGTAACAAATAATACAAATTATTTTCAAAATGTAGAATTAAAAACAGAATTTAATTCAAGATGGGCTATACAAGCAAATAGCCATGGCATGATGAGCATATTTCAAGGGCAATTTCAAGAAATCCATTTTTGTTTCTTTGAATTTGAATATCTTTGGGTGAATTAGAAGAGAGTGATACATATCTGCACCTATACCACTTGATGACCTCTTTTTTTCCCCAGCTACATGTATGAGCATGGGGGTATAATGACTATTAAAAGTCAAACTCTTTAGACCTTTTCACACTATGTACGTTCGACCCGTGTTGAAATCTACACGGGTCCGACTCGTGTAGACTTCTTAAAATTTCAACACGGGTCAATTACGCTGCCTTTTCACACTACTTAATGCAGCGCCAGCATTTTGGCTACACGTGTAATGTTTCGACCCGTGTATTGTGCGATCGTTTCACACTGCACACACGGCCGGCCGTTCAATATGGGTCGAATCGGGAAATCCCCCATACTGCATTCTGGTCGTTTCGTCGAGCTGGCTTTGGATGGAGCTGTCGGCCCAAATAGCCAACATAGCATTCACCTCCTTACTCCATGTCGGTCTTTTGTCTGATTTGGGGCCCATTTTCTTGGACATATCGGAGTAAAAAGAATCTCGTGAAAGTAGCATGCACAATTGAAATGAACGCGTGTTACATGTACATGTATGGTGCGCGTGCATGCGCAATGCCGCAGGTCAGAGGTTATTTGTTTGTTCGTTGCTGAATTAACAACTACAGTGTGTGGTGCTGTGCACGCACATCAAACTCAATCCGGAGCTGTTCATATTACGACAGCCCCCAAGCTATCAATGACTGCTGAACGGTGTCCATGTCGGCTTGACAGTACACGTAATACACTCAACGCTTTGGCATGGCATGCATATGTTGTGGCTCATACGTGTACTAGTTGACCTCACGTTGGGTTACATGTAACTACGACCAATACCGTGCAAAATTTAGCTATGCTTGCTCCAGTTTCTTACGCGTTCAAAAAAAAATCCCCATTTTTTATCACATTTACTTACTTGCATCACACGACTAAAATTATAGTTTGACACAAGTGATCTGCAATGGCTGAATTGTTAAACTGTCAGTAAGCACCTAATTTGTAATGAGCATGCAATTTTTGTGGTAATTTTATTTCACATGGATGAATCTTACATAAATCCTAGCCCCTGACTATGAACTCTAATGCATTGGGTGTTGCTCATTTTAAACTTGCACCTTTTGTAAAGAAATATCTATTTAAAAAAAAATGTAAATGTCACTTTTAAAACCCATTTCGTATTCTAGTTTTTCTAAAAAGAACAAATTAATGTTGATGCCATTCAGATTATAGGAGAGTTGGTACTACAAAATTGCAGCATTGGCATATGAATTTGCATACATATTACAAACAATACATTCACAATTTGTGTAGGGACTGTAGTGGCTAACATAGCATTGGAGCTTGTTTCCGAGCACCTCATTTACGATGGTTTGTACTTTGTAGCAGGTTCTGTTTTTTATGTATTGTTTGCCAACCTACGTGTACATGTAAACTCCTCAAAAAAAGTTCGGAAACTCAAGTTTGACAGACGATTTCTCTCTTGTTTCCAACTCCTTTTCCTTGAATTTGGTATCATTGGAAAGCCCTGTTATTCTTCTTTACAATGTCTCATTTGTTATGATTAAGCAATTGGGGGATGTGCAGCACAGCTGAATATGGGGATGGGTGTAAAGTGAAATGTCACAAAATGCATTACTATTGTCCAAAAGTGCATTCCCCTTTTGCTTGGAGGATGGGAATGTGCAACAGATCTGCAACAGATCTGCAACAGATCTGCAACAGATCTGCAACAGATCTGCAACAGATCTGCAACAGATCTGCAACAGATCTGCAACAGATCTGCAACAGATCTGCAACAGATCTGCAACAGATCTGCAACAGATCTGCAACAGATCTGCAACAGATCTGCAACAGATCTGCAACAGATCTGCAACAGATCTGCAACAGATCTGCAACAGATCTGCAACAGATCTGCAACAGATCTGCAACAGATCTGCAACAGATCTGCAACAGATCTGCAACAGATCTGCAACAGATCTGCAACAGATCTGCAACAGATCCTGATTGATGAATGGGACGCCATCCCACAGCAACGTGTGACCCGGCTCGTGAACAGTATGAGGAGGAGGTGCCAGGCTGTTGTGGCTGCATTCGGATCGTCTACCCGCTACTGAGGCTCTTGACTTAACATTGTTCAATGAAGAAACTGTTCAATGATTAAACCAGAAAAAATTACTTTCCGTAAGTCTTGTTTTTTTCTTTTGTTAGTGATAGTGTTGCATTGTACTGTGAGAGAGACTTCTTGTTACTGATGGAGCATAACTGGGTGTTTGAGTGCAGAAAATGACAAATTCTTTTACTCTGTTTGAAACGCAAGCACATCAACAGAGTTGCTACACCGGAGGCAATTTATTGTGACAGGCCATGTTGATTTCTAAACTTTTCCCGCACATTTATGGCTTACAACCTTTAAATATTGGTTAGTAAGCAGAGAATCATTCAAGACACACCAATCCTCCAAACAATTCCTAACAGCAAGAGTCAATACACTTTTGGACAATAGCAATGCATTTTGTAAAATTTCACTTTACACCCAGCCCCATATTCAGCTGTGCTGCACACCCCCCAATTGCTTAATCATAACAAATAACACGTCATTGTAAAGAAGAATAATGGGGCTTTCCAATGATACCAAATTCAAGGAAAAGGAATTGGAAACAAGAGAGAAATCGTCTGTCAAACTTGAGTTTCCGAACTTTTTTTGAGGAGTTTATATTGTTCAGCTATAGGACATTTACACGAAAATGTACTGAAACATGTACACTCTAATGTCATTGTGGCCTTTTCCATCTTTGCAGTTCGGCCCAAATTTCCATGTATACTTTGATCCATCCTTTTTTGTGGAGCTTTTCACAACTTAAAAAAGCATCTGTAGGTGATCATATGCAATGTACTAACATTTTTCATGCACGCGTTTTCCTCATGAGTAGATTATGTTGACACAGTATTTTACCACCATGTAGAGTTCCCTCACTTGTCCAATTGCCATGCAGTTTTATGAAGGCAGATGTAACGGCAACCCTGGGTCTTCCTCCATGCTGACACACCTTCAACCCTCCTTCAAAGCTTCCTTCAGTCCCTGTAGTTAAATTTATTTAAAGATCATGCACAGAAAGTGTTCTAGCACGGGAAACTGGTTTTTATAGCACAACAGGATTCTGAAACCATATTTTACTGGTGCAAATATAAAAAGATGCAATTATTAAAGCCAGAAGTTGCAAAGATGTTTTTCGTTTTGTTTTTTTAAATTGTCGAAATGAAAGTTAATTCACTATTAAAATACCACAAGAAATCCTGGGAGAGGAGAGCAGTAATTGAAACTAATGCTCGTATAATTTACACCAGAAATCAAATAACAAGGTCAATACATTTTAAGAAACTTTCACGTCTTGTTTAAAGGGTGAATAATATTTGCATTGCCAGAAAAAAAACTTGGGGAAATAGTATTACATTTTAAGAGTTTTTTAGTTTTGTTTAGAATTTCCTGTACTGATATAGATGGCCAACTTTTGTCTATAGCTCTAACACATTCTCCAAAAAGTGTCGTACTTTTTGGAGAATGTGTTAGAGCTATAGACCAAAAAGTGTCGTACTTTCCAGGGATGACATCGGGGTGCGTGCTAACTTCTTGACTAATTCCATTTGGATTGGGTCAAGTTTAAGTTTCCCCTTGACCCCCCACCTCCCCTGACCTACAGTTGCCAGTTTGCATCTCACTTCGAAAACAGTTGCTGAACCAAGACAGTCAAAGTTTTGGATGGAGCTGGACTCCTGCCTCAGTTTCCTTGTTGGACAAGGAAAGGGGATGGTGCTTGAACATGTTGAAGGGACGTTGCTGTGTGTCTGGGCCAACTGAAGAGTTGGTCTTTAAATGCCTTATTTTGTTGGCCAAACTTGAGTGGCCAAACATTGTTTCAGTTCTGCCTCGACTACTCGCAGGGATCCCTCTTTGTTGTTGCACCTCCGGAATCCCCTCAACACACAATTTACATTAGGTCAACAGTTATGCATTTCCTCCACTTTTTCAAGATTGGTTAACTGCAGACCTAAAGATTAGTTTTATCTTGACCTGTCCATATAGCACTTTGCCAGTGTACCTCCATTGTCAAGTTTTCCTCATCGGTCTTGAGTACTTTTGCAATCTGAGGTCTTTCTTTTACATACTTGACAAACAGTGCCTCAGTGGCGCCTTCTTTCAGTGTTGTAAAATTTTCAACTAGTGTCATGACATTCAGAGGGGTGGCTTTCCCTGGTCACGGATATGTAGAAAAGATAGTAAAGGGGGAATTAAGTTAAGATCATAATGAGTAAAAATCTTTATAGTGCAACATTTTCATGACAAAAAGTTACTCCAGAATTGTTTAAATAAAATCTAAAAATTGATCCAATTGCAACAGTGCAACTGAATTGAAAGTGTTTCTCGAACATGTAGCAATAATGCAGTGGGTAAGGTTGCTGCCCATAGAGTGGTAAAGTGTTCACTACTTCGCTACTTCGTGTTCAGAGATTTCCTTCACATCCTCTCATAACTTCTTGGTGTATGTACTGTACATAGTAGATGGCAAGTGCAGCATCCAATCACCTGTTCTTTCAGATAGGCACTGCATACATCCAAGAGCCTCCATATCATCCCCTGATCAGGGTTTGAAACATGTGGATTCTCGTCGGCTTGGGCTACCTTGCCAGAAAGGGCATTGAAGTGTGTTCGAAGGTGCACTTCAATTCTAGTCCTCCAGGATTAATGGGTTGATCATCCAACAAATGTTTCACCAACTGTTGATGGTCGGTTTTGTATAAATCCTGGTGAACTGGATTATAGAATTCTCTTCTTCATTCTATTTGAGGCGTTAACAGGAATGTCGGGTGCTATAAACGACCTCTTTATTTGGTTCCTCAATTCTTTGAGGCCCAACATCTTGAGTATATGTGAATTGTGTAAGCCTCTTAAGGGCATTTCACTCACCAGTATGACAAGGGGCCTTGTCGATAGGCGAGACTTGTTCGTTATTTGCCAAAACTCGATTGTGCAAGATTTATGACTGAATTAAACAATCAAGAAAAAGATCTGCATTTGAGGACATTTTGACGACCTCTTCACTATTTATATTCTGTATATTGGCTCTCAGGAACTCTTTGAAAGCAGCCACAAGATCTTGATAATCTTATTTATTTATTTATTTATTTATTTATTAATCCGGGATACGTATTGAACATGTTGCAATTGACACAACAAAAGGGTCATGATTCGGGCTCTCAGCTCGGGGGCCGAGAGCATCTTGGATAATGACATGACACTGATCGAATATTGTTGAAGTTCTTGCAACATTTGTTACATTTGTAGGAAATGTTCCTACAATTAGGACTGGTTAAATCTTTCTTTATGGCTTGGTGTCCACAAAGATTTGTACAGCAAAATTTACAGGCATAAAAATCTGTATCGGTGGGGTAGATGAGCATGAATGAATCGTCGATATCCCCACTGCATCGACCATGAAGTTCTCCGGTGGCAGAACCGACGGGGACAAGCAAACCCGCTGAGCCTTTAACTCTATCATCATCCCTCCTTTGATAGTTCATATCTTTATTCATCGAAACCGATACCACACCAAAATAATAAGAATGAATATCAAACAACGAAAAATCCGCACAACTCAAATGAAGATGGTTAAAAATAACGTATCGAACACAGGAAGGAGCCGAATAAAAAACCTGAAAAAAAAAATTGCAGTTGGAGGGGCTGAAGCAACTTTAGCCTGTCGCAGATTGAATTCAAAAAGAGTTACCGACTCTCACCACGTGGAGGTATTGCTTCTTGGAGAGTTGAAACTTGGGAGTTGATGATGAACTTAATATCTGAGGGAGCATCATGCTGTCAAGGGTGTGGGGCTTTGACTTGGCACCAGCTGGTCTTGCCTGTACTATTGGGTGACCTGCTGAAGTAGTTAGCTTCTGTTAGAGTTGCGCGAGTTGTTTTGCCTGCAGTGTCTTATTCTGGGATTCTAGTTCTTTGTTGACGCTTTGCAGTTCCTTGCAACAGAATTTCATTTGAATTTGGTTGACCTTTTTTTCGGCAAGAAGTTGGAGTAATGTACGGATTCAAAGTGAATTCTGGTCTTTAATATTTGCTTGGCTATCAAATAGTGTTGACCTGTGGTTGTGGCAAGGGGCATTTTTGTATACATGTACATAGAACTTAGTGTCCATTGTAGGCAGATCCCCCAAATCCATGTCGGCTTGGGAGAAGCCATTGGGGTACTGGATGACCTGTCAACGTCATCACCTAAGTAATTCCTCACAAGAAAGTGGAGGCTTTTTCGTAGATGTCCTCGGCACCACCACATATTTCCTCACAAGAAGGTGGAGGGTGTTCAGTGACTGAGCTTTGGTTCTTCCACTGGAAAGATATCTGTAGACATGATGGTATTGGGTTGATGCCGAGGGACAAATTCTGGGGCCTCCACATTCAGTGGAGATTTGGGCCACTCCTTGGGAAAAACTACAACAATCTCATCATCACTGGACTCACAGCTTTCAGAGTCGGACTGACATTGTGGAGCGTTTGTCCTGGCTGCTGCTCTTGTGACAGGGCGAGTGGGTTTACTGACAGGACGCTGGGACTCCTCATCATTTGAGTAGTTTGTAGCTGCCTCGGGCTCACATGTGCCATGAGGAGTTTCGGTCTCTAGTTCTCAAACTCATGAGATGCAAAGGACGCCCCAATGACTGTATTCAAAATCTTGTTGACCAATATCACATACAATACACAGTCACTTGACAAAGTTGTGGTGAATGCCGATTGAGATTGTAACTGAGATTGAGATAACAATCTGCAATTTAACAAAGCAGAAAACTACAATATAGGTAAAAGTCCTGTCTTTTAAACTTGGCAAGTTGAGTCAAACTTTGAGTCCAATTTGTCAAATAATCACCAAAATGCAGTTCAATCTTATTTCTTTGCTCAATCATGGAGGTAGAGGTATTTTTTCATTGTTCAAGACATCATCTGGGTTTTCCTTGGAGTTACGGTCAGTAATCATCAATGACAAGATAGTTTGCAAATTATACTGGTCTGTAGTATGAACAAACTTTCCATTGCTGTTGATGTTTACACTATCTAGGAATTTGATGAACTTAGTGCTACTTTCGAGCTGGTACTTGTGATATGCTTTCCACATCATTGCCAATGCCTCTGGTTTCAGAAATTTGTCATCACCTGTCGTCATTATAACCCACATGGCTGAGGTTGCGATCATCACATAGGACAGAGGACTGGTCAGGCATGCCGTAAATGACATGTTGAGGAGGGCGGAAGTCCGTATCCAAAGGAATGGTGGTCATGTTGAAGATTAACCTGTAATTAAATTTCCACAGAAAATGGTGATTAATATAGGCACATGTTGGGTTTGTCTCTTATTGCCTTTGATCCAGTTTAAAACCCCGCATTTTTGTGCGCAAGCCATTTTTGACAAGGTTTGCAAATGTAGCCCCTGATCAGTCATGCATGAAATGCACCAAATGATCATGGTGTCATTTTAAAGCCTGAAAGGTTTTCTACCCATATGTATGGTGCCATATTCCAAAAATATTGAAATGTTCATGTTTGAGATATTTTTCTGAATGTATACTTCTTTTTGATACACCCTGTATTTGGTACGACACTTTCCAGGTCAAAATTACCCCGAAAGTTCGGTCGTTGCAGTTCAATCTTATTTCTTTGCTCAATCATGGAGGTAGAGGTATTTCTTCATTGTTCAAGACATCATCTGGGTTTTCCTTGGAGTTACGGTCAGTAATCATCAATGACAAGATAGTTTGCAAATTATACTGGTCTGTAGTATGAACAAACTTTCCATTGCTATTGATGTTTACACTATCTAGGAATTTGATGAACTTAGTGCTACTTTCGAGCTTGTACTTGTGAACTGCTTTCCACATCATTGCCAATGCCTCTGGTTTCAGAAATTTGTCATCGCCTGCCGTCATAACCCACATGGCTGAGGTTGCGATCATCACATAGGACAAAGGAATGGTCAGGTGTGCCGTAAATGATGCGTTGAGGAGGGCGAAGTCTGTATCCGAAGGAATGGTAGTAATTTTGAAGATTAACCTGTAATTAAATTTCCAAAGAAAATAGTGATTAAATAGGCACATGTTGGATTTGTCTCTTATTGCCTTTGATCCAGTTAAAAACCCCGCATTTTTGTGCGCAAGCCGTTTTTGACAAGGTTTGCAAATGTAGCCCCTGATCAATCATGCATGAAATGCACCAAATGATCATGGTGTCATTTTCAAGCCTGAAAGGTTTTCTACCCATATGTATGGTGCCATATTCCAAAAATATTGAAATGTTCATTATGGAGGACGAAAAGTGGCCATCTGCTTTTTTGCTATCACAATATCAGAAAAACAGATTTCACGTTTTTGTAAAATGAATTTTTCGACTTCTACTTTTCTGCTACCCGAAAAGCAGATTGAACGTTTTGTGAAAATGCATTTTTCTACTTTACTGCTTTTCTGCTACCCTAAAAGCAGATTTTACCTTTCCTCCATTTGCTGGCGGACGAAAAGCTGGCTTTTCTTTCGCTCGAGTAGCAGGAAATCAGATTGAACGTTTTCGACTTTTCCATTTTCTGCTTTTCTGCCACCTGAAAAGCAGATTTTTCTCAGGCGGCCTAAAAGTGGCCATCTGGTTTTCTCCTTTCAGAAAAGCAGAACGAACATTTTGACAAGAACTGTGCATTCTACTTTTCTGCTTTTTGGATACCGGAAAGTGGCCAATCGGCTTTTCTCACAGGCTGCTTTTAGAGGACAATGAAAGTTTTGGTTACGTACTGTTTTTTGAGCTTTTTGAGGCACTTGTACCTAATATTGGGCACGATTGGTAGCTCTGTGCTATCCGCTTGATCGGTTAGGGATTTCCTACAGGATCGACTGATTGCACAAAGTGCATTTCTGATGTGCAATCGCGCCCAACATGATACAAGAGCCTAAAAAAGCTGCCAGTCAAAAATTGAATTCTCACCTTGTTTTCACACTTTGCCAAATGACATCCATGCAGTGTCTGGCTTTTTGGCCATGTTTATTTACATACCAATTTTACATCCCAATTTTTTACCAAATTCACATGGATTTTTGGTCAGCTGTTAAAGGATGTGAGCTTGGAACTTTAAATGAAATTCTACAAGTTAATTTAGAAAGGTGTGAAAAACGCCATTGGAAACATCTTGATATTATTGGAAACATTTTTTCTGAGCTTTTGATCAATAAATAAATATTAACCTTACCAATACTCCGACGAGCACATGTTAATTTTGATCTGAAAAAAAAATACGTAAATGAGGTAAACTAAAATGGGAAGTATATCGGTTTTTCAGGAAAGTCACAATTTTCATTTCCACAATTTAGAAGTTGAATTTTTAATTGAGAAAGTCATCTCTGCTTTTCCTACTTAAAAATGTGATATTAATTTTCAACTATGATTTTGTTTGAAAGCCCGTTTTTAACAGATAAAAAAACAACAAAATGATTAACGAATCGACCGATATCTCATTACAAATCGGTATCATTTATTGATTCGACGGCAAACTTCATGGTCTAAGTAATTAAGCTTTATTAACCCAAATGTAAAAGTTATACAATGTAATATCTGCATCAAACAATGTCCCTCTATGTGCCCTTGCTACAGGCAAAGCTGTACCTTCTGACATCTTAGACACGATAGTAAGAGTTGTTAGAGGGGCACCAATCGGCACCCCTCTAACAGATGACAATGTTTTGTATTGGGTATGTAAAACTTTGACACTATAGTAATGTCAGATTTTTTTTTTTTTAGCGTCTACTCCAGAATTTTGCTGTAGTTACTCGGCAAAACAAGTCATTCATTTTGTTCATGAAATAAATTGATGCACTTCCTAAAATTCATGCTTGAAATTCTGCAAGTTAAAAAATCTAGGAAATTTGGCAACCCTGGTCTGTAAATTTATTCATGTTATTACTTGCTCCTGCATCAAGTCATTGAAACTTTGATGTCTCACCTCTGGCATATCCAATACTCCCAAGTGGAACCCTGGAAACGTATCGTCCAGCTCCTTCATATGTTGGATGCCGATCTCCTGGCATTTCCCCTGGATGTGGTAACCCACTGCCTTGTTCTTCCCACTGTGTATTACATCTCGAAATTGCCCTTCTTCACAACTTTCTTCAGAATTTTTTCTCTCCAACTTTACTAGAAAGTCACAATACTTTAGTATTGGCAAAGGAATGCCTGATTTTGGAGAGAAATTAAGATCCATGAATTGATAAAGCACTTCATGGGATGAGTGGTGCGGGAATTGGCCTTGTATCCCTTCCCACGAGAATGCATTAATTATAAAATCCATTATTGTACGCTGCACTTTTTGCAACTCTGTCATCGTTATCCTATGTTCCACCACGTAAAGATGAATTAACTCGGAGGCCAGACATTGGATGTGATTTTGAAAACATACTTAAATTTGAGTTAATCTTAAATTTGATTTTGGATGAAAATGTGCCAATCGCAGTGATTTAGATTTCCAAATTTACAAGTATTCGAAATTAGGGGTCGTCCATAAAGTACTTACGCAGCAAAGTTTGTGAAATCATCTATTTGCTTCATCATTCCCATATAAATATGTGACATCCATTCACTTTGTCATTACAATATACATTTTCTCTAAACCGAACCAAACCCACCCCTCAATATAAAATATGATTGTTCGTTACAATAAATGCTTCAAATAAATGCTTGGATTTCATTCAAAGGGAAATTAGGTCGGGAGGGAGTACAATAAACTTGCGCAAAACTCCAGATTGCGCTCGACAGCTACATGCAACATTGTGTCTGGATCTTTTAAAACCCAAACAGTAAAAAAAAACACAAACAAATTTATTTAATCCAACATATGCAGCTGTGCCATTAAACAGTCACGTTAATTTTATTTCGCTTAATCAGAAACTATTTTAAAGTTTGGGTGTGTTTATAAGTCTAAGTGACTAGGTTAATTCGAGCCATTTACAACCTCGTTTTACACAACTAATAAACACAAGTTATATAAAACATCAGTGGCAAAATGCTATAAATGTGGATTTCACAGTATGCTTGAGACTATTATTTTCTTAGTCATTTCAGAATAATTCAGTATCCGAGTACTGAGACCGTTTCAAAATTACAATATCAATTTACACTTGGCTGTGGGTCATTCCATAAATTTGGGGTGTAATGACATGTGTAAGATTTTGCAATTCCGGACACATTCTTTAACCCTAACAGCCCAAGGCTTTTTACTAGAATCCTTCCCTAACCACACAAACTCCAACACTGTGTAGTAAACCAATGGCACATTCTTTGTACTTAGACAAAATCAGGGCATCAAGTCCCATGCAAAGTGATGGTGCCAAGGCTCTACAGTACCCAATCACACAAAATTCAACACAACGGGGTGTTTGATTTTGGCAGGTTAGGGAAGGTTAGGGTTAATGCCTTCTAACTCCAAGTCAGTTTTGATGGAAATTACAAAGTAAAAAAAAATGGACCCCAAACATGCCAAAAGTATGAAATAACCCATTTACAATAATTAGCTTCACATTAACATCATAAAAATGTTTGCTTTGTAGAAGTTGTTTTGGCATTGTTATATCTTCAACAAAATCAAGTGAGGATATCTATAGGTGGACAGGTTTCAGGTGGACAGACTTATTAGTGCTTGAAAGTTACTGTTTTTGCATTTCTTGCTCGTTCTCGCTGACCAATGGCTTCCTAGGAATGAGTTTTTCATCTGAAGTAATGACAAATTCCCTCTTCTGCTTCCACGTTAGGAATTTTTGGAAAATGGCCTCCTTTTGCTCTTCAGATTTATCTGCCCAGTTTTGTGGGTGAAACTTAAATTGTATCGATACCCAAGGAGCAAGTTGAAAGTTTCCCTGACCACTTAATGCTCGCTTCATATCTAGGTATTGAAGCTTAACAATATCATATAAGTTGTGAACCAAAGCCGGAAGTTTTGCCGGTTTCCAGTTGATTTGTAATTTCATTATGTGGTTCATGGCTTCGCACGAGTTGTTTTGCCCAGTTCAAAGGAATGGAGTTCTTCTGAAGATGAGGGATGAAAATATGCGACCTTATCATGGGTACCAACCCGTTTCGGAAATAATCACCAAATGTGGGTAAGATAACTTCATACTTTTGTGTCAAATGAACAATTTCAGTCTCAAAATCTACAATATCATTGGTGTATAGTGGCCCGTTAGTACCAAAAATGTCATTAACCCTAACCCTGCCAGACACAGCACAGTGCATCTGTGGTGACAGCTTGACCTTGCTGCACTCTGCACACAAGTCAATGTGACAGTATGCAATCTGATGCGTCTGGCAGGGTTTCTAGCCAAAATACCCTGGAGGGTTAGGGTTAATAACTTCTACTTTCACATGTTTGTTTACACCCACTTTGTGTTGTAAATACCTCTTCACGTTTTCTTCTAAATGTCGGGTACATAGCAAAAATGTTGCATTGGGGAAGCACTTCTCAATTGCTTTCTTTAGGGCTTTCTCTTCATTCGTTCCAAAAATTAAGTCACTGAGACCAAGGTGTGTTCCATTTACTTTACCATCTAATTTGCTTTCTATGTGGGAAAAACACCTATGATATGTGGTGTAACTACCATCCCAATGTAAATAAATGGGTCCTAGCATAATGGGTTGCACTTGAGTAGATTTTCGTAATAAATTAACATGTTGATAAACCAAAGATGTTACATAGCAAGGCCCTAAATTGAACGTTCTATCAATGCCGATGATGCTTTTTGATGAGGCATCGGCACAAATGTTTACAATATCTTTAATCTGATTTTCGTTATACAAAATAATCGATGGTGGCTGACCTTTTGCATTGAAAAATTTCTTGTACAAAGGGATTTTCATGAATCATGTTTAGTACCTTCTGCACGTCATCTGCAATATTACAGCTTTTTCCTGCTTGATGCTCGGTTCTACCTTTGGAATACTTCATATTTTGAACTTGTTTTATATCTCTAGGAGCAGATGCAGTGTCATCGGTAACCATCTTAGAATACAGTTGTCTTGGTTGTGTATTACCAACTGCTTGTTTGATTTTATCCCGGATTTTCCTGCTAGATCTTACATACGCACTATTTCCGCTCTTCTGATTACCATGGCTACTACAAACCATACTCATTTCTCCAAGATATTCCACTATCGCTGTGTTTAACAGAGAGGGATCTTTATTCGGTGCCCTTTCTAACCATGAAATTCTTCTCCTAAAACTCTTGTCACATTTTAATGTTGCGTAGTACCTTTTCATAATTACAATGTTATTTACACTTAGCTGTGGTTCAATTTCAACCAACTTTCCCTTCACATATTTACAATACATGTATTTACCTTCCTTCACATTGACATGGGAAATAGTACCGTCTGCATCAATAAACACTGTTTGTTTTGTAGAAGTTGTTTTGGCATCCCAAACTCCAGTCATCTGTAAAATCACTTCTCTTCTCTTTTTTCCTGTTTCTCAAATTATCAGTATTGTCTATTACAAAAAACCTGTTATCCTTGTTACCTTGGGAATTTCATCCATTTCAGGTGTTTCTTCCAAAATTAAGTTATACAATGCATTTGGTGATAAAAAAAATACCATTTAAAGTGTTCGGACAATCATCTAACCGTCTCCTCACATTTTTCATCTCACTTTGCTTTAACCTTCTTGACAGGTTTGGCTTTCCTTGCTGGGGACTCAAATTCGTCATCCGAAGGTCTTAGTTCATGGGTATCCCATGGGGTTGATGTTGCAGTTGGTAATGTTGCAGACAGAGAAGAGGAGAGACTTGGGGAGACTTGCTGAGGATCAGATGTAGGTGAGGCAGTCCATGATTGACTAGGTGGCGGTGGGGTGACAAGTTGCTCTGAAGATGAGTCCAGCTCAAGAGCTGCACCTTGACTAGATGCAGATGGAGTGTGTAAATCAATGTCCACAGCTGCGTTTGATTCAGGGGGAGGAGAGGAGGTTGTCTGAGTCCGACGAGGAGAAATAGAGTACGAATAATAACTCGAATGCGATGTCACACACTGGGCATATGTTCTTGTGTTCCCTGATTGGCTAGGAGATGGTGTGTTGATGACTCGCTCGGGGGAGCTGTCAATTGTAATAACTGCATCTGGGCTGGGTGCCGATGGAGTCGGGTACTCAATGTCTACAGCTGCGTTTGATCCAGGAGGAGGAGGGGTGATCTTAGTTGGTGAACCTGGCAAAGGTGTCACACACTGGGCGTAGGTCTTTGTGCCTGCAGAATTACCGGCACGAAGAAGCGGCACGAAGTGGTTTGGGGTCCAAGTAACCCCTGAAGCCCGGCTGGTGGATGTCCACATAATGTACACGGGAACAGTGGTGTGGGTTATGAGAGGAGTAAATGTTGTATTGAGAATACGTACGCACATGTCCATCATTCCATTAACTGGAGGATACACGCTTATGATGGGGGCTCCAATTACAGACGAAGCAGCCTGCATGGTCCAAGCAGAGGAATAGCCACCATCTCGTGAACAGCTCTGGCAGGCTTCCTTATAGTTTGGGCTCACAAATGCGATACCAGAACCGTTATGCATAGCAGCGTACTTCTCTGCCTGATGCACCATCTCCAGACATGTGTGAAGGCGGATCTCCGCAGACAGAGATTCATCCCCCTTAATGGCGATAGAGAGGGCATTGAATAGGCAGTTGCCATCACCAGATGTTGACACAGGAATGCGTCCACCACACCCTCCACTTGATTGCAGAAGTTGCATGGAGGGTTTGTCAGGAACTAGGGCTGCATTCATCTTAATGACATGAGTAGCCATGCCAGTAAGGTGAGGGACCTCGCGCATCAGGATGGTTTCCCGCTCGACGGCATCTACCAGGTTCTTGAAAGGGGCAGAGTTCTTGGACAGTCGTCGCAAAGACACTGCTGCACTCATCAAGCCTAAAGACCTGCTGCATCCACGGCATGTATAGTCGAGGGTGACATCTCCAAAAGAAGCCAGTTGGTCAGGAGTAAGCTGTTAACAGCGTCGATGGAACCAGGAAATGCATGTCCCACATTGGATAGCATTCGTACGGCATTCCTTGCCACACACACCACAGGGCCACTTGTTACGAACCCTTCTCTTGCTCTGAAGAGAGATAGCAGCCATTCTTCCAGAAGTCCTGACATTTTTTTTTAAAAGTAACATGACTTGGTAAGGAGCTGGTCTTCAGTACAATGCATAGTGCAAAATCACAAAAATTGTAAACATTTTTAAGAACTTTTTCCAAAAGTGCAAAACTTTGAGCAATCAGCGATTGCAAACACTTGTTCGCCATTTTGGTAAAAGCCAACTTGATTCAGTTATTTCATGTTACCTCTGTGACACACCATGACCAGACAGAACTAGAGCTGGAATGTACCCTAAACATTTTTAAACAAAGCATGGTATGTAAAAACTTGAGCATGTGAATTCCTTCAACTTTTTAAACGCAGCGGGCAACCAAATGTGGGGGCGCTGTCCATCGCAAGAGAAAGTTAAGTTGGCCACGAGATGGCGCTAGGCAGAAATCTTTTATGAAACAAACAGACATGATGGACAGGATTATGCAAGACATGATGTAAATATATTTACAAAAGTTATGATGGAATAGGGGACCTGTCGGGTTAAAGGTGAGTGAGAAAACCCGACTGGTCACAATTTAATATAAAAATATAAAAAACCTGCAGACTTCTCTCCGCAACCAACACATACATCTTTAAAACAAAACATTGAATTGGGTATTCTTACTTTTTGGCCGAGACATGGAGTTCCATTTAAAGGGTCACTTGCCGTTGATATTTATAGTTTTGTATAATCACCAAATATTTCTATAAATTTGTTTTGTTTGTTGTATTTTTACTCTTGCTTTATATTTGGTGGGATGGCAGGTCCTTGACCATAGTGATTGCTATTGCTTTTGTTTTCCCAATGTCCATCTTGATTGTGATATATATTTTTTGTGGCATGAAAAGTTATGTATTTTTGGCGCCAGCGAAACGGATAAATATTTTCCTAAACCATTTCATATAGATCTGCCCGGATCTAGTCGCTTAGATCTGGGCACTTTTAAAAATTCCCCACCCCCATTCAGTAAATGGTACAATCGCGCGTGCGTACCACGAGATTACCATGTGGAAAAGAAGATGGCGGCCGCTTCAGTTTACATTTTGTAATCGAAATGTTGTTGATTTCAACTGGTGTTCTGAAGGTGAAATACTTCCATTTTCTTACAAAACAAGTGCCTCAAGAGTCATAGAACTCGTGTGACATAGATTCGGAAGCCCGAAAGTACATCAGTAATTTGTTGACGCTTTGTTGACGCTAAATAGCATGACCGCTGTGCTGATGTTGAGGGTCCCTTTCAATCCTTCTTGGATTTTATCTTTGTGCTTCTCTCCAATTGGCCAAAGGAGCAATTCTGGCGGGGGCTCCTGGAGGCATGTGACTGGTACATTGTATTCTCCTGTAAACAAAACAAGGAATTCTTATAACACGGGTCCCAACCTTTTCTGCTCATTTTTGGGATAGGTATTCAATACCTCAAGCACCCCTTTATGACCTTGCTTTTAATGAATAGGATACAAATATTTTAACTTGATACCTCCTAGCTTAATAAAGTAGACACTATATAGATTAAAGTTTCTGTTTTTACTCCCACTAATCTACCCCCATCTGAACTGGTTGTTATACTTTTGGTAGTCCTGGGTACATTGTAGTTCAGATCCCAGACAAACATTTGTATCAGTTTCCCTAAAAGGCGTGTATGTGTGGGGAGGAAGTGGCATTTACCTAGGTATAACTCGCTGAAAACGTTATCAGAAGTGTCTATAACCTCTGCAGGTTAGTGTCTGGCAGGTTGTTTTCCCCGATCGATAAACTGCATGATCGGACCAATGTTTTGGTCTTCTCGCTGGGTTTTTGACATCTCTGCAATGGATATGCTTGGCATGGTTTCTATGATACTTAAACCGACTTCTTGGGTAGGGGTGTCTGGACCGCCTGTAAATACCTCAAGGAATGCATGGACGACTGCCCGAGTAACTTCCCCTTGAACTGAATCATCTGTCTCGTCTGGCCATTCAGCATGGGGAAGTCTGGAAAGGGCATCAGCATTGTCGTTGCTCCTCTCCGGACGGTATTTTATGTCAAACTGGAAGTTTGCCAGCTGAGCAATCCATCGTTGTTCCACAGCGGAGTTGTGCGCTGTTCAAGTGTACCAGTGGATTGAGGTCAGTGAAGACCGTGAATTTCGCTCCTATCAGATACTCCTTGAATTTCTCTGTGATGGCCCACTTCAGTCATGTCAGTGCGATTAGCTCCTGTTTGAAGGCACTGTAGTGGGCATCATTGCGTTCTGCCTTGCGTAGCCCGCGACTGGCGTATGCCACGACCCTCTCTTTCCTGTTCTGCTCTTGGGACAGGACTGCCCCAAGGCCATGGTTGCTGGCATCGTTCCCTGCATCTCCTCCTTTATTTGTGACCGGCATCCCACTTCTGACACATGTAATGGGGGTGGGGGGATGATATGCCCTTTAATAGCCGGCTGAAAGGAGGACAGGAAGCAGCGGTCAGGGATAATGGTGATACAGCACTGGGGTGCTGGACCACATTACCACAACTACAGCAGCATGCTTTAAGGGTCAGTCCACTCTCAGGAAAGGGGCTGAAAAGGATTATACAACTAAATGCGCACTGAACTCAAGGGCTTGAGAACCTACTTTAATCTGAGGAAAGGACTAAAAAAAATAGAGGTGGTGGAAAATAATCAAGCAAAAAGGGGAAGGGGTGAAAAGTGCGACTTATTTAGGGCGACAAAGGCCTCGTCATCCTTCAACTCCTTTATTGCTGTAGTTAATTTGGTGTCGTATTGGCATGAGTTGGGGTACTCAAACTCATCTACGATGAGAAGCACTGGCAGCACTGTGGTGGTGTTAAGGGTCCCCTTCAATCCTTCATTGATTCTATCTTTATGCTTCTCTCCAATTGGCCGAAGGAGCAATTCTGGCAGGGGGATTCTAGAGGAATGCAAAAGGCACATTGTATGATCATCCTGTAAACAAGACGAGGAATTATAACACGGGTCCTAACCCTTGCTGATAATTGTTTTTAAATTTTGGTATTCAATAGCTCAAACACCCTTGTACAACCTGGCTGTTAATTAATAGGATACAAATACTTAATGTGCTACTTCCAGACTGAATAAAGTAGACACTATAAACTGTTTTCACTCCCACTATCTACCCCCATCTGAACTGGTTTTGGTAGTTCTCGTTACATTGTATAGTTCAGGTCCCCAAAACTATTTTGTTGTCACTCGTAGGCTCTCTGGAGCATAGATACATGCAGGCCCTATTTTCTGAGTCAAAAGGTAGACCAGCTAACACTTTCAAGGTCTTTCAAAAGTGGAGCAATAAACTAATATGGGGTGACGATGTCAAAAATCCCTCTCTGGATCAATGCCCAGGCATTGGTTGCCTGTACTTGGGTACTCTGTATTAAAAACAACTAATATTTTAAAGCAGATATCAGTAGCCTTTACGAGAGAATCTACTTTGTATGTCATCTTATCATACAGCATGAAGAAGTGCTTGCTAGTGAAGGGGGTGTCGCCAAGAATGAGGACTTGTGGCAGTCTTGTAGCACCACTGCACCACACTTTTGGCATTCCTGCATCTGCTTCTATCTGTAGGCTTCGAGTTCTGTTCCACTCTGGAAGTAATGCACTTTTGTACTTGAACAAAGACCACGTTGGTTAGTTTTGTTGCAGTAATTGTCTTCTTCAGCACCATTTCTCCACATTCAATGTTTTTTTCTGAAGTGTCGGGTCGGCTTGTATAATAGGAATGTTTACTTGTAACACTTCACAACAATTTTTAGCTTCCAATATTGGGATGCTTTAAACATGTCTTTATGCATTTTTTAAGAAAGTTTTAAAGTGATTATACATCGAGACCAGTTTTACCATTAAAACCCTTAAATTATTGGACAGTTCACAAAAGTTGTCCATATAATTCTTGAAAAATGGACCTCCAGAAATTCAAAATATTTCATAAATGATGGTAAGAACTCAACTGACCTACCACAATAGTCCATATACTTTTAGCCAATTCTTTATATATTGCTCTGTTGCTGGAGAAAATCCTCACATGATTCCGCAATAACGTTCAAAGTCGACAACTTCATGTGAAGACGGAGAAGCACCTTCAAGTCTACTGTTTCTCCGGCACTGAGCTCTGTTTATTGCAATGAACAAGGAAATAAGTATATATCTGATTGACAAGAGACCAAAAAGTGGGACTTGACTGGCATTGGTGTAAAACGTGAAGCAATATTACTGCTCCATAGGTTAAAGTAAATTAATCTTCTGAAGTTGATGCTACACATACCCTTAGAAGAAGAAAGATCTCCCATCAGACCAGCCACTGACATCAAGGATGGATAATTTCAAAAAAGTGCCCTAAATGAGGAACCTTAAAAAAAAGGCAAACTTCAAACTGGCTTTTAACAAACATAACAAATTAATACAATTTAATGAAAAGGTAATCTACACAAATCTGTCTGGCGGTTGGACGATAACCTCACACCTTGGATCATCCAAACTGCTGGACCGGAGCCAGGGCTAGAACCTGAAGAAGACTGCCGGCTTACTTGAGTCACACATAATGATAATGAGGGGTCGTCCCAGAACTCACTGGGTGGTGGAATGCTGCAGGTGTCGGTCACCACCACAGGGGTAGGGGTCAGCGTCTTCCGCTTCTCCTCCTGCACGTACTTCAGATGCCGCCTCATGTATGTCATGGTCTCGTCTTGGAGGCTAGGCCAGAAGTACCGTTGCTTCACCAGCCTCAACACCTTGCCGTAGCCAAGCATTTCAATGGGTTGTGTAGACTTGCTAGAATGGCCCGTCTCAAGCACTGAGGGAGAACAGCTACATGTAGGTAGCGAATCCTGTCTCCGCCCTCTATATGTAGAAAACGACCGCCCTTCACCTCGAGCTGATCCCATACATCAAGCAGCCTTCTGACGACTCTAGACTCTTCTGCCATTTGCCTCCTGCCCATCCTTGTCGGATTAGCTGCCTTCAGCTCTATCACTCTGCGGATAGCTGGGTCGCTCTGCTGCGCATCAACGAGAGTGGCAGCTGTGATCCTATCACGGCAGGTACCCTGGAAACTGGCCGCAGATCTCGGCACCTCAGCAGGGCTACTCATCATGTGGGCTTGGCAACCACCCATGCTCTCGGAATTCAACTTCCGCTTGGGAGTAGCTGACGGTGAGGGACTTATCGTCGTCTTCTGGTCTGGCGATGAAGTGAGGGTGGGGAAAACTTGTCGGGGATGCTTGGCCTTATTCTTCAACAGGGCACTCTCTAGGCTTCTGATGTACAGCCTCTGTTGCTGCTGTTCACCAAAAACTTGGCCGACTATCGCTTTCAGTACGTCAATCTGCTGGAACTGCTTCAAGATAACTCCTTGCATGTACGCCTGGTGACACATGATATCCAATAGGCTTGGCTGCGGCTCTACACTGGGTGTCGACTCGAGATTAACGTGGGGTGGGCTTGATGGTGCTAGGTCAAACCCACACATCTGAAGGGGCATCGGCACTGCTGGTTCAGCCACCATGCACTGTCAGTATCCACTAAAATCAACTCTGTGTTGGTTTGACCAAAAAAAGAAATTAAGGACTGACCACTAAAAACAAAAGAAACACTCTCCAAAAAAGTAAACCCTAATCCTAAAAAAAAAGTTGGCTACGTCAACAAAAATGAGTCCTAACGGGATCTTCCACCAAAATTGTTTTAACATGTAACCTAGAAAAATAACTCATGATGGGGATTTTACTCGACAAAAACAAAAAGACGATTCAACACCAGGATCTATCAATAGAACAAGTTGTGAACAATTTTATTAGAAAATAATGTAAACTCAAGTGAACTTGTGAACAAAAAACCTTGGGAAAAAATAAAACCAACAAAACAAGTTTAAACAATACACACACAAATTTAAACCAAACACAAAGTATCAATTAATGGACCTCGGGTACACTCTGCCTGAAACCAGGGCACTGTAGTAGACAAAATATGCCTACAGCAGGTCGCACAACTCATGAGTGTGAAAGAGGCACAACTGCACTCTTCTCCGCCGGTCTGCTAAGTGAGGATAGCTAAAACTCTGTACAGAAGTATCTAGGGTCTGTGGTCAACGGAAAGGTGCTGTTACCGGGGCCAGTGGGAAACGCAACAAAATAAATCACAGTACATGTAAAAAGTAAGCAGGGGAGCAACTCTCTCTAAAAATAACAAGGCAATATAATTTGGCCCTGCCATGCCACACATTCTTGAAAATCTGATTTTATTAGACATTATAAAGAAGGCGTGATGACCATTGTTATGCATGTGGGGAAATATGCTTGGTTCTTCAATGGAAAATGACACCCTCTGGTTTTTGCCAGCAAAAGCAATTTGCCATACATCTCCATCTTCTGCCTTGATTGCAGCTCGCCTTTACTGCTATTGGTATATTCTTCTCAAATCGAGATTTCTCACCAAAACAAGGTCTCTGACTGAAAGTGAGTTCGATAGGACAAAACCGACTTTCCTAATCCATTACATTGGTAACAATAAGTAACTGTTGACAATAAGCTTGACAATAAGGTCGACTGGTCACACACCTTCATTATTTCTTCCGACATCATGACGTCGGCAGGTTTCATGTTATGTCATCCCTCGGAATTCTGGAGGGATCCCAAAGCATCTGAAACCCCTCAATCTCTGCCGTGTGTTTGGTGAATACCTTCCCTGGATGTTCATTGCTGAACCTGCACAAACATTATGAAGATAATCAATCCCCTCCTCCCCATAAATGGTACAAAGAAGAATATTGGGACAGTCGGTTAGGACGTGCCCCACTTGTAAGCATTTAAAGCACTTTACTTGATCACAACCCTTTGCGTAGTGTCCTAGTTGGCCACAATGAGCGCAGGTTCTTATGTCGTACCCTAAATAGAATCCGCACCTTACATGCCAGGACTGCACATAACATCTACAAATGGAAGATGATGGCCTTACCTGGCTCTCCAACCTTGATCTGTCATAAGCTGCAACCGTCATACAAAAGAAAAAGAATGTTATGTCATAAATATTTCACTTTTGTAAACCCCATATCTGAAAAAATCAATGTAGGTGCGTATGGCAAAAATGTTTCCGATGGAGTAAAATTTGCAACATCATCATGACATTTGGAGGTCATTAAATTCAAGCTATTATTAATCTTCAGTTTCTAATTTTTGTTTGGCATTCTAATCTTAAATGTTATCGACCTGTATAGATTGCACATATAAATAATGATAAACAGGAAAGTGGAAAATCCATATAGTCTGTTCTAAAACAGACAATGTCTAGTTCACCCCCGTTTTTCTTGGAGGACACACTAAAAATCTATCATACCTGATGCTTGATGGATAATCTGTAGAGTGAAAACTGAATATTGACCCTTGAGAAAGGTTTCATCACTCTGTGATGAATGGCAGCTTTCACACATATGCCATCTTGTGAGGGAATTAGTTGAAGACTGTCATTGACCATGCAAAATAGTTGTGTAATGGGTTTCGCAATGACTTCTTGTAGTCATGACTTCTTGCTTTCCTTTTTGTCAGTAGTTGCCTCCAAGATGACTCATTGGTCACAATGACTGCAGCACCTGGATAAAATGTCCCCTGGCGTAATACCTCTTTCCTTCAACTCTTTGAACATTGTGATACAAAGACTTCTTTGTATATGTTTTGGTAGACACACTTGTATTCTGTGAAGCATCGTATACAGACACCCATCCATTCTAAAAGCTGTCTCATCCACCCTAATACCAATGTTGCCTTTTCCATCTTTCCAGTTCTGCCCAAATTTCCATGGTATACTCTGATCTGCCCTTTGTAGAGCTCGCAACTAAAAAAGTGTAGGTAATATTGTGTGCAATGCACCAATATTTTTCACACAAACATTTTCTTCTCAGTAGATTGCGTTGACAGTATTTCACCAGTCATCTACAAGAATCTGTGATTACATAATCTTACATGTAGATGTCCATCACTCTCAATTTCGCAAGTATTTATTTGTGACCTATTACAAAATTGTAAGTTTTGCCCCCGTCCCCCTCTAAAAACTTAAATTTGAGTAAAAAAAACAAAAAAACCCAAAACAAGTGCTTATATTGAAATGCCCTCAAAAGGTTGTAATGAATCCCTGTGCATCCACCAAACTGCTGATGTGTATGCCACTGGGAATGCTGGGGAACGAGATGAACCATCGGATGATAGTGTAATTTCAGGCTCTGATTCTGTTAGTTTGAGAGCTGGATATGTGATGTTTCGAGTCTCTGCTGTGCAAAAACTCTCGGATGTGTTTGTGAAGATAGTTCACACGGGTGCTTGACAAACCTGGTGCTGGAAGAGGCTAGGGCAAATCCCTCGGAAGTATGGATGGATCCCGAAGCGTCTGAAACTCAATCTCTGTTGTGTGTTTGGTGAATACCCTCCCTGGATGCTCATTACTGAACCTGCACAAACATTATGAAGATAATCAATCCCCTCCTCCCCACAAATGGTACAAAGAATACTATTGGGGGGTAGTCGGTTACGACGTGCCCCACTTGCAAGCATTGAAAACTTGATCGCAATCCTTTACGTAGTTGGCCATGTTGGCCACAATGAGCGCAGGTTCTTATTTGCCATGGGTATTAAATCCATTAAAGGTTTATAGAAATCCAAGATCATGTGAGGTTTAATAAATTGGTATTGTTATAAAAGTCCACCTTTCTATTATCTTTTGTGCTGAAAATTCTCTATTTGGCAAATAAAACGGTATTTTGGACCCAGCAGACAGATTCCCTCACTTTTGTGGGCATAATTCCACAGTTGCCACAAGAACACCTGCAATTCAGATTTGGGATTAAATAATACACTTTGTTAAGAAATAGTCTCTCCATTTTCTCGGAACTTCTGAGGAAATCCAAAGGTCAGTTTCCCCCCATTTTTGTATTTGATGTAAAATGTCCCAGTGTGTGTGTGTGTTGACATTCATGTAAACTATTTTAAGACCAACCCCTCCCCCTTTAAAAAATATTTTACCAGACGGGGAAAAAAATTGACAATCCTCGCATAAAATATTTTTTATTCGACATGACCTGGGAAGTCAAAAACTTTCAAGTGACTTGTAATTTTTGTACCATGCTCACGTTTGTACTTTTTTTAAAGCAACATTTTTTTTCTCTTGGTTTCAATGCATGACACATATTACATGTAGGCTAGATGATCTTCAAGAAATGAACATTCAGCAACGAAACATAACTTTTCGAACCCCATTGGCAGATCTAGACTGCATTACGTGTACACATACATGATGTACGCTCTTGCTGCGCTTACGTTAGACGGCATGCAATGTTAGTGTTGACGAAGTAGCTTTGTCTCCTATTTCCGACACCATTACAATGAACCTTTCCCGGCCATATATGGCAAAAAAATGGAACCCACGGCCCCCAGAAATACAAACCAAATCTATTTTTTAAATGATTTATGTGAGCATATTTACCAGTCACTGTTTCCAAATCTTCCTTCCAAATCTCTGTCATCATTGTGGACACCTGGAATAACGTTCCCTTCGTTGCCATCATCGTCGCTGTCAAGCTCTGGCTCGTACATGTTTGGGCCGATTTGCCCATCTAAATCTCTGTGGTCGTCCGAGTCCGATCCACCTTCCTCTGACAGTTCTATTTCAAAATCACTTTCCGACTCTTCGGACTCTGAGAAACTCATAACCGGCCATATTCTTGTACGATTCCAGCAAAATATATATAGAAGCAGTATACATGTAAGTACTGTACCCGCTGGCTGGTGCATGCATGGGACGCCGCTCCGTTGCTTTTGTTCTACATGTGACGTCACACGTGTGTTTTCGTGGATCGCTGCCAAAGGGGGAATTTTTTGGGGCGGGGCGTACATGGCCTGATTTTTCACCTTTTAGAGCAAAATTAAGCACTAAAATGCAAAAATACATGTATTTCTATATTTATTATGTATTAAGCATTAATGTAACAACACTTTTACCTATTTTCCAAATCCTATTTCTGTAAACCTTTAAGAACATAAAATATACACATTAAGCTTACAATTTACATCTGAAATTGTAGTGGTTCTCATTGGATTGGTGCAAGATCAAAGTGGTATTACTGACTTGCATGACAAGGTAGAAAAACACTTGCTTTATAGTGCCAAGTCAGTGACGCATAAATGCCCGAGGTACGCACCATTCGTGGGTAAGAATGTGCCAGGGGGCGAAGCATTCCTACTGTACTGAGCCACTATTCAAGCGTACTCCAAAAGAGCGCGCTAACATAGGTTGTTACCTAACCAATACATGTACAACGCAGTGCTTGGCATGCTCCTTTATTCTCCATCAATATAGGTGAGTGGTCCGGGATACTTTTTCCAAACTACAATTGGATACTTATCTCTACTTTATAGAAACACACACCAAAATGTGTAATACTTCTTGGTAGTCGCCGTGTTGTACCATCATGTCTGTTCCCGTTACGTAAGTAATAGCCCTTGCTAGTACTACATTGAACCCTGTATATTTTTATTGTTCGAGAGAAACTTATCTTTTCACCAACACTTCTAAGAAGATGGCTGTATACCTAAATCATATCTGACCTTTTATTTTTTCTCCAAAGAATTTTCTATTTTGGGGTCACTCTGTACACTTTAATGTGGAAATTATTTTCTTTCCTATTCCCAAACCGGTGTGTTCCACTTAATGGAGGAAATCATTTGCTCCTTTGTCCAAGAGAGAGATCGATGCGGCATACGCAGCACTCTCATCATTCAGCTAACTCGATTTCTGCTTCTATCATGTTGTCCAGTTCTTCGAAATTTACCGCCTTGGACACCTCCTGGTCTCCTCCTTTCTTTCTCACTTCTGCTTGTCCTTCATCTGTCTCCTTCAACTCCTCGGTTGCCACCTCCTCCTCCTCTGTACTCTCCTCTTTCATTACTCTTCCATCTCCGCCACTAACCTCCTCTCTACTATCCTTTGATTCAGCTTCATCACTCCTCTCATGTCTATCCATTTTACTCCCATCCTCCTGCTTCTTGTGGTCCTTCTCAACCTTCCTTCCATTCCCACTACTTGTCTTCTCCTCTCCACTCTTTCTCTTAGCTTTTCCATTCTCCTCCCACTTTGTTTGTGGTGCTGCTCCACCTTCCTTCCATTGCCACCGTTAGGCTTCTCCTCACAGCTCCTATTTCTCTTGGCTTCCCCACTCATCTCTTTCCTTGCCTTCTCTCGTCTCCTCTTCCTTCTCTCTATTCTATCTTCTCTCTCCTTCTCTGGGATACAGGTGTGTGCGGTTGGTGTTTTTGCAAATCCTCAAACCTCACAAAGGTGGCTGGGCATTGAGGGCATCAGTGTTTTTCTCTCTTGCTGATGTGTCGCTTCATGGCTCATCAAATTCCACCTCCGCCAGAAGGTTTGGCCGCATACCCGACACCTCGAGATCGGATGCATGTGTGAGGTGGCAATTTACCTACTCAGTTTCCCTTGTGGAATGTTTAGGAAATTATTAATTGTTACAATGTAATGCACAGATTGGTAGAAGCCATCATGTGGGTAGGTTTTTTTTAATGAAACTCTTAGAAATATGATGCACAAAAAACATACTCTCCAAAATCTATAGCTTTCAATTTTCATATTGAAATCAGTCCACAAATGCGACCTGTTATTTTATCAACCAGACTATCCCCTAGCTAGTATCCAAATCGTCACCACCTTATGTTTTGCACTCCTAATGTATGTAGGAGTGCAAAACATAAGGTGGTGATAATTTCGAAACTAGGGGATAGTTAGGTTGATGAAAAAACTAATCCATAGTTGATGAAAAAACTAATCCCATAGTAATCTTGAAGCAATAACTATAATCTTCAGTTATTAATTTGGTAACACTTAATTGGTAATACTTCAATTTAGAATTAGTGACGCAAAGCAACACGTACATTGTTGGTCTTCAGGAATCTGGTGGTGGAATGGGGAAAACCTTCCAACGCACTGCCATCATCTGTTTCCCTCTCATCCACATTCCCACCCTGAATAAGGATTAATTGATGCTTCCCAGTGCAAAACGGTGGAGTGTCTTTTTCCAGAATTAGATCTTGTGCAAAGTGGGACTTGGGGGCTGGGAGATGAACGAGCTGACCTTCCAGTAACAAAAGCATGTCTTGCCACGGTAAGATTTTTGTAAGTCCAGCGAAGGTCATTAAAGAAAATGACTTCATCCTTCTCCGCACCAACCCATGCAAAAGTGGTAGTAGTGAATGTCTTATAGATTGTGTTAAGTGGATTTAGCAGGAAGGTTTCCCACAATTTGCAGGACCAGTAATCATGATGATACAATATTTTCTCCTATCCTGGACAAGAATTGTTTTAACTGCATCTGAAAAATTGCTTTTCCACACACCATTGTTCAGCAGAATATCTTCAGCACATATAAGCCACTCCCCCTGACAGACAGTCATCATTGGTGAGTGCCCTGTGTAAAATTCCAGGCGATTCAGTCGAGACCTCTGTAGCAACTCTTCAGAATCCGCCAGTTCCCAGGCATCCTAACAAACAAAATTCACAACTAATAGGATAAATTAAGACCAGATAAATCATCCTTAACCCTATTGTGGGGGGGGGGGGGGAATTAAAACGCTGGAATGCTTCAGCTGATCGACATAAATTGAGACTTTTCCGGTTATTGGAGGTCAGTTGGATACCCAGAACTAATTTGGAGGATTTCCCTGATTACCATGGCAACCGATTTACGAACCATGGTAACCGTGAATTTGAGCTATATCTGTGGAAATTCATAGAAAATAAGTCTAAATTCTTTGTGTTCAATTTATTCACCTTAAGTTATAGGAAAGTCTGTTAGCGATGTCATTTAACACTATACATGTACATGTATAGTTGTATTAGTTATACAATATAATAGTAGTTTATCAAGCATGCATTAATCCGATATGCTTTGCTTTATTTTGTGAAGTGGTGTTGTATTTGTAATAGTGTTCATTTAAGAACTTGGTTGACTTAGTTGACGACTTTCTCGCCTCGGTTGATTACGAATTCGGCCAAGTCGGTTTTGCCCAACACTTTTTGGTGGTGGGCGAAGGCCAGTAACTCCAAACGTGACTTCATCAGGCCCTTTGCAACGGCGAGTTCGCCCACTTCGTAGGCCGACAGGCAGGAGCGCTTTCTTTTCTTCACAGGTCGTTAGGCACCGCTGTCGTGCTGGACCAGGGTGTGATGAACAGCTGATGCGATAGCTGTACGCGGAGGGGGCGTAGTCGCAGAATCGGGATGGTCCGGCGACTGGATTGCATGTTCGTCTTCTTTAATGACGTATTGCCATGCACTGAAGTAGTTGTCATGGTTACAGGAAAAGTTATCTTTTACACCGTGCTCGCGCTCTAACAGATTTCGTACTTGTAACCAGCGCCTGGCAACTTGAAGCTTAATAGCCATATGATAGTGGAACCCCCATTGAAGTGGCCCTCCCTGCAGTAACACCAACACACCGGTGCGGGCTGTGTCGTGTTGGATGTCCAATTTGATGATTTTGTTGATGTCGATGTGCTGCAGGAATAAATTGTAGCTGGGTAGTGGCATCTTCATTCCGAACTGCACGACTGCGATGATAAATTGGATCTACAAAGGAATAATGTGATAGATTATATGTCGATGAAATGTCCCCAAAAGTAATGGAGGATAGAGTGATTGAATATCTCCGGTAATGTCCTACAAAGAATTTTTAGTAAATCTTTAAAAAAAGAATACCTGCAGCCATTTTTTTTAATTAAAGGTGTTTCGCTGTGGACATCGGAAAGTGCTTTTTCAGGCGAACTCTGGCTGGCTGGCTTCTGTTTATCGTATGATTGGAATAATGTCCATAGGGCCTATTTCATGTATTTCGTTAAACTTTTATAAATGAATTATCTGGTGTAGTGAATGTAATTGGGCCTAAACTTTCATAATACAAGCAATTTTGTGTTGAAGATAAACTTCTTTCTTGTTCTTCAACTGGCGGCACTGGGATCCGTATGGTCTGATCCTCGACGGTCGCGCAAATCTCGTGACTGCGATAGCCGGGAAAAGTCACCACCAGGACCCCTTGAGTTCGGCTGCAAAGCAATAAACATGGAAATGGAGTATTTTTTAACTACATGTACATCTGTGCAAGCTGTTAGGATTATACACATTATGTACATTTTTATTTAGTTAAAAATGTGTCAGTAGTATGAGGAGCAGCTTGGACCACCATAGGTGGGTGCTCCTCTGAGGGTGGTGTTGTTGGTGCAGGTGGTGCACCCTCCCACCTCCCTGCTAGTGGAGACGAGGACGCTGGATAAATAAAAATACGACACGGGTGCCTAAAACTAACCGGAATTCATCAGAATTCCTTAAGTGGCCAACAGGCAATATACATTTTTCAGTATTTTATTTGGACACATTCATTAAAAAAATAAAAAAATCAATCAATCAATAAAAATAAAAAATTAATTAAAAAACCATAATAATTAAAATGAAAATAGAAAACTAGAGAAATTAAAGAATGAGCATCAAACATTAGTCTTCCCATAACTGAAACTGAAGAGAACATGAATAATTTAAGTAACTATAATAATAATGACATTAGTTGAAAGTTTCTAACAAAGCTCTTGCTTTCTGTTCAGTGTTTTGTTTGGACACACTCAATTTCAAATACAAAGAATAAACAATAAACATAAGTCTACCTACAACTGAAAATGAAGAAAACACAATTATTTCAACTAACTACAACAACACTAGTTTAAGGTTTTTAATAAAGCTCTTGCAATTTGTCTTCAAATGAATTTTTCGTCATACACCGATGTGTTTACACGAGGAAAGTGTTTCCTTATGAATTCATTAATGAGTACATCGTTGTCTCTTTTATCTGAAGAAAATAAGAGCGTAATTTTGGTCATATCTAATCCCCGGCAGCGTTGCAGCAGGTAGAAGATGGAATATTGTCCACAAAACGGGGTGTTTTCAATAATCCCTCCCTCTCAGCATAGGCTCGCATATGGTCCCCAATGTCCGCTCTGCTTATCTGAACGTTTTTGAAAAAAATTTCCTAGCCTCCCACTCTAGCCATTCAGTGGCCATTGCACCATATTTCTGAGACCTGATGGGTTTGAAAGCCTGTTAGGCTTTACGTCTGACAAAAAGACCGGTTGGCATATGTTGCATGAGCACCCACAGGTAGAGTGCATTGGCATCAAAACCTATGATCTTTTGCCAACGTTTTGGCCTGTTCCTGACATATGTCTTATCTTTTTCATGGTATCTATTAAATACTATTGACGGTCCACCAACGATATTCTTTTTTATTTTGTAGTAGAGATCTTGGTTAGCCTTGTCAATGAGGGTGAGAAACGGGTATCTTAAGGAGAGGCCCGGTACAGATATGGCGCTTTTCAACATGTCCATTCCTCTTTCAGCATAGAAATCACTCATTTTTTGCACTGCCTCTAAGAACGGCGCAACATCTAAATTATTGTACCATATCAAGAAATCTTTCATCGACTTCGTTTGTTTTGACTCCCAAATTTGCTTGCAATATGAGTGTTCTTCCTCAGTGTTGTTTTTGTTTTTTAGTTTACTGAAGAAGGCCTGGTGAGGAGGCAACTCTTTCGACTGTAATTTCTCTAGACTGTCAACCCACTCATATGGGAAGAACCCCTTTTCTTGAGGTATATCGTATGCCTTTTAGGCGTAACTGTAGCCTGGTGCTAAGTAATTGGTAACGTCCAGAAATTTCAGTCGTTTGGTTTTAAGCGCCATATAGGTACCGGACCTCTTGACTATGAACTGGAGAGGGTCGTCCCTCTGCAGTTTTGCATACAGAAACCTTTACATAAGATTAATGTCATATTTACCAGAGTTAAACCTCAGCACTGGCAATTCTTGCAGAAACTCCTCCAGCTCTTTCTTGACCCGCTCGACTGGAGGGATCTACCTTCTGGTAGCCTGTTGGTCTCCGCCGTCTTCATTCTGCTCGATGAGTTGCTCCAACTGTTCGAAGATGCCCTGGTACTTCTCCAGCAGCAGTTGGTACGCGGCTTCAGAGATGCAGTGCAGGTGGTCCACCACCTGACCCACCACTTCGCTGGAACTCCCCGTTGTGATGAAACACACTGTCTCCTTGTGGTTCGGCACATTACTCGCTACGCTGCAACTTAGAATCTCGTGCCGATTTTCCCACTTCAGTCGTCCGCCAGCCTGCTCCTGGTTTGGCACCGTCAGATAGAATTGATGATCTTTGGGGACCTTTATGCTGAGATCAGCCAGTTTATCAAACACTGTTCTGGGGAGCTGGTAGGCTCCACCGAGAAACGTGTGTTTAACGTTGGATTCGCATGTCAGTTCGTGGCGTTGCAGATTGTGGGCCCGGTTGAATGTCTGCTTGCACTTGGTACAGGTGTATGACTTGCTGTAGTGATTTAAGTCCGTGATGTATGAAAAATTTTCGCTGAATAAATTTAAATTAAGAGTGCGCGGGTATTTTGAAGTGAGCTCCGACCCTTGACCTCACATCATGATCCTCCTGCTCCTTCCCCTCCTCCTCCTCCGTCTGGATCAGTGAATAGACTTGTATATTGACCTGGAAAATTCGCTCTGCATTAGCAAGATCGTCTAGTGTCACGCCTTCGACATTGGGATTTCCCACCCCTTCACTATACTGACTTAGTAATGGCGTGCCTCGCGTTCGAGGAACAATGGATTATTGTTGTTGTGCAGGGCCAAGCATCGGAAAAAACACATTGTCATCAAAACGCTGGCCCGTATGTCTGTTTCAGACAAGTTTTGTAAGTCCTCTGTTATTTCCCACGAAGGGAGGAAGGTCCTCTGACGGTGCGCCGATTACAAAGTCCGTCTTATTCACAAATACTGTTAGGTTTGGGATGGCCTCAACCGTCCACTTTGTGTCGGGTCGTTGGCGTCGTCCATGTTCGGCTACATCTGCTTCGTTGAGAGCTGTGATCAACAGGTCAATGTCCGCTTTGGAGGCGATTGTGAAGGGCTCTTCGAAGAACCTCGCATTGTTTTGGCACGGATGGAAATACCGCAGCTCACCAGTTGTAGAGTGACGTAACACAAGCCCAAATAACACATTGACCTTAACACGGCGTCTTAGTCGACGAAAAATAGCTCTTAGGCCAGCCTCTGGGTTTACACCCCCTCCAAGGCTTCGCGATCTGATCACTCTGAAATTATATATGTCCTGCACGGGTCTGCCAGTAATATGACGGGTTCTGACACTTGCCCAGTTTTCACGCAGAAATTCATTAAGTTCATGATCCTCCTACTCCTCCTCCTCTTCACCCTCAGCATCTGCACGATCACCGTCCTGATTTTGTGCCCGGTCTCTCCTTGCATCGATAGGAAAAGGTTCAGGGTCTTCCACCATTGGATCAGCAAAACGTTGTGGTTGATCCCGTTGAGCTTGGGGAGCTTGTGGAGCCGGAGGAGCCGCTGGGGCTGGAACGGGGACGGTTGTTAGGTCGGTCAGCCGTTCTTGCGTGGCACCTCAAATTGTCACGTCTACTATTAAATGGTTTGTGACAGGTCTCGCAGGTGAAGGTAGGCCGATCGGCTGGACGTGGTAGTGGTGGGCGTGGTGGTGTTGGGGGACTTGACGAGGTAGACGGGTGGTCAGCGGCTGCAGCTGGTAGGTTATGCTGGGGCGGATCATGTTGCGTGGGACGGGTGTGGATTCTCTGATGGCGTCTCAAACTATCGCGGCGACTAAAATACTTGTCGCACTGCGAGCACTTGAAGCCATGGGCAGGTCGTTCTTGCGCACCATCCTCGGCCTGTCAGCGTCTCGTGTCGATTCAGGCTGAATCTTCGTGTGAAGGATTTTCCACAGTCGGAGCAGGAAAACGGAATCCGTCTCCTGTCTTCCCGAGGAAGTGGATCAGGAAATGGGGATAGACAACCATGTCGAGTGTTTCGAAATGGGACAAAAGACCAAACTGATGGCATTGTGATACAGCGATATACTCCACATGGTGAAACCGTGATTCCTTCCCAATAAACAGTCTCACGCAGATAAAGAAAGAAATTCAGGAAATAGGATAAACAACCAAGTAAAAATGCAGGAAATGGTAAACACCCAAGTCAACACGCAATGGGAATAAACAAGATCTCGCGAACAACACTGGACGTGAATAAACTTGAATAGGCGGATATGCGTGAGCAGTACGTTCATTTGTTATACAACCACTCCTTGATTACCTACATACCCGCATTAAACATATTTTATATTTTAAGCAAATCCATGCTAGTTTGTTTTTTAATATAATTTTGATACTAATGTTAGACTATGAATAAAATAATTATATTTAAACAGACATCAAATAAACACAATAAAGAATTTCAGATTATTTTTTTTTTCTCAATCATTTTATCATTTGTTTGGTCAAACTTGGAACTTTACCCAGCACCACCTTAGATACACTAATTAGATACACTACAATTTCATTAATAATTTTATTCAATTCTTTAGTCAAACTTGGAACTTTACCCACCAGCACATTAGCAACAGCAATACCAATTACATGTACCTATTTTATTAAATATAAATGGAAATGGGAACATTTTTATTAGCGACATCAATCATTTAGATCATTGGCTATGACTTGAACATTTTACAATCTGGAAACAATTTATTCAGGTTACTAAAATGTCACTCTATGAGATCAACTGTATATTGAACAAGTTCAGTTGTGTAATTGAAAAACATCGAATAGAACGAAATGACGATATCTGATTGATCAGTCCTCCACTCATTCAAAAAGTCTGCAATCGTTGAGATTATCTCTGCGCTCGATTCAAATCCTTTCCCCACGAATGAGCCAGTGCCCAAAAGTGCAGCTACTGCATGAAATATAGGTAGGACTTTGCCCGTGTCAAGCAACTGCATGGCTTCATCAAAGTGTTGGGGCAGAAAATCATCGATGTAGCTCTCGGGAGTCATGCCGAAGAACAGGCACGCGTGGTCCCACTGACACGGCCAGTCCTCCTCGCATCCCTCGCAGCCCAGCTGTTCCTGCGCCCGGTAAGCAAGTGTTAATATCTCGTCCATGAGGAGCTTGGTCAGAATTCGCTTGGTGAGTCTTCTCGACCGTGCCCGCCGATCGACGATGTCCTGATTCGTGGAATCTGTAGTGTAGAAAAAGTATAGGCAATGTAAGTGTTGAGATACATGAACTGGGAAGATCATTTTAGACCATATCTATAGCCTCACTGATTGCCTTGCATCGGTCGGCCAAATTCATCCATTCCTCGGTCGCCAGGTTCAGCCCCTTCTTTCCTGCCAGTAGTTTAGTTTTGTCCTCGTTGAGATAATATTCTCTGATGTTAACGTACACACGGCCCTTGAAACGCTCGACATAAACGTAACGCTCACCTCCGATTTGAAATCTGACGGCCTGGTTGTCGTTCTCCTGCTAGTCGGGGTCTGGGCTGAACTTTCTCTTCTTGCCTTTTCCCTTCACGAACGGGGGCTGGGTGAAGTCCGCTGTACCGGAAAGCTCTGCCATGCCAGCTGCCAGCAAGCCCGGTGCGGGACCAGAGTCCGCCTGACTCTCCTCCTGTTGCGTTGGTTGGACGGTAGGTATGGACCACAGACTCTCTCGGGTGAAAATGTTGTAATAGTACGGTCTCTTCTCACTCGCACTGTAAGCTTCGCGCCAACCTCTTTTAACTTGGGCACGAGTCAACTTCTTCACACTGTCAAACGGCCCCTTGTCCAAACCGCCAGTTGGAGAAGACGGAGGTACGCTCGGTCCTGGTGCTGGATCCATCTTTGTTTTTGTGATAAAATTTTGTTTCTTGCAGGGATGTAATATATTCAGTCGCTGGCACACGAATGACAGCCAAAATTCAAACGCTCCGACTTATATATTCTACCCGATCTCTGCTGTTTATCAATCGACTAATCACAACGCAACGTAACTTTAATATTTACAAACATCGTAGATTCTTTGTTAATAAAACTGGAGGGCAGGTTGTGTAAATACAAGGTCAAATTTTTGAAATTTGAGTTGCGTTTAAATGTTTGGGAACATTTGTAAATGGATTTGATTTTGTTTTTGTTGAAACCTGTAAACCTCACATCCTGAAAGAAAAAACTGCAAGTACCTGTACGACTGCAGCCAATCAGTACCCATTGCCGCTGTCCTGAAAATGTTGCAATAAGCTCCTCATCGAGACCCATTGGTTTCTGGCCATCATCTACATCTGTGTCCCATCTTCAGTTCTGTATGGCTTCTCCATGTCAACAATCAGAAGATTGGACTGCCTTTGGGAGAGTGCCCACCGGTTCGTCTGTGCCTCTGCATGGTGGCCAATCACCATTGAGAATACGGGTGACCGCTTCTATAAATCGCTGAAACGTCTGGGCTGCGTTTCTTAACCCGAACGGCATACGAAGGAACTTGAACATTCCAAAGGGCGTCGTTATAGCGGTTTTATGTTCGCACATTTTTCCGATTTTAGCATAGTCATCAACTCAGCGAAATCCCAATTCAGAGTGAAGCAGTATGGGGTTGTGTTATATTAATGGAACAATATGAAACACAAAGCATTGTCCTCAGTAGTATAGGAAAACACAACTGCATGTAGATGTAAACGGGTGACTTCAGAGGGCACATCATCTACATGTATACACCCATCACTTTTAATGATTTGATTATTAATCTTTCAAAAATAGTAACGAAAATAAAAATACAAAACAAAAGATTTCTATTTGGTTAATAATTTTTGTATAATCTACAGAGCAGTATGCATCATTTCCAAAAGGCTGAAAACCATCAACATGGAGTTGTATCTCACTATTTAAGTCCAGACAATTTATAAAGCTACACAAAGTTTATCCTAATGGACAATACTTATGTGCAAATGTCTTGTCTTGTTGTGAAATCCGGAATTTTCCCAGTTGTTTCTGGTAGTTTTCATGAGATGTGGTGGATCACAAAAGAAGTACAGCTGATGTGGTGATGAGGGGTGGCGTATACGAGCACATCTCGAGGGCCATGCATCTGATAGAACTTCCTGTTGGGTGAAGCTCCATCGGAGACAAAGCCTCAAATACAGAAAATCCTACTACAGCCTCCAGTAGCATGACTGCTTCCCACATATACATGGATAGAGCTGATGACTAGAAATGCCAAGAGTAGGGAAGCAGCCAATTGGTGTCCGCAAAGATGTAAATATGCCACAAATCATCAAAACCAACACATGACTAGCAATAATAATAATAACTGGATTTATATAGCGCCAAATTGCCTGAGGATATGAGGCACTGGGGGAAGAAAACGATGGACAAACAAGGGGGACAACCAGCTATGCTTTAGGGAAAAGATAGGTCTTCAGAGCCATTTTAAAGGCTGAAACACTGTCAGAATTTCTGATGGAGAAGAGAATGCTATTCCATAACCGGGGGGCGGCAATGGAAAAGGCCCTGTCACCAGCCTGTTTGCGCGTCTTGTGGACGGAAAGGGATTTAACATCCAAAGATCGGTGCTTTTGAAAAGAGGACAGCCATCTATATTAAGTGCCAAAACCAACTTATCCACATCAATGAGGTGCTCTTGAGAAACTTCATTCAATGCATTGCTGATCATCTTCCTCAAGCTGAAATGAAAGTAGTCCATGCCTGACACAACGGTTGTTTGAACAGTTCTTGGAGTCTTCAGCAGTGTCATCTAGGAATACTGAGGAGACCATCAACTGCAGCTGCTGCTTGACATGGCTTCTTCTATTTCTATTCTTTTGGCGGCTGGATGGTTTCTCTGACATGCTTCTAATAGAGCAAATAGAGAATTTGTTTTTATTAAAGATCTTCCAAGAATGCCAACCCTTGGTTGATTGACAATTTAAATAAATGATTCATCATCCCAGAATCCTGAAGTATAGCGCAAACATTTTGAGACACGGGCAAAATGCAGTTTCAATCCCGCTGGCAATGCGTCAAATTGCCGTAACAAATTTTTGTTGACAGTCTTCCACAATGTACTGCGAAAAATGGACTCTCCGTGGCATCCTCTTGGTGGCACACTGTATTGTGAATCGCCCGTATTCATGCAACATGAACATTTTTTTTGTATTTTGATTATGATGGAGGTGGAGAAATGATTCATCAGTGTTTAAAAAATATTGTTTCAATATTCGTTTGTGACCAAGTTACCATATGAAGAGTAAGTTATTAATTAGGCCAATGGTGGTCTATGCACCCAGGCACATCCAGACAAGCTACCTTCTTTCTATTTGTAGCCTTTTCCAGATATTTATTTTCAGAGTTAGCTCTGACATAACACAGGGTACAGATCAGTTACTGTTAACTTAGCTCATCACTTACTGATCACAACGTTACAGACAGGAAGCTCAATCATGGCCTTCTTATTTCTTTCCCCTTGAGACTGCACTCTGACCATAGCTTATTGGTCCCAATCTTCCTCAAAATCCGCCTTGTGTTTTCCGTTTGTCATACCCACCTAAGGTGCTGAGGTGGTGAATCTAAAATGAAACAAAACCAAAAAGTGACAAATAGGAGAAAATGGTGAAATGAAATATTCTCAGAATCGGAGTATTTATTGCCAATTTTGCTAATAAAACTGCAACACATCAGTTTAGGGATTGCCTGCAGACGAAATCGAACTTATGGATGGCACGGACAATGTAGCCCATTCTTGACGTTGTGGTGTGCTTGCTTGTCGTTTTGGATAATTTGTCTCGTCCGAGCTGGAAGAAGAAGAATCGTCCCTGCCTCTTTTCATGGGGAATTCCCTTGGTAGCCGTCCTTTCCCCGACATGATTGAAACAGCGTGACCTTTTTTTCTGACGGAGTCATTAAGTGACCGTACACATCACACGATGTAATGGTAGATGAAAGGGTTCTGGGGCAGCTGTACTTTGTTGCCCGGGTGGCCACCCTTGGTGTGTTTTGACCTCTCGGAGACCGACTACATCTGTTTTAAGTCTTATCTGCTCATTTAGTATGCACAGGGAATTTTCTTTTGTTTTTACATACATCATGGACGGTAAACCTTGGAATAGTTTACAAGGCAAGATCCACTCAATTTCATTTTTTTTTTTTGTATAAGGTAAAGTGATAAATATTTGTGGAGATTCTAACTCAGTTTGAAGTTTAAACGTATGTAATCAAGGTATAATGCATAATTTTCTTTGAGTCCATCAATTGGTCGTTAACTTGTATGCGTTCCCTCAGGTTGTAATTCATTAAGTATTTCTAAACACCCCCCCCCCAAAAAAAATAAATAAAAATATATATATAAATTGTAAACACAAACCCCCCCCCAAAAAAGAAAATTTAAATGTGAATTAATTTTGTTAAATCTCAGGCAGATGGGCAGATACACCAGATACTTTTAATTAAATTAAGATCAAGCAGTTTGATCTTCATTAACACAATTACAACCGCCCCCAATAATAAAACAAAACAAAACAGAACAATACAAAACAGAACGAGTCGCACGCACGTGCAGCCTCCAATCGGATGGACACGACTGTTGTACCACCAGGAAACAGTCGCCAGCATAAACAGGTTGTCGCGCGATGCTTGCGGGCACTGCGCATCAGGGTGACGTCATGCACAGTCGAGGGGTACGGTCACAATTCGAACTGCGTACTGCACTGACTGACTACAAGATAGCGAGAAGACATGTTCTGCGTGGGTCTCTGGGAATGAAACGGTAAAATTTCACTTTTTATTTCGATGTTAAGTAAACCTTGGTACATTCATCTGATCATGGAACTCCACTTGGTCAGGTGGTGGCGTATCTAGTATTTTGGTGGCCGTTGTAAGGTTGAATTCTGATGTTTTTTTGGGGGATTGAATTTTTGGCCATTCTCTATTGTGCAATCGACTTGGACCCTACTATCGCCAGATCATGTCCAAATGTTAAAAAAGGCGATATGAAGGGTCCAAGTTACTCGGACTACAACCTACCAGGCTTTTTTGGGAAGTTTGGATCTTCTGAACCATCCAACGCTTGAGTCTATCCATTTCATCAGCAGAGTCAATGGGTTTAGGTAGGAGATCATCCAAGTCCTCTTGACCGGGCCCTGTAACTTTACTGACGAGGGTCCTCAGCAGGCCAAGTTGAATCTTTTGATTCTCCATTTATAGTGTATCCAGTTTTCTTTGTATGCTCTGGGTTAATCTTCAGTATATTTTTTAATATCATTTATTTGATAAGGGCAATTTTTATTGGATTGAAATTCTTCCTATTTGACAGATTATATATAGTCACATCAGTGCAACAATGTATCAGAAAAGTTTTATTTAAACAAAAACAAGCAAATGATATTTAAAGAAATGATTCTGACTCAAAATGGTTGCACTACATATATATATTGTAGCGTTGACCGTGCACGGGACTATTTCACAACTGAAATCACAACTCCGGCACACTTTCTCTGGGTTTGAGAGGGCTCTAGGCCGTTTATTCTACCACGAAATCACACAAAGACTGTACCGAGATTTCTGGAATCGTACATTGGGGCTCCGCTCCAACAGCTCCGCTGTGGTGCTGTGCTGGTGCCCTCTACCGGCTGGTCAGCTGGGGCTCCACCGCAACGGCTCCGCAGTGGTGCCGTGCTAGAGCCCTCCGCCGACCGACCGGCACCGGCACTACAATATGTGCCATATATTTAAATAAATTTTTAATAAGATAAGTGATTTGAGTTAAACCTTGTAAAATGCTGTACATGTAACTTTCAAAAACGAACCTTTTAAGTGCTTTTCAGGCTTGTACTTACTCAACTTCATCAAGTGAAAGTTACAATATTGTGTTCTGTTTATACTATACATGGTATTTCTAAACTGAAAAGTGGGTTTTTTTCTTGAACAGGTGGTAAAACTCGGCCAACCTATTTCAGTGATACATGCATCTTCATTCGTACAAAGTATATGGATCCATTAAACATAAGTAACAAAGTATTGCTTTGTTACTCATGTGTTTGCTCTAGGTGGTGTTCATACTCCTCGAGTGTGGTAATTGGATGTCTCTTTTGAGAAGATGTGGTCTCGAAAAAGACCGTTTGGTTTGTGCTTGACGAGAGATCTCAGTAGGGATGTTTTCTCTTGGAGCCTGCTACTTGTCTTGGCCTTGTGAAGAACCCGTAGAGATGTTGGGCGGTTCGGTAGTCTTGGCCTTGAAACTGCTCAACAAGGGTCTTTTGTGCTGTTCTTCTTGCTTTGACCAGCTGCGTCTCCGTCTGCTCTTGGTGGTGTTTCGTACTCCTCGAGTGTGATACGTGCCAAAATGAGCGATGACTTGGCCTGGAGATTGCTCCAACGTTCTCTGTAGGATCCCTGAAGTTTTAGAGATCTGTGTGGGTGTGGTGGTCGTATTTTGACTTCCAGATAGGGCGGTTGTGTGGCAGTTTTAAGCACTTTGTTGTCGAACAGGAAAAAATGCACAAATTACAGTGGTCTATTCTATACCTTTTTTAATGACAATCAAAACCGATGATTGAGACACAACTTGTGTATTATATTACCTTTATATACCATCAGTTCCTCCTCATCTTTCAAGATCCTGTATTTTACCTTGAGGGTGTCATACTTGGCACATCTACTACATGGTGGTGCTGCAGGACGAGGCTCATTGTCACAAGCCCTCTGCTCCTCAGCGAGGGCGTTCAATATATCCCGACTTGTGGTGGTTGCGCCTCCTGTTTTCTTTTTCTTCTTTGGTGCCTAATGTGTACATGTAAAAAACAAACAAACAAAACACAAAATAAACTAGAATATATATTCCCTGTACATGGTGCCCTTTGTACCCCAGGATGATACTTCCCAGCAAACACATCATGATGTAAGAACAATTTTAATATGTTTTGCTGATGTTACACCATATCTCAAATGATAAAATATCAATGTACATATGACTTCAAAAAAATTATCCTTATATACAGAAAAACGTCACAAAACATCAATGTGTACTAATAGTTTTTTGTTGGGCCATGTATATGTGTTTACGGATAGTGTCCTCCTTGGGGAAGTATGCAGAATCACTGGGTGAAGGAAGATTATCGTCACCAAACAACAGTGTCAACATACACTCGTACGTGACGACGCATCTCAGCCACACTCGATACTCCTTGCCCAACAAGCTCTGCTATTTTACTGCGGACTTCCTTGCTGAGGGGATTCATAAATCCTGTCAACTAAAGAAGAAGACAACTTCAAAATAATAGTTGGATGTTCCAACAGGTAGTAAGGAATTATAACAGATGTTCTATCCTTTGCCCTGTATGAAGCACCGTATACTCTGTGCTTTCCGAGAGCCTGTGTGAAAAATTCACAGGCTTACCCTTGCAGGATTCGAACCCACGACTTCCTGCTTACTAGCGCAGACGTCTTAACCACTCAACCACCGAGCTTGCCGGGGTCGGCTGGCCATCTTCACTAGTGAGCAGGAAGTCGCGGGTTCGAATCCTGCCCGAGTAAGCCTGTGAATTTTTTCACACAGGCTCTCGGAAAGCACTGAGTATACGATGCTTCACACATTATGTCGGGACAGGGCAAAAGAGAAAAAATCTCTGTTCTAATTTAAATCATCCCCGATGCAAAAATTCCATATTCTGAAGATAGTAAGGGAATAAAAATCCACATAATTTAAATGTGCTTGGAGATTATCTGAAAAACAGTAATAATTTATTACATGACGAATTTATACAAAAATAACACATTGAATCAGTATGCAAATATTCAGTTGTTCCACAAGAATTTTAATGAGAGGGGGTGTCTGTAATAAACATGTAGTCAATTCTTTTCAACATGTTAAACCTCCACAACCTTTTTCATAAAGAATATTTTTTCCATGCAAAAGTTAATGTTGATATCAAATGCCAAAAATGTACCTGTCCCAAATAGTGGGTCTTCTGGTGAGCATCATCACTTGGCAAAACAATGTATACTCTGTGTTCTTCTTTTAGAGGATGATGTTGTTCAAGGGCTTCACGCAAGCGCTCGCTACCATCTCTCTTCATTCTTTCTGTATTAGATTTGATCTTTAAAAAAGGATTATTTTAAAAAGATTACAGATTAGTCACATGGTTTTGAAAAGGAAAGCTTGGCTCCAAAAACTCTGCTTTTATTACAGACAAACATGCTGACATTTAATATTCAAACCAGTTACAAACAGTAAAGGTAAACAGAATATCCTTCAACTTCAAACTAGACCTGGCAACAAAGTTCCACATTTTTAGATACTTATACAAGATATGTACCGGTCAGGGCTGTACATGAGTCTCTGCAAGTCCTTCCACAACTCCTTTCGCAAGTCCAGTCACAAGTCCTTTCATAAAGCCAGTTATATATAACTGGATGAACAGTGACAAAAGAAATGCCTTTGTCAAAGCTCATTTGAATAGCTTGTGATTGGAATTAGGGCTGGAGGGCTTGTGATGGACTCGACTACAGCTCTGGTCCCAGTAGGCCCCTATATCCTGATAATTCCATAATCACAATTTTTCTAATATTAAAAAAAGGTACCTGAAAATCTGGGAAACAAATGACATGTTTCATCAATATTCTTGCTGGACAACCCTTTTTTCTTTGTGGTCTGCAGAATCCGCTTATTCTTTTTGGCCCTTGGATGGTCGCCCTGTATGCAAAAATACACACACGTTATTCCAATTTCAGAAACAATAACCTGACTAATGTGAAGTTACTCAACTGTTGAATAGTTTGTTTTATTCACATACCATTAACCAAAGAAATTCATCATCAAAAGACAATTTACAGATACTGTATGTATTGTTTGTACCATGGAGAAATATTGTTTGTACTAACCTGCATCTCACTTTCTTGGGCCTGCTGGTTTTTTTTCTTTTGAGCCTGGTGCTGATCTTTGCCGAATAGGCAAGTTCGTTCATACGTTGAAAGGATAACAAAGGGTACACCATCATATGGCACAACTGCGTCTCTGATGTCACAGAAACGCACTCGAATGGTTTTCTTGATGATCTCGGAGCCTTCAAAAGAAATGACAAAATTCATTATTAACCCCAACCCTGCTACAGTGCTAGAATCAGCACAGTGCACCCGTGCTGACAGGTCCACTTTGCTGGGCTTTCTCCACAAGTCAATGTGACAAAGTATGAAATCTGATGCATCTGGCAGGGTTTTTGTTTATTATTATTAACTTAACTCCACTCATCAAATTTGAAATTCCCAAGATTCATCCAGTAAAATTACCAAGAATTCCCAAGGCAATAGAAAACATAGTACAAATGCATTTAGTGCTGGAATAAGCAGTTTGCGCATGTGCAATCTCTATTTTTCCACCAAAATTCTTGGGAAAAGATCTTGGGGAAAATCCCAAGGAGTCCCCACTGATCAATTTTGAGCGAAAAATCAAGAAATTTAACCTAGCCTATGCCTGGGTACATGGCCATGTCAAGATAATGCATATGAATTATTGGGGCAGAAAATTTCATCACCTGATGAGAGTTGGGACTATTGCAAAAAATTACAAATATTTCTCCCACAGCAGTTTATATGTCTCTCGGTAAGGTTTGTGAAAGTACTAAGTAGAGAGAAAAAACTTATTTTGTTTAGGGTTAATTCTTCATTATTTCCTTATCATTTATTTAAGCTACAGACATAATTTTGTTGGTATCAAATTAAAGCTTATTATGAAATGCTCTATCTTAATCTCCTTGTAAATGTAAATAAAAGAGATCATTGGTGATTTCTTCACAACCCGAGTTAACCGACAATGACCTTTGCGCTCTTGGCTGCCTTGAAAGTACATTTTCTGGCAGGCAGCAACACTGGGAAAATAGAAGTATAGTCATAGGCTCTATTTATTTTGTTAACGTGAGTGAATTGCCATGCTAATTGATGGAGAAAGGTTTCTGTTCCTTCCTCCATGCTAGTAAATAATAGTATTAAGTAATATAATATGTAGTAATTGTACTTACAAACATCGCTATGGCTGCGACTTGGTGGAGTTCGCCTGCACACGAAGTTAAGGGCCTTCTCTATCTGGAATGATTTCCTGACATTCTCAGCCTCGTCAAAAGTGGCAACCCAACCAAGCAAGTTGTCTTCCGACAAGGGTGTCCACAGCGGTGCCCACGGGCACGGAGTTGCCGCCATGATGGGTGCAAAGCGCGCGGACGATTGCGACACTTGACCCGGAAAACAACGGGGCGATCGCGACACCGGTCGACCCGGTCAAACATAATGTATATTCATGAGGTGTGACGCACGGCGTTCTGAATGGCCTCCTTGTCCGTCTACCATGCTGCACTGGAGGCTGAGTAATATGATAGGCCTGTGTACTTCTTATTGAAATATTGAAAAGTTTGTGGTGCATATTTGGTGCATTGATCTGAGACCTAAGTTTATGTGGTGCATATTTGGTGCCATGCTTTGAGAACAAACAGTATGTGGTGCATATTTGGTGCAGTGATCTGGGAACAAACATTATGTGGTGTACTTTTGGTGTATGTAGTTATGTACCATTAGGGCCAAGATTTTGTGGTGTATGAATGTTTGGTGTAGTCACTTCATTTGCATATAGCTGGTGCGCAATTGGTGTACACCAAATGTGCACTAAAACTGCTTCCTTAGCCTTCTCAGCTTTCAAGGTCCTGTATTTTACCTTCAAGGTGTCATACTTGGCACATCTACTACATGGTGGTGCTGCAGGACGAGGCTCATTGTCAAGAGCCCTCTGCTCCTCAGCGAGGGCATTCAATATATCCCGACTTGTGGTGGTTGCGCCTCCTGTCTTCTTTTTCGTCTTTGGTGTCTAATGTGTACATGTAAAAAACAAACAAAACAAAAAACTTGAATATATATTCAAGGTGCCCTTTGTACCCCAGGATGATACTTCCCAGCAAACACATCATGATGTAAGAACAATTTTAAAATGTTTTGCTGATGTTACACCATATCTCAAATGATAAAATATCAATGTACATATGACTTCAAAAAAATTATCCTTATATACAGAAAAACGTCACAAAACATCAATGTGTACTTAGCTTGGTTGGAGCTTCTCAAGTATTTATATTATAAAAACAAAGTTGAATTACTTATATTTTGGGTTTATCCTTTGTGGATTGTAACATTTTATAATTGTCAACTGTACATGTACGTTATGTGCACCTGTTGTTGTGCCTCCTCCATTTTGACATCACCGTCACTGTCCTGTAGTCAAGTGAGCCTTTCATGGTCCTGTGCCCAACGCCAAGGGATGTGCTGGGTAACTCCAAGTCACATGTATTATGGGTACTGCTGACCAATTCCTCTCGTTGCTTTTCCAGCTCTGTGTTTGCCTTCAATGTATAATAGTTAGGAGCCCCAGCATTTAACTGCAACCACTAAAGGAAAAAATTACAAAAAAGCAATTGATGGTGGATTAAATTTTAGCCACATTAGATATGCTTTAATAGTTGGATGGACTTTGTGGTGAGGCTTAGTGCCAACCAGGCACCCCTACCTGCACTCGCTGCAAACATGTTCATCAAAATCACACTAAAGCACGACTGAATCTTCTTTCTCAGCATCAACTGGCAGCACCACAACATTCTTCTCTTCTGGATCGTCTTCCACAACCTCAATTGTTGTCTCTTGATGAGATTAACGCAATCTCCTGATAGTAATTGCTGTGTTTAGCAGCCAGATGTGAAATTGTAACTTTGTCCCCTGCCTTCACTGAAGACGTGCTGGCATTCCAAAGCGCTACATGGATTCGACAAGGTTTCGTACTTTATGGTTTCTATTTTCTACGTTCTTCGGAAGTTCGTTTGTTATCATTCCTTGCACAGAGACTGCCTTCTGCCCTTTGTAATGGAAGCTATTGCTTTCCCTGGAGGAGGGGTCAGGTCGACTAACTGGTCTGATATTTCAAAAAGGTTTGCAGGTACCAGCTCCAACAGCTGTGGGCTTTTCTTGATTATGGTGGACTTATTCACAAACAAGACGTTGGTGCTCCCTTTGTGGAAATTGTTCAACAGGATGACATCCTCAAACTTGACATTTCGCCTTCGATAACATATTTTCATAAATGATGGCTTTTATGGCTCCGCTATGATCCACCAGACTTGCTTCTGCAGATCCATTGCTGTTGTCTTTTACCTTGAAACCTCTGCTTAAACGGATGAACATTTTGATGGTTTTCAATTGTTCAATTAGCTTATTCCAAAGTATTGCACCTCCTAGGAATGTATAAGTCGGGACAGCCTCATCTGACAAGTCGCCATGATAGTAGACCGCACACCATCGGAACTTGAATAGTTCTCGGGTTACAGCTTCTATATTTGAAGCTGTTGGCCTAAATCAGTGAACAATGAAAAGCAAAACATTCAAATGGGGACAGTTTCATTAGATATTATTTGGTACAAACACTTCAGTCACTATTTATAATTCTTTTTCAAGTTTCTTTTCTATTCTGAACTTGTCAAATAGTACATGTAGGTTAATATACTGTTTCATTCCATGTGACCCATAATAGAAATGTCAATACGATATGGACAAGTGTGACTTTAAATTTTAAAAAGTGAAACTTGTGATTGTCGTTAAAACTGCAACCCAACTGACAATAAAAACGGCAAGTACATGTACCTCTGCAACTGCAAGCAATCGGGACCCATCATTGCTATCCAGAAAATGTCAATTATTTCCTTGTATAAAGCCATGGGTTTCTGTCCAGGATCCACCTCTGTCCCATCCTCGGCTTTCTACATCTTCTCCCTTTCCACAATGACGAAGTTCGACTGTTTGACCTTTTTAATGCTTTACCTTACTTTTTTGTCGTCTTCTTTGCTTCACTTTTAAGTCGAACCTCATGCATTTGTGACATTCTCCAAACACCGACATTGAAAGTAAAAAAAAAAAAAAAAATGTTAACTTCATCCAGCTTCTTTTAGGAGAAAAAATCCTGGAATGATGTGAAGACTGAAGTTTGCATCACAGATAATGTAACAAAGAAGAGATATTTTTGCCCTTGTCATCAGCATTTTTACAGAGCCTGTGGGAAAACACTTCACATTGATTGTGTAGTACTTGTTGCTATGTTAAATTTAAGCTGCCAAACAGAACTGTGGCCCAAACTGTCAAGCAAAGAAGCATTAGCAGCAGCAGTAAGCAAGCACCACCAAGCAAACCTGCTGCTGTTGAGCAGTTGTTGTCTGCTCAGTTTATGTTTGAAGGCAACGTAATGTACAAGAAGGCCTTGCAGGATGGTATGCTACCAATCATAAAGAATTCCAGGCTTGAGGATGCCTTGCGTCTGTACACACGAGCTGCAAGCACGGCTGATATGGGCCGACCAAACTGGCCGACTGGCTCTCTGCTACTAAGAACTGTGGCATGGTGGCTAAACGTATGTCCCAGGAAACCCTTCGTGGAAGTGAAGATGAGATGACGGCACTGAGGCACTTGAAGGACTTGTTTCAGTTTATGAGTCGGGCTTTGACGAGGGGAGACACTCAAGGTCAGACAGAAGGTCAGAGAGCTGTACCAGGTCTTTATTTTTTCCCCAGCGGTGTCATCCTTGCTGGGGCCAAGCATCACATTGCTGATCTCCACGTCCTCTTTGAGGAGTCCGTACGACTACTTGAGAAGGGAGACTACAAAGAATGTCTTTACTGTGCAAGGCTAAAATGTAGGAGGTCGTGAAATTGTTCGTTTTTAAGCTAGGTTTCAAGCATTTACACACATTCTTTTGAAAAGTGGCGACTACCTGTGTTTAGATAAGGTCTTCCAGTTCCAGGTGCATTTTACGCCAGAGGTGAGAAAGGCCCAGAATTTCTGTAGGTTACACGGAATTTAAATTGACAATAATTAGGGTTTTGGTGTAGTGCGCTCTGCGCGCAGTCTGTGCAATGTACATGTACATACGTGTACTGAATGACTGCACTGTGTACACATTCAGATTATGTACATGTACAGTATGGGGTCCCACATACATGATTTGCATGCAATGTCCTTGCTGTATGGTACGACCAGTGATAGTCACCATAGTTGTGTGTACATTGTACAAGTGGACAATCAACCTTATCGCAAATACCACCTTGTTAAGACATCACAATGGTTAAAATGATGCAGAAAATGTTGTGACAAGAGTTAGGGCTCCTGCAAAAAATTGAAACATTTCTCCAACAGCAGTTTATATGTGTCTCTGTATGTGTACAACACCTAAATAAATCCACGCCATCTGATTGGTGGATCCTCGATCACACGCATTAAATTATTCGTACCAACTCAGGACACACGGTGCGCCGATGTCCAATTTCAAAGGGCGCGCTCTATTGGATCCCCAGGGACAGTCAACTAGCATGGTGCCTTGTGTACAATTAAACGGGTTAAATACAATGCTGGCGATTCGGGGGACCTGTCTTGTTGCATAACTGCTCACACGTAGCGATATCGTACTGCTGTGCTCGAAGGATATCACAGTTTTTAGTGATAAGTTATGTATATTGCTAGATTAAAAATGCCTCGTGAGGTTAGAAAACACTTGTATTTGCATAACGGGAGTAAGTTGTAGATTTTATGCATAGGGTGATACTCTTAGAGATCGGGTCCTGTAACAGGCTCTGAAGTGCACTGTTATGCAGCGTGTGAAAGGGCCTGAAAATGTACGGCCTTACTTCGGGCAATCCTGTATGTAGTTCCTTTGCTGAAAGATGCTGGCCTTTCAATTCTGCATTTTCGAACATCTTGAGGGCCTGAATTATCAGTTTGTAAGTTTCACCCTCCTGGTCAGCCAGAAACATGTTTCTCACAGAGTGAGTTTTTAGATCCTGACAATTAAAAACAATAATAATAAAACATTTTTGGTTCCACAGCTTGTGATTAGCTTGTTGATTCTTTGTGTATTATACTAATATTGAAAGATAGAACAGATTTTCCAAAAATGAGTGCTTAAGTTTCCCTGCAGCACTTTTGCTTCAGAGTATGCAGCCAATGGTAAAACCACATGTGGTTCCCAAAATCGCTAAGGGAGGTGACTTTGAATATATGCCACAATAGGGAATGTCTTCATTACACTTTTGGCCAATGTTGTGCTAATGCAGTCTCGGTCTTGCCCTTACAAAATCTCAGTCTCAAAATTACTGGTCTTTAAGTCTCATTCCATCAAGCTAATGTCAACAAAGGCAGAGAAAAAATGTTAATGGCAGACTCCACCAGCCACTAAAATACATTACCTTTTGAAACGTGTCCTCTGCAAGGTTATTAATTTGCAAAGAATTTCTTATTTGTGACCCGCTCTGCAAAAAGGGCACATAAGTCGCTGTATGCTTTTACGAGTTATGGGCTGTTCAATGTGAAGAGGGTGAAAAATTCTTCAAACAAGTGATTTTAAAGGGAGGGAATTTTTTGCATCTTTGATACCTATATTATACTAGTTCATAACCAAAATCTTTGATTTCAGTGAATAAAGTTGGAAAAAGAATGTTTTTATCGAGTGCTTCCATCTATTGCTTTGCTTTTTGTTTTTTTAAATGGCTTGTTTCTCCTTAAGTCATTTCAAGAAATTCCTGAAAACAAACATGCAAATTTCCAAATATCTCGTGATTGCAAAATGCTAGAGACCTCGGACATATACCATATGAAAGCTTATAAAATGGCCTTTCCAGCTATATATAAAACACTATTTTCAAATTTTGCAACATAAGTGCCCTTTTTGCAGAGCGGGTCACATTTGGTACGTGCATTCACGGCAGCACGAACAGAAGTACTTTATGCTGAGCTTTTTTCCCCACAGCATGGAACAAAACGTATAAAGCAGTGCACTATGGTCCACACCACATCGATCATGGCCAATGTGTATTCAACTTGTTGAAGTCCTAAAAGCAAGATATGTTTTATGAAATCCATTTTTTAAAAACTCTGCAACCATTAATATATGGCATGATGCAGTGGAATGAGTGACAGAACATAAAATGTGTACAGCGGTAGAGGATAGTAGTCTATTAATTGGCTACCGTTGATACATAAATACTCTGCATGGCAATTTTTCTACTATTAAAACAATAAACACCTAGATCCACTAAATGTACTGACTGGCATTTCTGTGTAATAAAGTAGACTGCTGAACTGCAGTGAACAAGTATCAGTTCAATTCTACCAAAGACAATCCCATCATCATCGTGACCAAGATCTACATTCCTTGTTTGTATGTCATACCCTTGAATGTTAACATTGTAAGCAGCCACAGTATTTTCTTGTTGAAAGTGGAAGTTTTTGACACAGTTCTTGATATGAATCTATATACGGAATTCTAATCCCTTCTCATAAATAACTGAAGCTGGAAACATAACCTGCACCTAAGTATGATTGGAGAAGTTGATGCCTATAGAGTGCAACAGAGGTTTTTGAAGTTACATGTATGTAACTTTCTTGCACACTCCTTAAAGTATGTGTGTTTAGAGCTTCAACACAGGAGATAATGGGTATATCATCCCCTTCAGGGTTGTATGTTCAACCTTTTGAAGTTTATGTCCATAGACCTTGTTTTCGGCTGCAACGAGTTCCAGATTTCTGGGTTTACCCTCGTGCAGTCAAGTTCCGGGATGTTGATAGGTCGCTTGAAGCCCTTGAGCTTTTCCCCCACCTTCTCCTCCGAGGTTTTCTTCCGGAGTAGCATGCCGATGACCCCTGCCAGCTTTTCGTCAATCTTGTTGCCCGATTCCTCTCCCGAGTAGAACTGCTCCACTGTGGTGAGTACGCTGGCCGACGAACCACATTCAGCGTCAGGCTGGAAAAGATGGCCGATAGGCTAGGCAGTCGAGAATGAGTCATCGCTCGATGAGCCCCCTGCTTGGTCTTGCCGTTGTTTTTTGTTTCGACTGTTTGACCATTTAATGCTTACCTTACTTTTTTGTCGTCTTCTTTGCTTCACTTGTAAGTCGAACCTCATGCATTTGTGACATTCTCCAAACACCGACATTGAAAGTAAAAAAAATAAATAAAATGTTAACTTCATCCAGCTTCTTTTAGGAGAAAAAATCCTGGAATGATGTGAAGACTGAAGCTTGCATCACAGATAATGTAACAAAGAAGAGATATTTTTGCCCTTGTCATCAGCATTTTTACAGAGCCTGTGGGAAAACACTTCACATTGATTGTGCAGTACTTGTTGCTATGTTAAATTTAAGCCGCCAAACAGAACTGTGGCTCTGGTAGGAGTCGAACTGCGGCCCAAAGTGTCAAGCAAAGAAGCATTAGCAGCAGTAAGCAAGCACCACCAAGCAAACCTGCTGCTGTACCTGCTGCTGTTGAGCAGTTGTCAGCTCAGTTTGAAGGCAACGTAATGTACAAGAAGGCCTTGCAGGATGGTATGCTACCAATGATAAAGAATTCCAGGCTTGAGGATGCCTTGCGTCTGTACACACGAGCTGCAAGCACGGCTGATGGGCCGACCAAACTGGCCGACTGGCTCTCTGCTACTAAGAACTGTGGCATGGTGGCTAAACGTATGTCCCAGGAAACCCTTCGTGGAAGTGAAGATGAGATGACGACACTGAGGCACTTGAAGGACTCGCTTCAGTTTGAGTCGGGCTTTGACGAGGGGAGACACTCATGGTCAGACAGAAGGTCAGAGAGCTGTACCAGGTCTTTATTTTTTCCCCAGCGGTGTCATCCTTGCTGGGGCCAAGCATCACATTGCTGATCTCCACGTCCTCTTTGAGGAGTCCGTACGACTACTTGAGAAGGGAGACTACAAAGAATGTTTTTACTGTGCAAGGCTAAAATGTAGGAGGTCGTGAAATTGTTCGTTTTTAAGCTAGGTTTCAAGCATTTACACAAATTCTTTTGAAAAGTGGCGACTACCTGTGTTTAGATAAGGTCTTCCAGTTCCAGGTGCATTTTACGCCAGAGGTGAGAAAGGCCCAGAATTTCTGTAGGTTACACGGAATTTAAATTGACAATAATTAGGGTTTTGGTGTAGTGCGCTCTGCGCGCAGTCTGTGTACATGTACTGTGCAATATACACTGGCATGCAAAAGTCTTCGCGCACCTGTGCGTGATATTTAAATTTTGACATTGCAACTGTAAATTAATAAAAATATATTACTTGACCCATACCTGTGTCTGAGTTGATGTCTTTACTTTAATAAATCCATGTCATGTGAACCAATTGTTACTTGTAAACTTGAAAATCCGGACAAAAACAGGAGTCAGAGTGTAAAGTCTATGGCGAGTTTCCGCATTAACGTTAAATCCAAGATGGCGGCGCCCATGGTCCGCTGTAAAAACAAAAGAGATGGATCAGTCTAGTGACGTGTAAAGGCCCCCTTGGCATCGATCACAGCCTGGCATCTCCTCGGCATTGAAGCAAGGAGATTGGTGATGACCTGGCGGTCCATCCCCTCCCAAATCTGCTTAAGAATCTCAAACAAATGGTCTTTATTTCTGGGCCGGTTTTCACGGTGAAGGCGGCGCTCGATCCATTTCATCCCAGAGATTCTCAAGCGGATTCAGGTCGGGGCTTTGGGCCGGCCACTCCATCACCTCGAACTGCCAACTACCCCTGAATTCAGGGGTCGGATCGGCCAAGAACTCCCTCGTAAATAAAGCGGTATGAGGTGGAGCGTTGTCGTGCTGGAAAATGAAATTAGGTCCGACCAGATGGTGGGCAGACGGCAGCAAGTGGTCACGAAGAATTTCAACATAAATCATGGCGTTGATATTTTCCTTGACCCAGACCAGGCACCCGGCACCAGAAGAACCCATACACCCCCAGACCATGATGCCAGATCCCCCATGCTTCACAGACGGAACCGTGCATGCCTCGCTAAACTCCTCCCCAACGGACCGTCTGACATAAACACGTCCGTCTGACTGAAAAAGTTGAAATCTTGACTCGTCACTCCAAATTACCCTGTCCCAGTCAGCAGGAGTCCAGTTTAGGTGTTGGCGGGCCCAGACTAATCGCCGCTGTTTATGCACGTCGGTAAGGCGGGGCTTGTGCCTGGCAACTCGACCGAAGAGCCCAGCTTCTGCCAATCTTCGTGATACTGTGCTTCGATGAACTTCGACCCCCGAAGTATTGGCCAAGTCGACAGCCAATTCAGGGGCGGTCATGAACCGGTTGCGCTGCGAAGACATTACAAGATGGCGGTCATCTCGGTCAGTGGTTGCCCTTGGACGACCAGATCTCGGCAGGGTATCCATTGATCCATGCTCCTGTAATTTACGAAGATTGTACCGCACGGTGGAGTTGCTGATGCCTAATCTTCTTGCTACTTCTCTGGCGGAGTGCCCCTCTTCATGCAGGGCTTGCAACATCCCTTTTTCGTGATCAGTGAGTGGAGTTTTACCTGCCATTGTTGCGTGGTTCCCTCTAAAGTGAATGCTATTCAAATGCAAATTCCTTCATAGTAACCTAGCCTGACGTGGCATCTTCTGAATTATGTGATTGGTTCATCAGTAACCCTCATAAATATTTATTAAAGTGGGTTTTCCAACGCGCGAATTTCCTTGCCCATTGGTTTAAATGCCCAAGTTAATATATTCATGAGCTCATGAATGCGTAATGAGGTCATCCAACATGGCGGTTTATCACGGACGAAAACCTCGACGCGAGTGTGGCCTCGTTGCACACTTAATTAAATGTCCTAGAAAGTGGGAAATATGACTAAAACTGACTAAATTAAGGACACCAAACACAGGTATGCATGTTTATTGATAATTCTTTTTATTTCAACAAAATTCTTGGGGGTAAAAATACACCGTGTAGGTGCGCGATGACTTTTGCACGCCAGTGTACGTGTACTGAATGACTGCACTGTGTACACATTCAGATTATGCACATGTACAGTATGCGGTCCCACATACATGATTTGCATGCAATGTCCTTGCTGTATGGTACGACCAGTGATAGTCACCATAGTTGTGTGTACATTGTACAAATGGACATCAACCTTATCGCAAATACCACCTTGTTAAGACATCACAATGGTTAAAATGATGCAGACAATTTTGTGACAAGAGTTAGGCATGTTAGGGCTCCTGCAAAAAATTGAAACATTTCTCCAACAGCAGTTTATATGTGTCTCTGTATGTGTACAACACCTAAATAAATCCACGCCATCTGATTGGTGGATCCTCGATCACACGCATTAAATTATTCGTACCAACTCAGGACACACGGTGCGCCAATGTCCAATTTCAAAGGGCGCGCTCTATTGGATCCCCAGGGACAGTCAACTAGCATGGTGCCTTGTGTACAATTAAACGGGTTAAATACAATGCTGGCGATTCGGGGGACCTGTCTTGTTGCATAACTGCTCACACGTAGCGATATCGTACTGCTGTGCTCGAAGGATATCACAGTTTTTAGTGATAAGTTATGTATATTGCTAGATTAAGAATGCCTTGTGAGGTTAGAAAACACTTGTATTTGCATAACGGGAGTAAGTTGTAGATTTTATGCATAGGGTGATACTCTTAGAGATCGGGTCCTGTAACAGGCTCTGAAGTGCACTGTTATGCAGCGTGTGAAAGGGCCTGAAAATGTACGGCCTTACTTCGGGCACTCCTGTTTGTAGTTCCTTTGCTGAAAGATGCTGGCCTTTCAATTCTGCATTTTCGAACATCTTGAGGGCCTGAATTATCAGTTTGTAAGTTTCACCCTCCTGGTCAGCCAGAAACATGTTTCTCACAGAGTGAGTTTTTAGATCCTGACAATTAAAAACAACAATAATAAAACATTTTTGGTTCCACAGCTTGTGATTAGCTTATTGATTCTTTGTGTATTATACTAATATTGAAAGATAGAACAGATTTTCCAAAAATGAGTGCTTAAGTTTCCCTGCAGCACCTTCGCTTCAGAGTATGCAGCCAATGGTAAAACCACATGTGGTTCCCAAAATCGCTAAGGGAGGTGACTTTGAATATATGCCACAATAGGGAATGTCTTCATTACACTTTTGGCCAATGTTGTGCTAATGCAGTCTCGGTCTTGCCCTTACAAAATCTCAGTCTCAAAATTACTGGTCTTTAAGTCTCATTCCATCAAGCTAATGTCAACAAAGGCAGAGAAAAAATGTTAATGGCAGACTCCACCAGCCACTAAAATACATTACCTTTTGAAACGTGTCCTCTGCAAGGTTATTAATTTGCAAAGAATTTCTTATTTGTGACCCGCTCTGCAAAAAGGGCACATAAGTCGCTGTATGCTTTTACGAGTTATGGGCTGTTCAATGTGAAGAGGGTGAAAAATTCTTCAAACAAGTGATTTTAAAGGGAGGGAATTTTTTGCATCTTTGATACCTATATTATACTAGTTCATAACCAAAATCTTTGATTTCAGTGAATAAAGTTGGAAAAAGAATGTTTTTATCGAGTGCTTCCATCTATTGCTTTGCTTTTTGTTTTTTTAAATGGCTTGTTTCTCCTTAAGTCATTTCAAGAAATTCCTGAAAACAAACATGCAAATTTCCAAATATCTCGTGATTGCAAAATGCTAGAGACCTCGGACATATACCATATGAAAGCTTATAAAATGGCCTTTCCAGCTATATATAAAACACTATTTTCAAATTTTGCAACATAAGTGCCCTTTTTGCAGAGCGGGTCACATTTGGTACGTGCATTCACAGCAGCACGAACAGAAGTACTTTATGCTGAGCTTTTTTTTCCCACAGCATGGAACAAAACGTATAAAGCAGTGCACTATGGTCCACACCACATCGATCATGGCCAATGTGTATTCAACTTGTTGAAGTTCTAAAAGCAAGATATGTTTTATGAAATCCATTTTTTAAAAACTCTGCAACCATTAATATATGGCATGATGCAGTGGAATGAGTGGCAGAACATAAAATTTGTACAGTGGTAGAGGATAGTAGTCTATTAATTGGCTACCGTTGATACATAAATACTCTGCATGGCAATTTGTCTACTATTAAAACAATAAACACCTAGATCCACTAAATGTACTGACTGGCATTTCTGTGTAATAAAGTAGACTGTTGAACTGCAGTGAACAAGTATCAGTTCAATTCTACCAAAGACAATCCCATCATCATCGTGACCAGGAGCTACATTCCTTGTTTGTATGTCATACCCTTGAATGTTAACATTGTAAGCAGCCACAGTATTTTCTTGTTGAAAGTGGAAGTTTTTGACACAGTTCTTGATATGAATCTATATACGGAATTCTAATCCCTTCTCATAAATAACTGAAGCTGGAAACATAACCTGCACCTAAGTATGATTGGAGAAGTTGATGCCTATAGAGTGCAACAGAGGTTTTTGAAGTTACATGTATGTAACTTTCTTGCACACTCCTTAAAGTATGTGTGTTTAGAGCTTCAACACAGGAGATAATGGGTATATCATCCCCTTCAGGGTTGTATGTTCAACCTTTTGAAGTTTATATCCATAGACCTTGTTTTCGGCTGCAACGAGTTCCAGATTTCTGGGTTTACCCTCGTGCAGTCAAGTTCCGGGATGTTGATAGGTCGCTTGAAGCCCTTGAGCTTTTCCCCCACCTTCTCCTCCGAGGTTTTCTTCCGGAGTAGCATGCCGATGACCCCTGCCAGCTTTTCGTCAATCTTGTTGCCCGATTCCTCTCCCGAGTAGAACTGCTCCACTGCGGTGAGTACGCTGGCCGATGAACCACATTCAGCGCCAGGCTGGAAAAGATGGCCGATAGGCTGGGCAGTCGAGAATGAGTCGTCGCTCGATGAGCCCCCTGCTTGGTCTTGCCGTTGTTTTTTGTTTTGACTGTTTGACCATTTAATGCTTACCTTACTTTTTTGTCGTCTTCTTTGCTTCACTTTCAAGTCAAACCTCATGCATTTGTGACATTCTCCAAACACCGACTAAAATAAACAATGAAAGTTTTTAAAAAAATGTTAACTTCATCCAGCTTCTTTTAGGAGAACAATTTCTGGAATTATGTGAAGACTGAAGTTTACATCACAGATGATGTAACAAAGAAGATATATTTTTGCCCTTGTCGTCAGCATTTTTACAGTGCCTGTGGGAAAATACTTGATTTTCACATTGATTGTGCAGTACTTGTTGCTACATGTATGTTAAATTTAAGCCGCCAAACAGAACTGTGGCTCTGGTAGGAGTCGAACTGCGGCCCAAAGTGTCAAGCAAAGAAGCATTAGCAGCAGCAGCAGTAAGCAAGCACCACCAAGCAAACCTGCTGCTGTACCTGCTGCTGTTGAGCAGTTGTTGTCTGCTCAGTTTGTTTGAAGGCAACGTAATGTACAAGAAGGCCTTGCAGGATGTATGCTACCAATCATAAAGAATTCCAGGCTTGAGGATGCCTTGCGTCTGTACACAGGAGCTGCAAGCACGGCTGATATGAGCCGACCAAACTGGCCGACTGGCTCTCTGCTACTAAGAACTGTGGCATGGTGGCTAAACGTATGTCCCAGGAAACCCTTCGTGGAAGTGAAGATGAGATGACGGCACTGAGGCACTTGAAGGACTCGTTTCAGTTTGAGTCGGGCTTTGACGAGGGGAGATACTCATGGTCAGACAGGTCAGAGAGCTGTACCAGGTCTTTATTTTTTCCCCAGCGGTGTCATCCTTGTTGGGGCCAAGCATCACATTGCTGACCTATGTCCTCTTTGAGGAGTCCGTACGACTACTTGAAAAGGGAGACTACAAAGAATGTTTTTACTATGCAAGGCTAAAATGTAGGTCGTGAAATCGTTTGTTCTTAAGCTAGGTTTCAAGCATTTATGCACATTCTTTTGAAAAGTGGCGACTACCTGTGTTTGGATGATGTCTTCCAGGTGCATTTTACGCCAGAGGTGAGAAAGGCCCAGAATTTCTGTGGAAATTACAAGGAATTTAAATGAACAATAATTAGGTTTTTGGTGTAGTGCACTCTGTGTACATGTACTGTGCAATATACGTGTACTGGATGACTGCACTGTGTACACATTCAGATTATGCACATGTACAGTATGCAGTCCCACATACATGATTTGCATGCAATGTCCTTGCTGTATGGTACGACCAGTGATAGTCACCATAGTTGTGTGTACATTGTACAAGTGGACAATCAACCTTATTGAAATACCACCTTGTTAAGACATCACAATGGTTAAAATGGTTTTACTTAAATTTTAAATCTTTACAAATTCTTCTCTTGTTAATTACTTTATATCTATTGTTACCGGGATAAATGAAGTATAATTACATGTACATAGCTTACACATTCAAACCTAATTTCTGTATTAACTCATGATTTCCTACGAGATGACAAAACGAAGAGCTAGGAGATAACGTCTGTGGAAGAGCCGCTTCTCCAGATATGTTTTACTCTGTCACGACATACTCCAAACACCTGCACTCATGAATCCAAACTTTATATGGTCTCTTCCTCTACATACGCAAAGTCTCCCGCGGTGTTGACTACATGTATGCAGAACCACCCTTCGCAGCCCAAAAACTGTGATGGATTTGCGTGTTGCACGGCAGATTTGTTTCCCCATCGTGCCTTCAGAGGTTCCAACAGCATCAATAAAGACCTGAAAGTTTCTCTCTAAACAGGAATGTAAATTGTTATTTCCGAGTCTCTAACTCTGTCTGATGGACTCAATGATGCCCATCACATTGAGTCTCTAACTCTGTCTGATGGACTCGATGATGCCCACCACATTGAGTCTCTAACTCTGTCTGGACTCAATGATGCCCATCACATTGAGTCTCTAACTCTGTCTGATGGACTCGATGATGCCCATCACATTGAGTCTCTAACTCTGTCTGATGGACTCAATGATGCCCATCACATTGAGTCTCTAACTCTGTCTGGACTCAATGATGCCCATCACATTGAGTCTCTAACTCTGTCTGATGGACTCAATGATGCCCATCACATTGAGTCTCTAACTCTGTCTGATGGACTCAATGATGCTCATCACATTGAGTCTCTAACTGTCTGATGGACTCAATGATGCCCATCACATTTTCCAGTGTTCTTGTATTTTTCTGATGGATATAAATCAGGTTTTATTTAGTGCAGTATTTTTTGTTCATTCCACATATTTAATACTGTTGAGGACCGAGGATGTCACGAATCAGTCAAGCCCTAGTACTTTCTTTTTTGAGAGTAAATCTTGGGATTTAGGCCCAAAGTATTGTGACATCAAGTTCGAGTACTTAGACTTTCAAGTACAAGTACTTTTGATACTCGAGTGCACTGTTAATTTGTATTACTTCCAAAATCTCTGTGCACTTGCTTTTAAGCCAGTATAGATCATGTCAAGCAGATCTACCTTACTTGGGACACCCAGGATTTTTTAAACATCTTTTTGCCTCTTTGCAACCTTGGAGTGGTCCTGTTTAGGACTTTCCAGACCGTGAACGAATAATTTGGCATGACCGAAACCCGGTTTTTATGTAAAAGACCTATCATCTGCAGTCACCGACATCACATATGCTCATCCATTCTTGTGAAATTCATGCTACAAAACATAATTGTACGACCAAACGCCCTTTTGGAGTTTAAAGTTCAAAGTTTACTGGGTGTTACATCCGTTGGCCTGGCATGCCACGTGAGTTCAGTGGCCTGGTCAAAATTGCACAGGTGAACTAGAACTGTTGACAACCTCTTCAGTTGACTACAAAATCAGGGAAAGTATCTATTAACCAAAACATCCACTTACCTCCATGTCAAATACAAGTTTTGCAGAGATGAAGCCTCTTGTCTTCTTGACAGCAGCTGTGCAATACGAGTCCTGGAAAACAACCATTCTGCTGTCATTCTATGAGGTTGTTATCCACTGTCTTCATCCCATCCAACATGCTGTCTTTCCTTCCAACTGACAGCCTCCTGGATAAACCCGAGAAAAGGGCGAGGAATCCCATATTTGAAGTTACAGGCTATAAAGTGTCAACTAGAATGAACAAAGTGGACTTTATTGACGCATTGCTGTATCCAAAAATGTTGTTAGGGAAATTAAGTAACACTAAAAGGTTAGGGCCAAAGTTTCTTCGCCTTGCTTCCTTAGCCATGTCAACCAATGTCAGCTGCTCTAAAACAGCATCTGAAAGGAGATAAAATCGGGTCTTTTCTGGCAAGCCTTGCAGCTTAAGGAAGTTCCTATGGAACAAAAGGGAATTGGTTAAAGAATTCCAACACATTTACTTCCCTTATGCCATCAAGCAGTGTTAAAACCAGTTCAATTTTTTTTTTAGTCTCAAGTCACTTTTTAAAAACCTAACAGTCCTGAATCCTCCAATTTTTTTTCGACACACCTTGGGGGTTAGGGTTAAGTTTCATCTGAGCATAGCAGTAGAGACAGGGAACCAGTCCATGTGTACTCTTGCCCAATTGGATTTATTAAGCACGTATCATGTATGGAGAATTTAAAAACTTGTTATTGGTAGTCATTTTTAATATGAGTTCACTGTGCTAGAGTTGGCCCTGATTCATACTTACTTGTCTGCTTCAGACAAGATCCTTTCTTCTCCTTGAACACTTTCACCAGCTTATCGTGGCACCTTCTGCTGTACTGGGCAAGCTGAAATGTTGGTTCCAGTGCCTTAAAGATCCTGCCAAACAATGTTAATGACTTTCCATTGCGTCATTTATTTTTAAATAGACTGCAGTTGTAAAGTGTCAGCCTAATCGGTATTCAAACCTTGGTCACTTTCTTCCTGCCATCAACACTGAAATGGATCAGTTTTTGCTTTAAATTTTCAGTTGAAAAAAAATGTAAGATTTGCCGAATGCAGGTTGCATTAAATTGCCAAAATTGAACAGCCTGGCAAGCACAAAAATGCCATTTAAGAGGGATGATATTTTCTTGTGTAATTTTAAGCTTTTGTCATTCTTTCCAAGCAATTTTAACTCCTTGCCAACTGCAATTTTAAGCACTGAAATACCTCTCTGCCCTGGCTGAAACTGAAAGTAACGTTGTCTTCTTCGACTGCTCGTACAGCGTCCATTCCTCTCCGTTTCACCATTGTAATAACATTTTGTACTTGTTGAATTAGATATACGCAATTTTCATTGCGTCCGACGTATTATTTTATATTTTATAATTTTATTTCACTCGACAGCAAGACTTGAGTTCCATGCATTAAGATCATTATTTTGTTTTTAAATATTAGGTTTTAAAAAAAAAGTTTTGTTTTGTTTTCAACTGAAAGTTTTCTTATCACGACTCTCTAAGACAAATTTCGTTTCACAGGACATGTTTGATGTACACCAACCCAAATAGTATCGATAGGGGGGAGGGGCTAGTGTTGTGTGTTCCTGAAAAGAAGTCGACTTAACCACCATTGGAATGGTTTGATGAGGAATTCACTTTTTTACATCAAGAGAGTAAAAACAAAAACAAAACCCAGAAAAGTAGGCTGCTGTACCACTCGACTGATATAGCTTTGCCGCCGCGTAATTGAACGGTATAGTATATTCAACTTTTCTGAGGTGTATTAACCCTCCTGTGCACCCAGCCAAAATCGACCCAGCTGCTGTACAGATCAAAACCTATCAAATGTCAGATTGAAACACACACAAACTGTGAGAGTTGGTGTTTAGAGTTTTTGATAGGCTGTGATAGTTATAAGTATAGGAGGGTTAAACAAATATTGACTGCTTTATTTTGTGTTATAGGAAAACTATAACCTCTTTTGGTGATGGAGTGTTCCGTGTTCCTGAGGCAAAGCCAAGGAAAATAAAATAATCCAATGATCACCGAAGGACGCTGGATGTACCCGAATAAAATAATTCAATATTTGTATGACAGCCCTTACGACAACCGCGTTTCTATCCAAGAGACCGCATTCTACCTGTATCAAGACTTTTATCATTAGGGGCCTTACCTCTTTGTTTTTGTAGGTTCTCATGTTGCTTACAGATTCTCCAAGGTCTTGCCGAACATGTTCACGCGTGATGTGATCATTTGAGAGGCTCTTTAAACTAGCCATTACACAGTCTTCTGCCGTGCATATGAGTCTCGTTTTCCCTCCACTCCTGTAGTGGCAATTGCCTGGCGAATAGAAATGACAAACGAAACATCACGATTCACAGTTTTAACATTATTTGAAATATCTTTACCGTATCTGTTTGTATATTACTACAGAATGTTCAATTGTATATGAATTAACACTTCAGTTCAAATGGCGACGGAATGTGCCCTATGGGGGAAGAAAACACTGCACAACCTATGTTTGGTTACTTTAAGGATAGCGTTTAGAATCTCAAACCCTTGTAAACCCAAAATGAACTATTTTTATATTTTTTTTAATGGGTTAAGTAAGTGCCGTGGCGTGTAATTTCATACTAACCTGATACGATCTGCGTTCTGGTGAGGTCTTCTTTCTCTTTTCTTGTGGGGGTGGTAATTTGACCCAAGAGTATTTGTAAGACATTGTCTTCTAACACGAGTGTATTTGCATCCTACGTACATTGTTGGCTGAAATTACCGTCGTTTAAAACTGTCAATGCACCGACGGCTGCCTCCATTTTCTTTTTTAACTACACGTGTGACGTTGGAATCGATCTGACCAGTTTACTCGTGGATGTTATTAAACAATTCGAGCCAAACATCTACTATAAAGGCTATCATGGTTGGATCATGTACATGTATAAAGCTTCTAAACAAATAGGAGCGTGGCTATTGAAACTCAACCGTAAGACATAATAGGCCCGGCCAGTATCTTTTGGAATCGGAACCTTTATGGCATTACGGACTCTCCTCAAAGTTTTGGCATCCTGCAGTCAAAGTGGCACGGCTATTGTTTGCGTTGTGGTAGGTATTAACCTGACTGGCTATTAGGAAGATAGTTGTTGCATTGTATAAAATAAACAATCAATATAGGCCAATGTACCCAGGATCTATGGTGTATCCACGAAGAAAGTAAATTTAAACACTATTTCTGGGAAAGTTGCCAACTGTGCGCTTGGTGAAGCATGGACGGGGTCATTCCATGAAGTTGAGACAATGTTTGACATATTGGTAAACATTTAAAATTGCTATAAAATATATTTGTTGCACCAAAATATTTAGTTTAGGGTCCTCTCTCTTGAGTTTCACATCAACTCCCATAGACTTACTATGTATAAATCAACGATGTAACAAGGGACACAGTGTCCCAGTTACATCTTAGTTTATGTTGCTCATAATTCATAAATAGTACATGTTAAAGCATTCAAATCTGTATGTTGTGGTTAGAAAATGTCATCCTTTTACATACCCATCGAATAGAGTTGGCTAAAAACATTGATGTTGTTACCGAGTGGTAAAATAAAGGATAAATTTCCAACAACAATTTGGTTGTACCTTTCAAAAAGAATGAAATAAGGAACAGGGGTTGCCAAATAAGAAGACCAAAGAGCAATTCTCAGTGAGTAAACTTTTATATTCAGCCAATTGTTTCTCACTTGAACAAAATGATATTTAAGGGAATGTATTAATAAACAAACGACAGCCAATTAGTGACAGAGTAGTACCTGTAACCAATTGACAAAACAAAATCATTATTACAATGCAAATTCATGTGGTTAATTTGGATAAATATGACCAATTGTTAGTTCCGGCTCGGAAAAGTAAAATAGTACAAATACTAGTCGAGAATTATTTTTCAATAAGATAACTTTCCTCTGAGGCTAAGGAGTCGTCACAATTGCTAGAAATGTACTGGTCTATATTAAATGGCAAATTATAGCACTTCAGTATGCACAAATCTAAATAATTTCCACTTTAGTTTAATTGAATACACAGGAGTTGGCCAGAATTAGTATTTTCACCTACCAACTATTTTATGTTGGCGTATCTCCTATGCAGAGTATATACAAAACAGTGTATGGAGACAAGGCTCAGCTGAATCAAGGCTAAAGAGAAATGTGTTTACATTCAAATTCATCGATCTTTCTACAACACTGTCACCTGTGTGTTTTGGGGAGGAACAGAATAGTGTTATTCCTTCACCTTTCCAAATTTTCAAGGAGGTCTATTTGCATTCAAAATTGTACAGTTATACAAAGAAAATTTTAAACTCCGAGTAGGTGTGTACATTTCCATCACTCATGATTTGGAAATTTTGGGGAATGTGAATACAAGTAGTCCTGTGCCCCAAGACTAACAGGTGACAACAATATATTTATAATATGTACATTAACATTCAACAAACAATTTCCAATTTCTCATTCCGCACTTGTACATATATTTATCCCGGCATGGACTAAATTTAAAGACTAACAACTTTCGTAGGTCTGTGGATTTTGTAAAATTCATATGAGGCAGTTTACAAAGTGAGATTTTTAAGAAAAATAGAAATTCACAAATCATGCAGACTAGGTTTGTCTATTGTTAAAATGCCTCACAACTACAATTTCTACCAAGCGAGGCAGTTCAAAATTTGGGTCTACAGAATGATGTATTGTGAAATTGTGTTCAGATACAGTAAACTTGAGCCCCAATATGCTTTTCTTACTATACTTTGTATACAAAGTATAGTAAGAAAAGCATATTTGTGACTGGCTCTGCAAAAAGGGGTATTATGTCGCACTTTGTGAAAACACACAGGGCTGTTCTATGTGAAGCAGGCGAAAAAATATTCACTTAAGTGATTTTTTTAGTTTTTGGTTTGTTGGCTTCTGTTATATCTATATTTTCAGAATTTATTCTCAGAAAACTTAATATTGATAAATAAAGATGAAAAAATATATGTTGATAACAATTGCTTCTATCTTATTTCTTTACACTTTTTGTATTTAAAGGTCTGTATCTCTAAACGCACTTACGTTAAATTTGGAAAATATGAGTATACAAATGTAAAGATATCTCGAACACAAAATGCCACAGGGGTCAAACCTACACCAAATTAAAGCCTAGGATGTGATAAATTCAACTATGTATATAACTAATTTTGCGACTTAATAGCCTTTTTTGCAGAGCCGGTCACATTTGGTCAAAATTCAAGTTATACTACATGTATCAGTTAAAAGTACATCATAACAGCTTAACTTCAGAATATTTTAAAATATCTAAATACTTCAAACTTCTGTGTTTGCGGGGATCTAAATTGTTTCCAAGTAATATTCCAGGTATTTATTGTTCTATTTGCTTAAGGGTTCCAAAACTTATTGTCTATACAAAATTCTCTTTTCAACCACTAGACTAATGTTTGGAGATTTTAGTGTTTAAGTTGCTCTGTTCAATTCGAAAGAGACATGTATACATTTAAATATATCTCTTAATGTATAACTATTAGACTTCTGTACAAAATCCCATTCTTGTCACCATTTTGTCTACTCATGCTTATACTACATGTATTCTTTGTGACAATAAATGTGACTCAACAAAATTCAAACATGTCCCAAGTAATCCAATAATTTGCTTCCAAAACTTTTCTGGTTTCTTTACTACAGACTGTCCTAAAAATCATCAACCATAGCACACACCTATTTCTGAGTGCATGCTGCAAATATTAATTTATGTACAAAAGTTAAGTGAACTTGGAACAAAATCGGGTTGCATGTGTGTCGAGGATTCATAAATCCGAATCCAAAATGTTCTAATGTGCATTTCATATGTTTTTGTAAGTCTAGAAAATGGTAATGAAATTCAGTGCACTAGTTGGAATTTTTTTTATACAATGTCAGTTTTACAAAAAAATAAAAGTACTCACCACGTAGCCTTCCACGACTCGTGCCACTGCAGTACCAACACAACGTGTACGGTGGAGTCGCACGTAAAAATACACTGTGCGGCATTGCACGTTGAAAATATTACAAGCCAATAAGCGTTGCAGTGCAGGATTGCATGCGTGGCTCTCCGCAGCTCGAAAACGAGTCATACTAGGCTGCGCCTTCAGGTAACACAACAACTTTGGTAACAAAAGAGGACTTTAAAAGTATAAAGAAACTGGCTTTACGGCTATCGTCCGATGTTATGTAAGACTATATTTAAATTTGCATGAAGCCAGCAGCCAGTAATTTGCATAAAATGCGATCGCAAGAGGTCGCACGAACACAAAGAATAAGTTTTGTCCAATCGCTTAACAGTTTGGCTAAACAAGTACGATCTCTACTACGTTCAAAATTTGTGTACATTTATAAAAAAAGGAGTAAAACATATTTACAGAGATGATTTTGACGGAAGCACTATCCATGAGGAAATATCTAAAAACAGCATTTCAAGAAGAAATCTGCATTATAAGATATCTGACGTTGGTCTGAGCATGATGAAAAGTGAAATGAAATCAATGCAGTACAACTCTGTAAGAAATTCTATATACGGGACCGGTCGAATGGTCACAATGTAATAATTGATTTGGCAAGCCTGCAAGGATGTAACATGGGACACCACTCCGTCAAGGGTGGAAAACTAACACATGACACCGATTTGGGGGTCTTTTTTTATGTTTTTAAAAAGAGGTTCTCCAAGTCTTTATCATGTTGCATGGACATTTCACATACTGCTCAGAGATGAATTATGGAAGAAAGTTCCCAAAATTGTAAGGATGTAACGTGGGACACCGCCGTTACCTCAGAGTCCATTTGTCCATTTTGAAAAGGCAGTTCAATATTTTGGCTCTACAAGTTACTTTGATTAAAACAGTAATCACACAAAAGAAATGTAATTTAATTCAGACTTCATTTGATGAAAGGTAAGGAAGCTAGACATGCAGGCAGGATGTAACAAAATATAACAGAGTGGGTTACCACTTAACCACAGATTTGTTAGCCATATTACAGAAAAGATAATTTGTTGTTAAGTTACATGCAGTTTTGCATAACCTCAAGTAAAAGAAAAGAAACAGTAAATTTGTTGTAACTTCTGAACCCTATTTGTACTTTGTAAGTTTTTATTGTCACAAAACTCCCCCATAATTTAGCCTGGGACACCATCACACCATCACACTTGGTGACAAAACATAAATATATCACATATAATGCCCTCATGTTTTGTATCATTCAAAAGCCTTCCTTTCACTCTTCAAGTTCATACCATAATCATCATTAAAGCCAGTTTGGTTTAAACGAGAAAAACCATTACATGATCAAAGAATTCCAAAATGTGTGTGTGTCTCAATTTCATGGAATAACCCCACGGCAGATTCTCCAAAGGAATTCCTTTGTCAAAAGGTGATTGGAATTACGACTGGATGGTTTGTGATGGACTTAATTGTAGGGACTTGTGATGGACTCTACTACATCCCTGGGGTGAGAAACAAAAATAATCCCCCCCCCCAGAAAATAAACAAAAATCACCTTGAAGAGGAAAATTACCTTAAATACGATTTAACCCTAACCCCTGCTAAATTCAACAATTTGAATATGATTTTGCTTGCACCCTAGGGGTTTAGGTAAAAATATTTCATAAATTTCAGCATACCTGGTTTGGGGGCTTTCTTCTTGACTTTAGTTACAGGCTCATCTTTCTTTTCATCCTTTGATGACTGGGATTTTGCCGTGCTGGCTTGCCTTTGCTAGACTTCGTAGCTGCTCGTTTATCTCTATGGGTGTCGACAACTCATCACTGGTACTGCTGGAAACCGACTGTGGGCACTGTTGGGATTTGTTTCTAGATGATAAAAAAAACAGATTTGAGCAATATTTGGAAGGCTCCATGGTTAAAATAACACTAACATAGTAACATTGAAAAAGCAGAGTACGAATTTACTACATTAAAAGTGCAAGCACTTTAAGTTTAAATATATCACAACAGTATTTATTTTTGTTTTTTTTATTTTGATGGTTTGCAGGTGTTTGCTTGATTTTTGTTAAAGTACTAACTGGAGAGGGATTTTACATCGATCTTTTCACATTTTGAGCACTGAAATATTCACATACTTTCTGTAGCCTTTTTCGATTTTCCATAGTGCAGCATCCTTAATGAGTGAATGAAATAACATGGGCTATCAAAAAGGGGGATTTTTTTTTCACTGGTTACCGCTTGGGAAAGGCCGGCTTTGCATTGATGAATATTTGTATTCCTCCGTTATGTAGAGCTAGAAACCGTAAAATACGTAAATAGGCACCTACCGGTATTATCGGGAGTCCCAGCGTTAGTAATTAGCGGTCGACATTGAGGACAAAGCCAACTGCCATCGTGAATTTCCTCGGCGGAAAGCCCTGCACAACCATAATGCCACCCAATTATCGGACATAACTCGTCGTCACAAGCGATCATCTCTCTGTTTGATGGCTTACCACAAGCGCAATAAATATTGTCGTCATCTTCCGATTCACCGCTTGAATCGACAATGCAATTTACGTCAAGATCATCCTCCGAAAGATCGCTCAAATCGGGAAGCAGCTTATCTCTTGTGGTTTGTCAGGGCCTCGGAGCCATTAGCGCCTGCTGTTTTATCTCTGGCGGTACCAGACCTTGTTCCTTTGATCTCGTGGTCATTGTAACTCCTTGTGTTTTCTTCCTCCATGCTTATACTAAAAAAAAAGTGCTGGGCCGGCAAATTTCAGCGGACGCGAGCTCAATCTCGGCGGGCCCAATCTCATGATGCCATGGCGACTTTCATCATGTATTTGTTTTATTCCTCCATTCTTCCGGTAAGAAAAAAGTGACGTCAACACGATAATATCAAACCTCACGATTTTTGTTGGCCGATATTTCGGTATCAAAATAAATGAATATCGAACAGCCTTACTACCGATGAACCATGCATGCTGTTTTAGTATGTTCATTCTTTGTCCATTGCAATTGTTTGGGATCTTTTGTAGTGATAAACATCTGGCAAGTTTCTATAAAAGCTTGTTTAAAAGGTAGGCCTAGTAAGCAATATCAAAAAGACTGTCTTCGCATACCTTTGCGTTCTCCGGAAAAAAATTCCAAGCAGCCCTCGTCCAAAATCTGTCAATCACATGCGAAAAAAGCAAAGTTGAATTGTACATCTTTAACTGCAAAAACTTACCCTTTTCATGGTCTGTAAAAGGGTAACTTACCATTTGTTTCATGCATTTGCCGGTCTTCGACTCCGTCAGATCAAACACACTCAGCAGCTTTTGGTAGCATCTTTTGCTGTATTGGGCCAGTTGAAATGTCAGCTCTAAGGACTTGAGTTCCTGAAATTATTTGAAAGCATTAATTAAAAGCAATGGCTCGGATAAATGTTTTGTGTTTACTAATAGGGCAACATACGCAAACACCATGTACAGTCTTTTTCTTGACCACTGAAGTAACAGGAAATACACAAGCAGACAAGTATACTGTATCTTTACTTGTAAAATGGTAAGAGTGGGTGATACAATAAGTGTGCAAAAATGTCCATGTAAACATTATTTGCATACATATTGTAGCGTGGTCAGGGGCACAGTAAGACACAAAAAATGAATCCAAGAGAATAAATATTTAAAGACTGCAAGTAAACATTTTATTAAGAAAATTGGATCCATCTACATATTTTACTTAACTACTTCAAAATTTAGGGGCAACTTAAGGCTACGTAATTTAAGACTACAATTTAAGTTAATACTGAAAGTAAGAGCAGGGCTCGGTGATGGTCACGATGAGTAGGGTAGCTTATGGTAAACAAACACCATAACTCTACTCCCAACCCAAGGGGAATTTAACTAAGTTGCCCTGCACCACAACTTACTTGGTCATTACAGCAAAGCTTCCACTGGCCACGCCCAGGTAAAACCGACAGCCCTCCCACAGCTAGACAACCTAACCCTAGCACAGCACCAAGCAGACTGACTCACAGGTTGCCATTTCAAATTCCAGGTACATACATGTAGGTCTAACAATAGTAATTATGCAAATGCTGCCTGGCCTGACCATACACACTCTACTCAGGGTGGGGTGATACATATCAAAGGGCGGGAAGAATGGTGGCCGGACTGATACAGGCTTAACCTAGGATGGTGTGATGTATAACAAAGGGCGGGAAGAATGCTACATGTATTGAAGGGATATTTTCATTACAATATCAAGCACAATGTTAACTTGAGGTGTAATGTTACAGAACACTTTGTTCCTGGAGGTAGGGGGCAGTTTCTACATTGGTAGATTTGAAGTGAGGTGTTTTAATGTGCTTTGATGGTCTGATTTTATTCAACATCCTAGAAAAAGGCACGATGACCACTGGGATGCACGTAGGGAAAGGACACCCTGAGCTTTTTGCCAGCAAATGCAATATCTCTCTTCTGCCTACATGTAGATTGCAGCACCTGCTTTTAAAATGTAGCTCACTTTTTTGCAATCCGTGCTTTCTTCCCAAGAGCCAGACAGCACTGTTCCCTCCAGAACCGATTTGATGGTGGTCGTTCCATACATGGCTCACGTTGTTCAGATGATACAAAAAACTCTGACAGACCTCCACTTTGTCCTTTCAAGGAATAAACATTTGCAAAGGTCATCAAAAACAAATCAACTGAAATACTTGACTGTAAGTAAAGAATAGTCTCAGGCATCCTGTGAAATGACACCCGGTGTGCTGTCATTTTCAAGAAAAGTGGAATTTTTCTATCAATTTCCAGTGATGGTCAGCCGACCATTTTTGGAAAAAGTTTGGTTGCCCGACCTGATAATTTGCCTACGTCTATAAATTTCAGTGTTGCAACCAAGTCATTTTTGTTAACCCTATCTCCCTAGTATATTTTACTGGAAACCATACCCATCCTTGAAAATTCCAACACCATGTGGTAAACTGTACACACAAATTGTTGGACTCGGATTCTGGTGGTATGCCAAACTCGGTGTAAAAGACTATCAGTTTGGGGGTCCAAAATACTGGTCTTTTATTGTTTTCCAAGCCTGCTTGGACTTTTTTCCTTGGCCCCTGATATTTAGAGTTGCCCGTTGGAGAGTGTATAAGTACCTGTATACCAATGGATATCCACAGTTTCATCTTGTATGCTAAGAATCTCCCCAATTTGTGGCCATTCATTATGTGTACTATCTTGCATCGGGAGGAGGTGATTAGTTCGGATCGCATCCTGTCCGAGTAAGCCTGTGAATTTTTTTCCACACAAACTCTTTGAAAGCACTGAGCAATACGGTGGTTCTTAACAATGCCAGGAAAGGGCAAACAATCTCTCTTCTGATTTTACATCATCTAATTTATATTCTCAAGCAAATTCCATCTTATCTTCTATCAGGTGAAATGAAAAAATTATAGGTCGCGATCAATTTTACTGAACCACTTTTGTAAAAGTAATGGACAAATTTTCTCTTCAAACTAGTGCTGCTGCATGTGGTGCTAATTATATTTTGCAGTGCCATGAAATATTTACACTTTTCTTACAATCAGCACTATATACACAGTTTCATAAGATGGAATTTTGCTTCGGGAGATGTAAATTCATCATTAGACTTTATCTAAGTCTAATGATGAATTCCATCTTATGAAAATTTGTTTTCGAACTTCCTGATGTTGTGATGGCGGTAGTGATCGGTAGCGTTGCTTTATCGGTGGCATATTTCCTGTGTTGATATTGTGTATAATTGTGTCAGAAAACCCCAGGTCACGGTCATGCATGGAGAACACGCTGTTATATCTATCGAGGAGTCGACTGAACTTCTGCCTTTCTTCAGTGTCAAGATCTTTTTCAACATCTAGCATCTCCAGTAATGGTGAGTGCGGTACATGACGAGACATGGGCCGCACTAGAAGGACAATGTGCTTGTGTCTGCTCTGGGGGAGTATCATCAGTGTGATATAGGGTCCCGATGCAAGCATGTGGTGGAAAGACCAAGGTCGGTTTCATTTGTCACAGCCAGCTTGAACCTTCCCTCTATGACTCCAACAAGAGACCTTGGCAAACTGACGTTCGATGGGAGGTTACGAGCCGCATCTGGTTCTAGAACTGCATTATACGACATGTGGTCTGGTCCCGGACAGGCTGTAGCTTGTACGATTACAGTATGTCGGGCCGGCACGACCAACAGAGCCTCACGAGGAAGGTGGGCCTTGCTAACGGAGCCATCTGTCATTAGGAACTCCTCCCGTTTCTAGATCTGTATGGCACTCATGGCTCTTTCCCAAACGGGGTCAAGGTGATCGGTAGACTTCTGCATGGCCTGCTCGTTGTTTGGTGATGTGGTGGTTAGTTTGGACTAGCAACTGGCTAGGACGTTCATTCCCAGTATTCCCGGAGTCGTAGTCGACATATTTGGCGAAGCTTGTTTGATGACAAGGACTATTCGGTTCTTTAACTCCTCTCCCAGCGCTGTTATATCAATCTCTATGAAACCAGCATAGGGTATGTTGGCCCCATTAGCCGACAGCAACTAAAAACGCTCTGGTATGCTAGCCAGGTTATATCTCTTCTCCCTAAAGATGGCGTTGTAGCATTTTTCTGTTATTGTAGTTACCATAGACCCAGTATCTACATGTAGAAGGCAGTTTATCATCGTCTTCCCGAACATCACCTCCACTTTACGGCAGTTGCCTACTGCTCGTTCATGGGCAAATGCTGAGCCGACTGACCCCCCTCCAACGGTCTGGCTCCTGACCGTTGAGGGAAGTAGTTTTTCCGACACCACTGGCTGGCCTGTGCGACGGTCGTTCACGGTGGGGGGTAGAGTGGACGGTTTCTCGTTCGCTGACTGGGGGCTGGACAGTCACGGGCAAAATGCCCCAACTGATTGCGGTTATAGCATCGTCGGCTGTCGGGCTCCTGGCGGGTACCGGGTCCGGAGTTATACTGGCCGGGGTAGGCAAAAGCACTGTTCCCGGGCGTACTGTAAGGGATATTGCTGTGCACTGCTGGGGGGGACCAGGCCCTGTAGGGACCGGGCCCTGTAGGGACTTGATTACCCACTCCATCTGACCCTCCAGTCTCCTTAGTTTCTGGTCATCTGTCATGTTAACGCTGGATATCTTTGCGGTTGGGTGGGCCTGCTCCTTTTCAGCCTGCTTGATCGCCCAGTCCTTGATGTCGTTGAAGGTGATTGTGGGGCTACGGTCCAAAAGATCTCGGCAAGACAGTCGCAAGCCCCCATCTCTCAGGCCGTCAACGAATTGGTCTCGGATAATGTGGTCTGGTTGCTTTTATAACCCAGGGTCTCGTTTCTGAAGGCGGGAAAATGTCTTCTGTAGGGCGATGGCAAATTCTCTGATGCTCTCCCCACCCTCCTGTCACCTTTCTAGGAATCGTCGCTGGAGTTCGCTGCTGGTAAGTGTCTCCCCGTAGGACTTGACCAGGTATTCCAGAATTCCCTCCACTGTAGCACCCGAGGCGATCAGGGCCTTTGCCTCTGTGCGTGGGCCCCCCTTCAACGTGTTTATCTGTATTTCGGATGCGTCTTGCTTAAGAAGGGTTTAGTGAAATCGATCTTAGGACGCGTCTTTTTAGCTAAGATCGATCTTAGAGCAGAAACTCGTCTTAAGTCCTAAGATGAGTCATAAGTTAAGAAGAGTTTCGTGAAATCGGCCCCTATACATGTATATGCATACAGATATTAAAGGTACCATACACATTTTAGAGCTGCAGGGCCCGATGATGTTTTGATCATACCGGTACATAAGTATTGGTTGTCAAATCTTTTATTTAGGCACTTACTTGTGATACCTGTGCAGATATGAAGACTGCTGAAAGGCAGTTTCTTCTCGCTGGTGCTCACTTTTCAACAAGATTTCCCGGCCCAATTGTTTATTGGGGTAAGCTCGTGAGTCAGAGCGTTAGACATGGTTCGCTTCACCGTTTCTTTCACGTCGGTCCCACCAACTGATGCGAAGATAATTGACCAGTAAAAGGAATTGTCTAATATGTGAATCACTGTTTCTTTCTCAACTGTAATGCTGCTAGCCTCACAATTTCAGATCTCCAGTCGAATTCAGCTCCAAATCAATTTGTGAAGATTTTGTGTAAACCCAATTTTGAAGAATATGTGTGCTGAACAGCAGGTTTAACTTGTAAATGTTGTCAGCACTATCTTTTATAACCTTGTGCAGATCTGGGGTGCAACTAGCAGGGCCGGGGCCCTGGCAGGCACCGGTAGTCTCACTATCGTTCATTCGCAGTGGAGTCGGCATCTTTTTGTATTAACCAAGGGGCAAAGCAATACATGTACTCTAAGTGTATCTTATTACGTTATTCATAAATGTCCAATTCCGAGACCTTGGGTACATTCAGACACCGTTTTAAATAGTTGAACTCGATTTAGTAAAAAAAAATTGCTAAAACCGGTTTTAAGTTACACCAAATTGGGTTTATCTTGCTGCTAAAACGGTGATTTAAAACACCTCGGAGGTAACGCTGTTCGATATGACGATATTTATAATTATTTTCCTGTGGGGTAGTGGTCCCAAGATCAGCCACTCTGTCATTGTGTGGGTTAATTATTCCTTTGGTTCATCTTGTGGGAGAATTATTATCCCAAAAATTTGTCTTTTCAAGAGCAGCCGCTGTGTGATCTTGTGGGATAATTGTTATCCCAGAGGTCAATGGACTTGGCATCCATAATAAGGCATCCATAATAATTATTTGAAATACTCATCAATTTTGTTTCGATTAATATTCTTTCATGGAGTTCTTTTGTCATAATTTTCTGGTGAAGAACAATTTACAAGTTCACAATCCTAACACTAACTGCATAACATCCCATATCACTCATGTTTCTAAAAAGTTTTGCAAGCATGCGCAAATGGTCACATCTCCCCTGTGCGGACCCATTGCATCAGGGATTTTCGGGATAAACACCAATATGTAAACTTATCAAAAGATTCTCTCATGTTTGGGTTGAAAAGGAGTGGCATGCCTCTATTCTTTTTCCCTCGTATATACACGAGGGACAGCCTGTCAATGGAAAGTTTCTCCGAAAGGAACAATGATTCAATTACTTGACTACGAGCATCTACTCCACGTGCTACGTTCTTTCGGTACATTTAAATTTCTACTTTGAGAAACTGGGTGTTCCCTGGTCGCCTCCTGTTATGCACTATTAATCTGTATAGATTTTTGGAAATTTATCATTTTTAAATGAAGTGCCAACACACTTACACACATACATTTGTAGCTCGCTGTTGTAGCTCATACATTTGTAGCTCACTTTCAAGGGCTATTTCTTACACAATTCTGGATTCCCCTCTCCCCAACTTATGGCACTATTCAATGCTGACATCATGGGAAGAAAAAAAATTCAGATAGTATAATTAGTCTTACTTGCAAGTCTCAAAGTGAACATTACATTATGGAGCAGGGTTTTGGGAGGGCAGAGGTCAAGCAATGCACATTCTCCGGGTTACCATTCACATCGTGAAACCGATTCTCCGGGTTTAGTTTCTACCCGGGTAATGGACTGCTACCAGGGTGATTAATTACCCGGGTAAGTTCCGAGTAGTGTGAAACCCCCTATAGGTATTCATGAATGATTTTTCAAAATGAAGAAAACCAACAGGAGTAGGATTGAACATGTGACCTCCGGAGTTATTTTCAAAAAAATACTGGACTTGTTGGCAGCTATGAAATATTCCCACAATTAATCACTTTCTATCATTTTGATTTAATTTTATAAACATTTTCCTTATTTTAAATAATTCAGGTGTTACTTTCATGTGCATGTATGGGTTATATTTTGTGCATCTGAAGCCGAGTTGCAGTCATATTCCCAGTCGTCTTGGCTACAAGATTGAGAAAAACTCAATTCTGCAAGGCTCCAGCCTTTGGTTCCATTTTAGTGCATGCAGAGCATAGTGTGTATATATAGAATCATGTAAGTGATGATTTAATTTGGTTTAATGCCAGCAGCGTTTACTGGCTTCAGAGCTGCGAGCTTCACAAATGCTTTCAGCACACAGGCTTACTTTGGCAAAATAAATAACCGGCCCAGGTGCAACTTGACATAGATGGATCAGTTGGTTCTGTGCTAAATTTGTTGTTGCAATGTAACAATGCTTAGTTAAGGAATGCAAAAAGAAATTCTGGTTTAGATATTAAGGTATTTTCACAGAAAATCCAAGCCAACACATTTTAAAAGTGTATTAGTAAGGAGGACCTAAAGTGCGACACCAGGCACTTCCTGCCAATTTCTTTCAATTTTTATAATAAAAAATTTAAAGGAGTTCATCAAGAGGTTTAAAATGAGCCCTCACCGGGGTCTATAGGTGAAGTTTTGGAATGTACTGGGGAAACGCCTTACTGGTTATAATGCGGGAACAGCCTGACATGTATTTGATGTGGGGCCGTCACAAATTTTGATCCACGCTCAAACTTTTTCAAAACCTTGGAGTAATATTCTGCATTCTAACTTATAAATCATTTGTATGTTTGATGTTACTCAGTTTTTGAGCAGTTTGCAGCAGTCTTAATATTTCATTTGTAATTTGCGTTACCTCAATTTTAGTCTTATAATTCACCTATGTATTGTATAATGTTGCAGTTAATGTTATTTTACTGTATTGTGTTCATTTTGCCATGTACTCCATGCTTTATTGACAGAGGGGAAGGGGGGTGTTCTGATATTAAGACAAAATGTGTATGTACGGCCATTAACATACCACTTCAAACAAATGGCAGTCGCTGTTCAAAGATTATGCTCCTATTATACTAAGTAAAACATGAATTTTGAATACTTTGTATTGTTTGTCCACTTCATCCCTGTGTTGAAACATTTTCTCTGAAAGCAGCAAGTATCTAAATTTCATAATTAAAAAAAATGCCTGGTACACCATTTGTAGACTTCTATAAAATGTGCTCATTATGTAAAAATGGAATATACGGAAACAAATGAGACTCGCAACTGTTCACTTAGGACGTGTACGTGTAGCTAGATTGGTGGCGTCTGCAAGGGAAATCAAACACAAGTTGCATGAGATATTTGTCAAAATACTGTAGTTTAATTTATAATACCTTGTTTGCTTGTGTTACCATTAAATGTTTACAATTTGACATTTTAGTCCATATGATGCACCATATGGGGCAGAGGGAACCCCCCCCCCCCCTCTTTTGTGTTGGTCCTTGTGTTTCCAGAATCTCAGGAATTCTTTTCAGATCTCTAGGGGGGGGGGGGGGGGGGGGTGTGTTAGGTAACAATAGTCTGGAGAGTGTATGGGGACAAAAGGGGGTACCCCTCTGCCCCATATCGTGCTGGGTATCTTTTAGTCCAGCGTACTTCTGGAAAGTGTAAACTACGTATTTTTATTGATGAATTTACGGCTCTATTCGAAAACCAAAATATCGTATAACGTTAATTTGTTTACTATTACAAAGCTTGCATTGTTTTATTATGGAACGGAAATCTCAATTTTCAACTTGTCTGATTTCGCTTGCTGGTGCAACATTTATTTCTTGTTTTGTTTGCTTAGTTTTGCCAATATGGAACAAAAGTGAGGCTGTTCTTGTATTAAATACTCTTTTGCAGAGGTATTCCATAAGTAATCGGCACAATAAGTGACAAGCTTGTCAGTGAAGCCTCTTTCAATACAACCAAGCAAGGGGCGAAAATAACATTGAAAACATTTCCTTAAATAATTGTTGGTGTTTTTTTTTAGAATGTAATTAGCCTTTTAGAGGTATGGAGGGCGCTATTTGATTTGGGTATACCTTTTGTGCAATACAAAAGGTTTACCCAAATCAAATTGTGTCCGCCTTACCTCTAAAAAGCTAATAGCCATACAGGTATTCTGACAGGTTGCTTTAGGTAAATAGACTTTTTCCTGGGTTAAAACTTCACACTTGTGCAAACCACATTAAAAGACAAACTCAAAAGCATGTGTAATATACTTTGATAGCATTTTATTGTCACTTGCCAGTATCAAGAGAAACGGTTCATAATTATTTTGTTTACTAAAGATTTAATAATAAAGTTCAATGACTTCTAAATCAACAAAAGCGTGGATTTGCTTATGTAGGGACAAGTGCATTGTTGCAGGTTTATTAGCCATTCATTAATTCTGGCCCCATTTCTTCTAAAGAATATGTGCACAATTATCACTGTGCTGCACAACCAGTATTCTTGAATCATTCGTGGCAGGAGTGGGATAGGCCAAAAATGAAAAATCCATGAGGACCCCAGATCAACATTTAGTTTGTATTTGCCTAAAGGCAGTCCTTTAAAATATCCACTTTTACAGGTAAAAACACCTTTTAGGACAACACCTCAGGAATTCCGAATTTCAAAAGAAGATTCTTGAAAAATCCTGACAATCTCATCCCTGGTTATTGGTACAAAGTGGCCAGATTGTTTGGACATAAAAACAACAAAAATTGCTCCTTTTACAGACGAATCTGACCTTGCTTGTTATTAGTCCGATGGAGGCAGCCAATGCTCGGGTGCTTCCACATACATGTACCCATCCCTTTCATCACCGGCAAACTCTGGTGACTGGACACAAAGCATAGCTCACTACCGGGGTGGATGGCACTCACCCTCTCCATAATGGGCAGATTCGTTTATAGGAGCATTTAGTCTACAAAAACAATTTCGTGGTCATTAACCCAAACTACAAAATGTCTAAGTTGTTTGGTCGATTAGCAATGCAAGAAAGACAGATTGTGGGTAACACCATTGTTTAATGCAAAGTGCCAATCACTCGAGGTGGGCTACTTAGGAATATGTGGAAGAACCAGCCCCTCACACTGAAACAAGATAATCTAATCTCTTCACAGCATGAATAGGGTCGGGATGGGTATAAACTAGTCCACTGCAAGGCATTAATAATGCCTCTACCCATATTAAGCGTAGAAGTGCTAGCCCAGGACTGGGCTCGAACCCACAACCTGCAGAATTACCCACAGACCTTGAATTCAATGTGCCCAGTTTTAGATTTTGCAGCTACCTCTGGGCTTCTGGCCTTGTGTTAAGACACACGGCACACAGACGAAACAGCAAATATAGACTATGTGCCCTGTTTGTTTCACACTAATCCGGATTGCGATCAGTGATCCGTGTGTTGGTTCACACACCAGATTCCGCCAAGTGGATGCAGCGAACCAGCATCTGGATCACCGATCGAGATCCGGGTGAAACAAACAGGCCCAATGTGCCCCTTTATTTGTATACATCTAAACTATCCAATACTTAAATGTGCCACTGGTATCATGTTTTTCATAAATTAGGTTTATCTGGTCATGTGGGTGAAAAAGGTCACATAATGTGTTTGTCAAATATTAGCAACTTCTGCTGAGAAGCATTTATCAAGAGGGCGCTAGAACCTCGTGATGGTGACTTTCAAATGCAATTTTAGCACAACCGCATGGTGACCTCTGACCTCACTGGAATCTACCATGTGCTCTGGTTGCTTCTCCGACCTGTACAATTGAAAACACAAAGAGAAAAAGCAGAAATTAGAAGGGAAAAGGGGGAAATACATTAGAAATAAAATAAATTCCGGGGTCATACAGGGGTGAGATTAGCCAAAAATGAAAAATCCACAAGGACCCCAGATCAACATATAGTTTGTATTTGCCTAAAGGCACCCTCTTCAAATATCCGTGTTTATTGGTCTATATCCACTTTCACAGGTAAAAACACCTTTAGGGCAACGCCTAAGAGATTCTTTAAAAATTCTGAAATCCTGACAAAATCCAGAAATCTGCAAAAAATCCTGACAAATCTCACCCCTGATCATAGGCTGCCAGCTCAACAAGAATCTTCATATTTTGGGTCTTTCACAAAGAATGCCCATAAACTACATATTCGGGAATCTTTTTTTCCCACTCAGATTCCCTCTGTCAAAATCTACTTCCATGTTTTGGATTGATTTGATGGATTATGGACTTTACAGCCTTGGCATCATCATTCTGCATGGAGCTTGATTTCCTAGTGTTCGTGTATAAAGAATGTGCCATTAGTTTAGTGCGCCGTGTTCAATTTCAGATTAAAAAAAAAATTTTTTTATAGAGTTAACCCACTGCCAATTTTTTTTCAGTCCAATATTGTTTTGTATAATGCACTACCACTATTCGGGATGTATTTTTCCTTTTGCTATATAGCCTCTAGTGTTGTTCACACCTGTGATTTGTGGTTGGTAATGCCAATGCAACAGACAAAAAGGAAGCCAAACTACATTCCTTCAGTCAAAACCTAAACAAACGTCTCCATACAAATCTCCCCATACTTCAAAAACCAATGAATCTCTACGTTTTGTTTTTTTATTTCCACTCATTTATCCAAAGCATTTACATAGTATAGGTTTTCCCGGCCAATTTCAACAAAAATTCATTCAATTTCATTAACACGCTTTCAAATTCACGCGATTTTTCTAGTTCAATCAAACTAGAGTTTCTCTTTCGATATTATTGCATTCAATTTCGTTTTCGTGCACCCATGATTCCATTACTTTCATTCCATTTCGTTAATAGGCATTCAAGACTACAAGATCGCCATTCTTATGTTGAATATATACCACCTTTTCGCAATAGGTGCAATCAAATTCAGAGTCATCGAAGCGTTCAGGATTTTGTAGCTGTTGTGTTTTTCTTTTTCATTTATGGGCAACGGATTTCAACATTCGAGCATTCAACTTCAACACGAGTAGGGCCTATGATACGACTTATTTGAGCTTAAAGTGAAACATGTTTCTTTTACTGGTATTTTTTGTTCCCTGTTAGGCATTTCAATGTTATGCGTTTCATTCAATTATTGTTGTCTTAATTGCAATAATTGTTACTGGTGCCTTTGTTACCCCTTGACTAAACATGAAATATGTGTCTTAAAAGGCACTAAAATACAGTTTACAAACTTATGGCACTTAAAAATTATTTGGTTTTGCTTTGAGATTGCTTGTATGGGTCGTTATTATGTTTGTGACGTCTCCTTCAACCATGTCAAAATGAAAATCTACAAAGGATTTGTTATACAGTCGACTCTCGGTAATAAGAGCTCGGTTAACACGAGAACCCGGTTAAGACGAGAATTTTTGTTGGTCCCGACCGAATTGTGCACGTTCTTATGGGAGAAAATTTCATTAATACGAGCTCTGTTTACGCAAGAACTCGGCTAAGACGAGCATTTTTTGCGGCCCGATTGAGCGCAAACGCATGTATTGTCATCTATTTTCCACGAACATTTTGGAAAACAACCTGTCAATCAGCGAATCCATTCAATTTGAAAAATAATTGTAATGTTCGTTAATTCTGCAGTGCGGTTTTCACTCCACGTACACATCACCTGTTTGTCTCATGCCGCAATGATAATGGCGCAGTGATAATGCTCGCTAATCCTGCTCTGCGGTTTTCACAGCTAGAGGGGGCTATTAAAAGGTGGACAATGGGCGATTGCGGTTCCCGTGCCGCTATAGAGGGGTTTGTTTATGGCGGCTTTCATGCCGCCGGAACGCGTAAACTGTGAAAACAGTAGCCTGCACTTGCTTTCGTTCCCCTTCCAGCCAGCAGGAAAAAAATTACCCAACCATGCCAAGGCAATCATGAAAAGCAGAATGTTTGGCGCCCTCTTTTGTTCAGTTATATCAATTCCATTTGTAACTCAAAATATTTAATTTACCCCCAGGATTATCAATTAATTTTAGAGCTTATTAATCCCCAATAGTCGCACCCCAACATTTCAAATTTTACCGTAAAAAATGGTCATTAATGAAGACCCCCCACGATCGAGAAACGCCCTCTGTTGTCCACAAAAAATGCACTGGTTTCCTCCCTTTTGTGCCTTATGCTAGTTTCCGTGATGGTTACCAACTAACAAGAGCCGCGGCCCCATCAAGATTTTTGTGTATGATGGAAATACTTACGTACGTGTAGCTAATAATGCAGTGGTTTGCAGTGATCTTGGCAGCTCAAATCGCCCAGTCAGCGAACTCCAGAGGTTTTGTTCTTGTGCTTCGGTGTTGTTTTAATAAATATTACTGCTTGTTTTATTAAAAATCTGCTTGCAGCATTTTCATACATGTAACCAATATAAAGCAATACAATTTTATCGACACGATGTGCGTGGCGTTTACATCGTGTTTGGGGCCTATCCACGCATCACATTTATACAAAATAAAGGGGAAAACCTGCAGCCCGGATAGGACGAGAGCCCGGATAATACGAGATATTTGCGTAAGTCCGGAGGACCTCGTATTAACGAGAGTCGACTGTATAAACATGAGCTTATATTCACAAGGGGGTCATTGGTACGTTAGAATAATGATGTTGTTTCCCTGTGGAAATTTTTTTCACAGGTCCTTTTTTTTTTACCCTTTGCACGTTTATCTTAAACTCGTTTCTGTCTCAAACTTGTTTCTTTAACCATCAATGTTCTGACGTGCTAGGCATCTCGGCATGTACGTTTGGCTGTTGTTGTACCATCTCACGCATTTGTCATGGGTGATTTCTCCCACATTCTGTTGGGCCACTTCTTGTAGGAGATCACCTCTCCATATATGCCATATTTGATTCAGAAATCGTCTATTTAGGGCCTACTAGGTGTGTTTAGCTCGGAACTAGTGTAGAAATGAAGTTCTCCTTAGAGTATCCTGCCATTAAATACGAATCAGAAAGCGCATACATCACAAACGAATTTGAATGCAAACATTTGGAAAATGTTTGCTCATTGATGAAATTGAATAGTTGACCAGCCTCGGTGACTGGCTTTGACGAAATTAAATGAACTAAATGACCAGTTGAATTTGAATGATCTTATTTGTAGAGTGAATGCTCAAGTGCTGAAAGTGAATGACCCTTTTTAACTCTTGAATGCTGGTGTAGCTCAGCATTTATTTTCTAACGAAATTGAATGAGCCGGGTATTAACTTGAATGAATTTTTGTTGAAATTGGCCGGGAAAACCTATATTTACCAACCGTGATAGCCACCTCAGCTCCTGTTTACCCCAAGCAATAGACCCAATACGTAATGACATCACGCTTTCTTTACATGTGCGCTTTCCTATGGGAGCCAGTTGGGGACGATTGTCTGGCGTCCCGACCTGGCTCCCATAGGAAAGTGCACATGTAAAGAAAGCCATTACGTCATTATGTCTTGGGTCTATTTACCTAGTCCCTTACCTCCACGATAGCCGCCTCCACTCTGGTCCCCACGGTAGTTTCCACCCCCACTCCGGTCACCTCGGTAACCACCTCCGCCACTCCTATCACCACGGTAACCACCCCTGCCTCCGCGGTAGCCACCACGTTCCCCGCGATCACCGCGGTAGCCACCACGCTCCCCGCGGTCGCCGCGGTAGCCACCACGCTCTCCGCGGTAGCCACCGCGGTTGCCGCGGTAGCCACCGCGCTCCCCGCGGTAGCCACCACCCCCACCGCGGTAGCCAGACTTCCCTTCCCGATCACCACGGAAGTTGCCCTGCTTGTCGCGGAACTGCTGGCCGCCGCCCTTGTTGAAACCCCGACCGTCATTCTGCCGGTACTCCAGGAGGCGTTCGCCGTTCTCCACCAGGTTGTTGACCTTGTCAGCTAGACGGAGGGCCAGGTTCTGGAGCTTGGTGGGTTCGCAGCGGTGCATGACTACAGTCTGGGCAGGCTCATCCCAAGACGCCTTGGGTAGAAAGAGAGAGATACCAATCAAATTATGCTGAAAAGAACCAATGGTCATGTTCGATTACCTTCCCCGAGCTCTCTCGTGCCAGCACCCCCTGTGATGACAGACATGCACAGTGCCGCTGACAGTTTCATGCATTCCCTCGTACCCTCCACCCAAACAGGGCACTGGGAACGTCTGATGTAAGCCTGTTCGATATGACGATATTTCCCGATATTTCGATATTTTGTTCATATCGAAAATCGTATCAGCCCCTTTAAAAAAAAAACGGAATATCGGGGAATTCGATATACTGAAGAATATCGCGATATACGTTCCTTTTGGCCGCATTACGTGTGGATTTGTCCAGTTTACTTTGCTCGAAATTCCAGTTATTTCCAATTATTGGATGGTAGGAATAGTATATAATGTATCATGATATACCATGGAGGAATAAACAAATACATACATGCACTAAATGTGTCTTTCTTTGACCGTTTTCTAAACCCCGACATGACATCTCCGCTCCGCGCGATTTACCTTCCGAACGATTTACCCTCCGTGCCATACGTTGTCAAGTGCAAACAACATCTTATTCCCAGTGTACAATGTACGTACCTACATGCTTGCGAACTCATCTGGAGATCGAGGGGTATGGCAATTGTTTGCAATAAGGTCAACCCCTGTAGCGCATCTGCGCGTGCACGTTGCTTTGTTGCTAGCCTTGGTCAAGTGCAAGCAACCGCACTGAATGCCACCGTCTTTCCCCAGTGTACAAGGCACACGTAGTTACGTGTAGCGAACTGCGTCGTGTCTTGAGAAAAGATTAAAACACGTGCCGCGCATCGATTGTACATTGTGCAATGTCATGTCGTCTTCACAAAATATACGACACGATCGTTTGTTGACAGCTCGCATGTGATCGTCCATGGTATTATCATCTGTGTTACTAATCAACAATGCTGAAATAGAAACAAACGCTAGTCTTTCTGGAGTGCCATAAAGTAGCCAACTAAAGGTAAATGTCGTAAAACTCCAAATACTCAACAAGCGAAGGGAAGCTTTGTCAAACGGGGGTTCCTGCCGCTCAATCCCGGCGGCCCCGATCTCATGATGCCATGGTGACTTCCGTCATGTATTTTTTTTTTATTCCTCCGTTCTTCCGGTAATGAAAAAGTGACGTCATCACGATAATATCGAATATCGCGATATTTTTCTGCCGATATTTCGGTATCAAAATAAATGGATATCGAACAGCCTTAGTCTGATGTGCTTCAGACTTTTTGTGAAGGAAACGCACAGCATGCTGGGCAGTGATGTAGTCTAGACCAGCTTGTTACAGGCACAAGTAACAGGCATGAACCATAACAAAGGAATGCTTTTATTACAGTTCATTTGAATAGCTTGAGACTGTCTGGGCGGTGGGGTACAAGGGAATTTCACGCGTGCTCTGGACTATTAACTGTGCATGTGTAGTAATTCAATTTTCCGTGAATGAAACAGCCGCTGTGACATACTGGCTATTTCAAGTTAACAAATGTGATATTGAAATGGAATGCAAACACATCCCCGAGACAACCCTATGATATTTTGTGCATTACCCCTTATACTATTTCAACTGCCAATGTCGGTCAAAAAGTCCATTCACTCGAGCACGGTGCAAAAGAGGGAAGGTAGAGTGTGTGCTTCGTATGTGGTTTTAAAATGTTTAAAACCAATTCACACTGTAAAACTGAGTTACATTGGTATTAACCCTCCTGTTCTCAGGGCCAAAATCGACCCAGCTGCTGTACAGATCAAAACCTATCAAATGCCAGATTGAAACACACACAAACTGTCAGAGTTAATGTTTGGAGTTTTTGATAGGCTGTGATAGTTATAAGTATAGGAGGGTTAATTGAGAGAAAATCTGCAGTCTTTTACCATGAGCTCTTCATTAATAATCATCTTGCTGATGATGCTGTGCACAACCGGCGTCTCTAACTCAAACATCTCTGCCAGGGTGGTCATACTGCCAAAGGGGGGAAAAAAACAAAACCAACAACCGATGTTATGCCCACTTTCAATTTCACACAAACACTAACACACACCGTTGTTTTATTATACTACTGAGGACAAGGCTTTGTCTTCTCTATTGACCCTTTAACATTCTCCCATAGACTAAGTACACATTTGTACCTGTGAGGACCGTCTTCAACAAAAGACCTCCCCCACAGAGGAGGACAATGATTTCATTGTTTCTTTATCCTTGTGTCCTCAGTTAGTGATACAATACATACAGGCCTCAAATTTAACGGCGGCCACGACGGCCAGTGCCGTCGACCCTTAAGTTTGCCGTGGTGCCCTTTACAAAATTGCACTCTTCACGGCCTGTCTTGCCATGCCTTTTTCCCAACTGGCCATAGTGCCCTCGTTGCCGGCCCACGCGTACCCACCCATGCCGTGCCGCGCCGTGCCGCGCCGTGCCGATGGGCCGTAGTCGGCGCAGCGCGGCAACGATGCACGCGGGCCAGACCGGTACCGGTGTACTACATGTACATGTACATGTACGTATGGCTGCTGCAACATGCATACGACACGAAGCTTGATATAGACTGGTTTCGATCCCTCAATCAGCATTTTAATTCCGAATGCAGGAGGCAGAAGCCAGATTTAATCTAAAGCACGTACACGTACGGTACGGCCAAGTTCAAACAGCGACTATTTGCCAACCACTGGTCGATTGTGCCTGGTACCCAGGGGCCAATTTCACAGAGCTGCTTAAGCACAAAATTTGCTTAAGCACAAAAAACCTTGCTTAATAAAATCAGGTTACCAGCCAAAATTCCATTCCAAACAACAGCTAAATACCAGTCACAAGCAATACATACCACATGAAGTTTTAGCTGGTAACCTGATTTTACTAAGCAAGGTTTTTTTGTGCTTAAGCAAATTTTGTGCTTAAGCAGCTCTATGAAATTGGCCCCAGGTTATATTTTGTGCATAGGTTACCAGGCAAAATCGACCAAGTTGGTTGTCAAGTTCACTCGCGCGCGCTTTCATCATGGAGTTGTGTACGTGCGGCGCATGGCATCATTCATTGTATGACCGATGTATTGTGTGTTTATAATAACCTGAACTATCAAGTTTGTAAAAATGCCACAAAAAGATCGATTAAACAGAATATTTCTAATAGAAGTAATTATGACTGGCCTCTGTGCCCTTTTAAAAAAAATGCCATTGGCCTTGGAGCCCTTTGCTTTGGCCTTGGTGCCCTGCCAAATTTGTCATTATCGAAGGCAAAATGGCCGTGCCCTAGAAAATCTTAAATTTTAGGCCTGTACATACATACACTGTTTCTTTTGGACATTACTGTTACAAACACAAAGTTGACTCAGGTCCCACTTTGTCTTAACCCACCTAGTCTTTGACCCTCCAAAATCTTTGGAATTTTTTTTAATACTGACAATTTGGGAGACCGCCAAGATAGCTCAGTTGGTAGAGCGCCGGTACGGTATTCCGGAGGTCGCAGGTTCAAATCCCGATCCTGCCAGTTTTCTTTGAAAATCTATTCTAACTTACCTAGTCAGTTTCCCTTGTGGATTGTTTGACGAAATTTGCATTCACATACTAATGTGGGGACCCTCCTCAAAACTTCATGCTGTAAATTGGGTTGAGTTGTGTGGACTCTTAAAAACTTCACAGCGAATTGAGGGTGAGCAGTGTGAACCCTTCAAAACACTCCAAAGGGATTGATGGTGAAAGAGGGAATATTGTAGAATTTGCTTGCTTGCTTGGGAAGTTTTTTGACCATCCCTTCAGTAGATCCATACACACATACTCGGTGTACACACACAGTACAACCCTAACACTGCTGAATCCACCAATACCGAGACGAATTTCCACACACCCTGGGGGGTTAGGGTTAAAGTACAGTAGAACGCCGCTATAACGAACGCCGTTATACCGAACACCATCCTTGGCTCCCACATTTTGTGTACAAAACTTAATACCGAACATTGTTGTTGGAAAAAAATGGCAACGGATTAAAAAATGTACCGGGTATTTGGGCTGTTTGTAATTCCCAAACGGCCGCAGCTTTATGTTGAAGAGTGACAGGCGGCTATTATTTCCCCCAAGGAATAGAAGGGAAAAGCCAACTGTTGCTTTAGAATTTGGTAAGCTTAGAAAGTATGAACATGTAATTACATGATTCAATGGGCGGCATATGTTCAATTACAATAAAAAAAGGGCACATGCACTTCAAATACGACGCAAGAGGTCCCTATTTAAAAGAACGGACGCCATGTTGGCGGACTGGCGGCTGAAAATCACTATACCGAACAGAATCTGTGGATCCCGCGATGTTCGTTATAGCGGCGTTCTACTGTATACTTCAAACTCCACACAGCAATTTGTTTAACACTTTCAAACCCTTTACATGAGAATATCTGACAGGTTTTAACTCTTCCGCTACGGCGCGCCGCTCACAGCGGCTCAAAAAAAGCCTATTCCTGCCGGCAAGCCACTCGGAGCGGCTCGTAAACATTCTGTAAAACAATTACGTCACAGCACCCATTATAATACCGTAGTGAAAGAGTAAAAGTGTCATACATAGCACACAGAACTCTGACCCCATGTAGGAGAGTTGCATGATAGGAAATTTCATGCAGAGAGGGCGGGAAAACTGAGGAGAGAAGAAAAAGCAAGTCAACCGAAAAAATAAAATGCCTCTTCTTTTACCCTATACAGCTCCTATACAAGGTGCCCAGAAGTACCGTAACCCAACGAAATCGCTTTGGATTTCGAGGGCAAACTGCACACTCTAATATGTTCCCATAGACAACTTGAGTTACTAATATAAATTGTCCTTTGCCAAGAAGACCACTGCCTTACAACTCCAAGAGCAAAGTTCCGGGCCTGCGAATGTACCAAGTCTAAGAATTTGTGTACGTACCTCATCGAGTCATACACACTGCCATAGGTGAAGAGATACGTCCTCAAACTCTCCTCTTGGATTTTCCTGCATCGTGAAAAAGAAAAGTTTAACCCTTTCCTTACCACATTGTTCATTGGCTTATCTTCCCCCAGTACCACATTCTTTGTTCAGTCAGGCATAAAACCACTTACGCAGATAAAGCAGCTGACTGCTTGTTGAATGGCTGTATTTTCAACCAAAGATTTCACCCTCAAGAGTTGACTGAAAAGAAATGTTTGTGTGGAAAGTTTGTTCCATGAAAATCACTCTTTCATATGGTGTCAAAATGAAAATCGTAACTGTTAAAATAGAAAAGTTATAGAATTTTTCTCTTCTGGCCCACTTTATCAAACAGGAATCCGGTTTGTTACATGAACAAACGGCACTCCATACACACAATTGTACAGGGAAAGTTCGGATGAGTTTTTTCAAAACATTATAATGGTGATACATGAATTTGATAGCACCATTAGAAAGATCTGAACAAGCTCTTTCTCTTGGTAAAAGGATCATGTATGAACCGCAAGCACTACAGGTTGTTGGAACATGGAATGATACGTGCAGCGAATGCTTTACAAGCGTATTATGTGACTCACTCTGCAAAAAGGGCAATTATGTTGCAAAATTTGAAAATAGTGTTTTATATATAGCTGGAAAGGGCCATTTTATAAGCTTTAATATATTGTATATGTCTGAGGCCTGCAGCATTTTGCATTCACGTGACAATTGGAAATGTGCATGTTTGTTTTCAGGAATTTCGTGAAATGACTTAAGGAGAAACAAGCCATTAAAAAAATAAAATAAAAAAAAAGCAAAGCAAACAGATTGAAGCACTTGACACAAACATTCTTTTTCCAACTTTATTCACTGAAATCAAAGATTTTGGTTATGAACTAGAATAATATAGGTATCAAAGATGCAAAAAATTCCCTACCTTTAAAATCACTTGTTTGAGAATTTTTCACCCTCTTCACATAGAACCCATTACGTGTAAAAGCATACAGCGACTTATATGCTCTTTTTGCAGAGCGGGTCATGAATCACGGCGCTTTATGCTATATTGCACATGCTCCACGTGGGCTGGTCAAAATGGTCCACGAAACCGGCGAAAAGTAGCAAATTAGGAAAAAATTAGACGGCATTTTCTGAAAGCACAGGCCATGAGCTTTTAATAATTTGATGTGCTGTGTATGGTACTGTAGATCAAAGAGGACTGATGGCCCGCATGCCAAAGTCAGATAAGCTATGAGTAATGACCCAAACAAAATCCAAAACACATGCTGGGTTGTTTGTGATGCAGCACCAATGCAATTTTTATATGCGATGAAGTAGGCCCTGGTCAATTTTGAGATTTTTATTACATACATGTATTCATTTGTAGTGAAAACTACATGTGAATACGACCTTTGGTTAAAAAGTTACAAATATTTGAACACCAGCACATTAAAAAGAAAGAAACTGAGAAAATCAAGTTTAAAGTTAGAGTCATTTGTAGCACATTTATAATACATGTCATATTTTTTATGTGAAAGAAGAATGTTTTTCCCTTCTGTTTTTGTAAAAAAGTCAATTTAGATTTTTTTCCACTACGAACATATTTTGGCCCGTATCTCAAAGCAAGGATTGCCGAGTTCCGACTGATTTTGCTTGATGGCATCACATATATGCAAATGTTTCTGTGACTCAGTGAAGTGGCATTTTCTACACCAACTGCACTAAAGATGTTTCAGGCCAAAATGCCCAAGAGGTGAGGATTTAACAAGAACATTGTCTAAGCCTGCCCACCTTGTAATCAGCTCCCGCACATGGTCACTGTTGGGAAACAGATTCCAGACCTTGCCGTTCATCTTGTCGTTGAGTAGGTAGTCCTTGCAAGCCCGCCAGTTGCCGTAGCGCATGGCGCGCGACGCGGCCACCACGTGCTCCCTCATGCTCTCCGGAGGGCCCACCAGCGTCTGGCGCTCGCTCAGTCGCAGCTGGTGGTGGAAGCTCTTGCTGATCATACGGCGCCGGATGTCAAAGTTGTGAGCTGGGGATGAGGAACCAGATCATGGAAGTTAATTTAACGAGCATGAAGACAGTGATGAAAAACAGGATTACACAGAAACTAAAAACACCGGCTTTTTGCAACGACTGAGGTTTATCTGTTCTTTACATGTAGACTGGTGCCTTTGAATGCTTCAAAGAAAGGGCACGTTATAAATTTTGTGTTGTTATTATGCAGATGAAAACCATAGGAAACCTTCCTAGAACCTCCACAACTCACCGCTGTGTAGTAATCCAATGCAACATTCTTTTGGATTTATGTAACTACCAATTGTTTCCCCCACCCCTCCTGGCCAATCCACTCTATGTTCGGATTGGTCACAATTTTTCATGCCCGAGGGTGTTGACTGTGTTCCTTCTTTAACCCCTTGCGTACGGAAGACGCCATACGGCGCAAAAAAAACTAGTGCCACCAGGCCGGATGACGCCCCTTTGCCGCTGTTTGTGCAGTTTCAATCCATTGTTGGATTATTGTGTATGTTACGCTTGACTGCACAAACACATTGTGGCCGTTTCGCTTGGCTGCCAGAACCGGCCCGACACCCCGACGTCTCCCGTAAAAAAAAACGTACTCAAGGGGTTAAGTGTGAATAAAAACGGCCCTATGGACAAATCCCAAATTGACGAAAATAGCACTGATCTGCACACTTCTGGGTTTGAACGCGAGGATCTCAGCGCTAATTAAACAACTTACTATGCTGAACGTGCCCTGCACTGCCATTTACGGTGCGATTCATTCGTGCACCGTGTTTAACATTGAGAGCCTCGCTTTAAAACCAGAAGTGTTCAGACGAGGCTAATGTGAAATTCGTATATACATTTGTACAGGGGAGGAGCCCCCCAGTGAGAGATTCTGGTCACATCTGAAATGACAATCTCCACATTGGGGGTGGGGCAGCCCGGGGAGGGGATTGATAGGTGCATTAAACATTCAAGGGACATCAAGTCTAGGGCTGTTCATTTGTGAATAATTTAGTATTCGATTATTCGAAAGTGAGTTTGACCGAATATTTGAATATTAGATACTCGCCGATCAAGTCTTTCACGCATCAGATGCAACTGCATGCCACACTGGTAAAAAGTTGCACACAAAGCATGCTGGTGTTTTACGTGCGGCGATCAATGTTATGGACCGCCCGATCAACATTTTTGCGTATCAAGATCATTACGGGTACGTATAACGTTCTGATAACAAGAAACCAAACTTCAGCCTGCGTTTTTGCAGTAATTATTTTATAAGTGTCAAGGGTTTTACAGACGGGAACAAAAACTTCTGGCCACAAAAAAGTTACCTTCGATAAAAAGACGGCATTTGACAATGTTAAGCTCCGTAACTTTTCTACTAGAACAGCATCAGAGTCATATCTGTACGTGCATATATATTTTTTTTTGAATATTTGAACCGGCAAAAAGGTATTTGAATATTCGGTATATTCGGGACAGCCCTAGCCGAAACTATCCCTGAAAGGGCTGTGCAGCAATGTGAACACTATGCACCACACTGAACAGTAGTGGCCCTATTCATCGCATATGCAGCCCCACCTTCTGTGTACTTACAGGCCATGTAGGGTATCTCCAGCAGCATGGCGGAGACCAAGTACACACATTCTAGCAGCTCTAGGTTGATGTGCATATGGTACGGTAGCTGACGACTCTTCTCAATCTTCTCCTGGGTGGGGTCTCGTTCTTGCTGTCTCTGCATTAACAGACCCTACAAATACACAAATACAAAACCAGTTAGGTGTTGTCCAAGGGGCATTCTTGTTATACACCAGGGGCAAGATTGGCTAAAATATAAAATAAAAAATCCACAAAATCCACGAAAAATCCAGGAGGACCCAAGATCAACAAATAGTTTGTAATTGCCTAAGGGCACCCCCTTAAAATATCCTTTTTTATTGTTCTAAATTTGAAGGTAAAAACATTTCAGGAATTCCAGATTGCAGAAGAGATTCTTTACAAATTCTGAAATCCTGACAAAAAATCCTGAAATCAGGAAAAATCCTGACAAATCTCACCCCTGATACACCAAACGTAGTAATTACTCCTTGGGCAGGGGTATATCATTTTGAGGTAAGACTATTTTGGACATTAAAAGGCTAATGTATGTATTTGGGTCATTCTATAAATTTGGGGTCCACAAGTGCGACATGTTTGTGTGTGTCCCTGTTACACCTGACCTGTGTAATTTCCCATCAAGTATCATTAAAATTGACTTCACACTATTTTTTTACTTGTTTGGCAGGTACAATGTACTTTGCTAGGGCTAGCCCGAATATACCGAATCTTCGAAAATTTGATCGCCAACCGAATATTCAAATAAATATATATGCACGTATAGAAAAAATATGACTGATGCTGTTTTAGTAGAAAAGTTACGGAGCTTAACAGTGTCAGATGCCGCATTTTTATCGATGCCACATTTTTGTTGCCAGAGGTTTTGTTCCCGTCCGTAAAACCCTTGACACTTGTAAAAGATATTCCTGCAAAAAACACAGGCTGGAGTTTGGTTTCTTATTGGAACTTTACGTACCCTTAATGATCTTGATACAACGGGTGCATGCAAAAAAAGTCGATCGAGCAGTCCATAATATCGATCGCCGCACGCAAAACACCGGCGTAATGGCATGTACGCATTTGCAGCTGATGCATGAAAAACTTGATTGGGGAGTATCTAATATTTGAATATTCGGTCAAATCCAGTATCAAATAATCGAATACAGAATTATTCGAAAATGAACAACCCTATACTTTGCTTTTATACACAATCACTCTTGGAGATAGAAGGCATTAAAGAATGCGTCCGGAATCTTTTTGTAAAATCTTATACATGTCACTGTCAGTTTCCCTTGTGGATTGTTTGACGAATTAAAATTAATTAAAACAGAAAACGAATGTTAATTTTAATTGGGAAAATTGGTCAAAGTGGGCGGCCTCGAGCCGGCCTCGACCAGATTCGTCGAGTCTGGAAGGCTCCTAGGCCGAGGCCTTGCAGTCCGAGGCCAAGGCCGAGGCCATGAAAATCGGCCTCGAGGCCGAGAGACCTCCAACACTGATGGACAACCCAATCACCTAGTCAGTTTCCTTTGTGGTTCGTTTGGCATTTTAAAAAATATTTGTATGATGGTTATTTTTCGAGGAATACAGTGTCAATGCTTCACCTGTGCAAGCAACTCCTTGGCCCGACCACCGCTCTGAATATCCAGTAATGCATGATGGGCATCCTTGATGTTGCCATGGCGAAATGCGCAAAGGCCCAGTTGCACCATGGTCCTGTTGTACAGAATCTGAAACAAAAGAAATAATAGATAAATGCAAACAACAACTGTTGTCACAATTTGGACATTGTGTTTATATAATGAAACAAGTTTTTTTCCATTCCAACACAGAAAGCGTTTCAAAAATGTCCCACAAATTCAGTGTGGAATGCTTGTACAAAATACTCATTTTGCAGAACATCATTCTCGAGTGGTTGTACTGTACATTGCAATTGAAAGTTAACCTCAAAATGGACATTTCTCTTCACACTTTCTCTTCCCAGGGAATTCATTTTTATTTCATAAAATGTAAAAAAAATTCCCCGAAGTGGAAATTGTTTTCACATCTTTTCACACAAGTGGGAAACATTTTCACGCATTTTCACAAAAGCGAAAAAACATTTTCACACCTTTTCAAAAAAGCGGGAAAACATTTACATGCTTTGTCACACAAGTGGGAAAATATTTTCATACCTTTTCTCAAAAGTGGGAACACATTTCCCACGCCTTTTTTACACAAGTGGGAAAATATTTTCACACCTTTTCTCAAAGTTGGAAAATAATTTTAGAACTAATTCACAGGGGGTAAAAGTTGTGTGAGAAATGTGAATGTGAATTCTTTTCACAAAATTTCCCATTCCCATTCACAGTGCTAACTTTCAACTGCAATGTACTGTAGTGTCGGATTAATTTGTAGTTGCAGTAATAATTTTTGGCCATTCATACACGATCCTTATACCAACAGAAAGAGCTGGTTCGGATCTTTCTAATGGTGCTATCAAATCATGTGTCACCATTATAACATTTTAAGAAAACTATCCTAACTGTCTATGTATAGTAGTGTATGTGGCGTGCCATGGAGTGTCACGTTTATGAAGTAACAAGTGGACCAGAAGAGAAAAAAACAGCAAGCAGTCGGCTGCTTTTTCTGCTCAAGTGGTTCACGCTTGACTGAACAAAGAATGTGGTACTAGGGGAAGATAAGTCAGTAAACAATGTGGTTAGGAAAGGGTTAACCCCTTGCGTACGGTTGACACAAATACGTGCAGATTGGAAATTGCCACCTGGCCGGTTGACGTCTATGCACGTCAATTTCTGCATTTTCAATCCATTATTGGGATATTGTGTACGTTATGCTTGGCTGCATAAGCCTCTTGGCTGCACAAGCCTCTTGGCTGCACAAGCCGGCCTGGTGCCCCGACGCCCCCATATGAAATCCGGGGTCAAGGGGTTAACACAAACAGCAAAATACAACTTCGTAATACAACGCGATCTTTGTGTGGCATTTAGCCTGTTGCTATATTTATTTTCTTATCTCACCTGAGTAGGGATATCCGAGTGCTGTATATTAGACTGCAGGTGGGACATGAGGATGAGGTCTCGGGCCTTGTACCAGCGATCATGGAGGGCGTGGTGATAGATGTGGCACAGCATCGCCCGGGTACGGATCAGGTCTGTCGTGTCCTTGGAGTAGATGAACTTGCACATGCGGTTCATCAGGCTGGCCGTGGTTTCTGTTGTCATAAATGGGCCATGTGAAAGACCTGATGAGAATTCAATCAGTGATCGCTGCACTTAATTAAATATACAGTTGTTAAAGATGTTGATTACTGAGAGAGGTCTGCGTCATTTTGTAGTTTTATGTAGATTGCGTATTGTAAAATAAAACAGCAAATTATTTCTGCCATGAAATAACAAAAAAGTGACTTTTGAGAGCTATTTTTATCAAGTCCCCTCTAGCCCGCTGGTACCATTTGTCTAAAAGTCGTCATAGGACGTACTCCCCCTTTTGTGTCTAGTGCTAGACACAAAAGGGGAGTTCATCTTATGACGTCAAAAATGTGACAAATGTGTGACATTATGATGATGTCATCAAAAATGCGTTCTATACTGAAACATATATAAGGGCAGGTCCGACCGTCATGAAAATTGGTGGGCAGGTAAATATTGTCACATGTACGCTGGCGGCGCTGTTGAGAAATAAAAGAAACATGATGTAGTACGCGATGTTATGTGCATGTGTTCAATGGTAATACGTCAGAAATGAATATTCATTAGATGTAAATGAGCTTTGACGTCACGCTCGTTTTCACGAAACTGGGATAGACTCGCGGAAAGAAAGGCAACAAAAATGCATTTTTTTTACATAAAAAACGGCGTCGAAGATGGGGATCTTGACAAGTATCTGTTTTATTTGACATAGCTCTTCTCAATTAAATCGAAACCTAAGAAAAGTTTGGAATCGTTGGAGTTGCTCTTTAAACATTAAATTCTGAGCACCAGTTGGCAGAGACATAGGACCTGTAATGAAGGTTTAGCTCGATCCATAAAACAGACGTAGACCTCTAGTTTTTTGTTCCAGTTGTTGAAATCTTTTGGTCATACCTCGAGGTCCATCAAAATCCTCAAATCAGGATTAGATTTACGTGTAATATTGTTGAGCACTCTCATATTCAGAGGTGAGATTGGCCAAAAACGAAAAATCCACGAAAAATCCCAGATCAACATTTGCCTAAAGTCACCCCCTTAAAATATAAGGCATGCAACTTGGAATTAACCAAAAAAACGAGGAATTTCGAATCTTTAGAACACCTCAGGAATTCCAGGATGCAAAAGAGATTCTTTAAAAATTCTGAAATCCCTTTTAAAAAAAATCCTGAAATCAGGAAAAAACCTGACAAATCTCACCCCTGCATGTTGTTGCAGGAATCTGAAAAACCCTTCCCCAAAACTCACCACTGGCATCTATCTTCGTCTTGGTTTCACCCTCCTCCTGTTTCTTCGTCCCCTCCTCCTCCTGTTTGTTCGTCCCCTCCTCCTCCTGTTTCTTCGTCCCCTCCTCCCCCTGTTTCTTCGTCCCCTCCTCCCCCTGTTTCTTCGTCTCCTCCTCCCCCTGTTTCTTCGTCTCCTCCTCCTCCTCCTCCTGTTTCTTCGTCTCCTCCTCCTCCTCCTCCTGTTTCTTCGTCTCCTCCTCCTCCTCCTGTTTCTTCGTCTCCTCCTCCTCCTCCTGTTTCTTCGTCTCCTCCTCCTCCTCCTGTTTCTTCGTCTCCTCCTCCTGTTTCTTCGTCTCCTCCTCCTCCTGTTTCTTCGTCTCCTCCTCCTCCTGTTTCTTCGTCCCCTCCTCCTGTTTCTTCAACCCTTCCTCCTGTTTCGTCTCCTCCTCCTGTATTTTCAACCCCTCCCCCTCTTCCTCCCCCGCCTCCTCTTTAGTCTCCTCCTCCTTGGGTTCCTCCTTGGCTCCTTCCTTCTCCTCGATGCTGCCTTTCTCCTCCTCCCTGGCATCGGTGGTCTGAGTGACCTCCCCGGCAACCGTCTTGTTATCTCCCTCTTTGTCAGGGTCATCCTTAGCCCTCCCCTCCAAGCTCTCCTTCAGGATCTTGGCCCGGCGTTCCTTGACCTGTTCCTCAAGCTGCTGCAACTTGTCATAATCATACTGCAGAAGAAATGGAATAAAGAAAATATCGTAAATGTTTCATTTTTTTCTTTTTATTAAAATCACCCAATACAGGGCTAAAAGCCACTCTAGGTAACGGGTTACGATCAGAGGTGGTAGAGTTGGCGACATTTTGAATTGCCAACCCTTATGGTTTTCCTGGGCCAGATCTAAATACAGGATAATTATTCAACAGATTCTAGAGAAATTATCCCATTTTTCAGACCTATAGACTAATCCGACGAGCAAAATTGGAAGCCATCTTTGGGTACCCAATCGGGCGGTACTGCGCTCGCGCGCGTCATACACGTTCTTACTTTTGAGGCGCATGTTTACTTTGGCAAACCTATTGGTCAAAGGCGCAATGAGTGCGCACGTATGACGAGCGCGCGTGTATGGTACCGCTCGATTGGGTACCCAAAGATGGCTTCTAATTTTGCTTGTTGGATTAGTCTATAGACATAGTTATTGACAATCGCGATGTATACCTAGGATACATTAAACTCACGATGTACTGTGCTGCGTTCGTGCACATGTTTTCCCGCATTTTCATCACGTTCATCCCGTTCATCAAGTGCTATTTTTCTTCCCGCAAAACAGTGAAATTCTTAACGGCTTATCGACTGTAAAAATGTCCTTTCATCTATTCCCTTTGACAGTCTTGTTTCACAATGCAATCTCAGAAAGTTCATAAAATTTTGACAGTTCAGGACTGCAGGAAGCCATCTTGAAAATACATGCAGGCCTATACCCCATACCGCACATGCGTTTTGTCACTGGCTCCCACACCTTTTTCCATACTTCTACATTTGACAATGGTACCCTGACACACAGTATCGATACTGAACAAACCGATGTTTGCAATATTTCGGTGTTTCAGTATTGTGTGTAATGACTACGTTTCCAAAAGGTATAGTATCGACTCTTTTTACACAAATTCGACAACAACATAACAATTTCAAAATTAATAGTATTGTTTTGTGAAAATTATCCTATTTTTTTTAATTTTACGTCAAACAATCCACAAGGGAAACTGACTAGGTATCCTCATTGAGTGATCTCCACAATGTCGCTTCCCAGGTTGTATCGTAAAATTGGGTGTGATCCCTGGCTACACGGCATTCTGGGTTTATGACTTCTGACTAGCGCCCACTCGAACAAAGATACTGACAATTTGGGAGACCGCCAACATAGGGCAAGATAGCTCAGTTGGTAGAGCGCCGGTACGGTAACCCGGAGGTCGCAGGTTCGAATCCCGCTCGTGCCAGTTTCTTTGTTCACTTTGAAAATATATTCAAATTTACCTAGTCAGTTTCCCTTGTGGATTGTTTGACGAATTGTAAGTTAAAAAGTCGTATCCTCATTGAGTGATCTCCACAATGTCGCTTCCCAGGTTGTATCGTAAAATTGGGTGTGATCCCTGGCTACACGGCATTCTGGGTTTATGACTTCTGACTAGCGCCCACTCGAACAAAGATACTGACAATTTGGGAGACCGCCAACATAGGGCAAGATAGCTCAGTTGGTAGAGCGCCGGTACGGTAACCCGGAGGTCGCAGGTTCGAATCCCGCTCGTGCCAGTTTCTTTGTTCACTTTGAAAATATATTCAAATTTACCTAGTCAGTTTCCCTTGTGGATTGTTTGACGAATTATAAGTTAAAAAGTCGTATCCTCATTGAGTGATCTCCACAATGTCGCTTCCCAGGTTGTATCGTAAAATTGGGTGTGATCCCTGGCTACACGGCATTCTGGGTTTATGACTTCTGACTAGCGCCCACTCGAACAAAGATACTGACAATTTGGGAGACCGCCAACATAGGGCAAGATAGCTCAGTTGGTAGAGCGCCGGTACGGTAACCCGGAGGTCGCAGGTTCGAATCCCGCTCGTGCCAGTTTCTTTGTTCACTTTGAAAATATATTCAAATTTACCTAGTCAGTTTCCCTTGTGGATTGTTTGACGAATTATAAGTTAAAAAGTCGTATCCTCATTGAGTGATCTCCACAATGTCGCTTCCCAGGTTCTATCGTAAAATTGGGTGTGATCCCTGGCTACACGGCATTCTGGGTTTATGACTTCTGACTAGCGCCCACTCGAACAAAGATACTGACAATTTGGGAGACCGCCAACATAGGGCAAGATAGCTCAGTTGGTAGAGCGCCGGTACGGTAACCCGGAGGTCGCAGGTTCGAATCCCGCTCGTGCCAGTTTCTTTGTTCACTTTGAAAATATTTTTTTATTTTAGGCGGAAATTTGAAGGCAATTCGTATTTTCGTAATTCCAAGTTAAATTCGTAACAATTACGAAAAATTCGTACCAGTTGGCAGCTATGTATAGACCCAGGCGGGGTTCCACCATTGGTGAGACCAACTCACCTCCCCTTTAAATGCCGAAAAAGCTGTAAATTGTTCTCATCAATATGCAATATTAACCCTCCCTCTCCAGGTGCCAAATTGGAGCAAACTACCCTATCTATCAAAACCTATCGAGTGACAGGTTGAGACACACAAGCTGTGGGAGAGGAGAAGATTTGGTTTTTCGATATGTTGCGATAGTTATAATAGTAGGAGAGTTAAAAAAAACAGCAAACAAAGATGTCTACATTTTTCTTGAAGTATATCGTCACCGTTTTCACGAACTGACACTCACACGCACCTGGGTGTCAGTTCGTGAAACCGCGTACTGAGTAAATTTCGGTTTCACGAACTGACACCCAGGTGTGCGCGCGCACATCGGACACTGACTCGCTAGAGTAGACTTCGTTTCACGAATTGACACGCAAGCATGTAGCGGAAATACCATTCCAAGAAAAACGCTTTAAAAGCTTTGACACGAATCTACTCCATCTGTATGCTTGTGGGTTTACAGAAACATTGAACTGAAAACCTCTAAACTCGTGAAATTAAGAATGGTTTCAGTTCGTAAAAATGAAAATGTGGTTAGCGCGCGCTCCCCTACTTGGGTGTCAGTTCGTGAAAACGAAAATTACTCTGTTCTGTAAAATACGCGCGCGCCCTGGCACTCACGCGCTAGAGAGTGTCAGTTCGTGGTGTTGGTTACGATATTAAGTACAACAGAGAAGATACGTATCACGAATAATTGATGAACCCTGATGTTATTCAATGAATGAGGTCTTGTGTAAGGGATTCATGGTGGTTGTGTTTATTTTTTCAAGAAATTTATAAACATTTTGAAATCAAGGTTTCCCCTGCAAATTTAACAAAATAAAGCAAATACCTTGATATTTGTATACAAGGTTTCATGTGCCCGTGTTTGGAATGCGACGCAACCCTGGAACTAAAATGCATGTTCCAATAGGGAGAGCCTTGTGGGGTACTCGCACAATAGGAACAAGGGTACTCCACAAGTTGGTCTTTGTGTCACTGTACCCCACAGGAGAAATTCTAAAGATTGGGGATTATGGGAGCACAATGCAAGTACATGTACTCAACAAACCAAAAGTATGTGTTTGCGTGTGCGTGGAACTATACTCACGTGTATGGATGCAGGTATTGGAATGAAATATGGTAAAATGCCAGATTAACTCATGCCTAAATGTGATTTGAGGCCCTGCATGGAAATCAAATGAAATTATGAGACTTTCTACATGCACATGAAAACATGCAGCTAATGAAACCAACAGATTAACATAGGAGCATGCAGATTCTATTCTGAGAATATGCTCATATTTTGAAATCTTTGAGGCATTGGCGAGTGAGAGGAGTTTTGTGGATATACCAGGTGACTAACTCTAAAAGGATAAGCATGCCTCTGCTCTAACATCGGGAGAATGCATTTACCTTGTAGTAGATATGGTTGATGTAGCGCATGTAGATCCGACAGAGATCGGAGGCACTACCCCTCTCCTCCAAGTAAGCTTGTAACGTGGTGATGATCTTGGTCACATGGGTTTCGTCCTTCAACCTGGGTTCAAACATTCAGGAAAATGAAACAGTTTTACTACTCAGACAAATTCCTGTATTCAGTTAATTCGGTCCTCACAAAACCATACAGCTGTCAAATAATAATGTGGATTTGTAAAATGCACATATCCACCATTATCATAGCGCTCACAGCGCTACATTATTACCCCTGCTCATCAGGCCTATCATTCCTGAAACCTTAGCTCCCTGGGGAGTATACAGCCCCGGTTGCAAGTAAAGCGCACATGGGCTTATCAAACACATAACCACCAGTGCCCCCTCACAGGTGTCCATTTACTGGGTGGAGAGAAGCAACTTGTGACAAAGTGCCTTGCTCAAGGACACAAGCACCCTGACCACTTGCTGAATTCGAAGCCACAATCTGTAATACCACAAGGCCACAGCACTCAAATTGTGGATGCTTCAACATAACATTATCCCTCACCATGCTTTGCACAAGAAGCCTACAATTATGTCCAATATTGTAGATGGCTGAAGTGTTTTGACACCTTGAAGCACCTTTAGTTGAAACCTGAAGTATCTTTACACCTAATCCAGGTAAATCCCACGAAACCCAACAATGGTAAAAAGCTGTGGTAATTTGTTGGATTTAGCAGTCAACACAAACTACATGGGGTGTTGGATTTTGTTGTATTCAGCAGGGTAGCAGCTAAATACACCTGCTGGATTTTGTTGTGTTTAGGAAGGTTGAAGCAAGCTTCTGGCAAAATTTCAGTTGGATTTTGTTGGATTTGGCAGGGTAGCTGCCAAATGCCAAGGCTGGTGTGTAGGCGGTACACTGCAGAATCCAACAAAATTTGCTGTTGGATTTTGTTTTTAGCAGGCTTCTCATTTCAGTGTTGTTGGAAACTGTTGGATTTAGCAGAGTATATGAACAAAGATTGAAGGGGGTTAGGGTTGAAACTCGAACATTGGATTTGCAATGTTACTGCAACCATTTGGTCTTAATTTGTTTTTCCACATTTGAGCATATCAGCCCATGAAGAAGTTAAGTTTAGACCAAGCAAGAATGTGATTTTCAGCTGTCATTCTTTGTTAGAAAGCACAGTGATGGAGAAAATATCAGGGATTTCTTTCATGTTGTCTTTAGAGCTAGCACAACAAAACCTCCCATCTGACGCTCACAAAGCGAGTCTTTTGAGGACATTTTTCAGGAAGAAAAACATGCACCTTTACGAAAGCGTGTAAAAGGGGCAACTTGTCTCGCCTACCTCTCAACAAACTCTGTAGAGTGGGCGTCGGCAGACTGCAGGATCTTGGTAAACTCCTTGTCCATGCGCTCCACGATGGTCAGAACACAGCCACGGATCCGATAAGGTTTCTCCTGCAAATAATAACAATTTCACCAAAATTTCAGTTTGTTACAGACAGAGTTCTTTAACTTACGGCTTGGACATAGACCCAATCTTATGACTCCGACTGAACTAGTGTTCTAGCCCGGGTGAAATTAAAGTGCAGTGTACACTACGCATGGGGAAGAGGTGAGGTGGTCTCACCGACGGTGGAAGTTATATAGGTCTGAAAATTGGGATAATTACTCTGGAATCTGTTGAAAAATTATCCTCTATTTAGATCTGACCCAAGGAAAACCGTAAGGTTGATAGGGTTGGCAATTCAAAATGTTGCCAACCTTACCGTTGCTGATTGTAACCCTTTACCTAGAGTGGCTTTTAAAACGGGGATTTTTGTATTAAAAAAAAAAGTGAAACGTAAGCCAGTTCGTCTAAGGAGCAAGGTAAACTCACAAATGGTGAGAGATCAATTGCATACATTTATAGTTCTGGATCTAGCCAGGCTGCTCGGAGCATTTCATCCTGTGAACAGCGTCAATTGAACATTATCTTTACACTTACTGCATAAGTCTCTGAATCCTCCTGGATATTCTCATTAATGGTAATGTCTGGGTTCTGTTTTAGTATTTCCAGCATCTCAGTAATGCAGTCCAAGCATCTGACAATGTGGAAAAAAACAACAACAAAACAATGAAAAAAAAGAAGAAAAATAATGAGAAAATCAATGTTAGCCATTGCAAGTAATCATAAGCGGATGGCACTGCACAAAACCATTCACTAGAAGTAAAAGTTGGTCGTGGTATGAATAAGTGAAAAATCTTCCTTAACCAGTTCGCGTCGGAGGACGTGTTAACATGATCTGGCTGTTTTTATACACGAGCACGGCCGACGGGTTAAAACGTCAAGCTTGCCTCGACTCAACTCCGGGTGACGTCTCAACACGCTAATCCCTCATTTTTGTACACACACACACACACACACACACACACAGTCATGTAAACGGGTGCAATCGTGGACCTCCCATTGTTCCTCTTTTGTTTATACTCTAACTTTTTCGGAAGGCCTCCCATTGGTTTTGTACACGATTTTCAATCGTGGACGTTAGGTCAAACGTGGACCCCTTTGTCTACGCCCGAATTCTTTTGTCCTAGGTCCACGATTGCCGGCATATACAAACTCACACACACACACACACACACACACACACACACACACACACAAAGTCCGAGAAGTCTGTGGAGACGGACCGTGTGTTGAACTTGAACTTGGCCGCAGTGCACGGCCCGTTATACAATTTACGCTCCATTGGGCGCACCCGTACCCGGAGTATTGAAATATATGAGGTTTCGGCAAGAAATATTGTACAAATACTGTTGAAATGACTCTTGGAAATCAGTATTTTGTGGCATTTGGCTGTATATCAGAAGTTGGCTGCTATATTTTGCCTTTTCTTAAAAATATAAATTTTCGGCAAAAATAATCCCGGCGCGAACTGGTCAAGTTTCTATTTGAATCAGTTGGTCGACCCTGGTAGGATGTGGTCAAGTGGTTAAGACATCTACTGGCTGTAAAGCAGACCCAGGTGAAAAATAGAAAAATAGTGGGATCAAAATTTAACAAAAAAAAACCCACAAAAAAGTAGGACATTGGAAGAGGAAATCAGGATAAAAGTAGGACTTTCGCGGATTTTTAGGAGTAGTTTTTGGTTGATACTCGCCCATGTCCACAGCATCACAAGCCTCATTTGGCATGTTCTGTACTCAACATTTGTGTTCCATCCTCAACTAAGCTCTTGAATGTAAAGTTGCAGTATTCCTGCAGCCAAGTCTTTCATTGTGCAATTTCCATACGACAGTGTGTAAATATTCAATGAGATGTTATTTTGTGGGACAAAAAGTAGGAGAAAACAGGAATAGCACAAAGTAAAATAGAAATGAGGAAAGATTAGGAAAAGTAGGAATACTTCAAAACCTGCACCTGCACTAGTAAGCAGGAGGTTGTGGGTTCGAGTCCCGACCAAGTAAGCCCGCCAAGTTTTGTTCTCACAGGGTCTCAGAAAGCACCAAGTATGAGTTTATGTTTGATAATACTGTGAGCAAACCTTGTTCAAAAATTTGCATCACCCGACACGCCTTCCAACTTCTGACACTGACTGCATGATGATCCCTGCTATATTAGCCAAGATTTTGAGAGACCCCGCAAAGAAAAACAGCGGCACTGCAATCAATACCGCATGTAGAAAATATGAAATGCCTCATAACGATCTTTATGCAGGCAGCAGGCTCTTGAAAAGCACTATGCATACAGTATACAAATAATGAATGTTTATGAGTGCGATGGTAAGAATAATTTCATGAGGTGACAGATTGAATGTTCCATTCCACGAGGCGAAGCCGAGTGGAATGGGACACTCCATCTGTCACCGAATGAAATTATTCTTACCATTGCACGAAAGTGAAACATTCATTATTTGTTTTATACAATGCCTGAATAAATCCCGACAGATTGCATGCATGGATTTCTTGGTGTACAACGTGCCGTTTACCTTCTCAGTCCCGCATAAAACCGCGACAAAAAGTGGTCCAGTTCCGAATCAGTTAAAGCTATAATTGTTGTTCCTGCGTTTCTTGCAAATTCCTCTAATCGTTTGACTGCATATTTCATTTGTCTCTGTGATAGCAGCGTCAGCATCGCCTACGAGTTCCAATATTTCATCGTCTGTTAGGAAAACAAACCGCAGTTCGGAAACACCGTCCGCCATTTTGTGTGAATGAATGACAGCCTAAACTGGTTCCCGGTCCCCGTATGTATATCATATACATTTGAAGTCCGAAGGACAACAGAGGGACCGGGACCCAGTCCAATGACAGCCGTGTTGTGGCGGCGGGGAAGTTCTATCAAACGCGTTACCGTTTGATAGAACCATGTGATCGAACGTTTTTTGGCGGTGCGGGTTCGCGTCGTGCGATGGGACGAATGATTCAATGCACGTGATCGACGATCCACCAATCGGATGGCTGGGATTTATTCAGGTGTTGTATAATACTTAATACTACACCGTTGAGGGCAAAACCTTAAAGGTAATTATTAGAGCACCATCTATTGGTAGTGCACATCTACATGGCCACTCACTTGATCCACATGTCCGGCTTCATGCACGTAGCCACGTTGGGGTTGTAGTCGTAGATGGCCGCCGTGATGTTGAACAGCACCTTCAGATCAATGGCCACGCCCAGGTTGTTCTGTACAGAGATGGTGCGCAGCTCGCGCAGGAGTTCAATCTGCTCCTTGCGGTTAGTACCCTTGCGGCCGCGGGCCGACACGATCTCGTGGAGCTTCTTAATGACAAGGGGGTGGGTGATATCCGTGCCCTTCTCAAACATCACCTGGATGCATTTGATAGCAGCGAAAATAGAATTTTCCCAATGATGGCAAAATCCTGTGAATATTAGTACGTGTGCTTGAAAATCTCAAACTCTGATATTGCTTGACCTCAGATCAGGCTATGGTTCATATAATCTATATTTAGATCCTTGGCTGGATGCATTTGGTGGAAGCAAAAATCTTGTGAATAATACTAAGTGGTGCGCCTAAAACTTTTGAACGTTGACACGGCCTGATCTCAGTATCATTCGTGGGATATGGCCATGTCGTCGGGCCATGTCGTCGGGCCATGTCGTCGGGCCATGTCGTCGGGTCATGGTTCATACAACTGTGTTCACACCCTTGCTAAAATTCAAGGAGTCTATTTGCAGTACATTTGGCTATTAGCAAACAACACTATTGTATGCACTTCATTAAAATATATTCAATCTACCAACGAACGAATTGTACTTATTATATATATGCTCATAGCACAATGATCGTCACTGTTACCCTAGATCACCTGGCCAATAAATCTTTCTCACAAAGACTACTTCACATGATTACTATTAGCAAGCAATGCTGTTCAAAACGAACTTTCCTCTTTTGACAGCAACTCATTTAATAACAGCAGCAAGAAAGTACAAAGAACCAATGTGTCAGTGTTCTGCTCAAGACAGGCAAGAATATCCCCGACTTTCCCCAATTCCACAAGGTATAACCAAATTGGCTGTAGGATTTCGAATGAAACAAACCATGCAACTCCATTTGAATACCCTTAGCACACACAAATACACCCTCAGGTCTGACCTAGGGTCATGACCCCTGGTCGTGACCTCACCTTACTGATCGGTAATCCTTTGGTGACCTTTGTCCATTCTTCATCTCCATCGTCGTCGTCGTCTTCCTGCTTGGCTCTTCGTGCATCATCACGTGCGCGACGCTGTATGCGCCTATCGCGGTGGCGATGCTCTTTCTCTTGGTTACCCCTTTGATGCCAGACGTAAAAGTCAATGTTCAATTTTAACTCCTCAGCATACAACAGCAATTTATATATAAATATTACAAGATCCCACAAAACGAGTCTCAAGGTAACTGACTCGTTAGTTACTTGTTTGCATTAGAAAAATAATACTCGGCTCTTCTTTATGATATGTCACTCATATTTACATTCCGCAACTTGAGCCTTTTTTGGGGGTTTTCAAACATTTACGTATCTCTTGTAATAAAACCGAAGATTCCTGAAAAAGTGCCTCAGGCACTTTAGCTTCTGACTGAATAAACCTGTGCAAGTAGGAGGTAAAGTGAAAACAATTTCAAACAATTGTTTTCAGTGAAAGGTAAAAGAATCAGGTTGGGGGGGGGGGGCTAAAAACTTCATCCCCTGCAAGCCTACAGTGGGATTCCAATCCAGGTTACGCTGGCAGAAGGTGAGGGTGTACATACTCAACTCGGAGCAAGGAACACTTCTTAACTTCTTGAATACGGACAACGGCCATAACCGCGGTTTGAAAAAGACCACCTGGCCAGTTGTCTTATAAGCGCATTCCTGCACGTACTCAATTCATGTTTCACTATATTGTTCTTGAGTGGGAGTGTAATGAATAGATGGAGCTTTATTAAACAAAACTTTAGGCCAAAAAAAAATAATAGTTCTGCTTCCGGTTACCCGACCTACCCTAATTTTACGGCCCCGACCCTAAAAGTTTTATCGGCAAGTTAAAAAAAATTAACAAAAACAAATTTTAAAAACAAAAAATAAAAAAATAAAAATAAATAAATAAATAATTCTCCATTATTTTAAAACATTATCGACTGTAAATATTTTTGACATTAATTAAGGCAAGTTTTTATCACTTTTTTGTGGCCATTTTTGCATAGCTTTCATAGCGTAAATGGAAATAGTTCAGACTGAAATTCGCATAATTGAATACCCCATTCAAACAGCACCAAAAAAATAGCAAACAAAAAAAAAAGTGTCGGCCTACCTACACTTTTTGAAAGGCATGTATAAAATAGGAAGCAGAACTATTTGTTTTTGTGGCCTAACCAAATGCAACCAAGAACTGTAGAATGGTTCCAGATGGTCGTCTACATGTGGTTGACTAGACAGGGTTCGGGGCAAGGTTAGTTCAACAATTGTTTACAATAGTTAACCCTAACTCCCAAGGCATTTTTGCTCGGATGCACCCTCAATCCTACAAAAAATCTTCCAACAGCCTCCGTGTAAAAATCTGATGCAGCCTCAATCCTCCAAGATCCTCCGTTATTTCTTGTATTTGTTCACTGGAGGGGTGTCCGCTGCCTCAATCCCGCAAAATCCTCCAGCAGTACTGTTGACATGTTGAGGCAGTGTCGATGATATCCCTTAGAAGCAGTGCGGATGATTTCAAGTATTATCTAGGCCTAAATGTATGCATGGCTAAGCATGAACAACCAAAGGTACAGCCCAGACTGTGACACAGTGCATCCTGCAAAATCAATCCATACATTTTTGCCATACAGCCTCAATCCTCCATATTCCTCCATTTGGCAAAGAGGATTTTGGAGGATTTGGGAAGGTTAGGGTTAATTAATAAAAAGCCCTTGATTAAGTTGCTCCTGGCCATGTACAAAGCGGGTATTTTGAGGCTACACCATTGGTTTTTTCCACTGGTGCACTACAAAGAATAGCCAGACTAAAATGCCCGGACACAGTTTAACGCTATGTCAGGCCGACTCCCCTACTTGCAAAACGTAAATACTTCCAACTTATCATGAAATATTCCTTTGAAATATTATGAGCGGGGAAGGACAAATGCGACCCAACCCAACAAAATGAGCCACAAGTCGCCAGAGTTACTTTCGAGTCACGCGCCCTTAAAAACACGACTTATACTGTGGAAATCAATAGGAACTTTCAAGGTTTGCAGCCATACAATGTCCATTTTCATCAGGATGTCAAACTGAGTGATATATCAGAATGAAGAGCTAAGTATGCTCCATCCAGTGCAAGTAAAAACACTAACAAGCCAAAAAATGACCTTAAGACTCATTTTGTAGGATCCAAAGAAACGGCTTCTTACGATTTCAAGAAGTACGCGGCTGTGAGTCCTGCGTAGCCTGCACCAACCTCTGCATCCGAGCTGGAGCTTTCGCTCTCAGTGCTGTCAGTCCAAAAGCTGCTGTCACTGTCGCTGTCGTCGTCCTGATAAAACAGTCCAGAAAAAAAAGGCTTAGCCAAGTGAGTATTTTCTTTTCTTCAAAAATATGCAGGCTGATAGCTAGCTTGGGCAACACTTTTGATGACTCCGAGCACAATGTACAAAATGGGCATATAGCGCGCAGCGTATTCTTTAGTGAAGCCGTGTGGCGTTGTGTTTGATTTCATGGATGAAACAGCTTGCACTGTGAAGTGCCGCGGTGTGGCCTTTTTCCGGGAATATGCAATCTTTAAATCCTTTTTTGGGGTCGGTGAGTTTCAGAATCGTCAGGCAGTGCCTGAAATCTACACCAATGAAGCAGATATCGTTATTTCACAGCGTCGACTCCTCAAAAAAATGGAACTGCAATTCCGATTCCAACATTGGAGTCGTGAAGATAGTCGACTCCTTCCCTGGAATCTCCCAAACCTACACTGGTCATTACAGGATACTACACAAGATAACTCTTCCTAAATCACTGAAACAACTTTGTGTCTAACAATATGAATGCACCCAATCCCCAAAACATATTTAACTTCCTTGTCCAATTATATTCATTTTTACTTTCGGTCAAATATTCCTGGGGAATTAAAGCGTTTCAAGCCAGACCTCTTTAACAATCATTGCAGCACTATTTAGAGTTCTTTGTCCATAGTCCAACTGCTGCAAAATGGAAATCTTTGACAAGCCGACTGGGCTTTGATGAGCTCCAACCTCATGATTAATGCGGCGCCACTCAGAAAAACAGTGGTACTGCAATCAATATCGCATCTGGACAATATGAAATGCTCCCTTACACTTGTGAACGGTGGGCGGAGCTTAACCTTTACATTACCACATTACCGCCACGTTGTTTATTGGCTTATCTTCCCCCAGTAACACATTCTTTGTTCAGTCAAGCATGAACAACTCAAGCAGAAAAACCAAAGATTTCACCCTCAAGAGTTGACTGAAATGGAAAATGTGTGCAAAGTTTGTTCCATGAAAATTACTCTTTCATATGGTGTAAAAATTATAAGTCATAGCAAAGTTATGGCTGTTTTCTCTTCTGACCCACTTTACCAAACGGGAAATATGTTTGTCACACGAACAAATGGCACTCCATACAAAAGACTGTCTAAGAAACTTCGAATAGTTTTCTTAAAAATATTGTAATGGTGACACATAAATTTGCTATCACCGTTAGAAAGATCTGAAAAAGCTCCTTCCGTTGATATGAGGTCAAGTATGGACAGCAAAAAACACAAACAGAGTTTATTGAAACATGGTGAATATATCTGTTGTTTGGCTGCTTTGTGTGTTTTCCTTGTCGAGTAAACTCGACATTGGTAAGGAAATGGTTAATGGGATCAGTCTACTGACTTACATTGTATAGAGTACCGAAGTCTGACGTCAGTTGGCATGACAACTGGTTCCAAACAAATGTAAATTTTGACTGTTCCTTTGTTAACAGCAAGTCGTGCAAACACATAACAAAAGTATTCTGGTTCCAAACATTGCATCGACGTCATCACTTCGGTGCTCTATTGCTCATTGGCGAGTAGCCACATCTCTTTTACTACTCTAAGGAAATCTGTACCGTACTTTCTTGTGTCAATTCCACGCATTTTGCACGAAATTATACTTGATGTGACTGCACTGCATTGGTACACAGCTGGACAACAAATCCTAATCATCAAGCATGTAAATAATGAATATAATGAATATTCAAACAGATGAATGAATATTCATGCCAGCTTCAACCATTAGCATTGCTTGTATCCTACCTGGGCGGTTTTTGTCTTGGTTGGCGTCTTCTTCAAAGTTGGCATTCCAAAGCCATCTTCATCGCCAGAGTCTGTCACGAGGAAACAATGGAAATGATTATGCTCTAAGCTACGGAGCCCCTAAAGGGACATCCAATTTATTTATTTTTATCTCGTGCGCGACATATCTCGTGCGCACGACTTACTTTACCTCGTGCGCACAACATAATTGAACGAGTTATTAACCACTCGTGGTCATAGCAGTACAGCTCACACGGCAGGCAGGCTTATTCCGCAGCTGACACAGTAACATTCGTGAATGTTCTGATTGCAAATAATGACAGTTTCTTCTCTTCTTAATAAAAGCGATTCATGATGGTGTGGCTACATTTTATGAGGAGGCCTACATGAAGTCATTTTTGTATAGGGCCTTGAGGGTTAAAGCCTTGTTCTTGACCTAGTCCATGAGGGCCGAAGCCTTGGCCTTGTGAGTTGAAGCATTGGCCTTGAGGGTCAAAGCCTTTGCTCCAACACTGTCGTCCAGTCTTTTTCACGTCATGTGCAGCTATAACTCCGTCGTGTGCACAAGATATATGTTGTGCGCAAGAGATTTAGTGCGCAAGAGATTTAGTGCGCAAGAGATTTAGTGCGCAAGAGATTTAGTGCACACGAAATATAGGTCGTGCGCACAAGATAAAATAAATAAATTGGAAGTCCCTTTAGGGGCTCCGAAGTAAGCCATAAAACAAGTGTTTTTAATCCCATGTATGGGGATACTGTGTAGACATTTTAATATTGATACAAACAATTCAGGGGTGAGATCCGAGGAAAATGAAAAATTCACTAAACATTCAGAGGCATTATATTTGTATGGCGTTGCTGAAAAATACATAAGAAACTGCATTGCCACTGTGTTGCAATACACGACCAACTTATTGCAACACTTTGCCGACAAATTCATTGCAATACACAGCCGACTTGTCGCAACGTACTACCAACTTGTCGCATTGCAATATCAACTCGTTGCAACACAATGAGTTTGAGCCTGAAACTCGGCTTTCTGAGTTGCAATGTGTGGGTCCATTTCAAAACATGGCAATTCCAGGGGGTCCTTCAGAGATTGTTTAGAGATTCCCGTTTTGTAGCAAGATGGCATTCTCAAAGTCTTACCCATCTCATTTCCGCTGGCTTCTTCCTCTTCTTCCTCCTCCTGTTCCTTATCCACGTCTGGATTCTGGAAGATATCAAGGTTTTGAAGACTTTCATGAATAAAATAACCATCTGCAGTATAACGGCAATAGATTTCATATTGAAAAAAGTCCACTGAAAAAAATGGAGAAAAACATTGGATGAAATGTAAAATTTTGATAATACCAAAATGAAAAAACAAACAAAATAATATAAAACAAAAATAATGAATACATTTTTTTAAAACAAAAATCAATCGGTTTAGGTCCTAAAAATTACAAATAAATAAAATTTCTCGATTCACTCCCTTCATGAGATTGTTCCTGCTTTTCCTAGTTTTCCACTTCGTTTTTCGCTATGAACTATGTTTTCCCAATGACCTAACAATACTTCCCTAGGCAGTCCAACATGGCCGCATTGGTTTTTAGCATAGACTGTCGAGGTCATACGATAAGAGTCGGATGTAAGCCCACGAATGTTGCCACCTACCTCTTTGTACTCTTTGATTGGAGCTTCGTAGTCCCTACAGTACTTGCGCAATTTCTGTCTCAGCGTGGACAGTGCCTTGGCGTTCATCTTCGTCAACTTCTTCTTGTCCTCCCAACACTGGGGATGGAAAAGACGGGAGACTGTTAACCCCTTGAGTACGATAATATACAATGAGAAGCTGGAGTGCTGTGTCGGCTTTGCGGCCAAGCGAAACGGACACAATAATCCAACAATGGATTGAAAATGCAGAAAATGGCGTCTATAGACGTCATCCGGCCTGGTGGCACTTTTTGTTTGCACCCACAGATGTCTTCCGTACACAAAGGGTTAAGAATTGAGACATCAGTCATTATACAATGCCTGAATAAATCCCCGCAATCTGATTGGTGCATCGCTGATCACGCGCACTGAATTATTTGTACAAATGCACAGCACCGCAAAAAAGAAGTTCTATTCAACGGTTCGCGTTAAATAGAATTTCCATAATTCCACGGTCCCTACTGGTGGCGCTACACCAGGCTGTCATTCATACAAATTAATAGCAGACGATGTTCGCAAATCACTAGTTGTTCTCCCAACAGACGATGAAATGTACAGGAAATCGTAGGTGATGCTGACGCTGATAACACAAACAAATTAAATACGCAGTCAAACGATTATGACTTTGCAAGACATGCTGAAACAACAATTGAGCATTAACTGATTCAGAACTGGACAACTTTTTGTCGCAGTTTTATGCGGGACTGAGAAGGGAAAACGGCATGTTGTACACAAAAAATCCATGCATGCAATCCGAAGAGAATTTATTCAGGCGTTGTATAAAACAAATAATGAATGTTTCCCATTGGTGCAATGGTAAGATATATGCCTCGTGGAATGGAACATTCAATCTGTCACCTCATGAAATTATTCTTACCATTGCACTCATAAACATTCATTATTTGTATACTGGCACATAGCCATACCCCTAAGACAACTCTCAGATTGATGTAATTTGACATTCTTTCACAAAATGTGTCACACAATAGCACTGTTCGTTATTAGCCAGATGACCTAAAAATAGATCCTAGATATTTAACTCCCGACATCATTTTTCCTCCAAGTAACCTGAATCCTCCAACATCCTCTGATTTCAAAGTGTTAAAGCTGCATGCAACCTGAATCCTCCAAAATACTCTAATGGGAGCCATTACATGAATCCTCCAAAATCCTCCAGGGGTTTTTGTAAACACCCTAGTAACCTCAATCCTCCCAAATCATCCAGCATCAGATTATGCCTGATGACCTGGATCCTCCATTTTCCTCCAGAGGCAAAATCCTCTAATGCCCTCAATCCTGCAAAATCCGCCGATGCTTCAACTTCCAAAGACGCTCACAATCCTCCAAATTCCTCCTTTTAGCAGAGGATTTTAGAGGATTTAGGAAGATTAGGGCTTATGAGTATGCGCATTAACCAGATGCAGAGCGTTAGCCATTCTAAATAAATGACTTTATAGTGAGCTGTCCAGCCATATGTAATTGCTTTTTTTTTTAGGAGAACTGAACTGGACTGGGACGGCATGGCTGCAGAAGGCTAGATGGCCTTCAACCTGGACATCAAACCCCATGTATAGTAACAGTGGCTGGGCTCCACTCTCCTCAATCCTACAAAATCCTCCTGGTGTAATTTGAAGGATCAGGTAGCTTCAAAACGAGCCTCATCACACACTCTACCCATCTTACAAAGCCAAGTCTAGTTCCCCACCTCATTCACAAACTCCTCCAGCTCCACCAGCGCCCTGATGTAGAAGCGCGGGGGGACGTTGCTGTCTGGGTTCAGCACCTTCTGGGCCTTGTAGTAGACCCGGGTCAGCTCGTCAAAGCTGGAGAGGACGCGGGAGACGTCTCGAATCTTCTTCTGGTTCTTGATCTGCTTGATGACGTCCATGATCTCTTCATGTCTATAAAGTAAAAACAGGTCAAATGATTAAAAAAAAAAATATCATGTACTATTTATGACAAAGCTTGATAGCTCAGTTTGTAGCATAATAAAAAATAAAATATAAAAAAATTAAAAAAATAGCACACTCAATGGTTGTCCAGATTTCTTTTAATTTGGTGAACCTACAGTTGATGTTTGATCCATGATAAGAAATGAACTTTGTACACAATGTAGTCAATACATTACCCTAACTCCCTACATGCCCTAAATAATTTTCCCTACATGTAACATGAATCCTCCAATATCCTACAATTCCAAAATCCTCCAAATGGGGAGCACTGCCTGAATCCTGCAAAATCCTCCAGTGGATTGTTGATACACCCCAGTAACCTCAATCCTCCAAAATCATCCACATCCACATTGGGTCGGATGACCTGGATCCTCCATTTACCTCCAGAGGCAAACATCTCTAATGCCTCAATCCTGCAAAATCATCCAATGCTTCAACTTTCAAAGAACGTCACTCCTAGAAATGTTTCCATTGTGCAGAGGATTATGGAGGATTTGGGAAGGTAAGGGTCAACGAGAAGAGAGAATGCACTTTGAGGAAAGATGTCTAATACTTTAGGGTAGGGCTGGCAATTCAAAATGTCGCTAACCTTACCACCTCTGATCGTTACCCTTTACATCGAGTGGCTTTTAGCCTTATATTTGGCAATTTCAATAAATAAAAATGTACAGAAGTACGGCATACATTTGTGCAGCATGACAAGCAGCATCATTATTGTCAATGTATCGCAGCCAGACAATACTGACAAAGACCAAAGGTCATTGACCAGTAAAGACCAGGCCGTCAGACGTTCATCCCCTCACCACCTACTCAAAATGGTGACTGACCTTTTGGACTTGGCACTGCGTACCACCCGCTTGACCTCTTCCTCACTGTCGCTAAGGAAGAAACTCTGCTTGGGCATGGTCTTGGTTGGTACAGGCTCCTCATTTTCGCTTGACGACGACTCGCTCTCACTGGACGAGCCGGTGGCAAAGAAACGCGACGCCATGGTTGGACTCTGGTGGTTGCTCTCAGTATCAGTTCAATCTGTGATGAGAGACAATGATCAACGGGTGAGCACTAGGAATGAGAAAAACAATAATCAACCAGTAATTGTTGGGTTGCCACAAAAAGAAAAAAAAAGGTAATTTAGGTAAACAGACAAATTATGCTAAAATTTAAGTAAGAGTTTTGTAGTGCTGTGATATGCAGACTTTTTAACTTCCACTACTTGAGGTCAAAGGTAAAACTCCTCATGATTCCGAGGATTCGTAATACGTAAGTAATTTTCAAAGTGAACAAAGAAACTGGCATTCGAACTTGGGATTCGAACTTGCGACCTCCGGGTTACCGTACCGGTAAGTAATTGACGGGTTTCAAATTTATTCCCCCAATTAAAAGAAAGATAAGCAAGGTTCCTAGGTCCCAAATTTTGTAGATTCGGATTGCAACACAATTGGTAAGCTTATCGATTCATTCAAGGTTTAACCACAATTCACGTTACCTCGCCCCCCGTGTATCCCAGCCCCATCCAAAACGACAGCGCTGTATAGCCCACATCAACTGTCACCCCGCCAAGTACCCCTTCCCTGCATATCCCAGCCCCGTGCCACAAAACAGACCGACGCCCAGCCCGGTCCCTTCCACAACCAAGGATCTCCAGCAAGTCAATCGCAAGTCACTTCACAATTCTGGTGTCAAGCCATGTAACAAGCTACTTCCAGAACTGTAAGGTTTTTACAAACCTTACAGAAAGACACATTGAACCTGCTGTGGACGATTTTCTTCCATAGTTTTGACCCTCAATAACTTTCTAGTCACGAAATTTTGTGCCCCAAGATTTCACATGCCTTCACTTGATATGGCCATGTACACATAGGCTAGGTTCACTTCCTTGAAATGTAACCCAAAAAGTTAAATTTTACGGAAATTTTGCTTACCAAGACCACATCAATCGCCAATCCGCAGTTTCGCATCCGTTTTTGTCGACTGAGGGCGCCCCAATGCTCTTGACCAACCACAGCGCGGCTTTCATATCAACGCGTGAGGCAAAAAACACACAAAATTGATGCATTGTTTTCGCAGGAAACAGTCGTAAATATTTGTTTCAGATTCGTACGGCATGCTAGCAGCCGCGTTACTGCGCCGCGAGGCATGCGGAAACGCCTCTTTTAGTTTTTTTGGACGACTGTTTCCTGCGAAAACAATGCATCAATTTTGTGTGTTTTTTGCCTCACGCGTTGATATGAAAGCCGCGCTGTGGTTGGTCAAGAGCATTGGGGCGCCCTCAGTCGACAAAAACGGATGCGAAACTGCGGATTGTCGATTGATGTGGTCTTGGTAAGCAAAATTTCCGTAAAATTTAACTTTTTGGGTTACATTTCAAGGAAGTGAACCTAGCCTATGTGTACATGGCCATATCAAGTGAAGGCATGTGAAATCTTGGGGCACAAAATTTCGTGACTAGAAAGTTATTGAGGGTCAAAACTATGGAAGAAAATCGTCCACAGCAGGTTCAATGTGTCTTTCTGTAAGGTTTGTAAAAACCTTACAGTTCTGGAAGTAGTAACAAGCTATTCAAACACACTATAGGCCTATAACAAAAGCATTCCTTTGTCATTGTTCATCCCATGTAGCTTGTGATCTGCCTTTTGATCTGACTTGTGATTGACTTGATTACAACTCTGGTTGTGTGTAAAGAGAGGGGGTGGGTTCCTTTTATCAACTTGGATGAGAAATGTGCAGTATGATGATAATGCCACAGAGATTTTAAGACAAACTATGTTGACCCAAAATCGTACAAAATTTATTTGACAAATTTATTAGTCTCCCTATCAATGGACGGCACGGCACAATTGCAGAATACCCTTCCACTCGTCTATCCCACCCCGTATCCGGATACGCGGATACGGGGTCACGGTTGATTGCCCTCAAGTACGTACACATGATACATGTACACATACGTGTACACGGATACGGGGTAGCCCCACCAGTGTGGCTGGCGGATTTGACATCGGGCTGATCCTTAGCCACACGTCCTACCCATATGTTTGTGTGGTGAGAACTTCAAGAATTTGTGCGGTGGGGTAGCGCTATCTGGACAGCGTTTTTAACGGTCTGGCTGTGTTCTCTACCTTCTTAACTATTCCAAACTGCTAGCGGCTTGTCATCTTACTCACCATTTTTCGAAATATTGGCCATTAAACTTCGGCTCCATAGTCTTGCGTGCAAACTATTTCAACCGGTGGTAGCCATTTTGATATGACCACATGACCCAAGTATATGACGTCACTGGGTTCGTTGCCGACGGCTGTTCGATGAGAGCACAGCTTATCGCGAAATTCGCGCGAGATGTTCCACTGAAATCATGATAAGCTAGCTGTGCTCTCATCAAACAGCCGTCGGCAAGCCGTTTCGAACCCAGTGGCATCATTATAAAATGGCTGATACCAGTTGAAATCGTTAGCACGCAAGACTATGGAGTCCAAGTTTAATGTCCAATATTTCGGAAAATGGTGAGTAAGATGACAAGCCGCTAGCAGTTTGGAATAGTTAAGAAGGTAGAGAACACAGCCAGACCGTTAAAAACGCTGTCCAGATAGCGCTACCCCACCGCACGAATTCTTGAAGTTCTCACCACACAAACATATGGGTAGGACGTGTGGCTGAGGATCAGCCCGATGTCAAATCCGCCAGCCACACTGGTGGGGCTAGGATACGGGGTAGAGGATTTTTTTGAAAGGGATAATGGCGCCCTCTCTCGCCCGGCCAGACTCCATCCCACACCGTATCCGCGTATCCACCTCCCGGAGGTAGGTCGTTTGGACTTAACGTTATACTTTTTTCCGAGCTTCCCATTCTAATTGCGCACGAAGGTCCGATCCCAGACCCAGCCTCCTCAGAGGATTTTTTTTAAAGGGAAAGTGGCGCCCTCTCTCGCCCAGCCAGACTCCATCCCACCCTGTATCCGCGTATCCGCAATTTTTAGGGGGGTACTTTCAGGTGGCGGGGTATTCTGCAATACGGACGACTTGTCTCAACGGACGACTTGTCTCAACGAACAACTTGTCTCAACGAAAGACTTGTCTTTCCATTTGACGCAAAGACGGTAGAGTTGTCTCAACAATGGTCGAGTTGTCTCGAGTCGAGTTGGCCAAGCAACAGTCGAGTTGTCGAGCCCCAAACTGAACTCAAGCTTATTCCAGTGGATAGGGAAGAGGGCCCTACACTACACAATCGGCAACGTTATGACATACGGTTTTATCACATAAACGTAATACTTACAAGTTACGTACCTAATTTTAGAGTAAAACGTCTCCAATCTGGCACGCAACAGCACTTGTGCAAAGCGTGCGAAACAACTCGACTTGCAGATTTTCGCGATTGACCCATGACCATGTGGCCCACGGGCACGGCCTCGTCGTATAAAATATTCATTTTACTATCTAGATTTCAGTGAGAAAATTTTTTATATTTTCCCTGAATATTAACAAATATAAGTATTGAAAATTTAATTTTGACAAGAACACTTTTATATTTTGAATTATTTTATAAGTCTAATTCCTTTTTATAAAACTAGTTTTTGAAGGTGGCTGTCTATTGCGCACGCTAAACGATGACGTCACACATATAGATTGGCGAGATTGTGGGAGATTATTAGAGATCTCGCAAAACAACTCATAAATTGATGACGTTTTAAAATAGTACACACGTGCAGTTTTACCAGCCATTCGACAACACGTGTGGTTGGCCTGCGCATTGTAATCTGTATCTGGTACAAAATCTGCAGATGAAATGGGTAAAAAGACGAAAACCGGAAAACAGAGAAAAGATAGATATTATCATTTAGCAAAGGAAACAGGTAAGTTGGATTCTTAATCTTAGTTTGGAACTTTGGATTATGAATAAACCTTTTCGACATTGTCAATGCTGCTGTTAATTTATACACAAATTTATGGCACTGTGAACCAGTCCAAATATTGATTGATTTTATTATAAAGGAGTAATTGCAGAATACCCTGCCACCCGAAAGTACCCCCATAAATAACGCGGATACGCGGATACGGGGTGGGATGGAGTCTGGCGGTGCGATAGAGGGCGCCATTTTCCCTTTAAAAAAAAAACCTGCGCGGGGGCTGGGATGAGACTACTTCCAAAAATGTAAGGCTCTCCGTTGGCCTTACAACGATATTCCTTTTTGGACCCCGTAACTCAGTCAATGGGATTTGCAATACGCTCTTGGGAGATCAGTTACAATGTTCTAGAATTCCACTTTCCCAAACGTTAATCTCCCCAGAAGGTTATCCAATCCCTGCTACATATCTTTGAGACTTTTGCGGCACATTTGCGGAACATTGAAACGGACAATTTATTGAGTAATGGAGTTTTTACTCACCAACCGACGTATTCAGCCGAGATGAACATGGCGTCGCACAGCTGACTAATACAGTCCACCAGACTGCGCATGCACGTGGAGTTTTCGAAGATATTTGGGGCTCGACCATTTTTTGAAGGGGGGTGGGTAAGGGTTGTGCTGTGTGGGCATCCCAGAGACAACAACTGCAGGGGGAGCAATACTGCTTGCAAGCACGAGGCTATTATCCCCTTGTGATTTGTGTTGTTTCGACTGTTGCATCATCTAAAAATAGCTACGTGGCTACCCGCCATGAAATTTAGACGTATGGGCATAACAAACATTGTCGGGCTAAGGAACCACACTAGGTATAATCGCGCTATTAATTAATTACATTCCACACATCACCGTCGCGTTGCGCGATGTAGACAAGATGCCCCCCTCCCCCCCCTTCAAAAAATGGTCGAGCCCCAAATCTCTTTGAAAACTCCACGCGCATGCGCAGTCTGGTGGACTGTATTAGTCAGCTGTGCGACGCCATGTTCATCTCGGCTGAATACGTCGGTTGGTGAGTAAAAACTCCATTACTCAATAAATTGTCCGTTTCAATGTTCCGCAAATGTGCCGCAAAAGTCTCAAAGATATGTAGCAGGGATTGGATAACCTTCTGGGGAGATTAACGTTTGGGAAAGTGGAATTCTAGAACATTGTAACTGATCTCCCAAGAGCGTATTGCAAATCCCATTGAGTTACGGGGTCCAAAAAGGAATATCGTTGTAAGGCTAACGGAGAGCCTTACATTTTTAAAAGTAGGATGAGACCTGCGTGCGCAATTGCAATGGGAAGCTCGGGCAAAAGTCTAAGTCCAAAGTATGTCCCGGGGGGTGGATATGCGGATACGCGAATACGGGGTGGCAGGGAGTCGGGTGGGCGATAGAGGGCGCCATTTTTGCACGGCCGACATACGGTATGTGAATAGTTAATCGAGGGCAATGAACCGTCACCCCGTATCCGCGTATCCGGAAACGAGGTGAAGATACGAGTGGCGGGGTATTCTGCAATAGTGCCTTTTAAATCAAACAACCCTGTCGCTCAGGGAACTTGCGTGATTGACTTTTGTACAAACCCGATCCTGCACAATCTGCTGATCGCGAAAGTTCTGCCCTGTGCAGATGAACCTACGCTTCACAATCGGCCGAGAAGATTTGAAAACTTGGAGCTCTTTCCAAACTAGAATCGAGTCATTGCGTGTTTTTTGCATCAAAGTTTAGGATATCTTGTATGGGCCAACAACAGGTGTGCATTAAAATGATTGAATACTGAATCTTATATTCTGATGTGTTCAGGTTACCGAGCGAGGTCGGCCTTCAAGTTAATTCAACTGAATCGCAAATTTGAGTTTCTACAGAAGTCGCGGGTCCTCATTGATTTGTGTGCTGCTCCAGGAGGATGGTAAGAAAATGACACAGATGTCATTGCTCGATTGACCCCTTAAACCCGGGCATGCCAGGTATTTCATTGGGGCGCTGGGGCACCAGGCCAGGTTATGCAGCCAAGCGAAATGGAAACAAGAGGCTTGTGCAGCCAAGCATAATGGATTGAAAATGCAGAAATTGGCACATATAGATGTCAACCGGCCAGGTGCCAATTTTCAATCCGCACATATTTGTGTCAACCGGTGGCAAGGGGTTAATATTCTCCCGCAACACATCCAAACCACAAGGCTATAAAAACCTTTTGACACATCTTCTCCCCATCTCTTCTTAACCCTCCCGTCCCCTTTGTGCAGAGCTATTTACCACCAATGAGCCAGTTTATTATCTCAAAGTCAAAGGTTATTCGGGATAAAATTGCTTACGTAATGTCACGCCATGTTATGCAATCGCCTGTTCTGATTGAATTTCACACTTGCGCGTTGTGTGACTACCTTTTGCGTTCACCCATGTGCGTTTTCCTATACTTATGAGGACCATGAATGGAACCCTTCTTTTGTTCCCTTTGTTTGTACTTTAACTTTTTCCGAACAACTCCAATAAGGTTTGTACACAAAATTCTCCCGAGGACTCGTGCCCAAGTCCTCGGTGTCATTGTTATCCCTAATCCCCCATTGTCCCAAGTCCTCTCTCGTATAGCCTAACCCACTCACCCGCGCGTGTTAGGCCACGCGGGTCATTCGGGATAAAATGTCATTGTGCACATGCACAGTTGAAATACCGAACTGGCTTTATTATAGCAGTTTGCCAAACCCCATGAATTTTGAAGCATTGAACAGTATCGATCTTTTAATATTTGTCATCTTACATTTCGGGAACCATAATTAATAAAAGCCATCCAAATAGAAGCAATTGCATTTATTTATTTTTTTACAAATTCTTATAGAATTGGCTAAATTCTTATAGAATTGGCTAAATTCTTATAGAAAGGGCTACAACAGAGGTGGTGGGGTTGGTCACATTTTAGGTTGCCAGCCCTACCACCCTTACAGTTTTCCAAAGTAATTATCCCAATTTTCAGACCTACATGTATAGACCCAGGTGTGAGACCGACTCACCTCCCCTACTCTGTTTAATACAGAAAAGTAACTTTTCATGAAGACATATAAACTTACATTGTACATGCACATGTATCCATTCTTAAAATCATCGAGGATTCACAGCCATACATGAAGACTTCAGGCGCAAAAGCCGCTAAACGCCACTTCCATGAAAAATAAAAAAAACAATATCAAGTGAAAGCTCTCAGTTCCTAGTATACAATAATCAATTTTTTGTTTTGGCGTTTAGTGGCTTTTGCGTCTGAAGTCTTCACATGTACATGTACATGTACATGTATACCAGAGAAATATTGAGATTGCCAGTGCAAAACGTGTTCACACGCTCCACTCCCCCATAAAATATATAAATGTCTAATAGGTCTCTACGAATGCTAAAAATGTGAGTTGATTTCTGTAACTGTATTTAACCCCTTGGGCACGGTATTTTACGGGGGGTGTCGCGGCGGTTCTGGCAGCCAAATCGAACCGCTACAATGTGTTTGTGCAGTCAAGCGTATCATAAACAATAATCCAACAATGGATTGAAACTGCACAAACAGCGGCCAGTGGCGTCATCCGGTCTGGTGACACTGTTTTTGTTTGCGCCCACAGGCGTCATCCGTACGCAAGGGGTTAAACACATACGATGACAATGAAAATTCTGACAGTCTGATGTAAAATTCAGTGGCTCATCCTCTGTTCCCTTGTATAATATTGCTTCCCAAACAAGTAAATTTTGTTAGAATTTACACCGTGGACAAAAAGGAAAAGTTTATCTTGGAGAATATGCCAAATGTGTTCACACTGAGCCATAAACTTCCTCTATTAATTACAGGACATTTTTGAAATTTATTTTTAATGTTGATTTGTTAGCAGTGTTTAGGGGCCTATACTCCATGCAGAATTTTCAAGTAAATCTCTTATTTTTTCTTTGTGTGGATGATTTTGACTTTTTCTACTCAGGCTGCAAGTTGCCTCCAAGAACATGCCCGTTTCCAGCCTCATCGTGGGCGTGGACTTGTTCCCCATCCGCCCCATTCCACATGTCACCACCATCGTGTCTGATATCACCACAGAAAAGTGCAGACAGGTATGGGATCCAAACATAGTACAAAATAGCTTAACCGTAACCCTGCTATATCCAACAAAATCCAACAATGGTAAAAAGCTTTTGTAATTTGTTGGATTTACGGTCAACACAAACTACACGGTGTGTTGGATTTTGTTGTATTCAGCAGGGTGGAAGCTAAATATACCTGTTGGGTTGGGTAATATTAGGAAGGTGAAAGCAGACTTCTAGTAAAATTTTAGCTGGATTTTGTTGGATTTGGTAGGGCTTACACAAGCAAATACAATGTACCTGTTGTATTTTGTTGGATTCAGCAGGGTACATATAGCTGCAAAATGCCAAGGCTGGTGTGTGGGTGTACACTGCAGAATCCAACCAAATATGCCGTTGGATTTTGTTGTATTTAGCAGGCCTCTCATTTCAGTCAAATTGTTGGATTTAGCAAGGCCGATGAAAACACTGAAGGGGGTTAAGGTTAAAGGCTCAGCAAACTAAATAACATTTCAATCTGTGTTGCACACCAATTGCAAAGCTCCTTTTTGTCTAGAAATCATGATACTCTTTGTTTTTACGCCCTTTCAATTTATCCCAAAGTTGACAGAGCCACTGTTTATGTGACAGCACGATGGGAATTGTGCTGTTCCCCAAAACGCAACCATTGGCCCAGTGAATGAGTTTTACCGAACTTTGTTCACCAAAATTGACTTGGTAACGAGGAAAGGTAACAGGGCTGTAGTCAAGTCCCTGCAAGTCCTTTCACAAGTCCTTTCGCAAGTCCAGTCACAAGTCCTTTCATAAAGCCAGTCACAAGTAACTGGATGAACAATGACAAAGGAATGCCTTTGTCAAAGCTCATTTGAATAGCTCGTGAATGGAATTAGGACTGGAGGGTTTGTGATGGACTTGCAGGGACTTGTGATGTACTTGTGATGGACTCGACTGCAGCCCTGAAAGGTAAACACTTTAGTACCACAAAAGCTAATGAAACGGATTAATGCCTGAAGAAACAACAAAACTGAAACTTTCCCAAGCATGACGTCCCCACTGATCTCATGAATATTGGAGTCGCATTTGAATAGGCAGCAGCTCAAGTTTGCTAAAATGCTAAGATTTCTAATCCTACAAAAGGTAATGAAAGAGTGATACTGGAGATACCCAACCTTCATAACCCAAACGTTTTTATTATGTGGAGCACTGTGGCCTCGTGGTCTATTGTGCTGGACTCAAGATCTTGGTGAGACTACAGATTGTGGGTTTGAGTTCAGCAGGGGTCACGGTGCTTGTGTCCTTGAGCAAGACACTTTGTCACAAGTTGCTTCTCTCCACCCAGGAGTAAATGGGTACCTGTGAGGGCAGTGATGGTTACTTGTTTGATTAGCCCATGTGTGCTTAACTTGCAGCCGGGGCTGTATACTCCCCAGGGAGCTGAGGTTTCGGGGATGATTGTTGGCCTGATGAGCAGGGGTAATAATGTAGCATCTTGAGCACTATGATCACGGTGGATATGTGCGCTTATTTATTTTTATGATGATTCACCTTTTTAACTTATGATATAATCAAACAATCCACGGGGGAAGCTTTCTGAGTAATTTTGACCAACAGTGTACACAGAAAACTGCCAGGAGTTGGATTTGAACCAGCAGCCTCCGGGTTACTGTACGATTCTTCTACCACTGGATTGGTACTTGGTTCCATTGTTGGACAATGGTTATTTACACAATAATTTTTGTGACTTTTCAACTCACAACTTTCATTTTATTTTTTTAAATTTATTTTAGGCACTAAGAAAAGAATTGCATACCTGGAAAGTCGATTGCGTCCTTCATGACGGTGCCCCAAATGTAGGAGCTAGCTGGATCCTCGATGCCTTCACACAAGGTAAAAAGCCAATTTAATCACTGTGTTGAACATGATTTGAGATTTTGCATAGTGGAGAGTACAACTACAGAGACAATTTTGTGGGTTTGCCATGTGAAGTAACTAACTCCCGAAAAAGAAGCGTGGTTCGTAGAAGAACCAGAGGTATAGTATTAACTTGATGTTTTAAGAATTCCCGGACCATCTTAGAAAGAGCTTGTTCAGATCTTTTTAATAGTGCTATCAAATTCATGTGTCACCATTATAATATTTTGTGAAAACTTGATCCGAACTTTTCCTGTACAATGTAAGGGAGCACTGCCTAACCCATGGTCGGGCCAGGCCATTGAAAAGCCGGGCCTTCTGGCTTTTAGTCTTGCTATTGTGTGCCGCAAATCACCTAACAATAGAGTATTTACTGATCGATAAAGCCTAGCCTCTGCCAGGATGGCTGGGCTATGGCCCCTTTCACACTAATCTGTAGTGATTGCTTTTGTTGTCATTCCATTCACGGGCTGGAGATAAAGTCTGGGTGAACAATGGGAGCTGGCTAGACTCCAGCATTAGGGGGCAGTTTATTGTATACAGCCAAGAGGATTATAGAAGCCCGAAGGCCTGGGCGTTCCCGGGGCTTGGCCAGGCTTTTCAACGGCCTGGCTCGACCATGGGTTAGGCAGTGCTCCCTAAAGTAGGTTGCGGGTACACCATGGAAAGATATCTCAACACTTCTTCACAAAAGAGATATCTTTCCATGGTGTACCCGAAACCTATTTTCCATCATGCAAAGCTTCAAACACTACGTTTCCCTGTACGGTTGTGTGTATGGAGTGTCATTTGGTTATGTAGCAAACATTTCTATTTTTCACACCATTTAAGTTCATTCATGGAATAAACTTTACACGCAACATTTTCCTTTTCAATCAACTCTTCAGTCAAGTAGAGAGGAAGAACACTAAAATTAAGCAATAATGTTGCTTTTTAAATCAATGGGTTTTAACCAACATTTTGGAATGTTCTGGGCCCAATTTCATAGCGCTGCTGAACACACGATTTTCTCGCCCATTTCATAGAGACTGTAAGCAGTAAGCACAAGGGAGAGCCGGCTTACTGTGGAAGCAGCATTTGCTTAAATTAGTGACGCAACAATATAAATCTCCATGCACGCGCAAGCGTTAGCACAACCCGGCCATGAAATACGATAATGCTTAAGCAAATTTTCCTGCTATAGTTAGCACAACTTTTCTGCTTACCATTAAGCAGCGCTATGAAAATGGGCCGTGGTGTTTAACGTAATCAGGGAATGAGTTCTGTTAATGTGCACTGGCAATAAGCCAGTTCGGTATTTCAACTGCGCATATGTGCACAATGACATTTTATCCCGAATGACCCGCGTGACCTAACGCCCGCGTGTGAACGCAAAAGGTGGTCGCACAATGCGCACGTGTTAAATTCAATCTGAATGGGCGTTCGCGTGACATTACGTCACCAATTTATCTCAAATAACCTTTGACCTTTGAGATACCGAGCTTCCTTATTTGAAAGAGCAGATACTGGGGGAAATCAGAAAAGATTTACTTTGTGTGATTGGTTCGCAGGTAATTTTTGCTTAGCTTGAAAAACTTTCTAAGCAATATTCGCGCTTAGCAACTCCATGAAATTTTGCCCTGGTTCAGTCAAATTTTCCATACTCAGATTGTTAATTTTCTGCGTATCGATGTTAGATCATTTGAATTTTATGAGTTGACTATCATAACATCGATGGGAGTTTTGGGCCCTTTTTGCAGTGGCTTTTAAAGTTTTTATTAAAAAAGTTCTAAATTTGTGCCCCTCAGCTCAGCTGACCCTGTCGGCCGCGAAGCTGGCCTCGGAGTTTCTAGCCAAGGGCGGTTGGTTCATCTCAAAGCTCTTCCGCTCCAAGGACTACCAGCCAATCATGTGGGTCCTGAATCAGCTGTTCAAGAAGGTGCACGCCACCAAGCCCCAGGCCTCGCGCAGCGAGTCGGCCGAAATCTTTGTCGTCTGTCAGGGCTACACAGCGCCAGACAAGATTGGTGAGCATTAACCCTAACCACCCCAAGCCTTACAAACTCCAACAGCAGGTTTTGTCTAATTTTGATGGGTTCAGTACTGTAGGGCCTTGGCACCATTACTTTACATGGAGCTATGATTAGGGGTGTGCATTGGAACCGGGTACCCTAGTACCCGACCGTTCATGTCAGGAACCGGTTCCAGATTATGGAATCGAGTACCCGTACAACTTTACATTATCGCATAGTTACTTCCCAGACAATGAAAAAAGAAAGGTTTTGAATGTTATTTGTCGGGAATTTTCGAAATTAGAATGACTGTGGGAAAACAGCACAGATTTCACGTTTATGACGCTCACGAAAGTTGACAATAAAGGGAAATTACTGGTCCTGGTTTTTGCAGTCTGGGTATGGATAAGAGCCTCGACGAGACATAATAGCATGCCTCAATCCACAATAAATGCAACTGTATAAACTTCCGGACAAGTCTTTTGTGATGATGCCGGTGCATGCGCGTGCCAGCACACGCAAAGGTAGAGAAGTGATCATGTTTACTGGACAGGCATGACTGGAGATTTTCAGATATTATTACAACTTCCGGGATTGGAAGTTTTGGGTTGGGTTTCTTTAACGGGTACCTGGTTCTAACCCTAACAATCCCCATCCAGCCAAACTCCAACACCAGGTTTCGTTGGAATTTGATGGGTTAGGTACTGTGTACTTTTGATGTGGTGTTGGATTTTGTTGGATTTTGACGGGATGGGTACTGAAGCTGCACAGTAACAGTGTTGGGTTTTGACTGATTGGGGAAGGTTGGTTCGAGCAATGGCTACATAGAGCTCTGGTGTTGGGATGTGTGTGTGGCTGTATGTTTTGTTTGACAGGCACTGAACAATGGGGTACGGAGGTAGAACAAACAATGGAATCAACAGCTTGTATGGTGTCTTACATAATACTTCTAAGGAACACATACATTGAATAATGTATGTTGCATAATTAGGGCTTGAATATTTTGCACATGAATACAGTTGTTGGATTTTGACGGGATGGGTACTGTATGTCCCCATTGTTCATGCTGTGCATTTGGACAAGTGTACCCACTCAATCAAAACCCAACAGCTAAGGGGGTGTTGGAGTTTGACGGGTTGTGTACTGTTATGGCAAATGGACTGTTGGAGTTTAACGGGTTGGGTATTGTTAACCAGCAACAATCAAACATGGTGTTGGAATTTGACGGGTTGAGGAAGGTTTCTAGTAAAATGCTTAGGGAGTTAGGGTTAATACCCGTAAATGCACACCCCTAGCTATGATGCCCCAATTTGTCTAAGTCCGAAGAAAGTGCAATAGGTTTACTGCACAGTGTTGGATTTTGACCAGTCGAGGAAGCCTCCTATTAAAAATGCTCTTTTCCAAATGGAGGATTGAGGGTCTTTGGAAGATGAAGCATCAGAGGATTTTGCAGGATTCATACAGTGGTCCCCAGTAACAAACATTGGAGGATTTTCGAATCAGAGGATATTTAGGAAAAATGATGTAGGGAGTTGGGGTTAAGCCAAATTAGATGAACAGACTTTCACCATGTACAAAGTGATATCAGGGTACTAGTGTTGGGCGACATGCACTTTTCTGGAGTCGATGAGTCGGCAGCTTAAAAGTCGCAGGTTTGACTAAGTCGCCGACTTTTGGCCGAGTAATTTTGGAAATTGGTTTGACACCAACATTATTGATAGAAACAATGCATACCGAGCTGCCAGTCTATTAAAACACATTTCCATATCAGTATTTTGCTCAGAAAAGCCGTATTTTTCATGAAATTTAAACTTTATCTAAAAATCAGATTTGTTGGCGCACATACATGTACATTGTCCGCACGACTGAAACGGCAATACGGTTACGGCTGTAACTAACATGTTGAAAACACGTGGAATTATCCACCCAGTCGATTATCCACACAGCCGATTATCGCACACTCGACCACTTCTTGTCGCAATTTGCCGAAAGTTTTCAAAATAGATGCTTATCCTTGTTGATCCAGTTCTTTGTTGGTTATTGGCAGGATTTTATGAACAAATCTTGTTGAAAACCCTAGCTAGCGATCATGCTGATTGAGTATAAAGTTGCAGAGTGAATGTGAATGTCTAGCTACCGGACTTGATACACTGGTATTCTTCACTAAATGATAGCGGAACCCGACTATGAATTTCGGTGTTCCCTCAAACAACAGACTCGCTCTGCACAATACGTACGATCAGAAGGTTTTTTTTCATACGAGTCCATACTTATTTTGCCACATGCGCATGTACTCCCGGCCGGACATCGACACGACATGCACAATGTCCATGGCTCTTTATCTGCTCTAGTGCCCCTTTTAACATGCTATGTTTTAGAGGGGTATTTTCATATAATATGTACCTGAATGTATGAATGTGGTATTCAAATTAAAGAATATGAGTTGTAGACATAAGAAAAACAATTTGAGCTTGCATGAGTGTCTTGTTTTTTCTTAATGTGTCTCATCGTGGATGAAAACACCACTTTTTGATCACTTGAAATAGGACATTGACTCCATGGGGTTTGCAAAAATTCAAACTTCTGACTTATACTGCTTTAAAAAAACATTTCTACACTGATTTTGTAAGAAAGATTGTGTGCCAAATCAGTCTCGCATTTTTTTCGGTGAAGCAATCACAACATCGTTCGATAAGCGTGTTCCGAAAACCCGAGTACAATTCACGTAACTGTCTGTCCTATCTTGTTACGTGAAAATATGATGCCTGATTTGGAGAAATAAAATGGAAATTTTCACAACGAAGTTCATGTATAGATTGCATCTTTGATACAAAACATAGGCAAGCCTGGGTGAGTTTTAGACCAAACAAGGCAGTAACTTGAAGCATAATAACTCTGCATACCAGTATGTCTGTCCCGTTACGTGATTTGCAGCATGGATAATAAAACGCTTCAGTTTCATGGAAGTCCTTCATTTTAAAGCTATATTCTGGGCAGTATAATTATAAACCCCCATATGTTACAGTATCAGAAAAATACAAGTTGAAATGTTCACTGCCATTTTCATTTTTAGGGGTGTCCCACAAGAACTTACATGTAGAAGGGGCACTAGAGCAGTATGTACACCAAGTGATACAGACACGGCCTCATCAAATCGTCATCCTCGCAGCACGAACGCTGGCCATGGAACAAAATCTGTGCGGACGAACTTAAAAACATGAAGTCACGCAAAAAGGTGGAGCGGGGGACGCTACAAAGAGCGCGGATCTCAGCGGAAATGTCGCTCAAATGCATAATAATGAACCACCAATACACGCGCAGTATAATAGCATGATACATGTGATATGCATGACAAAACATTATGGTCGGATTTAGGCATTTTGAAACCTGGAAAAAAGTCGACTTTGTCAATAGCGGGAGTCAGAGTCGCGACTAGTGTTAATAGTCGTGACTCCGACTTAAGTCGGCTGAGTCGCCCAACACTACAGGGTACATTCATCAATTTTGTTCAAATATTTAAACATTTATCATTTTTGTTTCTAAACAGATCAGTTCTGGATCCATATTTACTAATATCATATGTACATTTTTCTGTTTTATTTGAGGCAAATTATACCCGAAAATGGAAAATTTCAAAATTTGGTTAGCAGTTACCCCATTGACTTTTATCAAAAAATGTCCAGTGATTAGCCTACTTCAGTGTAGAGTTTTATTTCTAATTTCTGATTGGGCTTGTTAGAGAAAGCATAATTCAGTTTGACTGGGCGACACACGATATTCTAAATAATTATGACACAAACTTCTGTAGGAATAATAGTATGACTGTTGCTGAGTGTAGAAATGTCAAATAATCTCCAGCAAACATTGCTATGCTGGACTTTAAGCTGGAAAAAAATATTATATTCAGAGAGATAATTTGTAAGCTAATATTTAGCATACATTGATTGTTATTAGGATTGTTTCGGGCAATACTTGATTAAATTTAGAATATTAGGAATACAAGAAGTACATTCCTAGATGCATGCCAGTCATGTGTGTTATACCAGGTTCAAAGTGTTGCCGCTGAGATAAATAGATTTGTCCCATGCACTATTGGCAGGCCCTTTAACCTCTTGCGTACGGTTGACACAAATACGTGCAGATTGAAAATTGTCACCAGGCCGGTTGACTTCTATCTGTGTCAATCTCTGCACTTTCAATCCATTATTGGGGTATTGTGTACGTTATGCTTGGCTGCACAAAGCCTCTTGTTTCTGTTTTGCTTGGCTGCACAACCCCACCTGGTGCCCCGGTGCCTCCCATCTAAAACCCGGGGTCAAGGGGTTAACATGGTCTGCTACTGTGCTTGCTACATGTATGTTTATTTTATACTAGCATTGTTAACCCTAACAGTCCTAAATCCTCCAATTTTATATGATTTTGCATACACCCTCCCTAGGGGGATAGGGTTACCTTAGTGGGAGAAGAGTTGGATTTATCCTTGCAATCACTATCCCACCGGAGATCTGTTGCTACTCTTAGTCTGTTCTATAGGTATTTTCATGGGAAATGTTCCACCAGCTTGTCCAGCTTGGTTCCTCCAGTTAGGGTGTTTGGGCGTGAAACTCGGCTTTCTGCCTGTTCCCACCAATATAGCTGTGCATAGATGTATAACTTTTTCCCTCGTTCTGTGTCTCTATGGAATTCTTTGCCTGGTGCATGTTTCCCTTCATATTAACCCTTTGCGTACGGAAGACGCCATATGGCGCCCCAAAAAACAGTGCCACCAGGCCGGATGACGCCCTTTGCCGCTGTTTGTGCAGTTTCAATCCATTCTTGGATTATTGTGTATGTTACGCTTGACCACACACACATTGTGGCCGTTTCGCTTGGCTGCCAGAACCGCCGCGACACCCCGACGTCTCCCGTAAAAAAACGTACTCGAGGGGTTAAGATCTTTCCTGCTTCAAAAGGAATCTTAATCCTACCTCTTTCATTCTTTTTTTCCTTTTTCCTTTTTTTTCCTTTTGTAGCTCCACACCTTGAGTGGCTTTTAGTATTGTTCAGGCGAACTTCCATAAAAAATTAGCATTGTGCTGTTTGTCCAATAGTTTACCGATCCAAGTTGTAATTTTTGTTTCATTGAAGACTGGCCACATCTCAATTCAAAATTCCCACAAGTTACTTCATCCTCCTCCTCCTGTTACAGATCCAAAGTTCTTTGACCCCAAGGCCATCTTCACTGAGGTCGCCATGGAAACCAAGCAGAAATTTGCCATCCTGGCCGACCCGAACAAGCCCAAGAAGGCCAAGGCACAGGGCTACGCGGAGGGTGACTACACGCTGCACACTGTTGTCAAAGCTTCAGAGTTTGTTGCATCAGATGTCCCCGTTGAGCTGCTTAACAGTGCAAGTGAGGTGAGATGTTGGTTATTGCAATTGTACATGTATACTGTAAATCTTCAATAGATATCAAAGAAATTATCCCAATTTTCAGACCAATTGACCTCCTTTAGTGAAGGTTTTTCTGCAATGAATGTTTATTAACCCTCCTATACTTATAACTATCACAGCCTATCAAAATCTCTAAACACCAACTCTGACAGTTCGTGTGTGTTTCAATCTGAAATTTGATAGGTTTTGATCTGTACAGCAGCTGGGTCGATTTTTGCCCTGAGAACAGGAGGGTTAAGAGCTCTGGCTTGGAACACTTTATTTCTGTAGTTTTTGTTTGTTTTATGTTTGCAAATGTATACTACCTTTAAGCGTTTTTGTGGAGTAGTTACTGCCATACTGGTCTGTCAACAAGATAAACAAATTCCAGCTTTTATTTATCAAAATGTAAATTCCGATTAATACATCCACAGCTGGTGCTCGATGACCCATTCTTCGCCAATCACAGCCTGACGACACAGGAGCTCAGGCACTGCTGCAAGGACATCAAGGTGCTGGGCAGGAAGGAGATCCGATTGTTGCTCAATTGGCAGAAGAAACTAGCCAAGGAGATGGCGGACAAGGCCGAGGCAGAGGCCAAAGCAGCGGAGGAAGCAGAAGAGGGAGTAGAGATGAAGGCGGGAGATGGGTAAGGCTCGGTGCAGTGGTACATCCCTCGCTGGTTATTTTGGATGTTTTTCCCCTCCCACTTCACCAAAAAATTTGGCCCCACCCACCAACGAGACTTTATGGTACATTCGTTGACGTTCACCTTGAGTTATTTATTTGTTTATGCAAATTGCCCATCACAAGCCCTAGGGCACTCGAGGTGTGAGCTACAGAGGATTATGTGGAAGAACCAGCCTCTCACACTGAAACAAGACCAGCTAATCTCTTCATAGTATGAATAGGGTCGGGATGGGTAACTAGTCCACTGCAAGACATCAATAATGCCTCTACCCATATTAAGCATAATATGTGGGCTTGAACCCACAACCTGCAGAATTACCCACAGACCTTGAATTCAATGTGCCAAACCACTAGGCCACAGCACTTCCATTTTTAATGATTTTTCCTTTTTCCCACTTTGTATTTGTGACCGGCTCTGCAAAAAGGGCTATTATGTCGCAAAATTTGAAAAGTGAGTTATATACATAGTTGAATTGGTCACATCCTAAGCTTTAATTTGGTGTAGGTTTGACCCCTGTGGCATTTTGTGTTCTCGAGATATCTTGACATTTGTATACTCCCATTTTCCCAATTTAACGGAAGTGCGTTTAGAGATAGAGGCCTTTAAACACAAAAAGTGCAAAGAAATAAGATGGAAGTAATTTTGATCAACATTTATTTTTTCATCTGAATTCATCAATATTAATGTTTCTGAAAATAAATTCTGAAAATATAGATATAATAGAAGCCAACAAACCAAAAACCAAAAAAATCACTTGCGTGAAGATTTTGTCACCCGCTTCACATAGAACTGCCCTTTGTGTGCGACATAATACCCCTTTTTGCAGAGCCGGTCACATTTCAGAAAGTTGCCATCAATTTCTTTTTGGAGTGAAGGATATGAACAGTTTCAAAATGACACTATTTTATTAATACTGTTCTATGAATATCTATTGTTACACTCAAGGAGTTGTAACGGGCACATTCACCTTCGTCTACAGTGTATACAGAAATATAATATTGTGCAACCTTGAAATGCTTTATGAAGTGAACTGCAAGAATGTTGGGCAACCCCGCTAAATCAATTTTTCTAACTTCATTGAGTGATAACCCACAATGTCGCTTCCCAGGTTGTATCGTAAAATTGGGCGCGATCCCTGGCTGTATGACATTCTGGGTTTATGACTGCTGACTAGCGCCCACCCAAACAAAGATACTGACAATTTGGGAGACCGCCAACATGGGGCAAGATAGCTCAGTTGGTAGAGCGCTGGGTCAGTATTCTGGAGGTCGCAGGTTCGAACCCCACTCCTGCCAGTTTTCTTTGTTCACTTTGAAAATTCAAATTTTCCTGAGATTATCAGTACACACAATGTTGTACTGGTGTCTACTACATTGTAGCTGTTGCATAAAAATCTTCATGAATTGCAGGGAGGCAGATGACGAGGCAGATAGTGAAGATGAGCTGGAAGAGATCGGCAAGCAACTGGAGGAGGCCAAGGAGGAGGAGAAGACCGCCCTCAAGAGGTGAGAACTGGCCAGCTCATTGTGACAGATAAACCAGATGACCGAAATCAATTTTATTGGCACATCACTGTTTTTATTGTGGCCTTTTGTGTGTAATATCACGGATGTAGACAAAATTTAAAAGTGTTACACAACATTTGCTTTTTCTGTAATTTTCAGAAATGAATGGATTTGGGGGTTAGTATTTTATAGCAAATACTGTAACCCTGTCCTACTTTTGTCCTTTTTTTATTTTATTATTGATCCTACTATTCTCCTACTTTTTCACCTGGGTCTGCTTGAAAGCTAGTCTTGGTTCCAAGACGTCCTTATCGTGCATGTGATGCAGTGTGCACAGCTGGGCTAATGGCTGTACAGCGCCCTCTACACATGCACACCAAGGCCACACTGCCAAGGACGTCTTGGCCCTTTCGCAGGGAACTGCGCGCGACCTGTATATGCATAATTTAACAGGCAGGCCAAAAGAATAATGGCGCCAGTAATTAGCTGGCTGGTCAGGTAACGTACGTGCGTACCTCAAGCTGTATGGCGATGGGAAACTAGACCAGTGAGTTGGCGATTATACAACACATGCAATGTAGGTCATGTGATTATATGCACCCTACGTCACGCGCGTATGCGAGCGAAACTACGAAAGAGCCAAGACGTCCTTATCGATGTGGCCTTGGTGTGTGTGTGAGTATGTATATTCCGGCAATAGTGGACTAGGGACAAAAGGGTTAGGTCATAGACAAAGGGTCCACGTTTGACTAAATGTCCACGATTGAAAATCGTGTACAAAACCAATGGGAGGCCTTCCAAAAAAGAGGAACAATGGGAGGTCCACGATTGCACCCGTTTACATGACTGTGTGTGTGTAGAGGGCACTGTGACATTCATTAACCTGTGCGCGCTGCATCGCACCGCTAAGGACGTCTTGGAACTAAGACTACTTGAAAGCCTGAAGATTGTGTAGTTTGAGCTCCAAGTGTCAGAAAATACAACTACATTTTTGGGAATTCGTCATAAAAATATTAAAATATAAAAGTATTCCTATTTTATAGAATGACTGTTGTCTGTGTTTTCAGCCTTACCACCAAACTGATGCATACTAATCACAAATAAGTCGGAAGTTCGGTTCTTTTTTTTGTTTATTTATGGACAGCTGTGTATTATGTGTTGTATTTTCTTTCTCAAGAAAACGGAAAGATCAGCTGAAAATGCGCAAGAAATTACGGGAGCGTCTGCAGAAAGCGATGGCCATGAGCACGGGACAGAGCGACACCGCAGAGGCAGTGTCATTGTTTGCACTACAAAACATGAAGAACAAAAAGGTAAAAAGAATGAAACCCAAAGGACGTATTTAAAATCCTGTTCTGTAGTGACTCGAGTGCAGTGTTCTCAGGTCGCCGATTTTGAATAAGGAAGTGCATGTTGGAGCGCTTGGTGGCGCCATTCAAGATGGCGACGCCCGTGAACGATGCAGCGAAAGTCAAAACAATCTTCACAGCTTTTATGTTGTTTGATGATCCCATATTTCCGTTTGCTACAACTTCTCTTTTTCAAAAAAAACATTCCAGGATCTGAGGATATACGAATGTCCTGGCTGTCAGCCATCTTTGTTCTTCTTGTTCTTCATCCACTCCCCAGATAGCAGGGAGTGAAAATCTTGTTCGCAAACTTCGATATCCCGTTCTTGTATTGAGTCAACACGGGTTTTGAATACGCCCAAAGTGTCCATTGCAGGATTTGATATGGGAAGGGTGAAACTGTCAAACATGGTTCTTTCCTTTGTGATGCATCCTATGGCTACAAGTGTATCCATTATGACCCTCACCCCCTTGGCATTGTTAATTTGGTTGGAGAAGAGTTGGGTTTGTCCTTGCAATCACTCTCTCACCGGAGATCTGTTGCTACTCTTAGCCTGTTCTACAGATATTTTCATGGTTAATGTTCCACCGGCTTGTCCAGCTTGGTTCCTCCAGTTAGGGTGTTTGAGCGTGGAAAGTTGACTTTCTGCCTGTTCCCACCAATATACTCTGTATATGCCAATAGCTTTGTTCCCCTTCATTTTCCGACAGATAACCCGAACCCCAAAATGCCTCTAAAGCTGTTTTTTAGAGAGGCGGGGGAACGTTATGTGGACATGGGCAAGTCCACATAACGTTCTCTTTTCCTGCACCAGGTATGCAAGGTTAGAGCACCCAATTCGGAAAACATTTTCACACCTTTTCTCAAAAGTTTGAAAATAATTTCCCACTTGAATTCGCAAGGGGGAAAGTTGCGTGCAAAATGCGAATGCAACTGTGAACTCTCTGTGCACAATTTCCTATTCCTATTCGCAGTGTTAAATTTCAATTGCAATGTTCTGTAGAGCATGTAGGATTTCAAGGGTTGATAAGGATGGTTTGATTTTTTTTTTTTTCAAACAGGAACTTCAAGCCATCAGTCAGGATGACTCGGAGATCGTTGACAAGGATGCTCAAGAGCGAGAGGACCATGACTCGGAGATTGAGGCCCTGATGAATGAGACCTCGGAGAGTGATAGCGACCTACCCAGCGACCTGGACCCGGACGAGGCCCAGATCCTGATGGAGGAGAGAATGTTCAAGAAGAGGAAGAAAGGAGACGGGAGTGAAGAGGAAGGGGAAGATGGAGACGATTCAGATGTGTAAGTATCTCCGTTTCATCCATTTTACATTTTAAATATTAAGATCTTTAAGTGAAACATACTTTTATTTCCATTCATAAATGCAATTTTGCACTAAAGATTTTTTTAAAGGCCAGCCTTTTTTAGCATTGTATTGGGTGATTTCAATTGAAAAAAACCTATCAATTGACCAATCACTGGAAGTAGACTTCTAGTAAAATGTTAGTTGCGTTTTGTTGGATTCAGCAGGGTAGCTGCAAAATGCAAAAGCTGGTGTGAAGGTGGTACACTGCAGAATCTAACAAAATTTGCTGTTGGATTTTGTTGTATTCAGCAGGTTTCTCACCTCAGTTTTGTTGGAAATTGTTGGATTTAGCAGGGAAATATGAAACACACTGAAGGAGCTAGAGTTAAATTTTCCATATGCCAATATATTGCCAACTGCTCGTGGCAATATTCCCCCCCCCCCCCCAAAAAAAAAAGTGTCAATGGGGAGAACATTTGATAGACACATAAATAGGGGTGTGCATCGGAACCGGGTACCCGACTACCCGACCGTTCATGTCAGGAACCGGTTCCAGATTATGGAATTGAGTACCCGTACAACTTTACATTATCGCATAGTTACTTCCCAGACAATGAAAAAAGAAAGGTTTTGAATGTTATTTGTCGGGAATTTTCAAAAGTAAAACCGGACTATGTGGGAAAACAGCACAGATTTCATGTTTATGACGCTCACGAAAGTTGACAATAAAGGGAATTTACTGGTCGTGGTTTTTGCAGTCTGGGTATGGATAGGAGCCTCGACAAGACGTAATAGCATGCCTCAATCTACAATAAATACAAATGTATAAAGCTTCCGGGCAAGTCTTTTGTGCTGATGCCGGTGCATGCGCGTGCCGGCACACACAAAGGTGGAGAAGTGACCATGTTTACTGGACAGGCATGACTGTAGATTTTCAGAATTTTGTCTGAATTCATACTTTTGAAACTAGAGAAAGGTATTGGGATTGGAAAACTTTTGGGTTGGGTTTCTTTAACAGGTACCCGGATACCAGTATTTTTTTTTATTGGGTACCCGGTTCTTTTAATACCCGTACATGCACACCGCTACACATAAACAATTTTGTTCCAGCGTTATTGTTGTCAAATTTTGGCTGAAGCCCTGATTTAAATTTGTCTGCTGCCAAGTAGGACGCTAGTGCAATATAAACAATCAACGGGCGCTCGTCTCCATTTGTGAGGCATGCGACAAATTGTTGACTGCTGTGATGTGGGTTGTGGGATTGTTTCCCGTGTCAAAGACATGCTCCACATCACATTAGTCGAGTCCAATGAAAGTCAACATTACATTGTTGTTTTCATTTTTTTATTTCAGAGATTTTGGAGGTGAAGATGACGAGCAGAGGAAAAATCCCCTAATGGTGGACCTAGACACAGCAGACCAGAACACCAGATCACAGCGACGCACCGACATGTGGTTCAACAAGGTATCCAAAAACCGTTGTCCCGTTTGTCGAGGCTTGCCGTTCTCAAACATTCTACCACTGGGACTGGATTGACCCAACATGGGCTTGTGTTTAGTCCCGCTCCTATCTCGGCTTCAAGAAATGTTATTCTGCAGCGTGTTTCTTGTCTCAGTTTGCAAGCATTGTGCATTATAACTGGCATTCATAAATACCTTGGACAGTTTTACCCATTCCTATTGGTTGAGAGCCTGTCACATGGGTGGTTTTAAATGGGTGATGAAAGTACCAACTGGTTTTAAACACACTTTCCCGGTGTCACATGAAATTTAGACTCCTATGAAATCTGGTCCCTTTTATTGGTTGAACACTCGCGCGACCAGTCACTCTCCTAATTACGCAAGAGTCCAAAAATTCACCGGAACTGCTGCGTTCTGTGCCACATCACACCACATCGTGCAGTATGCGTCATGCGTAAATCCAAAACCCTGCCAGACGCAGCACAGTGCATCTGTGCCGACAGCTCCACTTTGCTGGACTCTCCACACAAGTCAATGTGACAAAGTATGCAATCTGATGCGTCCGGCAGGGTTCTAGCCAAAATGCCCTCGAGGGTTAGGGATTAGGTAATTTTTAGCACTAATCGTGTGAGGCACTTACCATTAAATAGCTAAAGGGGTGGTTTACAAAACAAAGGTAAAAATTGTGAACAAAATCATTGGAAATGTAAAATTTTCGAGTTGTTTCGTTTTTTGTTTGCTGAAGTATACAAAAAGGTATTCCTGAATGGGAATAAATATGTGCTGGGGCCTGAACGCTGATAATGACCCGAGCCGAATTATTCCTGCATTTGTATCACAATTTGTTAATGACCATGGGGTATCTACTGTGCACGCTATAACGGAGTTTAAATTTTTTATATTTTTTTTATATATTTTGCGATTGAATTCAGTTTTAGAACTTTGGGATATAATAGAATAGGGCTTTTAAAATGTAAAAATTTCAAATCCCAAAACGGACTTTTGGGTGAAAAATTTGTGTTTCTGCTTTAGTGCGACTTTAAGCTCATTTCGTACTGCCAGGTGATATGCAATAATGTTTGTCAAGTAGAGTGTTTTTCCAGTTAGCATCGGACTGAGTTCAGCATAAGCAGCAGGAAGGAATAATAATTATGGTTCCCTGCTCTCCATTATTTCAAGTGCATTTTCCTCCATACAATGACTTTTCCTGTTCCATTAATAGCCAATATTCTCAGGCCTAGAAGCAGATGAGGATGAAGACTTTGAGATCTCCCAGATGACGGACAACTACCGGCAGCAAGGCGGCTCCATCATCGGTGAGTTTCCTTGCAGGACCGGAGTAATGATTTATTGAGACGGATAAGAATGTGTAGATTTTGAAAATTTGAGGAAAACTTAATTCAGATGTAGAAGTCCCAATTTTATAATTAGGCCATCAGCCTGGAGGGTTGGTCGGTATCAAATGAGGGGAATAATGCTCATGGTGATTTTTGGCAAGGTATATGCACCCCTGTAGTTGAAAAATATGTGATAGCATTGCAGCGGTGGCAGCTTTTTGGGTGTTATCACCCTTTTTTTAAAAAGAAAATGGCCGCCAAAATGCTTGTTACCACATATAATTTATCCGGTAACAAGCATATTGGCGGCCATTTTGAAGAAAAAAATGTAAAAAGTGTTAACACCCAAAAAGCTGCCACCGCTCATGCTGCAATGCTATCGCAGATTTTCCAACTCTAGGTGTGCATACCTTGCCAAAAATTGCTATGAGCATTACGCCTCTCGATCATTTGATACCGGTGCCCCAAATGGTTTTTATCAAAACTTCGCTGGAAAACTGCTGATGAAAATGTCTATCTGCAATATTCATTCCCTCCGGAGCTCACCCAAAGTCGGCTTTGGGCCGCTTCATACTTCTGCCCCACCCTTTCAGGGTTGAACAAGTTGTTTGGAAATATTTATATCAAAATCAAGGAACGATGAAAACAAATAGTCCCAAGAGATTGTTTTCATAACTGCCAAATTTCAGAGAGGCAGAACAAGAACAGTGAAGATGAGACGGACAAAGATGCACTCGAGTCATCCCGAACCGGATCCTCCAAGGCCAAGAGCGTCCGCTTTGATGCCAGCATCACCAGCATCACGGACCGAGGACGGACAGAGAAGGAAGACCTCCCCTCTGACAGCAGCGAGGATTCCGACGCGGAGACCCCGAATGGTATCCACGGCAACGGAATGGCGGATAGTGATGACAGTGACAGCGATTACGACGATGAGGTGATGATACGGGAAATGATGGAGACGAAAGGGATGGATCAAGGGCCGGAGAAGAAGTCGGAGAAATCCAAGAACGCCAAAGAGAAAAAGAGTGGGTTAGCGGTGGCACCGGCCGATAATGAAGGTGGGTACCGGCCGATAATGAAGGTGGGTACCGGTTGCTGTGCCAGTGAAGATATGGGGCTGCAGTAATTAACTTCTGTCTCAAGATAGCTCAACCATAATCAGAAACATGCCGCGGTTTGAAAAAGACCACTTGGCCAGTTGTCTTCTATAGGTGCATTCCTGCGCATACTCAATCCATTGTTTGTCTATTCTTTGCGTTATGGTTGGCTGCACAAGCCCGTCTTGGCATACCGGCACCCCATTAAATAACAGCCAGCCAGGAGGGGTTCTGAATGAAACCAAATTGATACCCAGAAATATGTTTAATGCAGGTGCACAAAAATGCCGAACTCAAAATTTGTTTTGAGTTCTTGAATTTTGTGCGGGCATTATAGCAGACAATCGGGACAATACTTCATTTGCATGTTATTTTTCAGGGGTGAGATTGGCCAAAAATGAAAAAAATCCACGAAAAATCCATCAGGACCCCAAATCAACATATAGTTTGCATTTGCATAAAGGTACCCCTTTAATATATTCGTTTTTAATGGTCTACATGTATCCACTTTTACAGGTAAAAACACCTTTAGGACAACACTTCAGGAATTCCAGATTGCAAAAACAAATTCTTAAAAAATTCTGAAATTTCGACAAAATCCTGAAATCAGGACAAATCCTGACAAATCTCACCCCTGATTTTTTACCCACATCTGCTAGTTGACCAGTTGGTGATCTTGAACCACTGGCAAACCAAACCACCTTTAGGTTCTTGTCTGGTTGAAAGAGTGACGTCATAGCACAGCCCAAGTCAAATGTTTTTGGGTTCAGGTCGCGAAAAAAGCAGGCCTGATAAGTTTTCAATTTATCTTTTTTATCAGCCGCCTATGTACCATACCTGGATCCCGAGGGCTTAGCCATAGGTACTCTCATGGCCACGTCACAGAAGAAACGACGGGAGATCATCGAGCATGGCTACAATCGCTATTCGTACGGGGAGGAGAAGCTCCCACCTTGGTTCACAGAGGATGAGGTCAAACACACCAAGAAACAGCTGCCTGTTACCAAGGTAACCATGGATGCAAAGCGGGAGGTCGATACAATAGAAAGCATTGCGTGAAATAATTTGTGTTTTTGTTGCGGATTTTAACCCAGCAAAAGAGAATGTGATTCGGACAGTATTTAAAGGTTCTGCTGTGCTTGCCATACATGTATATTAAAACTGACTGGACTGCAGGCTGCATCAACAGTACGGAAATGAAATCATATTCAAAGTGAACAAAGAAAACTGGCAGGAGTAGGATTTGAACCTGTGACCTCCGGAATACCTGTGCTCTACCAACTATCTCGCCCTATGCTGGGAGTCTGCCAAATTGTCAGTGTCTTTGTTCGGGGGGCGCAAGTCAGAAGTCATAAACCCATGATGCCGTATATCCAGGGATCACGCCCCAACGTTACAACCTGGGGGTTACCCAATGAGGATAACTTTACTGTCAAACAAACCACAAGGGAAACTGACTAGATTATTTGAATTGTGAACAAAATAAATTAGCAATCGCCTGCAAAATCCAATGCCAATATATAACAACCTTATAATTGTAATAGTTTTAAGTAAAAAAAAAATTAGATTCCGTTTGTATTTGTAATGTTGTTTTACCCTAATAGCAAAACTCTACTGGAATGGAACAAAAATGGCACAACCTGTAACATTTCCTTTTTCCCTCCCAAGAAAAACTGTATGAAATATTTTGGTTTAACTTCCACCTCCGTTTCCCATCAGGAAATGGTTGCGGAGTATCGTGCCCGGCTCAGGGAAGTCAACGCCCGGCCGATCAAGAAAGTAGCCGAGGCCAAGGCCCGCAAGCGCCAGCGATCCATGAAGAAAATGGAGAAGCTCCGCAAGAAAGCCGAGGCAATCAGCGACACGGTGGACTCCTCGGAGAAAGAGAAGTTGAACCAGATTAAACAGTGAGTGCAGATAAACTCTCCATTACAAGATAATGTTGTCTTTTTTTTTTTTGTTAATGTAAGTTCGCTCCGAACAAGGCTTAAAAAAGCCACTCGAGCTACTCGAGCTACGAAAAGAAAAAGAATCAAAGATACAAGAGGTAGGAATTAAGATTCCTCTTGATGCAGGAAAGATCGTAAGATGAAGGGATGCACCAGGCAACGAATTCCGTAGAGTAACAGAACGAGGGAAAAGCTATTAGCATGGCTTTCGAGTATAGATTTTGCCGTGTGTTGACCTGTAGGCATTTTTGTTTGTTTTTCAAATTCAATTAAATTTATACCCAGTCATATCTTTTTTTAAATATTTTATATTGTCAGCAGACGTAGAATTTTTTATTGACGACAGGTCAAACTTTTTTGTTTTTTTATTGGGCGTTTTCATTAGAAAATCAAAATATAAGTAAGACTTGAAGCAATGCATGGCAGGAGTCAATGGGTAAGAACTTTGTGGAGGCACCGTGGAAATTGTCTTTTTGAGTTCTGAAAAAGAACTGGGGTTGTTACTCGACGTTTCAACCAGTGTGCCAAGAGGACCAGGGTTCAATTTCACGGAGCTGCTAAACTCAAAAATTTGCTTAACACAAAAAAGTTCTACTCGGTAAGACCAGGGGCCAATTTCATAGAGCTGTTAAGCACACAAATTTGCTTAGCATGAAAATTTCTTGCTTAGTAAAAACAGGTTACCAGCTAAAAGTCAATGTAATTTTCATGCTAAGCAAACAACAGATGAATACCAGTCAAAAGCAATATTCCAGACATGGAAATCTGGTTGGTAATCTAGTTTTTATCAAGGAAGCATTTGCATGCTAAGCAAATTTTTGTGCTTAACAGCTTTATGAAATTGGCCCCTGGTTACCAGCCAAAACTTTGCGTGATTTTCATGCTAAGCAAACAACAGCTGCCTATCAGTCGCAAGCAATTTACATCACGTGAAAAATTTGTTGATAATCCTATTTTGAACCTATTTTTGAACCTGCAATGGACTTTCCTTGCTGAACAACTTTTTGTGCTTAACAGCTCTGTGAAATTTGCGCCTGGTGGCCACACTGGTTGAAAACGCCGAGTAACAACCACCGGTTCTTTTCGGGCCAACATTACTTAAAAGAGAATTTCCATGGTGCCTCCGCAAAGGTCTTACTTAAAATCAAAATATCTTTGGGGAAAAATTCGAGGGAGTACGTACCAATACTGATATTTGTATTATCAGTCTCCTTATAAAATTACAGAGAAAATTTATCTTGTGTACACTGCCATATTCAAAATACATTAAAATACACATATACAGATATAAAAATGTATGAATATAGATTTAGTACTGACAAGAGTACCAATGTCAAGCTAAAGGTAGTTGAGCTCCGAGGCCTGTGTGAAATTCCTGGCTGTATTTTACAATTCTACCTTCATAACTCCCTGATGCAATGTCTGGTTTCTGCCTCAGGTTGTACAAGAAAGTCAACAAGAAGAAATCCAAAGAGGTCACCTACATAGTGGCCAAGAAGGCAACCGCTGCCAAGCGGATCAAGCGCCCTCGTGGGGTCAAGGGACCCTACAAGGTGGTAGACAAGAGAATGAAGAAGGATGTGAGGGCGATGAAGCGGGCCGAGACCAAGAAGAAGAAGAAGGGAAAGAGATGATGATGAGTCAACGGAGGACTGTAATTGTTAACGGAGGACAATTGAAACCCTTTTAGTATCGTTCATACACAATTCACTGCCAGATGCCACCCTACATTAATAGTCAAAGTATCACACATTCAATGCAGCCAGGTTGCATGACGAGTGTCTGATATATGGGTCATTCTATAAATTTGGTGTCTAAAAGTGACATTTTTGGTGTCCCTGTTACATAGTGACATGTATAAAGATTTTGCACTTCCGGACACATTATTTAACCCCTTAAGTACGGTTATTTACAGGAAGCGCCGGGGTGTCGCGCCGGCTCTGGCAACCAAGCGAAACGGACACAGTGTGCTTGTGCAGTCGAGCGTAACATACACAATCATCCAACAATGGATTGAAACTACACAAATAGCGGCAAATGGCGTCATCCGGTCTGGTGCCACTGTTTTTTGTGTGCCATTTTGCGTCATCCATACGCAAGGGGTTCTATCTCCAAGAGTGATTGTGTATCAAAAGCAAAGTACCTGCCAAGCAAGTATTATACAAAAAGTAGTGTGAAGGCAATTTTATTGATACTTGATGGGAAGTTACACGGGTCAGGTGTAACAGGGACACACTTTTGGACCCCAAATTTATGGAATGACCAATATTTGTACATGCAAATATTATGTAACCCTGCATGCCAGCCACTCGGAGCCAACTTCAGAAATTGTGATGCGAACTTTACAGAATTGTGTCCAAGACTATTGATTGGCTGACAGCTGTCAACTGACCCCATTTAAATAAACATGGCGGTGTCCAGGACTTAATTTTCTGTGAAAGTTTCTGACCTTGAAAGTTGTTTATCATCGGTTCTGAACTCCCTGGACACATTTTATCATTATACTTCTGTCACACCCACTTGTAAATAGGGTGGAAATCTGTGGAGAAGAGTGTACATGTATAGTAGTCTCAAGGTCAAGGCAGTTGTCTTGGGTCATTAACCCTTTCCTTACCAATGTCGAGTTTACTGGACAAGGAAACCACACACAAAGCAGCCAAACAATATTTTATGTTCACTATGTTTAAATAAACTCTGTTTGTGTTTTTTGCTGTCCATACTTCATCCTTATACAACAGAAAGAGCTTTTCCAGATCTGTCTAATGGTGCTATCAAATATGTGTCGCCCACTGATCTGCATGTATAAAAATCTGGATTGCGCATTAATCGCTGCGCGCTTTACGCACAGATGTCGCCAGCAGCCGCCATATTTCCACTCCCCATTTCCAACGCTGATTGGTTATCTTTAAATAACCGTGCGCGCGCGCATGTGTGGAACATCCAAAATAAACATTGTGACGCCTCTAGTCCAAGCCATAGCGCGCGCCTGCGAATACAAAGTAGGCCTATACGTTCGCGTTACGTTTGGGGATACGGCTATGGATGGAGTGGTAATGTGGCGGACGGCCATCTACAACTTGAACGGCCAAAGCGCAATCCAGATTTTTATATAGAGATCAGTGGTGTCACCATTACAATATTTTGAGAGAACTGTATCCGAAGTTTCTTCCACAGTCTTTTGTATGGAGTGCCATTTGTTCGTGGGACAAACAAGTTTCCTGTTTGGTAAAGTGGGCCAGAAGAGAAAACAGCCTTAACCTTGCTATTTTAGAAGCCATGACTTTCATTTTTACACCACATAAAAGAGTAATTGTCATGGAACATTTTCCATTTCAATCAAGTACAACCATTCAGCAAGCAGTTGGATTCTTTTTCTGCGTGAGTGGTTCACACTTGACTGAACAAAGAATGTGGTACTCGGGAAGATAAAACAATGTTGTACTGAAAGGGTTACCGTAATTTTCGGAATATAGGCCGCGCGGAGTATAAGCCGCAGCACGCAAAAATCTGTAAAATAAGATTTAAAGTTGGCGTATTAGCCGCACCGGTGTATAAGCCGCACCGCGGCGCTGACGACGTCCAACCACAAGTCATCGTGCTGCATGCTGAAGCACTAGTCGGACTCCCTATTAATTATCGCGGCAACTCTTATTATCGCGGCATCGGAAATTACTCTTTTTTTTGCGTTGCCAACCGTATGGCGATTGTTCATCCAGTTCATCAGGCATTAAGGACTTCCTGCTAAGTTGTATAAAAATGACGATTATAAAATGTTGTGTCGGGACTTTTTATGATTTTTAATAAATTCACGTTTTTCAAAACTTGTACATTTTGCCTCACCGTGTCTGCTAAAAAGTACCGTCTTTATTTTAACATAAATCCTCAATGGTGGTCTGTCCATGGAAGTTCTATTGTCTGGTTCCCATTCTACAGCTACAAATGCAAAATGACGCCGAAGGACGATATTTCCACCGCGAAATCGTAAAAACTTTTACGAGAGCAAAATGACAGTGCGGTAAAAAAATAAAACGCGTAACGACGCACCGTGTAAAGTGAATAGCGCCCCCAATCGTCAATCAGTAGACTTGTCTCAGTGAATTTTATCGCCTTCCGGGGGGGACAGGGTGTTAAGAAATCATCCTGCAGGCCTAATCGTCTTTAATCAACTTGAACTTGACGGAGAAAATAAACTTTATTCAGGGGATGTTTTGGTCAAACATTAACTATGAATAAAAAAGTTGAGATCATTGTAAAAACCACTTCCAGTACCGCGATAATATACAGAGTCTACTCCGCCGAGCAACGGCGGGCATGTCTATTTTCACAGGCATCGCAAAGGAAATTCCTTATGCATTATGCATCATGTATGAGCACGTGTCGCTAGTCGTTGTTTTGATTGGCCAAAGTAGATTTTGTTGCACGCTTACATGTACGTGCTGGCAACCATTCATAAATTTGGGGCCTTGCTAATTCATGCAAAGGGATGTTTATTGGTTTCAGCTTAAGATTTCAGTATAAAAGTAATTTTTCTTTAAATTTGATATAAAGCAAATACGCCTGGAAGTAAGTAACTTCTTTTTCAAATACAAATATGATTTTTATTTCCCACATTATCATTTACTCCACTCGACAATGTTTTCGGAAATTCAACAACATCCCTCGTAGCATATTTGGTGCAATCCAAAACTAGGCACGCTCATTAGATCTGAAGAAAATAATTCGTTTTGCTGTAAACGAAAGATGATTTTTGTCTGGATTTTTCTCCACTTCAGGGAACATACGAGGACGAAATTAAATCGCCAGAATGACAATTGATGAATAATAAATATATATGCAGATAGATGAATATATTTTACTGAAAGATTTCAGCGGATTGCAATGGATTGTAATATTTCGGTCAAAATTCTCTTAATGTGAAAATGAACACGTCGCATGGTGCCCGCGCGCGATTTTGTTACTACGGATAATACTGGTACCCGCGCCCCGGAAGTACATGACTTTTCCGCAAAGATGTGGCGACAAAACATTATTGCAACAATATTTTGCTTACTTTAGAGGACGCTGGAAATGGAAGTTCCGTGTACGTATTAAAGCCTACAATTATTGTAGGCTTTAATACGTACACAACTTGCATTTTTTTGTCACATTCGCAGACCGCAGATGCGATAGATTAAGCCTCAAAGCGGTGGAGGTATGTGTTTATCATGATCCTCGGATTAATAGTTGACTAGCGCTTCGTTTAGTCCCAGAATTTTGACATTTTGAAATCGAATATAATCGATGTTGGACCTCCGCTGTATCGATCATGTCGATTATTGAAAATTCTGATAGCCGGACCCTACATTAACCAGTGAAATAATAAACAACATGGATTACACAACGATAAAACAGACAAAAACGAACAGACGCACCACACGATTTGTGAGGTGTGAACGGTACTTACGGTACATTTGCAAGTCTATTCGGTCCCTCTGGACTGGTTTCCTTTATTTCCAACACGTGACTGTCTGGCCCGGAGCACCGCCTGCATGCGTGGCCCGGGCTGCGCTGAGGCGCGGCTTCTGTGGCTGATTTTATTCTTCTAATGTTGCCGTATAAGCCGCCCGGAGTATAAGCCGCAGGGACATTTTTCAGCGTGAGAATCAACGTATAAGCCGCGGCCTATATTCCGAAAATTACGGTAATCACAGAATAAATATAAATGTTTATCGTGGCCAGTATGCAATATTTTGCCTGCATCTTGTAGCGCTTAAAACATAACATGCATGTCAGATAATGGCTTCATTTTGCTGTTGTAAAGCCCCCACCGCACACGAGAGCTATCTGCTGAGCAAACAATCATTCGAGGCCGTTTAGCTCAGCACGTAGCTCATCATCGTCAATGGGATGGAACTTTTGGTTCAGGCCCTTGGCACTTTCCCCTTCCCCTCAAACGAATTCTGACTTACTGCGGCTATTTCTTGAAATGATAACAAAAAATTAAATCAACTAATCATTCCCTGAACTTTGCCTGCACATACCGGTTCTTCCTTGCTATTTTCTCAATTAATTAAAAAGCACTTTATCCTTTTCTTTAGAAAAAGAACACGAAGTTCAACGAAAAATAAAAAATCCGTTGGCCAAGGCCCTGAACCAAAAGTTCCATCCCATTGACTCGAACACGTAATACATGTACATGTATAAATGCTGCATACATTACTTGTGGCGTAATCATACATGTATGATTACGCCACAAGTGAACAAAGTACAATATGCGCTTTTACTGGCTAGTTCATTTTTTTTTTGCTCGGCACGCTCAGGTTGCCCGCACACGGTGAGTTTTTCGCCTCGTGAGGCGAAAAAAATCAAACGTGACAGATATTTGCCTCCAGGCCTCGCGAGGCAGAAAACGCACTAAAAATTCACCGCACACGGTGAGCTACGTGCTGAGCAAACGGCCTCGAATGATTTTTTGCTCAGTAGATAGCTCTCGTGTGCGGCGGGCTTTAGATATAATGGTTCTTGGACATTACTTTCCTTCTCAAAAATATTTCCCCCAAAGCCTTGGGACACATAAAAATATTGACTTCCAGATGAAAAATAAAAGGCTAGCACGACAAGGTTTGAACTGGGTACGTCAGACTCTACAGTTTTATACGACGCCTGAATAAATCCCCACCATCTGATTGGTGGATCGTTGATCACGTGCATTAAATTATTCGTACCGACACGCGGCGCGGTGCGGCCGCACCACAAAAATAGATGTTCCATTTCATGGTCACACTATTTAGTGGTGCTACACCACGGCTGTCACTCACACAAAATAGCGGACGAATGTTTACGAATCACCATTTGTTCTAACGGACGATGAAATATTGAAACTCGAAGGTGATGCTGCCAACACAAAGAAACACATATGCAGTCAAACAATTAGTTGATTTGCAAGACACGCAGGGATAACAATGGAAGCTTCAGCTGATTCGGAAGTGAAAAATATTTGTCACTTTTTTTATTTATTTTTTTTTTTTTATTTTTTTTTTGAGGATTTATTCAGGTGTTGAATGTTTCATATTCCTGCAATGGAAGGAATAATTTCACTGTGACGGATGGAATTTCCCATTCCACTCGGCAAACATTTCATCTGTCACCTCATGAAATTATTCTTACCATTGCACTCGTAAACATTCATTATTTGTATACGAGTCTATATCCAATACACAGTAGAGTCGTTTTGAACAAATTTAAAATTAGAAGCTTGTGACATTAAAATAAAATTACATGATACTCTAAATCACATGGTAGTTTTTAGGCATGTGTGGTGTCCATGGGTACTCTACAGGGGTGAAGAAAAAAAGATTGCGTCTGGGGTATGGGTCAAGGGTCAACCAAGTGCTGAATACACATGCATGCGAATAATCAACAGGCTCGGGGAGGAAGGAGTTGATCAAGCTGGCATGACCCAACAAGCGGTGACTGAGGGTACAGATGGAAGTAATTTCAAAGTTTATTGAATTTCAGATTAAATTTTCATATTTCGTAACCTTACAAATACAAACAAATTACATATCGTACACAAAATAAAACATTACCGATATATATAAAGATGTTTATTTTAAAGCACTGTGATTTTACTTCAGTAACGTTGAATTCACTTATTTGTGTATCCTAAAACTGGCAGTTACAGCGCCATCGTTCTCTCAAAAATGTGGGCTGTTAAAAATGTGTATGCAACTGTATCAAGATTCGAGTCCAATTCACTTTGCCTTGCCTATGGCATTTCCCTGCAAAATTGAATGACATAAAAAAGGGTGTTTGTTTTCTGTTTAGATTATCTACACAACTAAAACAAAATTAAAGGATCAAACTTATTAATATTTTGTTACCCCTCCAGTCAGCTGGACTTTGAAACACATGACTGAGCAATTGCATCATATCTGATGTGTAACCAAGCATGAACATGAGCTGCAGTGTACAATAAGTAAAATCAATGAGGTACAAGCCAGTGTTGTAGTCGAGACCACCCACGAGACCATTCACAAGACCAGCTTGTAAGGGGCACAAGTAACCGGCATAAACCATGACAAAGGAATGCTTTTGTTACAGTTCATGTGAATAGATTAAGACTGCTGGTCTTATTGCAGGGTCCTGTGATAGTCTTGACTACAACACTGGTACACACCTGGTTAAAATTTTCTAAGCCAAATGTTTGATCATTTAATTTTTTGTTTAGTATAAATAAGATGCTAGAATGAAAGCCTTAAACATACAATCACTGTTCTTAAGTGTACAGATTTTGTACAGTTTTCTCATGTAAAACCCCGTTATGAAGATCTTTGAAAATAAAATATAATTATCAATGGACCTAGTAGAAAAGTATCTTCCAGGTTTCTTTGTTGACCTCGTCACATTTTGGTAATATGTAAATCAAACAGTTTGTTTCGTAAGGAATTTATCTAGTCTCTAATAAGTGTGTGTTAAGCCTTCATTCATAAATACCTAAGACAGTTTACTTCTTATTGGTCGAGAGCCCATCATGTGGGTGGTTTAACACGGCCGATAAAACACCAACCAGTTTTTAACACTTTTTTCGGTGTCACACTCGCACGAAATTTAGACTCCTATAAAGTTCCTTTTATTTGTTGAACACTTGCGCGACCATTCACTGGACCAATTACGTAACCGCAATACTGCCATTGCATCCGTATTTAGAGTCTATGATTTCACACTACACCGGCACTGCTGCGTTCTGCGCCACATCACGCCGCACCTCAATTTCCATATGAGAACATTTTTAGCAATACTCGCGTGAGGCACGAACGATTAAAAAAGCTTAAGGTGCTTTACAAACCAAGGTAAAAAAATTGAACACAATCATTGGAAATATATAATTTTTTTCACAGGTTTTTGCTTGATTATACAAAAAGGTATTTTATGAATGGTATAACTTTGTGCTCGGCAGAGCTGATGTAGTTGATTCCCTGCAAGTCCTTTCAAAAAGCCAGTCACAAGTAACTGGAACAATGACAAAGGAATGCCTTTGTCAAAGCTTATTTGACTGGAATTAGGCCTGGAGTACTTGTGATGGACTCGACTACACCCCTGGTGCTGGGCCGGTTTTAAACGTACGTTTAAAACCGCACGTTTAAAACCGCACGTTTAAAACCCCCCCATCTTTATAACCAGCAAGATAATTGGGCAGAGGGGTACCCCTTTTGTCCCTATACACTCTCCAGACTTGTTACCAAACACATCCCCCCCTAGACATCTGAAAAGAATTCCCGAGATTCCCGGAACACAATGACCAAAACAAAAGAGGGGGTTCCCTCTGCCCCATATCGTGCATCATATGCCCATCTTGACCCCATTTTTGCAGGGCTCAAATATATTCTTCACTTCTAAACAAACACAGAATTCGACTGACAATGAGTAACAAGTTTAATAGATTTTGCATTTTTTAAGTTAGTGGCAGGATGCTGCTAATTCCTACTGTTTTAATGTATGTCAGTCTTTATGCAAAGCACAGTTTAATACAGTGTACGTGTAGAAAGTTTTGGTTTTGTATTTTTTCATTCAAAAATAGTTTCTTCCTTAATTTCTTAGTGATGGAAATCCTTTAAATTGACATTTTTAGTTAGAACACAGACTTTAAATAAACACATTTAAACATAAAGAAAGCAAATGGATACAATTTCACATGTCCATATAAAAAAAAATCTGTTATTATAATAAAAATTTGTACTCTTTCTTAAAAATCAAATATATTTAAAACTTTAAAAGCAATGTTAACAATAGGTGGAAATATTCAATGAGAATTTCTATGCAGGCCTATCAAATTAATCAATCAAACATGATTGTGGGCTACTGAAGGCTATTAATCATAACTTGTGGAACAGATTTCAAAAACATTTTATCAAAATTACCAGCATCGTGTCCTAAATTTTTAGTCGGCAAAATCAAAATTGATGTAATCTCCAAGAGATATTTCAAAGCTTGGAGCAGGATGTGCTGTTGCATTGCGTACAAAATTACAAAACTGGCACAATAAATCGGCGGCTTAGAAGAGTGAGAACTCATAAATTGTATAAGCCACCATAAGGGTGGTAGGATTGGCAATTTAAAATGTCGCCAACCCTATACAACCTTTGATCGTAACTCTTTACCAAGAGAGGCTTTTACCCTTGTACGTATTGGGAATTTTCAATAAAAAAAAAATGAATAAATATATATAAAATAAAAGAAATTCTTAGCCAACAAAATGTCCATTAAACTCTTACTGGATTATAATTATAGTGTTCATGTGAGCTTTGGTGGGGTTTCTTTGGGGTTTTTTGGCAATTAATTGTTCATTATTAGGCACACGGCTTTTTTTTTGTATTTGGTTGCTGAAACAACAGCCTCTAGCATTAAGCTGACATTTACTTAACTAAAGCACAAATAATACGGAAATGAAATAATATAGCGCTACAAACTGCCTGCTAAACTGGAATGACCTGAAAGAATAATAAGATGAGATTTGGGAAGACAGATTTTTGCTCTTTTTCGAAAGTGTTACGAGCACTGTATGCTCATCAGTGCTTGCTGAGAGCCTGTGAGAAAAACTTCACAGGCTCGGGTGAGAATCGGACCCACGACTTCACGCTTACTAGTGCAGACGTCTGAAATATATAATTGATAAAAGTTAAGAGGACCCGACGTCAGGACCTAGCTCATTAGCTGGCAGAATCTTCCTCAAAGGCTAGATGACAAACGGAATCTGACAAGTCTGGTTAACACACATGCTACATATGAAAGCACATAAATTAGCTTTCAAACTTCATGTTTATTTTAAACATTTATGGCAGTTAAATTTCACATTTCACAGTGTCTTTAGTGTAGCTCGGGTGTACACGACTGATCTGATGACGACTCCTCCAGCAAATCTGGATGACCTCCGGGAAAGGATAATTCATGAAGTGGACATTCTCAGACAAGATAAGGCAGATGATTCGACCTGCTGTTTCAGGAATGATACACCGAGCCCAGCCGTGTATTGAACGAGACGGTGGCCATGGGACTAAGACACTGTGAAATATGAAATTAAACTGCCATACATGTTTTAAATAAACATGAAGTTTGACAGCTAATGGTTGAATTCCTTTTGTTTGTCTCTTCACTTCTCCAGCACTGACCAGCTTGCGCAGGTCACATTTCACCTGACCCCCTTAAATGTCTCCTGTGCGGTCATGCCTGAAAACTAATCCAGTGAAACTGCCACCAAAAGAAGCAGGAAGAGTTACTCTAAAAGTACATCTGAAAAGATCACATATATATTGCTACACTAAAAACAAGTAGCAATTTTAAAAGTGTATAGTTTTTTGACTCGCACTACTGTGGTGCATTGGTCAGTTTTAGTTTTTGTGTCATTTATCTTTCAAGAAAAATTCTCTTTGGATCGAAACGTTGGGCCCTCACAAATACTGTAGTAAATTGCGTATCACTTTATGGAATTCTTCCATTCATAAAATTGTTTCCTTATCGAAATACTTTTAAAAATTCTATTGCAATGAACTGCGACAGTATCGTTACCATTTTGGTGGGCAAATTCTAGTTGCCTTTGTCCAGGCATCATCAATTACAGCATTTACTACCCACTTACACACACACCACCACCCCCCCCCCCCCCCCCCCCCCCCCCCCCCCTATGAACATGTGCCCAGCATGTAGAATGAACCTAGACCGAATGAAAAAATGCATCCCAACATTGCTGGCCTCATACAACATATACAACATATGCATGTACTCATACAACATATGTATGTACTGATAATGTGTATACATGTATATGGAAACAAATTATACAATTTCAGTCAATTGTGCATGGGCGAAAACACTAACATCAATGGCTTAATAAGCTGCTCGTGTGGCAAGGTTATCACATTATGTCTGGCCCATGGACTACATAGTGCAGTGATACCATGTGCACGCATGTTGTTGTTTCATGGTATCTGGTCTCGTGGGTGATAAAGGTCTCGACCTAAACACCTCAACAATTGCACAATGGTATATGTCTATAGGGGCAGGCATAATTCAACAGTCAGTTTGACTTTATCAGTGCCAAAGGACAGTTCCAGAATGCCTCACCTGTCGATCCAAGAGAGGGCAATTGCAATAGGCCTCCTATGATCGATGGGGCCTAAAAGTGTGACATTTTTGTGTCCCTGTTACACCCGACCTGTGTAATTTCCCATCAAGTATCATTAAAATTGACTTCACACTATTTTTTACTCGTTTGGCAGGTACTTTGCTTTACACAATCACTCTTGGAGATAAGAAGGCATTAAAGGATGTGTCCTGAATTGCAAAATCTTACATGCTGTACATGTCAGATGATTAACAGGAACACCAAAATAGGACCCCAAATTTATGGAATGACCCATTTCTCTCACAATTTCTAAACTCGTCAAACAATCCACAAGGGAAACTGACTAGGTAAATTTGAATACATTTTCAAAGTGAACAAATAAACTGGCAGGAGCGGGATTCGAACCTGTGACCTCCGGGTTACCGTACTGGCGCTCTACCAACTGAGCTATCTTGCCCTATGTTGGCGGTCTTCCAAATTGTCAGTATCTTTGTTCGGGTGGGCGCTAGTCAGAAGTCATAAACCCAGAATGCCGTATAGCCAGGGATCACACCCAATTTTACGATACAACCTGGGAAGCGACATTGTGGGGATCATTCAATGAGGATACAACTTTAAACAATTTCTAAACAATTTCTAAACAATAGTTTTGACTGGTTCCCAGTCCCTCTATTGTCGTTTCGACTTTGCATAATTATGGAGACCAGTAGTGGGTAATGTGGGTAAGAATTCAACAAACTTTACACTAATTTATTAGGGTTTATATATTGCTATCTATACCCATAATGCATTGTGCTACTTCTAACCACTTCAAAAAAAACATGACACACCTGTATTTAACTGAAATAACTTTCTGCATGACACAAACCCCTTGACAAGAATGAAAACGGCATTCAACTCTTAAAAATGGAAAATTATTACAGTGGTTGTGCACAAGGTCAAGGGCCAATTAGAATTGCCATATGTGTACAAGCTACCGGTCCAAGGGCGGCAACATTTGGGACTGGGAACCAGTCTAACAATATTCAAACTCATCTTTTTATCTTACATGCTGTTACGAAAATAGAGATTTCAAATACTGGTGAATATGCAGGACATTCAACAATTATATCTAAAATGCAAGTAAAAATTACAATAATCAAGTTTTGTACTACACAACTGTTTTAAAAGGCACATTACCGTTTTAAAGTTACAAAATGATTCGCATGGAAGAAGCTCGCATCGACTTCTCAAAGCTTTTCCAGTTGTCTTTAAGACAATGATTTAGTACTTTTCTCAGTTTAAGCTCCAAGATTGGAAAACAAAAATTTTACACTGAAAGAACAGTTTTTGGTATTATTTTATTCCATAGTTAGTTACACTTTTGGAACTCTTGATAAAGATCAAATCTATCATATAATAAAATCTTTGCATTTATAGTTTACAAAATTTATACATTTTTGTATTGTGCTCTAGTGCAGATGTGTCTTTCACATGGTTTTCACCACTGAATTTTAAACACTGATAAACACTCAAGAAATATGTCTAAATTACAAGTACTTAAGTCTTAACAATTCACACAAATAAGTAAGGTTTAAAATAATGGAAATACAATGAAATATCGTTGGTAAAAATTCAAATTTCAAATACAGGATCCAATAGCGTATCAAAATTATTAAAAAAATAAAATGGTTTTCGTGTAATATTTGGATTGCAATGCAATGGTAATATTTTGGTCCAAATTAATAATTGCTGGAAGCACGGGGTTTAATTAATTCCCATGACAGTGAGTTATTGGTTAGTAATAAAACTAACCCACTTGACTAACATTGATAATTGTTGGAAGTACATGTAACGTACAATGTACCTTCATCCCTGTGACAGCCATTGAGTTATTAGTTAACTGAATTAACAATCCACTCAGCCAGGGGTGGCGGAACACTTTTGAAAGTGGGGGGGGGGGGGGGGGGGGGGGCAAAGCAGTGCTAGTGACACGGCCTGCTGCCTTTTTGTATGTTTTTCTTTATGTGAAACTGCCCAAATACCCAAAATGATTAACCAAAGAGAAACAATTAACAGAACCAGTTTTTGGTTATTACTGCCAAAACGCACCCCCGCTATGAGATATACATGTAGGAAAGTGTTTCCATTGGACTTTTTATTCCGCGGCCTTGCGGAAACTTGCCGCGACATGCCTTCCCGTAATTCTACTGTGCGTTTCCATTTGGACTTTTTTTACCACGACAACGTTTATTCGCCTTTGATGAGGCTGGCAGAATGTCACACATGATGACTTTCCGCGGCCACGCGGATATCTTCCGCGACCGCTTTCGGCCTGGTTGTTTTACATCAAGGTCACGGTAAGTTGACAGGGATGTTTAATAGTTTACCGCGTGTCTCCATTGGACTTAATTTTGTTATTCTAACGAAAAGTCGCGGTAGATTGACAAAAATAAGTCCGATGGAAACACGGCTATACACATGACGAATACATCCTTTTAGAAGCTAAGGCCACGTTCCCACTTGAATTGGGAAAAGGTAGATCAAGATCCGGCATTTTGGTGTGATCGTTGTCTAACCGCAACGAAACCGCAAGTCGCGTTCTCACTTATGCTTGATCCACCTTTTCGAACGGAAGTGTCGAGTCCGAAATGTCACTGAGTTCGGTATTACGCATGCGCTTGCTTGCTGAGCGCGCGCTTTGTGGCAGTGTTGCATGCTGGGACGGGTCAAATTGTGCGATTTTTGATGTTCGAAGTAACGTTTCAACATGGAGGAAGAAGTGTACTCTATGAAAGAATATCGACAAAAATATTTCTCTGAGGCGTTTCAGCTGCCAAATACCAATCTCCCGACAGACTCAAGCGAATCGTACATATGCCGCACATGCGACGTGTATATCACTTCCCTAAGTAATCATAGTTTTCGCGTAAAAAAACAAACATCTTTTTACACAAATTTAACTTCTGCAAAGATGATGTTTTTACAAGATATTTATTGTGTCAAGATTTTCTGGAGTACTAACGCTAGTACTGGCTCGAATCGGATCGAACGTTTAACCTAGTATTAGTAGTAAAACGTATGATTTTCTTCAAACTTTGCTACGGTTGTTGTTCTATGACACGCTGCGGGTTATACACTAACACGGAATTATTTATGGATGGAAAAATAAGTAAAATGACACGAATGAAAAAGGTTTAGAAACGAACGACTTTCCAGTACGCAACGAAAACTGTAAAAGGGCTAGGGTAGGACATACACATGTGCGCTGCATACATATGCATGCACGCACGCATCGCGCACCCGTGGTGACGCATTTTGTATACAGCCCGTAGTTCAGTAGTTGTTTATTGTGCATGTCGTGCATGTGGGAAATTTTCACATGAGCTACACGCCTAAACGTATTTCTTCGTTCATCAGACCGCACACTTTTCGCGCCACTCGTGCACCAGCCGGATATTGACAGGTCAAATTGCCGGATCAGATCCACCTTTTGCGTTCCCACTTGATCGTGATCCACCAATTGCAAGATCTGATCCACCATTTGGGGGATCTGTATCCTGGTCCAAAGGTGGATCAAGAAAGGTGGATCAGATCCTGATCCACCTTATAACGGTTAGCGTTCCCACTAACACAATTGCAGGATCTGATCCACCAATTGGGGGATCTGATCCGGCAATTTGGCAAAAGGTGGATCAGATCCCCCAATTGGTGGATCTAGTGGGAACGGGGCCTAATAATGCGACCACTCCTATTGATCTGGTCGGGTCCTCCTTTTGGTGCTTTTCTAAAGGGGAGTCAGCAGCCTGCCCTGGGGGATTAAGATTCTTATCAGCACTAATCCTATTAGGAGTATGATAAGCGATCCTGCCTGAATGAATCCACTTCATTTTTGTGCAACTGAATATCATGATATAAGTTGATATAAATAGTAAAATCATTACACGTGTGAGATGTTGTTTCGTTATCTTTCTTTTTTTGAACGGTAAAAATCAATAAAGAAAGGACAGAGAGATCGATCATTACTGTCTGTCTAGCCATCATGTACATGTATATTGCATTTGAAAGTAGTTCTAGCACTCATCCAGGGAGTTAAGTTGGTCACAGGAGTTTATGGGGATTACCCTGGCTGGACTTGGGAGGAGTGTGTTTACTCAAGGAATCCCCACTGGGGTTGAAAAGCATGTGTCAACCCAGCTAGAATTTCGAATGGGCTGTTCCCCTAATGCAGGTAAGTCCAATATTTGAACAATCCACTCATCAGTGCAAGCATGGTGCAAATGGACCGCATCGGCCGCACACATGAATTTTGGAATAGGTTTCGTGTGTGATGAAAAGCATTAATTGATACTTGTACAAAGTCCAAGGGCCAATTTCATAGAGTTGCTTGGAATTGCAATGCAAAGGTAATATTTTGGTTCCAAATTGCCAAGTTGATTGATAATTGTTGGAAGTACATTAGTCAAAACTGAACAATCCATTCAACCCAAACTGATAATCATTGGAAGTATCAATTGAGTTATTAGTCAAAAACTGAAAAATCCACACAGCTCAAATTGATAATTGTTTGAATGCAGCTCAATTCCTGACAGCAATTGAGTTATTAGTTTTTAAAAATCCACTCAATCCACTACATGTAATGTACATGTAGCTCAATCCCTGTGATAGCGAGTGATCAAGTTGGTCAAATACTGAACAATCCATTCAACCCAAACTGATGATGATCGTTGGAAAATCCCCAATTCCTGCAAACATTTTTGGAACAACAGAGCACACAAGTTTGACCTTAAAATCCAAGGAGATTTGGTTAGCACCAATATAAAAGCTACAATTGCAGTGCTAGGGCTGTCCCGAATATTCCGAATATTCAAGTAATCGATCATCAACCAAATATTTGAATACCTTTTTGCCGCTTCGAATATAAAAAAAAAAAGATATATACATGTATGTGCATGTACAGATACTACTCTGATGCTATTTTAATGGAAAAGTTGCAGACGGAGGTTTATTGTTCCCCTCCATAAAACCCTTGACACTTTCTATAAAATCATTACTGCAAAAATGCAGGCTGGAGTTTGGTTTTTGTTATCAGAACGTTGATACAATATTTATTGATACAATAGGCACATGCAAAAAGAGGTCGATCGGGTGGTCCATAATATCGATCGCCGCATGTAAACCAACATGCTTTGCATGCAATTTTTTACCGACGCAGCATATGCAGTTGCAGCTGATGCGTGAAAAACTTCATCAGCAGGTATAGGATATTCAAATATTTGGTCAAACCCAGTTTCGAATAATTGAATACTATATTATTCAAAAATGAATAGCCCTATAATATATGCCGCAGTGCCCTATTTTCAGATTTTTTTTTCTGACTGGGCCGAGCTGGGAGGATACAATAATATGTTTTTGTGAAGGTGGGCAATTTCAATTGACAATCTATTTTTCAAATATTTCTCACTTATGACCAAAATAACATTAAACGCCTCAATGTCTGATCGATCTACAATGTATCATTCACACTGCTATTGTGAAAGACGGACTAAAAGAGGTTTGTCGCTTGACTAGTCAGTGATTTTCGATTAATAAGTGATCAAAAATATAATAATGAACGTGGAGTCCCGAGACTTGCACACTCTACATTTGTATTTGGTCAGCACAAGTGGATTGTATTTTACCAAAGCTCAGCGACACAGATAAAGTGGCTCGCAAATGGGTCGTTGAGCTTGCTAGCTGACTCGATCTTACATGGAAAACAAACAAATTGACTGCTCAATGAAGGAGTACAGTAATTGGAAAGATTTTACTTTAATACCACCACCAAAATTAGTCAGGAACAGCAACATTTTGGAAAATAACCATCAGTTTGTGTTCAGAATTGTATAGACACTTGGCACAACCTTTAACCCCTTGAGTATGGATGACAGCTATAGACGAATCCGGCGACCATAATTAGAAGCATTTACTGCGGTGGCGAGGCGCTCGCGTGCGTGTTAGACGCACGCGCTCGACGCAGCTTCGACCAACAGGGTGTTTACAACTTGCTAAAATGTGCACGCGACTCAAATTAAAGAACGCGGGCAGCCTGCACGCGGGCGCGGCACCACTGTAAAAAATGGCGTCGGTGAATTCCTGTATAGCCGCAGTTTGTTCGCCTATTTTGTGCATTACACTTGGCTGCACAAACCCATCTGGCATACCAGCACCCCATTATAAAAGCCGAGCACAAGGGGTTATTTAGTTTGTGACATTTTAGTCAGGAAATTTTCGTGCAATATAGGGGAAGAAAGTTTTTTCTTGTACTGTATATACGTTCAAGGACAAGAGGAGAAAGAAAATACAAAGGAATCTTTCTTGTCCTCGGGAGTCGGTCTTTTGTTAAAATCGGTCCTTGGACGTAAAAATACGCGCTTAGTCTATATGGGGCTTGAAGGAACAACAGGAAACACAAAGCATTGTCCTTAGTAGTATAGGAAAACACGACTACGTGTGTTTTCTGTGTTAGATGTTCTTGGCACAGTGTATAGCCACTCATAGTGTTTACAAGTATGTTAATTTCTGCTTTATGTTTTACAGATTTGGCTTTTTGAACAACAATCTTAAAATAGCAGGTTGTGCCACATGTTTAGATGGCTGTTCCTGACTGATTTTTTTTTGGGGGAGGGGGGGTAGGGGGGGTAGGGGGGGTAGGGGGGGTAGGGGGGGTAGGGGGGGTAGGGGGGGTAGGGGGGGTAGGGGGGGTATTAAAGTAAAATCTTTCCGAGTAATTAATTAATTCTTAAAACAATCCACAAGGGAAACTGACTAGGTAAATTTGAATACATTTTCAAAGTGAAAAAAGAAACTGGCAGGAGCGGGATTCGAACCTGCGACCTCCGGAATACCGTACCGGCGCTCTACCAACTGAGCTATCTCGCCAGTTTCTTTGTTCACTTTGAAAATGTAATTCATTAATTAGTCAAAAGTCAGTCAAAAACTGCCATGCCGCATCCGTCTGTGGAGGGTTCAGGATGTGTGCTTCATTTGCATACATTTCTAACCTCTGACCTCTGACCCCTTAGGAAGTTGCCCCATGGTCGCCATGGTGCAACTCATCATACTCTGGTGGTTTGCTGGAGTCGGGTTGGTGTGACTGACTGGAGTCCTCATTCTTTGGTTGGTCCGTCTTCTTGTGTCGATGATGAAGATGGAAGGGGTGATGATGGCCACCATTGTTCTCCTCGGATGGCATGTGGTACTTGCTGTCATAGTGCGGTTTTTCCGGCTTGCTTTCGAACATCTGTTCGTCTGTAGAAACAAGAGCAAAGAATCTATCACATTCGTGACAAGTTGCTCCATGGCATTCTGAGCTACAAGCATAGAGCTGCATTAATTTACTAGCGCACAAACTCGTATGGAGTGATGAAGATGACTGCACATAGATTGAGGTTACTGGGAAGTTTATCATCCAAAACACACTGGGGGATTTTGCAGGATTCAGGCAGTGGTCCCCAGTATTAAACATTGGAGAATTCAGCTTACATGTAAGAAAAATAATGTAGGGTTAAATTAATATAGCTCTATGGGATTAGGGTCATTTGCTTGGTGCTGACCAACTGAAAATGGAAAAGATTGAGATACATTATTCAGTTCCCAGTTTGTGTCCAACAAATAAGGGACTTCAAAATATTCTTTAAAAAAATTATTTTTACATTTAGGCATTTATATTCAATATACAGATATTCCAAGTGAGGGTGAGTGCTTATACTCTGCGTGAAGCTGCAAGTATATGACCCTGCCCTTGCGTTAATTAGTTTGTGTCCCTGGCCCTGATGCGCGTGCACAGCAGAGTAACACACGGTTAATACATGTTTTGGTATGCTGCACACATGATTTTGCCCCGCGGGTGACACCCTGTGTACCCAAGGGTACTCAGCAAAAAATATCCGCTTGCATGTGATGGTGAATTCTGGGGGAGGTGAGCTGGTCTCACAGACGGTGGAAGTTACCCCACCTGGGTCTAAAAGTTGGGATATTTTTTCTGGAAACTGTTGAAGACTTCAAATGTAGATCTGGTCCCAGGAAAACTGTAAGGGTGGTAGGGGTTGGCAATTCAAATGGTTGCCAACCCTACCACCTCTGATTGTAACCCTTTTAATACCCAGATTGGCTTTTAGCCTTGTATTGGGTGGAATACAGCTCTCACTCATGAATATGCATGAGGTACAATAATGACTTAAAACTCAGTGAGGTCTTTCTTTACCGTGTTTTCTGCATCCAACCCAGGTACTAATCTGGCTAAAACCAAGACCCTTACCTATCTTCACTCCGTTCGTTTCCAGAAGCTCTCTGAGTTTTTTAATCTCTTCCTCCAATGCATTGCTGTACTTCTCAAACTTCATGGCTGCCTGGATGGCACGTTCCTTCACTCGCTTATGATGGTGGATCCTTTTGTCAGCTCGCTGTTCGACGGACAGGATCACCCCTAGAACCCAGCCACAAATCAGACATAACAGACAGGGATCAGATTTGAGGAAAGCGAACAATCCATGAAACATTTAGAGGCATTTGCTTTGTATGGCATTGCTGACAAATGAATAAGACAACTAGTACTGCAGGGAGTGACACACCACTTCGGTGATAGTGTTCTATTTCACTTTGTCTTTCTCCTAGGCAGCCCAAATTGTTGTTTCGTCCTTTGTTATTTGGTATTCTGTATGTTGGGGTTTGTTTGTTTGTTTGTTTGTTTGTTTGTTTTTTTGTGTTTTTTTTGGTTTGTAGTAATATTTTACTCAATCTGTGCAACTCCTTGCCCTATATCATTTATATTTATTAATTGTGTAATTCTATATTTTTGTTGTGTAATGCCTGAATAAAGTATTACATGTGTCCCGCTCTACAAAAAAGGGTATTACAAAAAAAAACACACAGGATTGTTCTACGTGAAGAGGGCGAAAACATCTTCACATAAATGATTTTTTGTTGGGGGGGGGGGGGGGGGTGGGGAGGGTGCTTGTTAGCTTCTATTATATCTATATTTTCAGAATTTATTTTCAGAAACATTAAAATTGATGAATAAAGATGAAAAAAATAAATGTTGATAGAAATTACTTATATCTCATTTCTTTGCACTTTTTGTGTTTAAAGAGCTAAATCTCTAAACGCACTTCCGTTGAATTGGAAAATATGAGGATGCAAACGTCAATATATCTCGAGAATACAAAATGCCACAGGGGTCAAACCTGCACCAAATAAAAGCTTATAATGTAACAAATTCAACTATATATATATATATGTATATAACTCATTTATCAAATTTTGCGACATAATACCCATTTTTGTAGAGCCGGTCACATATTCTACCAAAAGATACGGTTCAAAATTCCAAGAATATTGGTCGTCGGAATGAAAAAAAGACTGTTTCTGGGTTGCAGTGGTCAGTTTGGAATGATAAAAACAATTTAAGGACCAAAAACTCTTCCGGAAATCTGGAAGATGTCTCACCCAAAATCATCCTGAAATCAGGAAAAAATATGTCAGTTAGTCACACCATACTGTTTGTACACGTACATCAGGCTAGTATCTTTATTAACCATAGTGTGTGTGGGAAATCATATTAAAATTGGAGGATTCAGGACTGTTGGGGTTTTAATCAAGCCCTGTCAACACACTGTTCAAGGCAACTGTGGACAAAATCTGTGTCGTCCCAAACTTGTTTTCATCTTACCGTTCACGATGCGAATAATCCGCCAGAGACGCAGAATAATGATGAGATCCACAACGGCAAAGTTTTCAGCAAATATCAGAGTGACAATGTCCAGGATGAAAGAAATGACAATAATTATCGCATCAAAGACCTGGAGATGAAGACAGAATGAGCCAAAAACACTTTGATGAAATAAAGCGGAATTCCTTTTAACCCTTTCCTGACCAATGTCAAGTTTACTCGACAGGCCACAGCACCCCTGTTGCTTACCAATGTCAAGTTTACTCGACAGGCCACAGCACCCCTGTTACTTACCAATGTCAAGTTTACTCGACAGGCCACAGCACCCCTGTTGCTTACTAATGTCAAGTTTACTCGACAAGCCACAGCACCCCTGTTGCTTACCAATGTCAAGTTTACTCGACAGGCCACAGCACCCCTGTTGCTTACCAATGTCAAGTTTACTCGACAAGCCACAGCACCCCTGTTGCTTACCAAAGTCAAGTTTACTCGACAAGCCACAGCACCCCTGTTGCTTACCAATGTCAAGTTTACTCGACAGGCCACAGCACCCCTGTTGCTTACCAATGTCAAGTTTACTCGACAGGCCACAGCACCCCTGTTGCTTACCAATGTCAAGTTTACTCGACAGGCCACAGCACCCCTGTTGCTTACCAATGTCAAGTTTACTCGACAAGGAAACCACACACGAGAGCATCCAAACAACAAATATATTCACCATGTTTCAACGAACTGTGTAGTGCTTGTGTTTTTTCGCTGTCCATACATGATCTTTATACCAACAAAGAAAGAGCTTGTTGGAATCTTTCAAATGGTGCTATCAAATGTATGTGTCCCCATTACAATATTTTGAGAAAACTGTATTCAAAGTTTCCCTGTACAGTTATGTATGGAGTGGCATTTGTTCATGTCACAAACAACTTTCCTGTTTGATAAAGTGGGCCAGTTATGACTTTCGGTTTTACACCATATGAAAGAGAAGTTTTCATGGAACAAATTTACTTTACGCACAACATTTTCCTTTTCAGTCAATTCTTGAGGGTGAAATTTTTCATTGAAAAGACAACCATTCAACAAGCAGTCACCTGCTTTTTCACGCTTTTTCAGCGCAAGTGACGTCCCGTGAGCGTATTTCGGTCGTACTGAGAGCGCGACGCGAGCTACAAGGACGTATCAACAGCGAGTAGAGCGTAGTGTGAGCGCAGTGACAGCGCAGCGGCAGCGACTAGATCGAGTAATTGGGCTTGTCAGGGGCGCATAGAGAGCGAGTTGAGCGCATCGTAAGCACGGGATGAGCGTAGCTTGAGCTACTTTCTGGCCACTTGAGACAGAAAATTGTCATTTTCTTGCGTCCTTGCTGCGATTGTTAAATTTATTAAATATTTTTGGTCGCTGTAAGGTCTCCTATGAGAGCGCATATAATGTGACAGGGCCTTAGAAAAGATGCCAGTATTTCTTCATGTCAAGATATTTAGATGGCTGCATACTGTCCCCATCCCACTAGAGCTTTCCGAGTTAGAAGGCCCTAACTCGGAAAGGAGCACTGCCTTTTTGAGATTTTATGTTGTTTACATTGTTTATCTTGTGTCAATAAACTTAAGATACTATCAGTTAATCCTTTGTTGACTTAAGTTCTTATCTATATGAGTTATATTTAACACAGAAACATCTGCAAGAATTCTTAGTTTTATTGTAAAAAATACCTCAGTTCAGATTTTCTATCCTGTGTAACTACTTAAAACACTTTGAATCGTGAAAAACGGCCGCTGCAAAGCTGAGAACGATAATAAACTTGAACGAATCGGAGAGGTGATTTGTACGCTGTGAGTAGTACCAGCAAATCCCAGCCTGGAAGTGTTTACTTGAGGATTACAAGCAATTGTTTGGCTAATGGATTACAAAGATAAGAAGCTGGCAAAGGTGTTGGTGTGTCAACACCAAAAGGCAGTGGAGTTGCCTGTTTTGGCTCTAGTGGGATGTTTCCCTCATGTGAACCGTCTAGAAAACATTGAATTGAGGTTTACATAAAGGGCCCTTGCTATTCATATTTGTTAAAAAGGTCTTCATCAATTTTTTTAAAAAATTTGAAACTGTCTTGTCTGTCCAAGTGACAAACGTTATTTTCATGGCATTCTCCTCTCTATAATTTCTTAAGAAGGAGGATTTCTTTTTGAAAGTTCTTTAAACATTAACATTTAGGGTACAAAATTACACTGGAACACAAATTTACCAAATTTGTTCGTCTTTCTTTGAGTTATGGTTAGGCAAAGAAAAGTGTCTGTCCATGTGACAACCGTCTTCAAGATTAACCTTCCATAAATTCTTAAATATAGCTCAGGTTATCTTGATCTTTCTGGAGTAACAAGCCGAAAGAGGGAAGATATGTGCAAGCAAAAAAAAAACAGCAAAGTTTTGCACTTGAAAATTTATGCTCAATGTCACACAGTTGTAACATTTAGTGTGGACAGACCCACCTTTTGTTTACTGCTCATACATACGTGGGTCCGTCGATGTAGAAATGTATCGATATGACTCGATTATTTGATGTTATTTTGACATCGATATCGCCGATAGCACTTTTTTAATCACATCAAAATTTCGATGTTGGAAAATGATATCGAAACAAATCCTAAGTGTGTCGGATATTCCTCCAAAAATGCCCTGGCCATTTGTGCTTTTACTTGGTTTTAAACATTTGCTGCAAATGAAATACTCCTCCACAAACAAAGTGTGCTTGTGACTGGCAAAAAACTCAGAGCAAGCTGATCAAAACGCGCGGCAGACACAGACTGTTCCTGTAAAAAATGAATTTTTATCCCAATGACTTCAAATACTGTGTGCATCGTCAAGTTTTTAGATTTGCAGCTAAAGTCCTACCGCAGTTTTCTTTATGATTTCTGGTAAATCCCAAGTTATTTTCGTGAATATTTTGTCCAAAGAGACGACCAATATGGGAAAATTCATTACGCGCTATGTTGACCAATCAAAGTAAGTGTTATATTATATCAATGAGGCCAGCAGGCATGTAAATCCCAAAAAAGGAACCAAACGAAACCTTACCTCATTTAAGTTCCTCATATTCTCATGAATTTTTCTAAAAGACTTTGGGGTCTATGCCCTCCATTATTACAAATGTACGTTCACATGTACGTTTATCAAGCAATTTGCTGCCAGCGCGACAACTGTATAGTCTGCAAACTTCACCCACTATTTGCATAAATTTAAATATGCATTGCACTTCCAAAAGCGCAAATTTCCGTGACTGTGCCATTAAAAGTCGCAGTAATTGTTTCGGAAATTTTTGGATTTTAATGAAAAGTTATATGAAGTAATATAAAAACCAGTCGTTCAAATCTCGGTGACATACCGTGACAAAATATATTTTGTTATCTCGACTACAGTGAGTAGAAAGTAAAGTGTTTAGAAGACCTCAAGAACCGAAGTCTATAAGCCACTTTTGACGCCGTGTTTGGGGTTCACGGCTTAATACGTCCCCAGCAAACAAGGAATCACACTTGATCGTCCTCCAAATCGGGACGTACGGGGAACAAGCGTCCTGTGTCACGCCAGCGCTCACAATTATATTTTTGGACTAACTGGACGTGCGGTGGATAACGCCAAAACTGGTGAATACAATGCATGCCTACTATTCAATCGGGTTACGTTGTACAGTATTGCTCTCTTTACTGAACTTTGACATGGGTATAATCGATATATCGGATATAATAGATTTTGGATTATACCGATATATCGATTATTGCAAATTTGGATATCGATGGACACTACAATTATAGAATTATACAAAATGTACATGCATCATTAATATCCAGCAGTCATTTCTGACATTATGTCAAATTCAGCATGAGAGGTTATTAATCTTCATTATGTGTCCGTTTTCCTTGCCTGCAAAAACCGACGTGACACCCCGGCGCCTCATGTAAATAACCGCAGTCAAGGGGTTAAAAAAAAATTTTATGACGATGGCTTGAAGGAAAAATGCAACTTATAGAAACTGAATGTTAGTTTTTCGATCTTTAGTTAGTTTTGCTTTCAGATGCCGGCGCAGAGAGCTATATCTGTGCACGGTTTCCAAGATGTATTGTTTAACAAAGGGACTTTTTGTTTTGTTGGATAACATATACATGTAGTCCTCGAAGGTCACAGAAGGTGCGGGCAACAATAAACAAATATATATATAAAGGAAGTATTTACAGCCGGGGAGGGACAATATGTGTTCAGACTTCTTTTTATTTGTGACAGGTTATGACGTACATATGGAAAACAAGATACAGGTAGTGAGTTCCAAAGTGCAGCAGTCACATATGGTTATGGCCATGTATGTGTCCAGATGTGTCCAGTATTTACAATGTATTGAAAAATACAAACATTTGCCCTCACCTTCTCATCAGTTGACTGTATGCATGTACAAAATCTACACTGCTATAAACAGAGGAGTTGGTTGCTAGACTAGTCAGTGTTTGGTGTACCATTGGTACCAAGAGCTTCACTGCCCAAAAAAAGTCTTGAAAAATTTGCGATGTCGTAAAAGAAATGTGCGTCTTTGATGTCCCCTCGGGGCCACCATACAATAGCCCTAGCCATGTTGCCATCTTGTGATTGGCTATTATTTGCTCCAGGGGCAGATCCAGGGTTTTTTGCAAGGTGGTTTCTGAAATTCACCATTGGTGGCGCCATTTAACCTCTTTGTTTTGTTCTTACCAAACATGCCAAAAGGCAAAATAAGACCTGTATGGTTTCTGCAAAAAGAAAAGAAAAATTGGCAACAAGCAGGGGGAGGGGGTTTTCGACTCCCCCCCCCCCCCCCCCGGATCCGCACCTGTGCTCATAATGAATATACATGTATAGAGTGTGTAATGGTGTAATGTAAGCATTAAATAAAACAAAATACGCCAATATTGTCAAGCTGCTCGGGTGGCTTTGTGGCAAAGCGTCTGATATTTGGGGTAACGTTTTTCTTATTATTTTTTTGTTGACATGTTAAAAACAAATTGGAGTAAGCTTCAAAAATTGTACATGTAGATGTACATGTACATGTACATGTAGATGTACATGTACATGTACATGTACATGTACATGTAGATGTACATGTAGATGTACATGTACATGTACATGTAGATGTACATGTACATGTACATGTACATGTACATGTACATGTACATGTAGATGTACATGTAGATGTACATGTACATGTACATGTACATGTACATGTACATGTAGATGTACATGTAGATGTACATGTACATGTAGATGTACATGTACATGTACATGTACATGTACATGTACATGTACATGTACATGTACATGTACATGTACATGTACATGTAGATGTAGATGTAGATGTACATGTAGATGTACATGTACATGTACATGTACATGTACATGTACATGTACATGTACATGTACATGTACATGTACATGTACATGTACATGTACATGTAGATGTAGATGTACATGTAGATGTACATGTACATGTACATGTTGACATGTTAAAAACAAATTGGAGTAAGCTTCAAAAATTGTACATGTAGATGTACATGTACATGTACATGTACATGTACATGTACATGTAGATGTAGATGTACATGTACATGTACATGTACATGTACATGTACATGTACATGTACATGTACATGTACATGTACATGTACATGTAGATGTACATGTACATGTACATGTACATGTACATGTAGATGTAGATGTACATGTAGATGTAGATGTACATGTACATGTACATGTACATGTACATGTACATGTACATGTACATGTACATGTACATGTACATGTACATGTACATGTACATGTAGATGTACATGTACATGTACATGTACATCTACATCTACATGTACATGTACATCTACATGTACATGTACATGTACATCTACATGTACATGTACATGTACATGTACATGTACATGTACATGTACATGTACATGTAGATGTAGATGTACATGTACATCTACATGTACATCTACATGTACATGTACATCTACATGTACATGATGTACATGTACATGTATGATAAAAAAACCAGCCTAATTGGCAGTAAGCTTTTCACACAAGCTTAGCGGAACAAGGAAACTAAACTGGTTTCCTGATGCAAAACAGGAATTGGCCATGTACTTTGAATGGCGCTGTGCATTCAAATTTGAGCAACACTTTTTCCCCGAAATGTTAAAGTTAACGGGTTTTATGTTTTTATACTGGTGTTTATGCTGGTGCCCGAAAACTGTATCAAATATGAAGTATGCATGAAGTTTCACACATTGCATTGCTGCTTTACAACATATACTGTCAGGAAAAAGGTAAAAAGTTTGCCTTTTCTTCTTTCTTCAAGGAAACATAAAACATGTTTTATATCAGTCCTAGAAATACATGTAGTACAAGCCCGAGTGACCGACATAAACATTCTAGGCCAGGCACGAGGCCAGGCACGAGGCCAGGCACGAGGCCAGGCACGAGGCCAGGCACGAGGCCAGGCACGAGGCCAGGCACGAGGCCAGGCACGAGGCCAGGCACGAGGCCAGGCACGAGGCCAGGCACGAGGCCAGGCACGAGGCCAGGCACGAGGCCAGGCACGAGGCCAGGCACGAGGCCAGGCACGAGGCCAGGCACGAGGCCAGGCACGAGGCCAGGCACGAGGCCAGGCACGAGGCCAGGCACGAGGCCAGGCACGAGGCCAGGCACGAGGCCAGGCACGAGGCCAGGCACGAGGCCAGGCACGAGGCCAGGCACGAGGCCAGGCACGAGGCCAGGCACGAGGCCAGGCACGAGGCCAGGCACGAGGCCAGGCACGAGGCCAGGCACGAGGCCAGGCACGAGGCCAGGCACGAGGCCAGGCACGAGGCCAGGCACGAGTAACAGGCACGAGTAACAGGCATAAACCATGACAAAGGAATGCTTTTATTACAGTTAATTTGAATAGCTTGAGACTTGAATTTAAGACTGAAGGTCTTGTGCTGGCCTTGCAGGGTCTTGTGTGGCCTTGTGATGGCCTCGACTACATCACTGATAAATACAGGACTGCAATAAACCGTGAAATATAAATGCCTCAGTGAGTTTCACTATCCCTATTGGTTAAGAGCCTGTCACGTGGGTGTGTTTAAACGGTAATTTAAACACAGCTGGAAGTTGTTTAAACACGGCGCGTCATAACCAGCTGTTCTTAGCCAATACGCAACAGGGAGAGCGTAGTACATAGGTGCAGCCACAAGATGAACTGAACTTCAGAATTATATGACAACGCTAATGCATGCGTATGAAATGCCGCATCGTGTGCGTGTGTGTGTGCGCACGGGACAGACAGGCGCAGAGCGCCTGTGTGTGTGCGCACGGGACAGACAGGCGCAGAGCGCCTTCACGCGCTCACAAGGCCGATACATACGGTACGCATGTGTTTTGTCCTGAGCAAAAGTAGGGTGAAAAAGCTTCGCATTTTGTCCCTTTTACGGGAGGTTTTTGCATTTTTCATAAGAAGGCGTTTATGAATGGGGATAAAAATGTGATGACCCGGTCTTTACCAGTCAATAATAACCTTGAAGGGTCGAGACCGTTGTTAATGGACTTCGCCTTCGGCTCGGTCCATTAACAGAGGTCACGCTTATTATTGACATGGTAAAAGACCGGGGTCATCACACTTTGATCCCCTTAATCATTGCATGTTTATATTTGTGTTCTTTTTCTAGTTGATGAAGGCAATGGCTCAAGCTTGACAGTAACTTTGCCAACTCAGACTCATCAAATGAACAAGAATGGATGAATATGATCCTGACTCGGTGACTATTGCGACTTTATCTAGACAGTGCATAATGCCTCCTATATTTACCCACCTGCATTTATAGTTTTCCGAAATGTCAACTTAATGACTGGTCACTGGTGTGCCAGAACTTAGGTTAAAAGGAAAAACAAAACCCAAAAATATATAGAGGCTAGTAACATCTGGGCTAGCCAGGGAAAAAGTTTGCGCAAGGCCTGTACATTTTGGTACACAATGCTATGGAGAGTTGATGGGGATACCAATGTTGAGCCTCTTATGACATCATGCACAAAATCTAATTTTATAACAAAAAATTTACAAAAGAAAATTTGATTTGCTTACTTGTTTTTAAACTAAAATTCTTAAAAGGGTCTGTCCACATGAATGGTTACAACTGATAAGTTTGGGGGTGATGAGACATGGAGGGTGGATTTCAAATCAACCTAATTCTTGAAAGCTTTTAATTTGCACATTTGTTTTTCACTTCTTAATTACAACGGTACTTAAAGGTAGTGTACACGATTGGTAATTCTCCAATTTTTGTTACTGAATTATTACAAAATATCTTACTAGACTGTAAGTTAATAGTAGTCTCAATCATCCTGTGAAATTATTATGGCACCAGGTGTGCTGTCGTTGTCAAGAAAAGTGGAAATTTATATTGTCTTCCAACAATTTCCAGCTGGAAATCATTGGGAAAACTGCCCAGTAGCCTTTAGTCAAGGCGCGCGTGGCTACCCGGACGAGTGGCGCGCTGGACATGCTGGCATTCAGGGCGCGTCACGTGTCCAGCTGGTAGCCACGCGCGCCTTGACTAAAGGCTATCATCCACCCGACGTTTAAAAACGAGCGCCGTTTTTTTCTTGGTTTTTTCGCCATCCAACAACGCAAAACTTTGAACAGGTGAGTGGAACGATATTTCCTATAACATACTAACCCCCAAATCCGCCCATTTTTGAAAATTGCAACAATGACCAATCATGTACATGGCCTTTAACCCCTTGTACCCAGCTTTTATAATGGGGCGCCGGTATGCCAGATGGGTTTGTGCAGCCAAGTGTATGTAATGTACACAATAGGCAAACAATGGAATTAATACGCGGAAGTATGCGGGTATAGACGTCAACTGGCCAGGTGTCTTTTTTCCCAAACCGCAGCTATGGAGTCCCGAAGTGATGACGTCAATGCAATGTTTGGAACCAGAATACTTTTGTTATTTTGTGTCAATGCGTGTACATTTGCATGACTGGCTGTTAACAAAGAAACAGTCGAAATCTCCATTTGTTTAGAGCCAGTTGTCATGCCAACTGATGTCACACTTTGGTATTCTAAAGCAGTCATCCATACTCAAGGGGTTAGATACTTTAATATTATTATATAGAAAAAGTTTAACTATACTTTTGGGAAAGCGTGCTTGCCGGATTTTGAACCACACTATACAATTAGGGCAAAATTAAAACAAAGTACGTTTAGCCTCCTGTCTTTTATGAAAACGAAAGAGGAAGTCCTTTTTCACTATTATTTTTAGATCCTATCTATACAGTATTTACCAAGATGGCCAGCCCATTTTTTGCTTCTGCAAATTGCAATATGTTGCCATTATTGTGATTGGCTAATATTTGCATGTGAAATTTACATACAGTAGTTCTTTCAGTGTGCAGCGTAAGTATTGAGTAAAACAAAATAAGCTGATTCGGTCGAGCTGCACGGGTGGCTTATAGTGGTAAAGTTTTTGGATCATGTGCACCGAGTTTGATTCCCAAGTTTTACTTTTCTTATTTCTTTTTTTTTTTACAAATTTTCTGTAAAAAAACAGTTTATAGTAACCTTAAAGGTGCATGTACATGTAGTATACAACATATTTGCTTTTGCTGGAATTATCAGAAATGAATGGCTTTGGGGGTTAGTATTTTACAGCAAATACTGTAAGAGTGACCTGTTTAATGTTTTGTGTGTATACAAAATAGAGAAAACAGAAACAAAATGTTGTTCTAAGATCTTGTCGTCTGGTTCCGGATCCCTGACCCTGCTTCAGACAAAACAAATCAAAGGAGTGTGCAAGAGGCACATGTGCACTCTTCTCTGCCGGTCTGCTAAGTGAAGGCTACCTAAAACTTAAGATCATGTATGGGGTCTGTGGTAAGGGGGGGGGGGGGGGGGGGGGGGGGGTGGGGGAAGGTGCTCCTACTGGGGTCAAATTAGCATATTAAAGCCGTGTTTCCATTGGACTCTTTTTGGTCAATCTACCGCGACTTTTCTATAGAATGACAAAATTAAGTCCAATGGGGGCACGCGGTAAACTAATGTCCCTGTCAACTTACCGCAACCACGATGTAAAACTAAACGGCCGACGGGGGGAATGGTAGAATTCCGCCCAGCCGCGGTAGTTTAACAGGGACACTGATTACTGTATAGATTAATGGGAATACGCCAGCTGCATACAGCAAAAGTCCAAATGGGAACAGCTGTAAGATTACGCAAAAGAATGTTGACAGTGAGTCGTGGGAGCTTCCCACGACGAAAAGTCCAATAGGAACGTGGCTAACAGAAACGGGGGGAAAACGATTAAATAATCACAGGATGTGCCAAAAACATTATAATCGGGGAGGAACTCTTTAAAAAAAATCACAACGCAATATATTTTGGCCCTGCCACACTACCCTCTATAAAGTGATTTGTATTATTACCTCCAGCTTGCTATGGAAGAACTTGGTACCCAGCGCGATCAGTTTAAGCACGAGCTCCACCATGAACATACTAAGGATGATCAGACTGAGGTAGTGTAAAGCCTCGGCCGCCTTCATTGTGGCCGACTCGGGCTCGTGGTCATCATCTTCGGGCTGTTCCGTGGATGACTCCCCATAGCTTGCATTCCCAGCATGATCTGAAGTGGGGCTCTCCTCCGAAGAAGTCGTAGTTACACAGCCTTTGGCCTGTGCAGCCGGAAACACATTCTATTATTATTTTTATTGTTTGCACATACTTCAGTGAAAAACCAACACAACACATTAGGCATAAAAAGGTCAGCATAAGATAATATTAGATTTTCAATGAGACATTCCACACACAAAAAATGACCAACGATAAATAAGATTTAAGTACTTTAAGATACGTCTTTTGAATTATGCCTTGAATAAAAAAAAACATGTTTGGCATCTAGGTTTTTTTTTTTTGAAAAGGAAGGAGGGGTTTTTACTTTCTATTTTCAAGATAGCCGCCATTCTTTTTTAAATATCCAACAACTGTAGGTTTTTCAACTATTCAAAGACACAACAAAATGAAAAGAACATGTTGGACAGGAGAATTGAACATGTTTACAGTGGTTTCAAGAGCTTTAGTATTAAGCTTGTAGCTCGCTTTCAGACGAATAAATGGATCGGTTGACATTTTTAGGTTGTTTTTTTTGTTACCTTATTTTCCACTGGTAATTTTTTTTTTTTTTTAATCTAGGCGGCCCCCCAAAAAGGAAGTGGTAGGGGATGCTAAACATGTTTATCTTTTACTTTGACTTAGGAGTGGGACACTCTTCGCACGTACATGTAGCACATAATCAGCAATTCTAGCCTGCAAAAGTGAAATATTAATTTAGTCCTTAGATTTGCTCCACCACACGTGGATATAAATAGTCAAAATACATTTTTTTAAATTTAAAACCACACATCAAGACAAGAATGACGATTTGTGTTCACATTGATGATATTACACGTACTTTTTTATTCTGGACAGGCTACTTTTTATCCTATATGAGCTAAAGTGAGTTTGGCCAGCTTTTTATGACCCCACTCAATTATTTTTGTATACCAACCTCTTGCCCTGCATCAGGCGAGGTTCATTAAAACCTCACATGAGGTTTACCCAGACCTCTGGTGAGGTTCAACCAAACCTTGCATGAGTGTCAACTCATCAGGGGAGTGTCAACTCATCATCAGGGGAGTGGGGAGTAATGTAATTAAACTGAGCTGTTTTCCGTACCTCTGTCAGAGCTTCGTAGTCGAGAATCAGTTCGCCAACCACGAAGATGCAGTCCAGGACAACTAAGACAATGACGGAGATCTGAAACTTCTGGGTGTGAAGGAATTCCTTGAGTTTCTCCCTGCGGGTCAGGGGCTCCATGTGGTCATTATCCTGGTCCTCATACTCGTAGTCGTGAGGCTCGTCATTACATTCATGCTGATCAGCAACTATTTCTTGCTCATCCTCTGCCTTAGTGAACTTAAGACCCATCTCGGAGGTGCTTCCCCCTGCATCTGTTGTTACCGAAATTAAACAAATAAACAACAATAGTTTTATTTTAAGCTATGGTTGACATAGGCACATTCCTGTGCTTACTCTTCCATTCATTTTTTAACTATATGTATTTTGTCCTTGAATGGGAGTGTAATGAACAGATGGAGCTTTTTCAAACAAAGCTTTCATTCACACGAAAGGGGGGGGGGGGGCAGTTGGTGGGCTCGGATTGCGATGAATAGGACCGCTCTATTAGGTGTGGTGCCTATTGTTTGCATTCACACTTGGCTGCACAGCCCTGATCTTGGCATACCAGCACCCCATCAATAACGGCCGGACGTGCAAGGAGTTTAGTAAGGTTTGCATGGTGAAGTACATGTACGCAAGATGGTGAAAGTTTATGCTTTGGTGGTAACACCATGCGTAAATTTATCTCTTTTATGACTATTTTTTGGTTCTCAGGAGAACAAATAACTCAACCATCAACATTTAAAGAGTTGCTCAGTTCACAAATCTTTCAACAAAATTGTCGCCATCGACACGGATTTTTACCAGTTCAAAACTAGTATTATATCCACAAGACAAGCTGCAATTTCATTCATCAAACCATATGTACAGAAAGACTCTACAAATTCTCACTGTTCCACAGTAACTTTTTGTGAACGGAGGTTTACTGTTCCAGTCCATAAACTCCTTGACACTTATGAAATAATTACTGCATTGTTATCAGAACGTCAATGTTAAACGTACCCGTAATGATCTAGATAAAACAGGCGCATGCAAAAAATGTCGATATCGGGCAGTCCACAATATTGAGGGCCGCACATACATACATACATGTATGAAAAACACCAGCATGCTTTGTGTGCAACTTTTTACCAGTGTGGCATGCAGTTGCAGCTGATGCGTGAAAAACTCGATCAGCGAGAATCAAATATTCAAATATTCAGTCAAACCCAGTTTGGAATAATTGAATACTAAATTGTTCGGAAATGAACAGCCCCAGGAGATTATGCAGTACCTCACCATCACCATCACCATCACCATCACCATCACCATCACCATCACCATCACCATCACCAGAACCATCACCAGAACCATCACCAGAACCATCACCAGAACCATCACCAGAACCATCACCAGAACCATCACCAGAACCATCACCAGAACCATCACCAGAACCATCACCAGAACCATCACCAGAACCATCACCAGAACCATCACCAGAACCATCACCAGAACCATCACCAGAACCATCACCAGAACCATCACCAGAACCATCACCAGAACCATCACCAGAACCATCACCAGAACCATCACCAGAACCATCACCAGAACCATCACCAGAACCATCACCAGAACCATCACCAGAACCATCACCAGAACCATCACCAGAACCATCACCAGAACCATCACCAGAACCATCACCATCACCATCACCAGAACCAGAACCAGAACCAGAACCAGAACCAGAACCAGAACCAGAACCAGAACCAGAACCAGAACCAGAACCAGAACCAGAACCAGAACCAGAACCAGAACCAGAACCAGAACCAGAACCAGAACCAGAACCAGAACCAGAACCAGAACCAGAACCATTATCAGGAGAATGCCGGTGGGGTTTAGTTCAACAGGGATTAAGTGCGATGAGCCATTGAGAATGCTACAAATGTGAAGCCAGGATCCCAATAGAGTTTGACCACGCTTTACCAACTCATCAAAATCTATTCCCACTGGACTTTTTTCTTGACAAAAACTCATTGACAAAATTAAGTCCAATGGGAACAGACGGAAAATTAGCATCCCTGCTGTGCGCAAACTTCAGTTGTGAAGACTGGTAGTTGCACTGCATAGAGCACCGAAGTGATGACGTCAATGCAATGTTTGGAACCAGAATACTTTTGTTTATGTGTTTGCATGACTGGCTGTTAACAAAGGAACAGTCAAAATTTACATTTGTTTGGAACCAGTTGTCATGCCAACTGACTTCGGTACTCTATTGCATGGGTTTCTATTATCTGAATTAGCTTTACTGCCAAAATAATTTGTGAATTCCAAAAATAACAGTCTAATGCTATAGCATACTTTGGCCCAACAAACCTTTTTGACATTCTCAAAGCATCATGGGAACAGTATCAACCATTATTGGCATTATGAGAGCAAGCACATTAGGCAAAATAAAAAAAACATGTTTTGCGTCCCCGCCCGCTTCCTTTTTGGAGGCCGCCTGGATTTTTCTTTGTATTTTACCACAGAAAAATTATGTATAAAAAACAAAAATGTCAACCAGTCAATCGAAAAATAAATACTTGCGAGTCGGAATTTTTTTATGGTGACTACAAACATACTAAAAAACACTTTAAATATGTTCAGTTCTCTTGTCCAACATGTCTCTTTCATTTTTAATTCGTCAGGGAAACACCAATGGTTGCCAGATTTTTTTAAAATGACAGCCATCTTGAAATTTTTTTGGAAAACCCGCATGTGAAACATTTTCTTTTTTTACTCGGCCTTAGAATGGATGTGATTGGTCGCATTGGTTGTCATAATTTGTAAAATCCTCTTCTGCTTGGCTAATATATGACATTATTAGCTGTTCTAATTTCAGAGGTGTTACATTCATCAATGAGAGGGATTCCCCAATTATTTCCTTATTTTTATTAGGCCTACCATTAAAACTTTTTTTTTTTCTGATTATTTTCCTTATGTTCCATGAAATATGTGTGAAAAGGGCATCTCTCAACTCATGACAGATAAGAATAAAATCAAATAATATTTGGACTGGTTTGTGTATTGGTTTGCTTGTCATTCGTACCCACAATGCATTGAGAATGTCAAAAAGGTTTATTTTGGGCGTTTGTTTCACACGAATCCGGATCGCGATCAGTGATCCAGCCGCTGGTTCGCTCCATCCACCAGGCGGAATCTGGTGTGTCAACCAACGCATGCCATGGATCACTGATCGCGATCCGGATTCGTGTAAAACAAACAGACCCTGTAACTTACCATGTTTGTTAAAATCTTCACTAGGTTTACTACTAGCCATGGAAACTGATGCCTGACTCTTCTCATCCATGATCAACTGCCAATACAGTTTGTCAGTCTGACAACTGTCCAGTGCAAAAACTTGTTTACAAATACAATGCAATTTGTCCTGTCAACTATTGACAGTATGACTTCCTAGCTATTATTGAGTTATCTGGAATAGTACATCATCCCTAACAAAAAAGCAGTTGAGCCCAAATGTTAGTTTACAAGCTTTATTTATGCCTCAACCCGATTGCTGACTAATTTAGAGAGCAAATGCAATGACCCATGCACTCAAGTATCATCATGAGTCTATCTAGACTAGTTTATATTGCAACGTCACAAGGCCATTGCGTTTATATTTCCGGAAATCTAGAGGACTAAACGATTACCAACTGCTGCCAGTGGTAGGTTCATACTTCCTGGAGTATCAAACACAATATACCTGAAATTCGAAGAGGAAAACAAACCCTTTGGTTTGTTTGCACCGGCACTTTGCTTCCTTTTGTCACAAGTTTCAGGAACGCACTCTCTTTTGTGTGGGCGCATGTACCGTGCCGTGCAATACGTGGTACCATGCGTTTGTACACATTTGTTTCCTCACGCTCAATTATTAACTAACTTAAACTTTTAAAGGGATCGTGCCTTGGATCTGGAGGTGCCCCAATTTGGCTACAAACTCGTTTGTCCTAAAATTGCCATGGTTGTAAACATTATTCAAAACTAGAATATAATAATGTACACGACTATCCTTTGAAAATGTGCCGTTTGTCTTAAAATCATTGACGAAAATAATTTCGGGGACGTTTTTAATTGGTTTGGGAAAATTCGGACCGTTGGTGCTTTCGAAAACCCCCATATGATCATGACTGTGCAACCGGCGCCAGTCTGAATGTCGTGCCGGATGTCAATGTTTTGTTTTTTTCCTCATTTCTCGATAAATACTACACATTATGGCAGAATGTTCACACGCAGACTTTGGAAATATAGGTACCAAAGCAAGGGCGGATCCAGGAATTTTTGCAGCGGGGGGGGGGGGGGGGGGGGGGGGGGGGGGTTCTGAAATTTGCCAAAAAAGTGACTCCCAAAATGTTCCGCCTGCGAATTTTTTTTTACAAGCAGGGGGGGGGGGGGGGGGGGGGGGGGGGCTGATACACTTTTTCACCGTTGGTGGCGACATTTAACCTCTTTTTTTTTCTTACCCATAGGCAAAATAAGACCTGTATTTGCAAGGCGTAGGCCCCTACAAGCAAAAGCAAAAGCAAAAAAAAATAACAAATAAAAAATTGGCAACGAGCAGGGGAAGTTTCGACCCCCAAACCCCCCCCCCCCCTGGATCCGCGCCTGCAAAGAGATTAAATTTGAAGGATTTCAGAGCAGTGTGTATGGACTATTCGATTCCTTCCTCCATGAACTTTGCATGGACCCAGTTGGACCGGACCCGGTGTCGTGCCAAAAAGTGTCCCCTGCGAAATAGTGTCCGCTGGGCATGCGCAGGTAGACGCCGGACACAATTTGGCGTGTTATACATGCCAAATAGTGTCCGCTGCGAAATAATAGTGTCACATATGGCTGAGCGCGCAGTAACTTTACCAATGTTCAGAAACTTTGAGGCTAATGTACGGAAACAAATTCAGAACACCCCCCTGAAAACAATCCAGGATCTGCCCCTGATGAAGAAATTAATAAATGGGTAATACATGTAATAAGGCGAAGTAAAAAATGTTTAGCGTCCCCGCCCCCGCTTCATTTTTTGGGGGGACCGCCTTGAATTATTTTGTTATTTAAAGTACCGAAGTTCTCCTCTTGTGTGACATGGACTCCTATGCTCATGAATAAGTAAATACATTAGCAAAATTTTCCAAGAGATTGCTAAAAGGGCTAAAAATATAACGCCTTCAAAATGACAAACCAAAGGTTGAAGGCGATGCTCAGTTTGATGTCCATTTCTGTCGTGTATGTTTAAGCCTTTAAATGTAGTGTGCACGATTGGTAATCCTCCAATTTGTTTACTGAATTATTACGAATACCTAATTACTAACTGTAAGTTAATAGTAGTCTCAATCATCCTGTGAATGACACCAGGTGTGCTGTCGTTTTCAAGAAAAGTGGAAATTTATATCGTTTTCCAACGATTGTTCGGCCGAACAATCTATTGACCGAATGTAGTTAGTCCTTGCTGTGTCTAAAATGGGTTAACAATCCGAAAAACGGGCGCAAGGTTGCAATTATTGTACGCGTAGTGTACTGAAGCGACGCGTTGTAACTATGGGTGCATGCAGCGGATCTTGACGTTCGCGCATGTACGTACCGCTCGGCCTGTGTACATCTTATGTGACCAATGAAAATTATCCATTTACAAAAAGAAATTGCTTATTTTACAAGAGGGCGCTAAAAACAAATGCCGCCCGACGGTAAAAACGAACACCGTTTTCTCTTGTTTTTTTTCATCCAAGAACGCAAAAACTTTGAACAGGTCATGTGGAACGATATTTCCTATAAAATACTAACCCCCAAATCAGCCCATTTCTGAAAATTGCAACAATGACCAATCATGCACACAACATATAAATCTCAGTCCCATTCATGTATTTCATGTGCCTAGATTCAGAAAACAAAAATTGGTTTATCCCTCAGCTACAAAATGCGTGTCTATCTAATACACAGGAATGGAAAAACAATGACGTGGTAATTAGCTGATAGCATGTGGGCACCTTTTCTGTGCATTATCTATCTTCCGGACTACAGATGAAAATGACTGCGTGATCATATGCCTTGCTCGCTGCATTATGATGATGACGGTCGCTTTTTGTGCACATTTTGAACTGCTTAAAAATTATGCCTATATAAAAATATTGCATTTATGCGTAACTATAGTAACGATCAGATCAATAACTGACCAATTGCAATGACTAAAACCCGTTGGGAGTCAAATAATGACAAGTGTTAAATACATAAACAAGGTATGTTCAACTGAGAAAATTTTAACACCCTTCGGAAGGCTTCGCTGTTGCCAGGTGGGTCGTACGCATTATTTTTGTGGGGTGCGTGCTAAAAATGGTGACAATTTACCAGATTGTAAAATATGCATCAAATATTCGCCGAAAAACACATAATAATTATACAACATAATTTATGCGACATATTTTGGAAAGAGAGAGGGACGGGTACGGGTAGAGACATTTTTCACGTCGTCCTGGACCGCATAATGCATAATGCTAATTATTATGCTAGTCAAGCGTGCCACATGTGCACACGAGGTTTAACATGGCCCACATGTTACAATGATGATCACTCCATGGCGGTCCACACGTAGCATGGGCATAAATCCCGGGAGATGGGGTATATATCCCCACACTTTTGACCAGGGGGGGGGGGGGGGGGATGGTCCGACAGGATTATTCCTCCCAAAATGTCACTACCGTAAACAAAATTGTAAGGCTATTTCAAAACAAAAACGCCAACGTGTTCATTATGTACCTGTTTTGAACAGCGCCCCCAAGTTCTTCTAATCCAAGCCCCCCCCCCCCCTCCCCCCCCCCCCCCCCCCCCCCCCAACTTTTGGGGTGATCAAAAAACATCTTAATCACCCCCTCCAGGCCCCACACCCGCTTTGGGGCACGGATTTTACGCCACCACTGCGTCGTGGTTTCATTTCACGACAGTGGGTGGAAAAAGGTCTATAGCAGGTTTGATTGATAGAGGAGCACGCCCCATGTGACATTTGCTTAGACCTAGTTGGTGTTTTGTTGTATAGAATGACATGATCAACCACGCCAATGTCTAACGTAAACGTTATCATGTATTATGTATGCATTTTAAATTTGGTCTCCTCAATATTGACGGTACTGTGTTCGGAATACCCACAACT